>CM037877.1:101081042-101681042 GCA_021292165.1 Shinisaurus crocodilurus
TTTAAAATTTTTATATTTTTAATGTATTTTATTGTATTATGTATTTTATTGTTGTACATCGCCCAGGGTGGCCGGTTGCCGGCCAGATGGGCGATAAATAAATATTAATAATAAATAATAATAAATAATAAGATGCACACCCCGAACTGAACTCTTCATGCTATTTCTGCCATTATATCTCAGATTTCTTCAGACCAGTTAGATCGCAACTTTTTATATGTTGCTTTTCCCCCTCAATATATATTCAGTGCGTGCTAAACTTGCGGTACTGCTCTGGGGGGAGGAGGAGTGTCTTCAGTGGGGTGGTGGGCTGGGGTGTGTGGTGCTGCAATGAGGAAGTGTCCTATTGGGCTTTTTCCCCTTCTCTCTCTCTCTCTCTTTACAGTATTTGCTAATGCACACGTGCGGAGGTGTGAATCTGTGAATAACACAAACCTCTCACATTGCTTCAAGTGCTGGGTGAGGAACAACTGGCTGAAAACTCCCCAATATACATGTCTGCTCGGAAGTAAATCACATTGCCTTCAATGGCACTTACTCCTACGAAAGTCAGCATGGGAGAAGGGGGTTTGCTTTGGCTTTCAGGAAAGAGCTGTGAAATACTTTTTTTTAAGTCTCCACTCCTTCGCACCAACAAACATGCGCATAAGCTTAATGGATCTAATAAACACACAAATGACACTTAAAGGGCCATTTCCCTGCACACATCACCTTTCCAACTCCTCCTACTTCCCTGCAATTGCATTTGTGTGACACAAAATCACGTTTTCAACAGTGGAAACTGTGCTGTATTTCATAGATTTCATAGATCATGGAGTTGGAAGGGCCTACAAGGCCATCGAGTCCAACCCCCTGCCCAGTGCAGGAAACTAGGAGGGGTCTCCCATCCAATAATAACCAGGCCTGACCCTGCTTAGCTTTCCTATTCATTAGCATGTGCCCCAACAGTGGTAAATGCATTTTGCATAAATACCGTGACAGTGCCCCCTGATTCATGGAAGGGGCTCTAGTGTAGATCCCCCTCTGTCAGAGGGCTGAACTACATGCGTGTTGAATGTGTAGCATGTAGGTGATCCTAACATTTTTATTTACCGCCGTGGGACCACTGCACATGGCTGGGATGGGTGGTAAACCTTCACACCTAGCCACTTTTTTCTTTAAATTCACCCTGGCTACCTTTAGAGGGTGGGGCTTTTTCATTCTCTAGCATGTGTGTGTGTGTGCGTGCGTGCGTGCGTGTGTGTGTGTGTGTGTGGGCTGACTAGGAAGGTTTAACTCCCTACCCACGTGGGTGGTCCCAATCCAGATCAGGGCCCTATGCTCTTACACTAGAGTAAATAAAAACGTTAGGATCAACTACACAGTACACATTTAATGTAGCATGTAGTTTAGACCTCAGTTAAAACATAATAGTAAACCATGACTTGGCATACTGGGAACAAGCCTGCATGAGTCTCAGCTTTGTGCACTCTGCCACTCCATTCTCATCCTCCTTCAGACACACAAGGAGGTGAAAAGTTTATGCCTTCAAACCAACCACAGTTCCCAACTTGGAAAACCATCCTGGGTCATTTTAACTAACCATAGTTGGAATAAACTAGGATGGTTGGCTAGATGTCACACAGGGAACTGTGGTAAGTTCAGAAGCAGAAAATTTCAGTCTCCTCCTTGTGCACACGAAGGGGAATGAGTGAAGAGAGAGCCTATAGTTCATGCAGGCTTGTTCTAGTAATGCAAAACCACGGTTACTGTTGTGTCTGAACCAGGCCTTTATGCCTGTCTTCTCAGTCCTGCCTAGGCCCCTGTAAGTCCTGCCCAGCTTCACTTCTGGTCCCATTCCACTGGCACACATGCCTCCCAGTTCTGACAGCTTGAGTCACCTCACCTGTTCTTCAGATAAGCTTGAGAGTGACACAAATTTTCATTGGCACTCCCTTGATGCATTTCTCTGCTAGCTGGCTCTTTACTTGACACTGGGTAAATTTCATTTTAAAAAGCTATTACTAGTCCTATCAGTAAAAGGGAGAGATATGAAGGAGGTTAGACTTCTGTCAGTCAGAGCCTGGACTGACTATTACAAATAGACTCCAAGGCAACTGAGCATTTCCCTACACAAAGCTATTTATCCAGGATTACTTTCTTCTGTTAGGTGGTTATTATAGATGTATGCTTAACACCACGGCCACATTTGGAACATTGGATACCATTTGCCACCCGACTCCATGCCTGGGACACATTCAGATTAGTTTTACATTGGACCTTTTGGACACACAATTCTTTCTTTTAAATTTTTTAAATTTATTTAAAATATTTATATTCTGCTTTTCTTTTCTCTTTTTTAAACACACCCCCACACCACACACCCAAAGCAGATCTTACAAACAATTCAGTTCGAACAATGAGCAGTATCCAATGCTGCTGCTCCACTTACACAATTGATGGTGCACTAGTGTAAGTGACCTCTAGCTTACTTAAACTGAGGAAAACCTGTTGCACCAGCATATTCTATGTGCGTTGTGTTAGAGGTCGCTTATGTGAGCACTATGTCAATGGCATACGTGGAGCAGCAGCATTGGATATTGCCCATAAATACACAGAAAAGCAGAAGAAAAGCAGAAGACTTCTGTGTTGAAAGTCCTGAAGAATAAACAGGTCTTGGGGCCAAACTAAATGTTAGTTTTATTTACCTTTGTGTAAGCACACACAACCCCACTTTGGATTAGGACCATGGAGCTCCAGGAGGTGGGATTAAAATCTCCCCCACCTGTTTTCATCCCAACATTCTCCCTTTCCAAAGGCAGGCGGGAAGCCTCCATTGGAGTCAACGGATATTTCATAAATCTGGGGAGTGTATTCCACAAATCGATGACAACCATTGAAAAAGTTCTCTCCCCAGGCACCAGCCCCCCCAGCCCCCCATGGCTGACCCCTGAGGCAGATCTAAAAGGTAAATGGGACCCTTCTTCTCCCCGCGGCGAGAAAATTATTCAAAATTCTCCCCCTCCTTGTGAAAGAAGAAGAAAAAGCAACGCCTCTTTCGCGGGGAGTATTAACTCTCTTAGGTTCTATGCAGATTTCAGCTTACACACGAGCCCTCTTCGGGATTTCTCCTGATAATACTGTGAGGGCTCAAAGTGTGTAGACCAGGGACAGGGCCAAGCATGCTGGCCCTCCCTGCTACATCTCCGTGTTTGCTGCCCTACCCCCTGAGTTCCTGACTTCGCTGCATTGAGCAGCAACAAGGTCTGAAGTGGGGTTCCACTCACAGTCACTCGAACGCAAATAGAATTCCCACGTGATTGGAGAGCCTGCCTTATCAGGGTCCCCCATCGTGTGGAGAGTTGTCGTTGCATTCAAGTAGCGTGCCCCTTCAGAACCTGACACTCCGTGCAGGGGGAGGGGGCACGGGCTGGCACACACACGGGGGTGCTGGGGGAGGAGCCAGCATGCATGGCCCCGGCTCCCCAGACAGTTTTAACCCTCACACATTCAATGCCTGAACAGGGCTAATGACTCAGAACTGGGCAACCCATACAATGAAATCAAGGGCTGAGTCCTCAGTCAGTAAAATGAACTGTACCACTTCAGACTCCAGGTGAGGGATAACATCTTTGAAAGAAAGGCCTTACATGAATTCATTTTGTGTTTACTGAATTGTTTTTCTATTAACTTTTTTTTAAAAATTGAAGTTTTGTAACTTTTTTCCCTTTTAAATGTTGGCCTTTGATAATTCAACACCTATTGTTGTGAGCCACTTTGAATACAGTTTACTATAGAAAACTGGCATATAAATATAAAACAAACAAACAAAATAAATAAATAAATAAATAAAAATTCCCTGCAGGCAGAAAACTAGCAGAACAGGAAGTTGACTGGGCAAAAACTTTTCCTCCCTGATGTGCTTTCTGTTTGGTTTTCATCAGCAGATGTTGTTGTTGTTTTCAAATATGGGGGTGCATCCAAAAATATCAGCCTGCAGGCTGCATAGTATAGTCTATTCTATCACCACAGGATTCCAGCACCTTATTCTGCTGTGTAGGCCAAACCTTAATGAGTGAAGAGGCTTGTGGGAGGGTTAGGAGCAGGTGTCTAGCCATACTTCTCAACCTTAAATCAGGGAAAACTGGCTCCAGAATCGGGAACAATGCAGAAGTCAAGAAGGGATACTATGTGATTCCAGAGAACACTTTTAATGCTAATTCCTAAGCCTTGGTGTCTGAAGGTATACATAATCAACCTGTCTCTAAATCCCATATTTATCTTAATCCTTGGAAAGCCAGGAATTACTTTTTATTTTTTTAAACCCATGATTGCAGAGGTTCAAAATTTACTCAAACTACTGTATAAAGAAGAGCACAGCTATGCAGCCTGAAGGCTTAAAGAAAACCTATTCAAACAAACCCATTTAACATTAATGTACCACTCCATTCCAAATTAGCAATGGGAAGAGTGTGCTGCTATATAAGCCAAATGACTATGGTAGGACTCCATACCACCACACAATCGTACCACACATACTCAAATATAAAAATGCCCACTGATTTTACCTCTCCCCCCCTGCCAGTCTAATGCTCCTTTTGAGACCTTTCCCATGCCCTGCAAAAGATTTTACCAGTAAGAAAGGGGGACCAGGGAAGAATCTCACATGTGGCCTAGGGATCGAAATGGTTTCCACAAGTACATAGTCTCCAACTGCCCCCAAAATGCCGGGACCATCTGAAAACCCTTAAGCCATCACGGCTTTTCACTTTGTTTTGCAGAGTCCTGAATTCCCCTGCCTCCCACAAGCTACCGGTACTTTAAACTGCTCTTAAAGGGGCCATGGGCAAAATTGCAGCTAAGCTCAAACTTTTAGCTTAGCTGCAATTTTGCTCATGGCTCCTTTAAGGCAGTTCTGCATAGGCTCGAACAGCCGAAATTAGCCCCACTCACGCCCGGCGAGGCCATACCTTGTTCTTCGGGGTGGCTCGCCCTCTCCGCGGCGAGCCGCCCGCGCGGTCTGTTCTGTCCTGTCGCGTCACTTCCGGGACCGGAAATGACGTGACGGGACCCTGCGCAGGTGCGCTGGACCTCTGTGGCGCGTTCTGCACCTGCGCAGGGTCCCGTCGCGTCATTTCCGGTCTCGGAACTGAGGGACGGGGAAGAAGATGCCCGATCGAGCGGCGCGGAGAACCTCTCCGCGCCGCTCAGAAGATCGAGTCAGGTCGGCGCCCCCGTGGAAGATCGGGTCGGGGGCGCGACCCGGCCTTGGAGCCACCGCTACAGACAGGAGATGTATGTGTGTGTGCGTGCACACTTGCTCTACCTGCTGCCTCTGCTGGGTGAAAAGAAAAGGAGGTGTAGGCTGCACCCAGTGGCCTGGACTGAGGGAGGGAGAGGTGAATGAGGGAATTTATCACATCACATGATTCCTATCTTTATATTGCCAAAGATTTTATTTCCTAACAGAGCTGACTCTGTGCCTCTAACAGATGAGGTACATTGTCAGAAGGAAATGCAAGAAACTTCCCCTTCTCTCTGAAGCTCCATGTTGGGGGTGTGGGGTGGGTGTAGCTTCACCTGTTGAATTTGTGTCAATCCTGACCATTTTAAAACAAAAATAAAGAGATTGCCCTGCAAGCACTGACACACACCCCAGAAAACACCAGATATCAACAATTGAGGGTTTAAGTAAGGTAAATATATATATATTACAAAAGCCACTTATAAAATATTATAAAATATATATAATTATAATGTAATAATTATAATACATAAGATATTATAGAATAATATAATTCTGGAAAAGTCATCCTAGCACTGGCGCTGCTGCTGCTACCTCTTCATGCATAGGATTGCACTGTTATTCTGTGTTCAGGGCAGTGGTAAATTTTACTTGACTCTATCTGTGTACCCCATATGAAAGTCTTTTTCTAACACATGCTGAAGTGCAGTGGAGAATGCTCTCTACACTAATGATTAGGATTATTAGAATTAAAGTGGGAGGGAGATCTTTTAAAACAAGGAGTTTGCCTGCACCATGTGGGGAAGTAGGCTGAAAGTTATGTTTGACTGAAATAATGGCATATTCCTCCCCGGTTTACTCCTTCCTACCATTTGTTGTCGCCTCTATATTACATTTTAGATTGTAAGCTCTTTTGAGGCAGGGAACTGTTTTTTTATACTCAGTAAAGCACCATGCACATTGATGGTACTATACAATAATAATAAGACAACAACAGCAATCACCATCACCCATCATGGTTCTGGAGATGCAAGTTGCTTCAAGAGTGGTCAGAGCCCTTAACCGGTTAGAGCATCCTGGGGTGGGTGGCTAGGGCGTTTTTCTGTTTTCTTTTGTCTTCCAGCTAAAATCCAGCCCATCCAGATCAGGGCCATGGCATTGGGGAGACTTCTGGTCTCCACATTTGTGTCTCTGTGATCTGTTATGGGTTATTAGCTGTTTCAGGTTGGTAATTGACAAGACAAGTTGATAAAATAAATAAATAGGCATGCCTAGATGTTCAGCCTTAGTTACCAACACATTGAATTAAAGGATGCATTGCTGAAAAAAGGGAAAAGTTGTAGTTGGGCCAAATATTATAACATAGCAAATACTGACAATATAATAAGAGATAAGGATAAACACTTAATCACTATAGCCTTTTACCTATTATTGCAGGGTAATTTAGGGAGAGGCAGAACATAAGGAGGATCAGAAAAGGAACATATAAATCTAGCATCAGAAAGAAAGTAGTACTTCAAACATTAGAGTGAAGTTTCTAGGCCTGAGTACAGGATACAGGAGAGCAAAGAAAAATACTGAGGGTTCAGCACCAGTCAAGGTTTTCAATGTTCAGTTTTTAGATCCAAACCCTGAGAGGGAGGAGAGTCATGGCTACATGACTGTTTGTAATGAAGACTTTTCACCCATGTTGTATTTATTTATTTATTTTATAATAATGTTTATTTTTATTATAATGTTGTATTTATTGTCAGTGTTGTGTGTACACACACACACACACAGAGAGAGTTGTATTTATTGATTTGGGGTTTTCTTTTTCCCTAAGGCTTCTCTAAATGCAATACATAAATTCAAAGATTTCTGTGCTTAAAATACTGCAGTTTTGTGTGTTTCCTCCAATAACTTTTGTACCTGACCATACCCTTGGTCTCGCCCTCATGTTGCCTGGCCACACCCTCTTGATCACACCTTCATGTTGCTTAACCATACCTCTTACAAATTCACATGTGTCCCTATTTTCCTGTGGAATGTTGGAGGATATGCAAGTATGTTGTTGAGATGGGGTGCAAGGCCGGCCCAAAACTTTTCACTGCCTGAGGCAGAAGAGCACGAAATGGTGTCCTGACCTCCCAGCTCAAATCCAGGTGCATAGAAAGGGAGCATGGGCATCTGGGAACCCCAGAGGAATGGATTGGGACCCCTGGCCTGAGGTTCTGCACACCTGCCCTAATGGTAGGGCTGGCCCTAACAGCGAAAAACAGGCAGAGACGAAAGGAAGAATAAAGAAAGGAAAGCTGAGTAAGATGAAGGCCGCAAGTCAGGATAGCTGCTGAAATGTAGCAGGATCAAATAGAAAGCAGGCTGAAAAGCAGGAATCTGAGGGTAGGATATGCTGAAACAACATAGAATTGAAGAAAGAATGAGAACAAATCATGGGTAAGCCTGGCCTGGCCTACCTAGCTCTTTTATAGAGTGAGCCCAGTCTATCTAGTTATTATCTTGAGGCCTCATCATTTAACCTTTTACTGGTCTTAGGTGCACAGACAGCAATAGCAATATTTAGAAAATTAAATTTCAGTATTTAATTTTTATTTTAAATCAGTTTCTGGATCGGTGGCCCATTCACTTTGATGAAGACTAGTCAAGCAAGTTGTTTAATGGTGGGAGAAGAATGTTATATCATATCATCCTTTGGAAGCGTACTACTTTCTTCTTGAGTTAGAATTCCAGTGCTGGAGCAACTTGGCCTGGCAGAGAACCTCATAAAGAGCCCAGGGACAGGATGCTATCAACAGGTGGGTAGACAAGAGAGCTCTCTGAACCAGGGAGACCCAGTTGGTAATTTGGAAGAGGGGGTGACAGTCTGAATGAATATCACCTATTCCAGCCTTCCCCAACCTGGCGTCCAACAGATGTTTTGGACTATACCTTCCAGAATTTCTTACCATTGGCCATGCTGGCTGGGGCTGATGGAAGTTAAATTCCAAAACAGCAGAATGGTGTCAGGTTGGGGGAAGGCTGACATACATACTCACTTGAAGCAACCATTGACCAGATCTCTTTGACTCAAAACCTCTACCGGCACTGAGGTCTATAATACTGGCTACATGGAAACCTACATCCTGATTTGATTGGCACCACAATACTCATAAACAAGTAATTTTCTGTATGTCAAAAGTAGACAAAGCCCTGCATTCACAGCTATTTAAAGCTCACACAGTTATCATAGAGGAAGAAATGGTACATTATCATTGCAGTTCTCATTATAAATGCTAAGCTCTCAGCAGCTGAACTGGAGTGTGGCAATGTTTATGATTATTGTTTTATTCCCTTCATTAATAATTAGAATCATTGTTGTGCACATACCTTGTGACAGCTGCCCTGACAACATATTTGTATTGTGTTTATTTCTGAGGCAAATTAAATTAACCCGAAGTTTAAGAAACTCTTATTTTAAAAATGCCCAATCATATGAACACCTGCCACATAACCATACCAATCTGCAAATGCCCAAAAGTTAATTATCTAAATATTTTTCAGATTTTTTTTTAATAAGATGTCAGAAAAAATAATAGAAGTTATTGAAGTGAAACAAAAACTCTGAAATGGGAATGGAAAAAAAAGAAAAGAAACAGGCTCTACTAATATTTGAAATGTGACACGTTAGCGGGGACTACCCCCCCCCATGTCTTTGATATGCTTCCAAAGCAAACAGCATTTTGTTCATGTTCCTTGGTAGGGATCCCACCCTCACAAATAAATATTTTAGAGAGGTTTATTTACTTACATTACAAATGGACAGAACATAAATAACAACATAGGAAATAAAACCAACTACAGATCTTCTCCCACATTATATCAATATAAACCATGTGCATTATCTTGCTAAAATGGATCACTGTTACAGTGCAGTCCTATACATATCTATTCAGAAGTAAGCCCTACTGAATTCAATGGGGCTTACTCTCAAGTAAGTGTTTATAGGATTGAAGCCCCAATTGCTATCAATAGGAGAAATTTACATCTAGGGATGGACAAATCTGTCAGTTTCGCTTCCTCCCATGTTCAGATTTTTTTTCAAGTTCTTTCCATCCAAAATATGAAGAAGTTTGTGAATTTTGGCAATTCTTATAAAGCTGAACTGAACTGAACTTCTCACCCTTCTGTTTTGGCTGAATTCAATTGATACATGGGAGGACCATGTTGTACCTACCTGCCATGAAGCTGTTAGGATGAGGAGCCTGTCAGAAAAAGAGATGGCAACCCTGATTAACAGGGACTCAAACCAAGACTTTTAAGAGCTAACAACTCAACACCCTGGGCCTAGGAGGACAAATCTGTCCATTTCAGTTTCTCCCACATTCATATTTTTTTTAAATCACAAGTTCTTTTCTTCCCAAATATGAATAAATTTGTAAATTTTGGTAAATTCTTATCAAAAATGAACTGAAACAAATTCTCATTCATCCTTATTTACACCCCTGCTAAAGTCTCCCATTGAAATCCACAGAACCTAACATTGGCTAGATCATATTTAAACTTCTTCATATTTAGGATGGAAATAAATATAATGTAGGAACAATATTTGAAGACAATAATCAAGGCGTTTAGAATAGAAAGCACTCTTAAAAGTATACTTGCCTGATGGATAAACTTCCTTTATTAATTAGAGCACTAGCCCCTCATGAGCTGGAAGAGTACTGTTGTGTAAATCTGAAGGAAAAGTTGATTTCCAGTGGTGAAAATAAAATGAACACACCATCCTCCCCTGATATATCAAGGAACTAGTACAGTCATTGCCTTGGATTGAGAGCATAATTCGGTTCCAGAAACGTGCTTGTAATCCAAAACACTCTTATATCAAAACGAAATTCCCCCAAAAAAATTTGTACAGAGGGTTTTTAATTTAAGCTGTACTACAGTACTTGTATTGCAAACGTCGCTTGTATATCAAGTCAATTTTTAAAAATAAATATTTAAATTTGCTTGTCTTGCAAAAATATCTCAAACCAAGTTTACTTGCAATCCAAGGTATTACTGTAATATGAAACAAGTGCCTTCCCAAGTTCTTATACCTGAGGAAAAGAGCTGAAAAGTTTGAGCTGGGACCAATTCACACAGTACACAGAAGCAAACTTGGGTTTGAGTACACTTTCAAACAGAGAGCATCATAGCCATTGTGGCTGACTGACTTTGTACAGTACACACATAGGGATGTGTGAGGAATCATAGTGGGGTTAAAATCCGATGGATTATCATGATTCAGCTCTCTGGATTCCAGTTCGCCAGCCCTGTGCTGGCTCCCACTTGCTAGGGGTGCAAGTAGAGACAGTTAATGGACTTCTATCTCTAAGACAGGCTGCGTTTGTGCATTTTTTTTAAAAAAAAAATGGCACCCAAAAAGCATGTGGATCTAGTGTGCTTTGCACAAATTGGCTGATTTTAAACACAAAGCGTGCTAGATCCACGTGTATTTCGGGTGCCGATTTGGGCAATAATACCGTGATGTATGCAATTTGTGTAAATTTCTGCAAGTAGCACAAATTTGTGCAAATTTCCTTAGCGTTGTTTTTTTTTTTTTAATGCACAAACCGTGGCCATCTTAGAGACGGAAATCCGCTGAAAACCCCCTGACTCACCCGCTTCTGCTCATGCGGATCAGAAGTGGGCAGGAAGTCCATCGAGCTCAAATGAGCCAGACTTGCCAGCATCAGCACATCCCATCTCATACATTAAAGCTGCTACATAAATGAGCACAATCTTAATGCACTTGCAAGCTTGAGCTAATAGTAAGAAATCCATAATGCAGCTATAAGGTGAAATAAATCCAAGAGGAGTCAAAGTAGAGCTTTCTACAAAAAGCTAAAGTTATCACACTCCACTTCAAAGGCTTCATCTACCATTCAAAATGGGAGGGTGTGTGTGTGAAAGATTACCAGAATATACCTCAGGGTTCTTTGAAACTAATGGCCTCTCTAGTCTACTTAGCATTTCATTAAAATAACATTCTATTACACCTTCTGTAATTGATCCTACAAAACAGGAGATGAACAGAGAGAAGCAACACTAAGAAGGGAGTTATAATATCTCAACACCACACTGGCACAGAATTTCCCTTTGAAAGATTACTTTGTAGACAGAATGTCTGAAGGAAGGGGAAGAAAGCATAAGCAAAGAGATGAGAAGTGAAGCCATGGCGATAAGGAGAAAGTGATAACCTCACATCCTTAGAATTACTCTTAAGATTCAATTAAACTGGTCTGCATTTTGAGTAGGTGTACGGAACAACGTTCAGCACTGGATTGCAACCTGGACTTATCTGCCCCTGGGTCGCCGAGGCTTCTAATGGACATCAGAATGCAGCCTTGTTCCATCCTTGATAAGAGCATTCGAGCATAAAATGAGGTGGCATTTTAAATACACTGAACCAGATTCAAATCATAGGGCTGAAAAGCAGGTGCTGAAAAGCGATGGCCACCCTTTTCAGCAAGCACAAACCATGTGTCAGATTCAAAAAGGTGAAATACTGACACTACAGTGCACATCACAGATACCTCCCAGGCCTTGAATGTGGCTTTGCCTGTAATGGACTGAGGAGTGGAACAGGGAATAAGGCAGCACGGGGGGAAGGGGGCATAATTGGGGACATAACTGAATTTACGATAACCTTCCTGTTCCTGTGCAGGTGAGCCAAAACTCCTGCTGCCTGGCTACTTGTGTAACTGCGCTCCAGACTGAGTCCCCAAGAGCTGGCTTATATATCTAATCTTAGAGCTGCATTCACAAGGTCACTCAGATCAGTGCTCTCTTTATACGGTTAACTAACCTTTTGCTTGCCAATCCTAAGTTGTAATAGGGTTTGCTTTTCTTCAGTGCATGTATAAATAAATAGTGGAATCAGCGGTGCCACTAGGGTAGGACTTTGGGGCAGAAGTCCATGGCCCCTCTCAGCAGAAGGAGCAGGAGGGCTCCCAATGCAGCAGGGCTGCTGGTTTACCACATTTTGAAGATGCATACACATTCCCATCTAAAGGGGTGGAGGTTGCTTAAGAGCATTAAATCCAGAGGAGCGCATTAGTGGAATGAAGGGTAAGACCATGATGAATGGAAAACATAAACTCTCTTTTTGACAAACATCATAGACCCAATGCCCAATTTATAGAAACAAATATTATCATTCACCTACTATGGATATTCCACAGGAGTACTCCCTACCCTTGAAAGCATTACGAGGTAGTAAAAATAAAAATAACCAGCCAAATAACCAGCCAAATTCAAAGGTATAGCACAAAGAGGACCATGTTGTGCCTACCTGCCATATAGCTGCCTCAAAGGTGTGGAGACTGTCAGAAAAGGAGGTGACAACTCTAATTCAGCACCAAAAACATGATTGAATACATGGGGATCCAATGCCAGAATTTTATGAGCTAGGCACTCAAAGCCCTGGGCATGGATGGACAAAATATCAGTTTCAGTTTCTTCCATATTCAAATTTTTCAATTTTTTTCTCAAGTTTTAGTAAGTGTATATTAAAACAAAGCAAACAAACAAACAAAAATGCACCAGATGACTGATAAATCCCCTAGCTGAGCCTAGTTTTTTTAAAATAGGGTTGTATCCAATATTAGTCCTGCTTGGAGTAGACCCATTAAAATGAATAGGACTTAAATTAGACTATCTTTACATATGATCCATTTACATATGATATACAACTCAAAGAAGATGCAGAGCATAAACCAGACAGTCTTCTGCTAGGAACTCACATGTAAACATGGAGAGAGCCAGTGTGGCATAGTGGTGAGAGTGCTGGACTGGGACTCGGGCGATCCGGGTTCTAGTCCCCGCTCGGCCATGAAACTCACAGGGTGACTTTGGGCCAGTCACTGCCTCTCAGCCTAACCTACCTCACAGGGTTGTTGTGAGGATAAAACGGAGAGGAGGAGGAGGATTATGTAAGCCGGCTTGAGTTCCTTGTAGGAAAAAAGGCGGGCAGGGTATAAATGTAATAAATAAATAACTCCACCCAAAGGAGCCTGCTACATCTCCTACAGAGCAGAGCAGGAAATGGGCCCTTAGGCTAGCACAGTTTTGCAGTGAACAGTGAGCCATAACATGTGACTCTCTCACTGAGTATGGATCCGGGATTGCGCCTTTGACAGGCCTGCTTTCTAGGGTGGCCATGTGTCCTCTTTTACAGAGGACAGTCCACTATTTGAAGGGCTGCCAGAGGACCATCCTCTATTTGAAGGTGGCCTCTATTTGAGGGGCTGCCTAGTCCAAGTCCAGTTGAAAGATACGGAACCATCCAAAGGGAGAGCAGCAAGGAAGGGCCTTGAACTTGTTGCCCATCAGCACTTAGCACCTGGACAGCAGCCTGAGCAGGCAGGCAGGCAGGCAGGCAGGCAAGTCCCTCCCATCACTCTTGCCCACTATGATGAAGTTGTATTTCTGTTTAAATTACAAGAACCCTGTCTACATTTGCATCCATACATGTAAATTAACATATGCAAATTTTATACAAATCAGTGTCGTCTTTTTTTGGGTGATGCATAAGTGGCCACCCTAAATATATATAGTCAGCTGTGGGAGCTCTTTTAGGGCCTCCTCCAGTAAAGGAGTTGCAACTTCTTGTTGGCAGTGAGAAAGACTGAAGGGACCTCCGAAATGTGGCATGAGCCAGCTGCTGTGTGCATGCAAATGCATGATGTTCAAAGACCACGGTTCTGTGTCATGACACGCTGCTGGAAAACTGACTTGCCAGCCTGCTTGTCAGAAACATTCTAGGCAGGCAGTTGTATTCATTTGGGATATAATTATTCAGAAACCTCACTGCATTTTCCTTCATTTGGTGTAATCTCGTACAAACATCTGCTCATTTGGGTCGTTCGCGGTCACCCTGACATTATGAATCTTGGGAGGTGGGAAGAAAGTAACCCAGTAAGCAACTACAGACATGTATTCCAGGGATGGGAAAGCGTTTTCAGCCCAAGAGCTGGATCGCCGCCAGGGAAACCTCCTGGGGGCCACATGGAAACAGTGGGTGTGGCCAAGCCACTCTCTTAACACGACAGTCATCACTGCCAGGACTTACCTTGTGGTATCTCATCCAGTTGTGGGATAAGGAACCTCTCATGAACTGGGGGTAGGTAGCTCCCCAAGTGATGCTGCCTGAGAAGCTAGCAACTGAAGCTGCTAAACAAGCACAAGACCAGGAGAAGGATTAACTGGGAAGGAGCCAGCCAGCTCCAGAAATGTAGCTGAGGCTATTTAAGGAGGCCAGGGAAAGAAACAAGGCAGCGCAGAGAGAGAGAGAGAGAGAGAGAGAGAGAGAGAGAGAGAGAGAGAGAGAGGAGGCAACCCAGTTGGAAAGTGTGAAGGTTGGTGAGAATCGCACTAAAGAAGAGGAAATAACCACACCAAAGACAGCAACAGAACACAAAGGGGAAACCCAAACTTCCCTGACAGGGAAAGAAGCTCCATCCTTGGGCTGTACAGTGGAAGAGAGCCCTAAAAGGTACTCACCTTGGGAAGAAGAAGGAAAAAGTAGAAGTTGTTGCTAGGCAAATAGGGCTTGGAAGACTGAGAGGAGTGACCCAAGGCATCTAGAAACAGCTGCAGCTCCTTTTCAGTCTTGGGTCAGAAGGGCCATCTACCAACTTAGCTCCAGGTCAGCCTGGCTACAGTCCTGATCCAGCAGAGAGAGCAAGAAATAAAGGGAACCAACTTACCTGACTCTGTTTACCTGGCCCAGCCTCATAAAAGGGTGTTACAAAGTACACTCTCACAGCCAGGACTACCACCAACATGACCTTCATTACCATAATGGTCTCTCTTATTTTTTGGCACCATAAACCAAATATTATTGTGTGTGTGTGTGTGTGTGTGTGTGTTTTAAAAAACACCACTGAAGTAAAACCCATCTTGATTTGTGGAGGCAGCATGTTTTGTGTTTTGTTTATGAAACCCATGGAGGGCAGACGGTTTGAGGGGATACTCCCACCCACCCAGCCAGGGATACACACCATCTACTTCATTCATTCATTCATTCATTCACACACACTTTTCAGACCCTCTCCTCTACTGATCCATGCAGATCAGCAGGAAGGGGGCATTTTCCAGAACCACTCGCAGCTGATCCATGCAGATCAGCTGAGGAGGGGGGTGTTTTCATCCCCATTGTGGCATGGTGGGAGGAGGATAGTTTTGAGCCTCCCCTGTCAGCATGCTATTATGAGGATAAAGATCTGAGTTGTAGAGAGGTCCCAGTGTTTCTCCCCTTTGTGTGTGTGGGGGGGTGAAGATTGGGACCTCTCTGAAACTCAGCAAGGTTAGGCAAGGGGGCAGGGTCACAGGAAGGGACCATCCCTGGCCAGGAGCTCCAGGCAAGCCAGATTGGGGAGCCTCACAGGCTGGAGGTTCCCCATGGCTGAAGTATTCCATTGCTTACTTCAGCCTTCTCCAACCTGGCACCCTCATGATGTGTTGGACTACATTTACCCGTCATCCCCACCCAGTGCGTGTGATTCTTCCAGCCAATAAGGAAGAAAAAGGCATTCAGCGCCACCCTCCCGCATCGTACCCAATGAGGGGTGCCACGTGCTGCTGGGTATATCTGTGCTCCTTGGCTGCTGATCACAGTTGCCTCTTTAGTTGAGTTTCCAAGGCTCAGACGTCCGTGGCATCAACAACAGGGGTAAGGATCACACCACCCGCCGCCCATTTTAATACTTCCACTCCCTATGACCCCAATTTGCCAGTCGACAATAGTAGCTCTTGCATGCTGAAAATGAAATAAAGTCAAGACAGAACAGAATTGTGAAGTGATAATGATCAGGCTAAAGGCTTTGGTAAAGGTCTCAATGAAATTCTATTTTAAAAGCCTAGAAGAGTCGCTCTTTAGGCTTAGCAGTAAGAATTTGTAAAGGCTGATTAAAGATTTGCCTACTGGTCTTTGAAGGAATCATTTAATCTCTGTGGTAGATAGTGTGTGTGTGTGTGTGTGTGTAAATATATTTGTGTAATTATGTATTTACACAAGTTACTATGACTAACTGCACAGACATCTTTGCATATTTATCCGTCTTAATGGCCTCTGAGTTGGTACAGGAAGAGTTACACAACCTTCAGGCTCATACAGCAGGTTGCACAATTTCCATTTTTCATATCTTCATCTAGAAAAAAAATTGTCTAAACTTCAGCAAACATTCCACCAAGAGTTCAGCTTTTCGGGCAACAGAGAGGGAAATCAAATGTGATCTCTGAATCATGTGTGAAAAATGAAGTGTCAGCTTGTTAGGGGGGGGGGAAGAGAGAAGAATCTGAATACGAAGGGTGTTGAGAGACAAGGAAATTCAAAGATGTAAATTGACTGGCACTTTTTAAGCAGAATGAACCATGACTCTTTATTTTTACACAGGGCTGCTTCTGAAAATAGCAGTCCTCTGTTCAGTTCTTCCCCCTCTCCCTGTAACGACTTACCTGTGCCATGATGTCATCATAGTGTATGTTTTCTAGGGATACACAGGCATCGCTGTGTTCACCCCAAAGGGACTCAGTCCTCTGTGCATGCTCCAAGCCTTCTGTCAGCAGAACTTGATGTGAATAACAAACTGAAAGCTCAGTCCAGACAAGACTGAAATGCTGTTAGTGTATGGTTCTTCTGACCAGATGGTGTTCACCCTGTTCTGGATGGGGTTGCACTCTCCTTGAAGGAACAGGTTAGTAGCTTGGGGGTCCTCCAGGAGCAATCTCTGTCACTTGAAGCTGAGGTGGCCTCAGTGGCCCGGAGTGCCTTCTACCAGCTTTGGCTGGTGGCCCAGCTACACCCCATCTATACAAGGATACTATGTGCTGGTAACCTCCAAGTTAGATTACTGCAACTCACTCTACATGGGGCTGCCCTTGAAGACTGTTCAGAAGCTGCAGCTTGTGTAAAATCATGTGGCAGCCAGACTAATAACTGGAACCAGAATGCCTGAACATGTAACACTGATTCTGGCCCACTTGCATTGGCTGCCTGTATGCTTCTGAGCCCAATTCAAGGTGCTGGTTTTAATCTATATAGCGTTAAATGGCTTGGGATCACAATACCTGATAGAGCGCCTCTCCCAACCTTAAGACTGCCCTCTTCTCACAATTTAATGGCATTTAACATTTAATGGCATTTAACAGGTCTAGTTTTGTATTAAACATTTTTTTAGCTGTTGAATTGTTTTTAAATTTTGTATATTGGAATTTTTTATGTCGTGTTTATTGTATTGTGGTTTGTGTTTTTATGAACTGTTGTGAACCACCCAGAGATCTTCAGCTATTGGGCAGTATAGAACTGAAATAAATAAATTAATAAATTAAATTAAATTAAGAAATAGCATCCACGTTCCCAATGAAGCTGCTGGGACTTGTAGTTAGGAATATGCAAATCTGCAAAACTTGAGTTTGTCGAGGTTTTTCTGAATTCCACCTCGAAGCTTGTTCTGACACGTGTCTGTATCAGATTACAAGCTTTGTTGTTGTTGTTCTTTTTGCACAAAGATTTGTGCATATTTTTCTGCACATTTCCCCCCAAAGTATGCATCTGTTGCGTTTGGATCTGGGTGGTGCAAACTGGGTAAATTCTGGTCAAAAACGAACTGAAACGAATCTCTTATATACATCCCTAGCCCGCCACCCCGTGTCCTCGTTGGCATGATTCACTGGGAATCTGGAGTCCCTGCTGACTCCCTCTCTCTTGCCATGGATAAGTTTGGTAAGCCCTTGGGCAGGAGTCACTAGTAGGTACCATAACACTAGATTCTATTTACTACTGAGAGGCAGAGAAGTACTGAGCGGCAGAGATGGTAGAATCTCAAGGTGCAGGTCAAACGGGCCCTCTCATACCCTGCTTGCAACAGGTTACAAGCAGGGCCCTGCTGGACCTGGACCTACTCATGAGTAATCGAACAGGGACACTCACTTTTAAAAACACCACAGTTAAGTTACTCATGTCATCCCAGTGCTCTCCTGCCCCAACTCAGCATTGGTTGCAGTTGGCAGGAAACGACATAACTATTAAGCCTGTTTAAATATTACTGGGAGAGCAGGGAGAACATTTTTGGCAACTGTCTCGTGTCACGCATCACACTCGTTTTGCATTCTGATGTAAAGATTGGACATGCACCTCTTTTCTCCATATCGTTCTTTGAGAAGGACCCAAAAGTGTCCATGCACTGGCGCTATTGATGTTGTGCTAGCATAAACCAATGCTCGTGCAATGTCAATAACACTTGCTGGCACAACAATGAATTTGGTGGCATGGCAGTAGCAAAAAGGGGGCTGTTTTCCTTTAAAACAAGATGCATGGGGAGCACGTGCCTTGCTTTAAAGCAAAATTGTGCTCCCGGGAGGCTCCAAGGAGCACAACTTTGCTTGAAAAGTAGTGCGTGCTCCCCATGCACATTGTTGTGAAGAAAAATAGTGCCCTTTTTGCTGCCACTACTGTGCTACCAAATGTCCCATTGGGCTAGCAAGCACTATTGATGTTGTGCAAGCACTGGTATATGCTAGTGTGACATCAATAACACTAGCACATGGACACCTTAGGATCCTTCCCATAAAACCATGATGCTCTGGGGCAAAGTAGAAAAGCTTTATGCACAAGTGCTGGAACTACAGGGTTTGTGTTTTAGAAGTATCCACACAAGGATCATGATGGTGAAGGGCCATAGCTTTGTGGTAGAGCACATGCTTTGCATGCAGAAGGTCCCAAGTTCAATTCCCAACATCTCTAGATAGGGCAGGAAAAACTTCTCCCTGAACTTTTCTGTGGGAACAGAATGCTGGCCGCTGGTCTGATCCAGTACTGCTCTTCTTATGGTCACATGAGCACAATATAATCAAGAGTGCCCATTGGGCTTAGGAATCAAAATTCTGTCCTTTATTTCTCATCATACATGATAAAACTCTCCGAACACAGAATCATTGCAAAAGAATGGCTTGCTATGAATTGGCCATAATCACTGCCAATAAGGGCAGACCACCATCAAATTCTAGTTTGTCTAATTTTGAGAAGTTCATCAAATTCTGAGAATTTGAGAAGGAGCATGCATGGTATAAAGGACGTGCTATAGAAATTCCATCTGTCTATTATTGTAATGCCTCCATCTGAGACCTGTGTTTTTTCCCCCTAAGCACAATGGTATAATGTTGTCAACGTTCACAGTAAAATTGTTATTTTCCTCCAACCTTCTGCATCGGTTAATATTTGTCAGGTGATAGGACCACACTGAAATCTCCAGATAGGGGTTTATCTCTCATCTTCAGGGAAAAGCATGAACTCAAATATCAAAAAGCACTCTCTCTCACTCACACACACACACTTATTGTGCCAAAAGCATGCACACACCCCCACACTCTATATCAGGCCTTTGTTGCCTTTCCAAATTGTTTTGCAGCAATCTGTAGATGTTTCTTACCTGCAGTACTAAAGAAAGAAAGCACAGCCGCTGTACACCAATATTCTAAGTGCCTCAAAGACAGAGTTTATCCTGCTAATTTTCTGGTTATACTTCATTTGCTTATTATAATTACTTTGTGAATCACAGGAACCTAGTCATTCATTATTTAAAATTGCCTTAAGGTGATCAACACAACAACTTCATTTTGTGTGAAATCCAGATGATTACGCTTTTTGGAAATGAAAGTCAGAAATATTACCGTGGGTCTAAGCCTGGCATGGCCTCAAGAAGTTTGTTTAAACAAGATAAGTAACAACAAAACAACAAAGCAATGTACAACTCTTCTTGAAGCACTAAAGGGGAAAACTGGGATTCATTTGCAGCAGAATGGATAAGCAGGGGAGGCTGGTGATTCTTATTTCAGCGGCGCTCCTTTTCCATTGCAGGTTTTGCAGCTTATATTTGGAGCTTCATAGGGACTATCCATGGTGCTCCATGGTGGTGAACCTATTTTGGGGATGGAGTTCAGCACCAAGGATAGCTCCTATGACGCTCCAAATAAAACCTGCAATGGAAAAGGAGCCCCACCGAAATAGGAGTCACCAGCCTCCCATAGGTGAACATATGAAGCTGCCTTATTCAAAGTCTGGTCCATCTAGCCCTGAACTGACTATCTTGACTTGCCAAAACTCCGCTATCTGTAGTGTTGCCAAACATCTTAGCCTCAGGTTTGGTACTAAATTTTTACAGGTGGCACCAGTAACAAAACATTGCAGTGTACCTTTACCTCCCAGCACAGAGCTGAGCGACCTGTGGCTTTCCAGATGTTTTGGCCTGCAACTCCCATCATCTCTCACCTTTGGCTATGCTGGCTAGGGCTGATGGGAGTTTGAGGCCAAAACATCGTGAGGACCACAAGTTGCCGACCCCTGCCCTAGCAGGATTGTTCCAGTACTTAGGGTTCCTGCCAACCACGCCCTCCTCCAGGATGCTATAATCTATAACAGGGCTCTCCAACCTAGGGTCCCTAGATGTTGCTGGACTACAGCTCCCAGAATCCCTTGCCATTAGCCATTCTGGCTGGGTATGCTGGGGGCTATAGGCCAGCAACATCTGGGGACCCAAGGTTGGAGAGCCCTGATCTATAAGGAGCTCAAGCAGGCCAATTCACTCCCACCAGCAGCAGCACAATTTTCCGTTTTTCTTTTCCAGTAGACACTCAATATTCTGTGGCTATTAATAGGGTGGCCAGGTATCCTCTTTCACAGAGGACAGTCCTCTGTTTGAAGGGTTGTCCGGTCCAATTCCAGACTGAAGGTAACGAACCATAAGAACTGTTGCCCATGAACACTGAGCACCTGGACAGCAGGCTCAAAAGGCAGGCACTCGGGTCCCCTGGCCACAGTCTTCCCCACTATGGTGAGATGTACTGCATTTCTATTTAAATTATAACAATTATTTCCAAATTTGCATCTATGCATGGAAGTTAGTATATGCAAACATTATGCAAACCACTGTCTTCTTTTGACCTCTTTTCTGGTTTAAAAAAAAGGGGGGGGAAAGCATGTCCTCTTTTTGGGCAATTCATGAGCAGCCAGCCAAGTGACTAAGAATGCTCAGTCCTCATTGGAGTGTGTGTGCTTTTAATCCCTTCGAGCGCAACCCTTTGCATGTTTAGGCAGAAAAAAGGCCTACAACTCCCAGCAGGGAGTTGTAGGCCTTCTTTATTTATTATATTCATATCTTGCCTTTTTTCCTGCAAGGAACCCAAGGCAGCTTACAGAATCCTCTTCCTCCTTCCCTTCTCCATTTTATCCGCACAACAACCCTGTGAGGTAGGTTAGACTGAGAGTCAGTGAGTGGCCCAAAGTTATCGAGTAAGCTTCATGACCGAGTGGGGACTAGAACCCGGATCACCCAAGTACCAGTGCAACATACTAACCACTATGCTACACTGGCTCTCCACACTGCCGTTTTCTGTCTAAACATGCATAGGATTGCGCCTTTAGTGTGTGTTTTTAAATTGTACTTCTGGAAACCTTAAAGTTTCCCCTGAGCATGCTTATACCTCTCTCATTTCTCAGAGGCCCTTTTTTGTTTCCATTTCTGTTGGCATTCATCATATTCACTGTTAGAGGGAATGATCAGAATGAGCCAAGTATTTTTGAGACACTTAATTCTTAAAAACAAAAAACAAAAACCCCCCACCCCCTGATCCATCAAAACCTACCTGGCCCTACCCCTGACTCATCAAAATCCATCAGGCCCTACACCTTTTCCCTGATCACATCCAGACTCTGTTCACACACTAGGTATTTCTAAAATTACAAGCTTTGAAGGGGAGGGGGAACTGCACAAAAGTCTGGAAATCACCAAGGGCAAAGAAGGTAGGGGAAGTGGGCGTGGCCATCTCAGGAACCCCAAGAGGGCCAGAGTGGGACCTTAGGAGGGCCGGATTTCTCCCCTGGGCCTGAGGTTCCTCACTCCTGGAGCAGACTTATTGAAATCAAGTAGGCCGCTCAACAAGATCTGCCATGGGCGGCCTTCTCCCTGTCCCATCAGCCAGAGAAACCAGGCTGGTGGGAACTAGGAGGAGGGCCTTTTCTGTGGCAGCCCCCAGTTTATGGAACTCTCTCCCCAGTGACCTCCGCCATGCCCCTTCCTTGATTAGCTTCCTGTCAGGCATTAAAAACGTGGCTTTTCAGGCAGGAATATGGGGTGGGTTACGATTTTTAAGTTTTGTACATTTTTTAATTGTGTTTTACACTCTGTTTTTTTCCCCTCTTGTATTTTATTGGACTGTACATCGCTCAGAGTGGCCGGATGACTGGCCAGATGGGTGATTCAAAAATATAATAAATAAATAAATGGGACTTCAGTCAGTCAAGACTAACTTAAGTCCCACTAATTTCAGTGGGTCTACTCTAAGTATGATTATGACTGGATCAAACCCTAGTGCTTTAGGACACAAATACCAGATCCCTTTCTGGGAAGCTTAGACAGGCCTCCCCTTGATGGCAATACCTGGGTGCATTGCAACCCAGTGTTCACCCAGGTGAGGGTGGGGGAAAGAGATTCATAGATCACCTCCTCCGGCATGTCAAGAGCTGTGCCTGCAGGAGGAGAGGGATCCTGTCCCAAGTTCTCTTCATTAATAGTAGTCGCAGTCCCACCCACCCACCACTCCTCATATAACATACTGGCTCCATGACCATAATGGACTTTATGGCATTGCTATTAATGGCATCATGATAATCTGTCTTGGCCAAACAAGAAGAGAGAAAAAAAATACAGCCTGATCCACTTTGCTCAAGAAAATGGTAAGTATATTTAGGACAACCTCGGGGCAATGGGAGATCTCAGGGAGGGTGGATGATAGTTCTCTCGATGACCTGGGCTGACTTGGCCGTTTCTTTCCTTTCTAGGTCAGCTTGATGTGAAATGCAAAGACAGCTCCGAAGTCTGCAAAAGAGCCAGCAATCCAGAGTTGGTTGAAAACTGGGATGCCGCAGCCCTGTGTCACTCAATAGCAGGGAGGAGCAGAAGGAAAAGAGAGAGGTAAGGAGGGCTGATCTGTAGAAGGGCCTCTGAAAGGTCACTCTTCACTCCGAAAATGTTTACACCAATGGCAATGCAGGCAGAGCAGGGAATGGAAATGGGGGGAAGATTTATCTGTCACTTTATCCATCAGGCTCAGGTGGCCTGAGGCGCGCCGTGTGTGTTGGAGTTCCTTTTTCATCACGCTCTGATTTTCCCCAGGCTTAAAGAGAGTCATCACTAAAACCTCCATGAAATATGCCATTTCCATTTATGAGGGGCCGTCAGCTGGCACCTCATCACGTCCAAGTGCCAGGCACCAATTTCGTCTGATGCTGCCTCTGACCGGTTCTGCATAGGAATTGCCCTGAACTAGTCCGGAATTGCTTGCTCATCTATGCGCGAAGGCTTGCCTCCGAGAATGAAGCCGTGCAGGGCATGTTGGGGGCGGAGGGGGGGAGGGGGAGAGTGCGAAATCTTGCATCTGACAACTGGAGAATAAGTTGACCGTGGAGAAATCGGCATCGTAATTTGGGGACAATTTGTGGCTTTCCAGAATAATTATGGCTTCTGCTCCTGATGTATTAGTTGCATTTCTAAACTGCTTGCAGACAGACAGAAACGGAAAATCAAGAATGATCATATAGATGCCATCCCCCCACCCCCCACCCTGTTTGACTCATAACTGGGCTCAGCAAACCAAACTATTCCCCCAGCACCAAAGTTTGCCTTACTGTGAGCTTAATTACAAGTCGAAGCAAACCCCATTGCACACCCAACATGAGGATTACAACAGGGCCCAATCCCTTCCCTTTGCCTTTTCTCACACCTGGAATTCTTCTACAGCAGTAACCCAGGCAACAGTAGTAGCCCTGGGAAATTTTTGTTTCCCCTGGGCTATGAACATGAATATTCCTGGGGAAACTACGTACCTTTTCTTATGGTTACTAGCACCTAAGTCATTGTCACAGTAACACTCCCAAGTGCTAGAAGTGGGAGAGAAGACCAATTCCCCCTCCTCCCTCCTGCTAGAGTGGCAGCTGCCATTTTTAATATTTTTGGGGGGTAGAGTAGAAAGGTGGGGCATAAATCAAATAAGTGAATACAAGGTGATGGTTTAAAGGCAGGTGGATGGGAGGGAAGAGGCAGAACTTGCTCAGTGGCACAGCACATGCTTTGCATGCAGAAGGCTCCAGGTTCGATCCCCGGCATCTACAAGTAGGGCAGGAAAAACCCCTGCCTGAAAGCCTGGAGAGCCCTTGTTGCCAGTCAGTGCCCAATGGTCTGACTCAGTATGAGGCAGCTTCCTATGTTCCTGTGAGTAGTTCTCTGGCTTCAATTAAATTTTGAGCCAGAGGAGAACTCAGGGGTCATAGGATCCACTCTCATATGGAAGAGCTGTCAGAGTTCGTCCTCTGTCTGGGCTGGGAAATTCTGAACTTGAATGATATTTTTAATTAAAAACAAATTGAAATAAAAAATAAATAAAGCCAAGACAAAAAGCACCACAAAACTAAACTTCCAGAATTATTTAAAAGCAGGAAATATCAAAGTGTATGAAAATGAAAGGTCTTAACTATCCTCCTTAAAAAAGAAAAAGAGGGAGCTGAACTTTTCAGCTTGGTTTCTCTAAGAAGACAGTTCTATGGAGCGGGCGTCACCACAGAGAAGGCTGCAATTAGATAACAATCTGCCACACTTCAGATGGCGGAGGTATCCTCAGGGATGCCAGCAGCTCCTGAGCCCACGGGACTGAGCTTCAGTGTCATGGGCCTGATCCAGCCCATTACTGATTCAAGACAGTAAGAGAAGTTCAGAGAAGCCGTTGCCTCACTGGGATACAAGGAAAAGGAGAAATATAACTGAGGGCCATCACCATTCTAAAGACACTGAACTCCAGAACTCTCCAGATGGCTTCATGTAGATCACGCGTGAGCAACCCACAGGTCACGTGCAGCTTTTGGACACCCATGCGGGTGCCCAAACGACTGCCCCCTGCTGAATCCCCGCCCCCCACCCAATGTTGCTACCTCATGCAAATCACACTCCCTCAGCCTGCCAAACTGCCTGGGGAAGTGCAGTTGTGGATGGGAAGAAAGCCCATGTGAATGGTCATCCCCGTGCACTGTCCTGTCCATGAAAACTGTACTCTCCACAGCCTGCCAAACAGCTGACCTGCAGGCTTGGGGGAGCACCATTGTGACGGGGAGGACAGCACACGGGGAAGCTCAACCTTGTCCCCATGAAAATTGCACTCCCCACAGCCTGCCAAATAGTTGTTTGGCAGGTGGGGGGTGCACTATCCACAGGGAGGACAGCATGCAGGGAGGGTTAACCGTGTGTGTGTGTGTGTGAGAGAGAGAGAGAGAGAGAGAGAGAGTGTGTTTGGAGGGTGGAGTAAGTGGGACACCAGGCCACTGCCAGCCCAGGGTCTGACCACCGCTGCTTCAGCCATACCCACTAGTGTGTGACACCTGGACCTACCACCCTACCACCGCATGCAGCCCTCAGGAGCAACGATGTTTCCCACCCCTGATGGGAAAAAACAGCATTGAGGACAAGATGGAACCAAACCTTAATCTGTGTATCTGGGGGCACAACTAAGTCTGGCAATTTACAGTGGGTCTCTGTGGAATCAAGCCAACAGCCAAAGCTCTCTGTTCACCTACGAAAGGGGTGGACAACATGTGGCCCTCTAGATGTTTTGGCCTACAACTCCCATGATCCCTCCCCATTTGCTATGCTGGCTAGAATGGATTGGAGTTGTAGGCCAAAACACCTGGAGGGCCACAGGTTGCCCACCACTGACTTAAGATATACCGCTTTTGTAGTTCTCAAAAATGTTCTTCTGGGAAGCAGTACAGGATATCCACAGAGAATATAGACAGGCCGCTGGCTCAGCTTGTCTGAGCGTGGAAAGCTAACCAGGTCAGGCCTGGTTGTTACTTGGATGGGAGACCCCTCCTCTAGTTTCCTGCACTGAGCAGGGGGTTGTTGGACTCCATGGCCTTGTAGGCTCCTTCCAACTCTATTATGAATATCAAAGAAGCCTGACACAAACCTGAAGAGAATATCATTCATGCAGATGAGCTAAGCCAGGGGTGAGCAGAAGCTACATCATTTTCAGGTATTTTTAGATGAATGGAAAACAAAAGAATTGAGCCCCGTTTATTTTTAGACAGAAAACAAATGGGACTTAAAAATCAGTGGAAACCAAAATGAAAATCTGGGGGCAAGTTTTGGTTCATTTCTACCTGCTTTGTATTGGAGATATTCTTTGGCATGGGCTGGAACTGCCTTTAGGTTCAAAGAAACATCGTGGGGTCAGGTGTTGGGTGGGGATAGCAGAAAAACTGACAGATATAAAATGGGGTGTTTGGGGTCCTATCTAAAACACAGACATTACAAACAGGGTAAGAGTAGCCGGGCTTCCCACTGAAATCAATGGGATACGTTATAGCAGAGGCGGGATTGTGTGTCCCTCCAGATGTTGAATTACAACACCTATCATCCCTTACCATTATCTATGTTGACTAGGGCTGATGGGAATTGCAGTCCAACAACTTCTGCGGGGCCACATGTTCCCTATCCCTGCATTAGAGCAGTGTTCTCCAGCCTTGAGTCCCCAGATGTTTTTGGCCTACAACTCTTAGCATGCTGGGAGTTGTAGGCCAAAAACATCTGGGGACCCAAGGTTGGAGAACACTGCATTAGAGGATAGAGGCTAAAATGTGGAGTCTTTACCTTCTCTGAAATTTGGTAGGTCTAATGCCCTGCCATTTCCACTGTTTTAAAAAAACAAACAAACCAAAGTTATAGGCAGTAGATGACTGGCTGGATCTCCCATAGGAATCAATGTAAAAACAAAAATGAATTAATTAATACTGACTGAAAAAATGGAACAAATGCCATTCAGATGAACGGAAAAACAAAGCTAACGAAATGTTTACAATGAAAAATGAATGGAAAAATCAAACATTTTTTCCTTGCACATCATGATCTAGTTAGTTCCCTTTTACAGCTGGGGACAACTGAGCCTGAGAAATAATGTTAGAAGCCAGCCAGCAAATCCTTATTAGATAAATCTAAATGCAAAGAGAAGCACCTTCTCATTTTCACACACACACACACACATATACACAGCCTTAAGTTGACAGATGGATAAAATATACAGAGTGACTGATTAGAATCAGTCCATTAAACTTGAACTGATTTACTTCCCCATTAAACAAGTAAAGTTGAATCTGAGGCTGCTTCTTGAGTATCTGTTCTATTAGGACCATAATAAAAAAATTAATCAAAAAGAGCCAAATACTAAGTTAACTCTTAACTTACTAGTTACATGAAAAACAGAGCAGCTATCATTTGGGTTGCCTCAGAAATCTTGTGGATGATCAGTCAGTGATAATCATCAGGTAAATCTCAGATTTGAAGTAGACCTTCCATTACTTTTTTAGAAGAGGCAAAAAAGGAAAATGTTCATTTCATCGGCTCATAAGCCTAGCACTGTGATCAGTGAAGCTTTTCACAAGTGACAATATAATTAACACTCCATATGACATTGGCTCATTGCATCTCTGATCAGAATATATATTTTAGCTGTTATCACATGAGCAGCATCCCAGAATCACCCAAGTGGAAGTTAGCCACTCTGCTGTAGAAATTAATTATTCAGTAACACAATCCCAGGAACTTTCATGTAAATCAGCCACCAGAGTGAGCCAATCAGAATTATGAATCAAGTGGAAAACATAAATACAGAAGTTAATTCATCATTTCACTTGCAAATGCATCAGATGCATTAGGGAGCAACCTATCTCCTGCTCTGCCAAGCATACCTGGCAGGTTCCAGTGGAAGAAATTAAAACACCATTTAAAATGCTTTTTAAAGAACAAGTAATGGATCTGGGAATAGGAAGGGGAGTAATTACAGGGTTAAAACATTTTAGTAAAGGTTACAGAGTCTGAACCCAAGTTCTTTCCATAATCATGCCACAGCTATCACCTTCCAGGTTCATTCATGTTTGTCTCAGAAAATAAAAATGAGACCTCATTTGCTAAATCTTCTCTGCCTTTATCCCAAGGCAACAGATATAAATTCAGCTGTAATCCATCCAGATTCTAGATACAGAGAAAACAAGCAAATTCGTTTAAAAAATATAATGGATCTCAACTTAGAAAGAATAGGGTATACACCACTGGTGTAAATAGTTTATTTATTTATTTATTATATTTATACCCCACCTTTTTTCCTGCAAGGAACCCAAGGTGGCTTACATAATCCTCCTCCTCCTCCTCCTCCTCCTCCTCCTCTTCATTTTATCCTCACAACAACCCTGTGGGGTAGGGTAGGCTGAGAGTCAGTGACTGGCCCAAAGTCATCCAGTGAGTTTCATGGCTGAGAGGGGACTAGAACTCGGATCTCCCAACTCCCATTCCAACACTCACCACTATGCCACACTGGCGTAAGTAATAAACTGATGTCTTAGAGTAGAATCCAGCATTCTAAACTCCTATTGATATTACAGAAAAGTTAGTTTGTTTAAAAAATACAAAAGAATTGATTGTGAATTTGTTAACAGCAGCAAAATTAATGATAGCTAGGAATTGGAAGGTTCAACATGTCTTTTCAATTACTGAATGGTATAAAGAGGTATGGGATATCGCGCTAAATGATAAATTAACTTGTAATATTAAGTGTCAAAAAGGACAATTGGAGAAAGACACCTTTGTGAACATTTGGGGTAAATTTTTGGATTATGTGTTGGTGAAGGGGAAGGGGAACAAACCTTGTCAAGATGTGTTATATTTTTGGAATATAGAATGATATCTTGTATATATATTATAATTTTTTTGGGGGGGGAGAAATATAACTTGGTCCCAAGAGGTGGGGGGGTGCACAATGTTTATGTTGTATTTTTTTGTTGTTGTATCCATTAGTAGCTGTAAGATGTGAAAAAAAATTAATAAAATATTTATTAAAAAAAGAAAGAAAGAAAGAAAAGAAAAAAAAATAAAAATAAACTCCTATTGATTTCAATGTGAGAGTTTAACAGCACAAGCCTGTACATGTTTACTCAAAAGTAAGTCCCTCCATGTTCAATGGGCCTTACTCCCAGTTAACTGTGCACAGGACTGTAGTCGCTGCACAGTCCTATACATGATTACTCAGAAGTAAGTCCCGTTGAGTTCATTTGGGCTTACTTCCAGGTACTAAGTACATTTAGGATTGCAGCCTAAATCTCTCCATTGACAAATTTAGGCTGCAATCTCAAACACATTTACTAGAGAGCAAGTTCCACTGAACCTAGAGGGACCTGTTTCTAAGTAAACATGCTTCAGATTGCACCATTGAAAGTGCTTCACTTTGACAGATCGTGCCATGATTGTGGAAGGTTGGGATGTATTTTTATCCCAACCTGCCTAGAAGGAGCTCAGAGTGGGGTAGATTTCCCCAACCTGGTGCCCTCCAGATGTTTTGGACTTCAACTCACATGAGCCCCAGCCAGCATGGACAATGGCCAGGAATGCTGGGAGTTGTGGTCCAAAACATCTGGAGGGGAGCCAGACTGAGGGAGGCTGATGTAACTCTTTGGGGTTGGATTCTTTCTCCTTGTTATCCTTCACCCAGTTCTGCATTCATCCCAGGATTAATAAATAATATTACAGTGGTAAATGATGTGAATGTAGGAGAGCTGCTTTAATTACATCATGAAAGGATTATGTACTTGCATTTTCAATCTCTCGTATTGAACAAAAGAAGAGAGGCTTCAACACTCTGTGTTTAGAGTGCACTAAAAGCCACTATATTATCTAACATCTTATCTGGTAAAGTACTGACAATTGATGTGACAAAACCCATACATGAATTAGGAGCCCTTTAACACATGGAACATTTAATTCCAGCACTCACAAAGTCATGGAGAGTGTACACACACACACACACACACACACACACACACACCTTTCTAGGTCCTATTACCTACGTTAGGATAACCAAACCCAGGACTGTGCAATGAAGTAAGCATAGAGGCCATGCTGACAATGATTATGGTGGAATCAAAGGATGAGGCCCTCTCACACTTTTAAAGTGATAATGCTGCTATTCATTGCCACCTTGCAATGGTGGGATGTGTGTGCACATGTGTGCAGATGATGACTGTTGGCATATGTAATTTTGTATGTGACATATTTTACAATAGATCAGATTGTTATTATTATTAATCTGGATTATCTACACACTCTTTTCAGGTGTCCCAAACTGGGAAACCAATATCATGGGTTGGATCTAGACATAGCTATACTCATTGAAATCCATGGGACTTAAGTTAGCCATGGCTAACTGCAATCCTGCGGATTTTAATGGGTCTACTCCAAGTATGAATAAATCTGGAGTCAACCCCCATAATTAAAAATATATCACTTGCAGTTGGATCCACTCTTCCTCTCCCAATGAACTTGGGGCACTGTACATAGGCTTATCCACTTTCCCCCTCACAACTCTGTGAGGTAGTTTAAGCAGACAGGAAAGCTAAGCCCTATTCAGTCATTGGCCTCCATGTGTTCTCAGAATATACTGGAGAGAGGAGCAGGGCTTCATGCACTAGCCCCCCCCCCCAACATCTCCTTCCCCACTGACTGGAGGCTCAGCCCTTAGCACATTGAGCAGAATGTCTGAAGGGGGATTCTTCATGCATGTGGCTGAATGTGCTTAGAATCCTTCACACAACCCTGCATGACTGCATGGAAGATAATTTCGAAGCACATTCAGTGGAATGCACCAAAAATCCCCCTTCAGACGTTCCCACCCAACATGGGAAGGTCTGAAGTTGCAGCCAACAAGATGTTTGTGGTGGAACTAGTGCAAGTGCAATCCTGCTCTTCCCTTCATGCCTTCTGAGAATGCATGGAGGTCAACAACAGAATAGGGCTCATGTGAATGGCCCAACTATTTCACGTGTACCTTTTGAACACCTCAATTTTCTTGTCAAGGAAAAGTGCCAAGACCACCCCACATAACTCTGCTTGGTTCCTTATGTCCAGCAGTGGTGCAGTGGAGCCAGGGTCCACAGGGACACAGCGCTGACACTTTCTGATTAGCAGGGACACTGATGTCATCTGCTGACCCCCTCAAAATTTCCTGTTCCCTCTGAGCTGAGTTGCAATCCTCACAGTAGCAGCGGTGGGGTGGGGTGAGGACGAATTTTCCCAGCAATATATTGCTCCCTAAGACCATAAGCAGAGCCCTGCTGGATCAGAGCAAGGGTCCATCTAGTCCAGCATTCTGTTCACACAGTGGCCAACCAGCTGCCCACGGGATCCCACAAGCAGGACACGAGTGCAACAGCACCCTCCCGCCCATGTTCCCCAGCAACCAGAGTACATAGGCATACTGCCTCTGATACTGGAGGAAGCATATTCCCTATTGCCAGACCTGCATTTTTGGACTCTCCTTGACAATGCGGCTATGGAGACTGTCATGATGCATGCCTGCATTTCAAAATGTACCACTACTACACCACTAATGTTGAGTCATCATTCCCACTGTCACCTGAGGATAGGCTCTTGGTGGGTCCCTCTATCCAGCAAACATAAACTTTGAGGGCAGTATTAGAGAAAATGTCTTCCTGTCTGTTTCTGTGAACCCCGAGGTGTGAGGGAGGATATGAGGATATTAAATTGTTGTTAACTGCCCAGAGAGCTTCGGCTATTGGGCAATATAGAAATGAAATAAACAAGCAAACAAATAATGAGCAGCAGGAGTAAATACTGGGCAGGAGGCCCAGATCAGCCAGGGAGCTGACAACAGGACATGCCCAGCAAGAGGACATGGACACAACCAAGAAAGCGGTGGTGAGAAGCCTGCCCAAAAGCTATGCTGTCTAAACATGAATCTACACATTTATTTCTGGCATGGTCACAAATTCTGGCATGCACAAACACACACATACAGCCTGTATTGCTCATTTCCTAGCACTGTCTCTGAATTGGAATTTTTTCACAGCGGTTACTTTCGATGTGAAAATGGCATGGTCCAAAGGCCCAGTGAACTGATCTCACCATCTCAAAAATGAAGCTGTGTGAATGGGTTTCGGTAAAGGTGGGAGGCCTTGCTGACGGCTTGGATTTGTCACATGTTTGGAAACAGGACAGTCCTGTCCAGGCATTGGTTGTGTTAAGGGAAGAGGAATGTGCACATTGGCCCCAGGCCCTGTGTCCCTGCCTTTCAGACCCTGCCCTTGCCATGTTGAGCAGCAGGAGAGTTTTACTCATGTTCAAGTGAATGTAAGTAGAATTCCTCTTCAGACCCCACTATGACCCTTACACATACTTTTCATGCACTGTTTGGGGTTAACACCTGAACAGATCTGTAGACTATAGCAAAAAGTGAAGGATCTCACAGAGCGGTCTACCAACTAACAACACAGAAGCAAAAATCCAGTGGAAAAGAAGAGTATCCCATTGCTAATCAGTGTCTTCTTCTATAAAACCATGAGAGGACAACAACCAGCAATTACTATCTGCTGGCCAAACTAGAAGCCCACCCCCGTGCAAACTCCCCAAACAAACAATTGCTATGTGCCTCTCGCTAGAAATGTACACATGCTTTCTAGGGAGAATTTGAGAAGCATGACATTCAGCACAGAGCCTTTCATATTTATTTGTATTTTACTGAAATCTGTTCATAGCTTTGTTTAGGATATTCAGTAGAATGCAAATCAATTGGCCTCATCATCAATCATCTACCTTTTGTAGTGAATACGAATAAAGGGTTCAGTGCTTTCAACATCCTGGGAAAGAAAAATCCATGCATTTCATTGAATCACAACACATAATAGCAGAGGAGGGGTAAAGAATGAGGAAGCTATTCTGCTTCTTTGATTATTTTGTTTAGGTTAAATTATTTCCATATAACATTCAAAATGTGCTGCTGAGTCCACACTTGTTTAGTGACATTTTGAATGCTGCTAACGAAATTATAATAGACTTTTGTGTGCACTAAACATGTAGGCTCTGAGCCAAAGCTACATGGAAGCTCTAATGTGTGCATGAATTAGGGCTGCGCCAAAACCAAGGGAGAGGTTTTAGTGGTGCAAAGTTACCCCCAAACTGAGCTTTGTGGTGGCTTTTCCCATGGATTTTTGCAGTAAGTTGTCCCCTCTTTCTACTGATTCTCTGGCACCATTTTCTTTCCCCTCACTGTATGGTCCCAACCAAGCAGGGATCCTGTACTAAATGAAAGATGACATCACAATGCCCCACAACCAGATTTGGCTATGAAGCATCATCATTAAGAACAAATAAAACAGCATTATCATCATCAGGGGTAGGAAGGAACGCATCTTTCTGTTACCACAGCAAGGACATGGTTCTTTAGTGCAACATAGGAAGGTAAGAAGAGTTGTCTGGTTGTCTCAGGAACATTATAGTGATATCAAAAGAGCAGAGTGATGCATGATATTGTTTGGTCAGAGAATTTCTAAGGGTGCAATCCTATGCATGTTTAGACAGAAAAAAATCCTACAACTCCCAGTATGCCCCAGCCAGCTAATAGGACTGCACCTTAAAAATGTTTTTAAAATAATAAAAACAAGAACCAGGTTACAAAGAGTAGGAACTCCACACTTTACAGCTACTTTTTTTGGGTTTGGGTGGACACGCTAGTGCCCAATCATTAATACTCTGGATTTCTCTATTGATTTCTATTATCAGATGTCACTTCCATCCTGGGGAAAGATTTAAAAATGGTTTCTACAATGAAAACTTAGAATAGCACTGCCAGTACATGTCCCAATGCCAATAGGGCCCATTATTCCCATGCTGCACGTTGAGGTTCTGAGGCAGAGAGAGTTGTTTACAACAACCCTGCAATTCAGTCCAGTGTTATTATACCCAAATTGCCGCTTTGTCCAGTGCACACATTGAGGACTGGACTGAGGCTGAGAGAATAGGTTTTGACAGCCCTGCAATGTAGTCCACTGTTCCAGTTTAGAGGTGAGGTGAACGCTGATTTGGATTTCCAGACCAAAAAATCCCCCACCCCCATAAAGTACCTCTAGGTCACAGCAAAGGTCAATCTGCTTAGATTGCCTCCTCAGACCTCCACCCAGCACAAACCCAGCGCTCAGATGCACAAAGGAGCCTTGAGCTCCAATGACATGTAGACATCCTGCATTCTTAAGTATTATAGTTTTCACAGGACCTCTTCCCTGTGCAAGTGTATCTTGGGGGGGGGGGGTGGAGGGGAGGCAAACATCTGCTGCCCAATCACAGCAATGATAACATCCTGGAATCCACCATTGTTTTCGGTGGGCATTTCTCATGTCTGCCCTAGGAAAGGGACAGAAAACTTCCAGTAGGCATAGGCAAAACTGGGAACTGAGGCCATGTGTCAGTCTGATTTTTTTGTATCTCAGTGAGTAGCACAGAGGTGTGTTCCATGTCTCCACATTTTTGCCCATTCATGAACCTCCCAAAGATTGCCAGAGAGCAGAATGCCCCTTTTTGCAAGGGTGAAAGCTTTCACCAAAGAGGGGTGCGACGACACGGTCCCTTACACTTTAGGACCAGGCGCATAAACCAGGGCTTTTTTTCTGGCGGAACGCACCGGAACGGCGTTCCGCCACCTATTTTCAGTCAATTAGAAAGCGCTGCTCGCTTTATCACTCAGCATAATTAAATTCTTGTGATGTTAACAGCAGTTCGTAATCCCCCATTAACTATTATTGTGAACTTTCTAGTAGGAATGTAGATTGAAGAATGTATGTTGTGTTGCTGCAAATCATCAGCATTACAAAACAAATATTCCTGCCCTTAGGAATTTAGCAAGGTATTTAACAATTAGCATAAGTACAGTGGGGGTTTTCTTCAGATTCAGAGTTAGTAATTAAGTCAATTAAGTCAAATTAAGGAACACAAAAGCAAACACAAAAGATCTTGCTGTTCGTGACTCACTTGGGTCCAAATTTGTAGTGGACGGGAGAGAAGAGGATCAAGATGCTTGAAGTGATTAGTAAGCCAGTGAAAGGGAGATATTTTAAGACATGTCATTGATTTTACTGGGTCGCTAAGGCCCCCAAATATATTTGCTTAGGCAATGTGTAATTGGTCCCCTGTTATCCCCCCCTTTCTTTTCATGTATTCACTTTACTAAACTGTGATTAATATGTGTAACTGCAAAACTTATAAATAAACACCTTTCAAAAAAGAAATGTCTCTGAGCTTACTTTTGGTAAGTATTCCAATTTTTTTGCACATTTTACTGCATTGCTTTTTATTTAATTCCATACATTTACTTTTATAGCCCCCCCCCAAATTTTACTTGCATCCCTGTTCTCTAAAGGGGCGGTTTTAGGGGGAGGTCCTAGGGGTGGGTAGGGGCGTGGCCAGGGAGGGGGGGTGAGTTCCACCACCTTTTCTCTGAGAAAAAAAGCCCTGGCATAAACCCTTCTCAGGCTAAGCATCAACACTTAAAAACCTGAGGGGAGGGTCAAATGAAACATTTCCCCTACTAATGAGGGAAAAGATTAATACTGGTTATTAAGGATCTAGCTTAAATTTATGATACTGTGGGTAATACAAAGGTGTGTGTGTAGATTTAAAGTAATGCAGGTTAATAACGCCAAGCTGACACGTAGGATTTGGGTAGCAAACAAAATAAAAATAAGTTTATTTTAATTCTCAAAATCTTAGTTCCAGAAAATAACTTTAAACCTGCCTATCCCAAACACTTTGTAATTAAACTACAAGTAATTAAATGTAATTAAACCAGCATGGTTTAAATGTAATTAAACCAGCATGGCTAGTGGCAAAGGGTTCTGGGAGCTGTAGTCCAGCAACATCTGGGGACCCAAGGTTGGAGATCCCTGATCTAGAGGACAGCCAGAACCTCCTGGGGTCCACCCCAACCCCCTCACAAAAGCATCGATCTTCTCCATGTTATTGGGGTAAACCAACACATGGAGAAATGTATTGTATAAATGGCTTGTTAACATAGTGACCAGGGGTGTAGTGGAGCCAGGGCTTGCAGGGACCCAAAGCCAGCCTCCCCTTTTTTTCATTAGCAGGGACACTGACATCATCTGCCGCCCTGCTCAGAATTCCGCGTACCCTCTGAGCGTAGCTGCAATCCTCAAAGTAGCTGCAGCAGGAAAATGAATTTTCCCAGCAACAATATATTGTTCCTTCCTGTGATGCCAAGTATTTTGTGGTGGCTTGGTCTTGAATGGGCAATTAAGACCTGCTCATAGTAGGTGGGAAACTGCTTGGACTGGTTGTTGTTATGAATCAACACAGCTGCCTGCAATTTTGGCCTTTCCTGGGGGCATGGCTATGGGCGCTGTCATGATGAGTGCCTGGACTTCAAAAGTTTACCACTACACCGCTGACAGTGACCATACCATGATCCCAGCAGACTTTCTGCACACTCCGTGCATTGGCTATTGAAAGCATAGTTACACATAAGCAGTTGCTGCAAAACCAATGCGTGCTGGGATGTTTATTCTACTTTAGCCGAAGAAAGTGTTTTGCGTGGGTAAAGGGGGAAATGAAGAGACGAGACAACAGTTATGGTATAAAATCAGGGCCACATTTATTGAATCGAAGGTCTGCGAAGGGAGAAGTGCGGGATTAACTAAGGCCGGCCCAAAGGCCAGTGGAGCATGCCTGGGCGAAAGCATCCCAAACTCGAGGGCGGCGCGGTGACTCGCCACCCTCGAATTCTGCACTCGGGGTGCTGGGGGATCTACCCAGGATCACCGTCCCCTGGCGCCATGGGACAACCGAGGAGGGTGAGATGGGTAGACCCCAAAGGCAACCCTACCTCTCACAAATTGAGCCACAAGGCATCGACATTTGTGAGGCTCGGGTTCTCGCCAATCACCTTAAAAGGTGCCATGGGATGCACACTGCAACCCTAACCCCCACTGCCTATTCACCGCACTTACCGCCTAACCTAAGGCCAATGTGACCGAATTAGCAGGTAACCCAAAATAATAAACCCACCGCCGATTCCACAGTATGGAGTAGGCGAAACACGCACGTTGCCCCGAGCCAATTAGGACAACGAGCCAAAATTCCTACTCGGCCCCATAAAAGGCGACCAGAGGAGCCCACACTGCTTCATCGGGAGTGGAGGGAGGGAGCTGCAAAGAAAGAGGCGTGGGGTGGGGTCTCCTGTGCATAAATACTGCCTCAGGGCCCCACCCCTTATGCCTCACCCCATCAGGCAAACAATTTGCCCGTGCCCTGATTGGAGGTGAAATCACCTCATTCTAGCCCTCGCTCTCCCCTCCCCCCCTCGCAAAATCCTCCCCCCCTCACAGGAGCGTGGGGTGCGAAGGGAAATCCTTTCGTTTTCGCCCCAGAAAGGGACAGTAGTGCTGGCAACTGTATTATTAACAGAGCTGAGACAGGACTGATTTTTCTAAGTGTTGTATTACAGTTAGCTCACAAAGCTGTCTCATCTTGATGACATCATCATATGGACAGATGGCTAACCTTTTCTACTACGACAACAAGGGAACATTGGAATGTTTCACCATCCTGGACTCATAGGGACCAGGCTTGCACCGGTCCTCTGTCCAGTGCTGCCTGAGACCCCTCCCCCTGGAACCATAAGGCTCATCCTCCAGAGTCCAGACACTGGCCCCAGTGGTGTTGCAGCTGCCAGTCACTCCCTCCCCCGAGATGGGCTTGCCCTGGTGTTGCTGGGTGGGGAGCTGAGCAGCACCAGGCAGCTCCTATAATATATCTCCCACAAGGCAATGCCTAGCATCTGATGTTAGATGCTGGCATTGTATTATGGGTAGGGTGGGTCCTTGTGAATCACCAAAAAAGAGGATGGGCATCAGAGGACAAAAGAGCGCACTGTTTTGAATAAAATGTCCATATGCTAATTTCTATGTATAGATGCAAATTTTGAAATAATTATTATAATTTAAATAGAAGTACAGAACATCTCACCGCAGTGTGGAAGACTATGATCAGGTGACCTGTGCGCTGGCTCACTCTGCTGTTTGGGTGCAGCTGGCAGGCAACTTCAAGGCCCCACGCTCTTCTTCCTGATGGTTCTTTATCTTTATACTGGATTTGCACAGGGCAATCTTTCAAATAGATGATGACTGTCCTCTGTAAAAGAGGCCTCGTTAAATTGCTGTGAACTGCCCAGAGAGCTTCAGCTATTGGGTGGTACAGAAATGTAATCAATAAATAATAAATAAATAGGTGGCCACCCTAACTGTGGGAGATATAACATGGTGGCTACCCTCCAGATGTGTTGACTGCCTGAGCTCCCAACAGTGCCAAAGCCGGGTAACCCCCATCTGGTGGGAAGCAGTCCCTGGTGCCTGCAGAAGGGGTCAGTGCGCACGGGCACTGGTGGACAGGCAAGGCAGGGATGCTTGGGGGCAGGCATGAGCCCCAGCAGCCACCTGAACATGTCCAGTGGAAGCACCAGGCCTGATAGCGACCTTCAGACTCCACGCTATAACCCTACTGAATAAAATGCCTAACTTTTGTGCAGTAAGAGAAGCCGTCCTTGCTGAGTACACTGTACAGCTTGTAATTTTACAACGATTGAGAAGGAAGGTGCGTTATTGAGATCAATTAATATTTTTCAAGCATGGCGAGGCTCTGAAACGTAAAAAGTGACGGGTGAGATCATGACACTAGAAGTAAGTAACTCAGCTGTGACATAAATAACAAATGCCTGCCCATATTCTTGCCACAGTATATTAAAATCATTGCCATTGCTGGCTGTTAATACAAGATCAGGCAGTTATGATATGAAACCAAAATGTTACATGTCTGCATATGGTACTTTGAATTGAAGATACACAGAGACCTACAGAAAGATGAGTCTCCTGCAGCTTAAATTTTATTGTGTGTGTTTGATTGTTTTTATTAAAGAGTTATTGTTCCCTACCCTGATATCATTTTAAGGGCAGTTTATTATTTATTTATTTATTTATTATATTTATACCCCGCCTTTCTTCTTGAAGGAACCCAAGGCGGCTTACATAATCCTTCTCCTCCTCTCCATTTTATCCTCACAACAACCCTGTGAGGTAGGTTAGGCTGAGAGTCAGTGACTGGCCCAAAGTCACCCAGTGAGTTTCATGGCTGAGCGGGGACTAGAACCTGGATCTCCAGAGTCCCAGTCCAACACTCTCACCACTACGCCACATAATTATAAATAATATAAGCCTTTTCTTTACACACTTTAGTGTGGCTTAGCTTACACATCCTTAGTTTTGCAGATGATTTTAATTCAGGGGCAGCTGCCAAATGGTCCCTCTGTTATATTCAAGGCGAATTGTAGTCATTGCACCATTGGTCATCACTCAACCTACAATGAATCGTTCAAAAGTCAATACTTTTTGAAGGTAGCCTTCTAGTTGCCCAGAGGTAAAAGCAGCTGTCACTTTTGGCAAGGCAATGAAAGGGTAAAACATGATGGCTCTTTCTCAGCTATAGTCACACAGACAATTAGGGTGCAACCCTTTGCATGTTTAGACAGGAAAAAGTCCTACAACTCCCAGCATTCCCCAGACAGCCATGCTGGCAGGGGAATGCTGGGAGTCGTAGCGTAGGTCTTTTTCTGTCTAGACATGCATAGGATTGCATGTTTATTCACATATAAGTGGTGGCCCCAGATGCAAACGCCCATCGTCATTCACTTCAAGACCATTTCATCCAGTTCGTTGAACTGGATGAGCATTGCAATAAGGATGGAGATGCATGTCCATGTGCGCCTGCACATCAGCAGTGTACAGTGATCTGTTTTCCTGCATCACAGAGAATGTATAGAGCAAAGCTTTCCCCAACCTGGGTCCTCGAGATGTTTTGGGCTACAACTTCCATCAGTCCCCATAAGCCATGCTGGCTGGGTGATGAGAATTGTCGTCAGCACATCTGGAAGGCACCAGGTTGGGGAAGGCTGATGTAAAGAGACCCTCATTGAAAAACACATCTGGAAATGGTCATCAGTTAGGGATAGGAGAACCAAGATGTTCGTGTTTGCCGAAATTCTCCAAACTTCGCTTTGGTGAAACTCGATTCAGCACACTCTCATTTTCATTTGAGGCATGTTTTTCATTTTGTTTGGATGGGGGAAAGTTTGCATTTCAAAAGGGCAAAGTGAACATATCTATGCATATTCTTCAAAAGTGTGCACTTTCCCCTATTGACTAAAGTGTGCAAATGCATATTCAGGGTTGCGAACAGGGCAACTTTAGATGATTTGTGAATCAAACTCTCCTACATCCCTACCGGCAGTATTGCATGATCATGGTGCGATATTTCTAGCAAAAGACTAGTGTGATTTTGCCAGCAGAAGTAATTGTACAGTGTCCAATTCATACTCTTCAGGACTTATTCCTTCGCATCAAGTTTCATTAGCTCCTCACAAAAAATATCCTGTAAAGTTTTATCAGATCAACTAGACAATCTTAAGAGCAGCAGGGAACATTTCAAAGGCGCAAAATAATTATCCTTTGTATTCATCCTCGTGAATTCTGTGTTATGTCAGAGGCTCCAGGGCTCTGTGGGTATAAGATGTTGATCCAATAAAACATATCACATGCAACAGGGGGGCTTGTTGGGGAGCCACTTGGGCCTCACTGCACTTCCAATAATGTTGTTGGGATTCTGACAGGGCCTGAACTTTGGAATGGTCTCTGATATATGGTTTGTTTGTTTGTTTCAATATTTTGGGGAAAAGGTTTGTTTTAGCTGAGCTCATTCTGAATTAATATTTTGGAGGAGGTGGGCTATGCCTACAAACATTCTCTTGGCAATCCTTACAATAACTACATAAGGTAATGGGGGCTGAGACAAAGTAGGATTCTTAAGGCTACCAGGTGAACTAGGGACTGATCTACAACTGAGCCAGACATCCTCAGAAGACATTTTTCTGAGAATATTTCTGGGGTGTTTTGTTTTTTTTCCTTACTGCCCCATTCCACCCCAGAAAAAGGCCACTTTGCATTCTCTCCAAATATTTTCCAGTCTATTTTTTACATCTGTCTTAGCTATTTAAGTAATTTTAAAAGTGTTTTTTAAATGTTTGAGTACATTTTTCAATGTTTTATTGTTATACACACACACACACACACACACACACACACACACACACTGTATTTTGTATTTTTATTGTATAATTGTATTTTATTATGTAATTTTATCATTGTTGTGAACCACCCAGAGAGCTTCGGCTATTGGGCAGTATAGAAATGGAAATAATAATAATAATAATAATAATAATAATAATAATAATAATTATTATTATTATTATTATTATTATTATTATTATTATTCCACCATTTTCCCCCATGGCAGTCACCATTCCTCCCCCACCCCACCCTGCCTCAAAATGCTACAGAAGGATGTTCACTCCAGGGCATTGTGGAAGATACAAAATGGTGGCTGGGATGCCAACACAGTTGCAGCTCCTACCCCTTGCACATTGCTCCTTGCAGCAGCAGCCCCCCCCCCCACAAAAAGGGTAGGAAAATAGAAAGAAGCCATACTACTGGCATTGCAAATAGTGAGCCACACCCCAAGAAATTGGTTAAATCCCCCACCCCCCATTTCTCTGCCCACAAATGTGGTTGAGAATTCTGAGAGGCCATTTGCACATGTCTCTAGACCAGGGATCTCCAACCTTGGGTCCCCAGATGTTGCTGGCCTACAGCTCCCAGCATACCCAGCCAGCATGGCTAATGGCAAGGGATTCTGGGAGTTGTAGTCCAGCAACATTTGGGGACCCAAGGTTGGAGAGCCCTGCTCTAGCTCAAGACTGATCTGTCTTTTAACCACTGTGCTATACCAACTCCCTCTGATAGGAAGTGACTGATACCTGTTGCTTGTAAAATGATGTTCAATTAATAGGACATGTTGAAAATCAGTACAATACTACTGTGATCTGAATGTCAATTAGTCCATTTTACTCCTCTGCTATAAGGAGAAAAACTCATGTGTCTAACTTAACTGCCGATGGGGTGACAGATTTTAACGTGGACAAGATCTGTGAACCCACCTTTGTCATTACATCAGGGACCAAGAACCACAAGAGAGTTTCTTGAGCTTCTAACCAGACTCACAGTTGAGGAACATACAAATCCGTTCTCAGATTTTAAATGGGGAAAGTGCTGTGAGATTTATCAGCTTTGTTTGATTAATAGGCTGTCAACTGTGTGGTGTTCTTTCACCGTGCCACTTCAGTAAAACTCGGAAAACAATAAACAAAACAAAAACACCACAGTCTCTTCTTAGTGGTGTTTGCTCCCTTTTCCAACTTAAAAAAGAAAAAGAAAAAAGTTTGTGTATCTCTTAGTTTATTGGATTGCTCATATATAGTTCCATGTTAGTAAAGTCCCTTCAAACAGAATTCAGAAGGAGGATGAGTGAAGAGGATAGGTAAATCAGTCTATTTAACTTTCATTTAAGTCAGTTGCATCCTATTTCCTTATTTGTCTATGGGTTTTTAAAAGAACTATGCACAACAGTTCATATTTAAATATGTATTTAAATTATATATATATATATATATATATATACACACACAAAATGTGTTTGTGGGGTGTTTTACTACACTGAGCCATTTTCCAATGTATCCTGGGGTCCCATAAACAGAAATGTGTCTGTGGTGTCAGACGAAGTAGATTTTAAACTCAAAATATTAGAAAAGTATTGTAACTGTCAAGGTAAAACTCTGTCATTACTAAGAACTAACATTCTTGGACTTGTGAGATATTCTCTAAACCCATAAGTAATCTGTCTCTGTTGAGGTAAATGTTCCCCAATGAAATCCCATAGTTTGTGCCTACTGACTGATGCCCCGTGCATTTAAGCCTGCTTCCGTAGACCAATTTCCTTCAGAAAAACCTATGGGGACATTTTATACCCCCCCCCAACATTGCTTCATTTTGCGGACATGAAGATACCGCATTGGTAAAATCAATAGATTCTGGGGATATTTTATACCCCACATTTTGTTTCCCCACCCCCCAAAAAAGAAAATTGTAAGGGGTTGAAATCTGGAGACGTTATGCAGGTGACTGAAGACGACAATGTCATTGGAGGACTATGCTGTAGGTCTACTTCTGTGTAAATTCTGTAATATAAAGTGCTCTTGGGGAACCTTTGTAACCCCACCTGATTGATGGAGGGTTTTAAATACATCTTTCTAAATATATTTTGATGTGTTTAACCTGCTGAGAACTGTGTCACAACATTCAAAGAACTGTAAAATCTGGTGTATATCGACATTCTGATCCACACATTAGCACAAGAGGTTTGGACTGGGTCAGGTCAGTTATATCAGAACTTGCAAACAGAGAATCCCTCAAGCACTCCTAATTCGTCATTATGGTGGGCATGGATGTAGCCAGTCCTCTGAAATGTCTGGCCAAGTGTTCAGAGAATCTTATCACTCTGTTGCTTCTCTGGATCTCTGATCTGGCACAGATAAATGGTAAAAGCCTTTTCACCAAGTGGCAAGACAATACAAGCAACAAGCTTAGGAGAGATTATACAGATGGGAAATTGTCATCTGTATCCATCCATTTTCTAAGCGACCTGGCATCCCCACAGAACTTTGGTTCCATGAGAAGGTACTATACTCTTCTAACCCAGTCTGAGCTTTAAAAAAAAATGTTCTTGCACTCAGAAAGAACATTTCCTGTAGTGGTTTTCTGACCTAGCTAAGGCTCACTGACACCAAGTTTTATTTAATTAAATAACATTCCAATTACGGTAGCTGATTTGTTTGCAGACATCCTTAATTCAGTAAATGCCAAGGAGAAGGCTAAAAATACCAAGATATTTCTGACAAGAGGCCCTACTAAAAAGTTGTATAATTGATAGCTTTGCTGTTTCCTCTGATGGCTTAAGAAAGCTTTTAAAAGCTAAATTCCGTAATCACATTCATCTTTGGAAATTAGTTTTGCGAAACCACACATTTAGTTCTTGCTGAGAAATCCCATTTTAGTCATTTTAAACATAATTTATAATGCATAAACTAAATTAGCTTTTGTCGCTAAGCTAGCACATTTCCCCCCCTTTAATTTTTATCTCTTAATATATTTTTGACCTTGAAAACGGTAATGTCTGTTGGATATTGAAGCCTCGGAACAAAGGAAATCATTTCCATTCCATCACTATGGTTACACTTTCTTCTGTCTCCGGCACCGAGCCACTCAGAAAGTGTTGAATCTAGATTCCTCAGGAGGGCAAAGGAAACTTCGCGTAATATCATTTAGTTCTGATTAAATAGAAACAAACACACACAATGGAACTTGGAATGTAGCAAATTACCACATTTGGTTTATGCTGCATATGAGAAGCGATTGACAGTGGAGGCCAATATCCAGGAAATTGCCACCCCTTCTGAATTGTGTTTTTCCAGCCACTGGTTGTGGGCGTGGGCTTGCCTCAAACAGTGCTACCAAGCTGCAAAGCACCTCCAAGCATTGTTTAATTCTGCAGGCATCCCTCTTTCACTGTGAAAACAGAGTCCGATAAAAATCGAGAAACATGGCTTCTCTCTGAGAACCGGGAGGTTTGTTTACACAGAACAATATGAGGCACCTGCAAATACTAAAATGGCTTTATTTTTTTTGCTGGATAAAGGGAGATAAGGATCCAGCCATTCTAACGGACATGAAAAGCACACAGTTTTCTGATAAAAGGCATATCTTTTCACCAAAAAAAAAAAAAAAAGGGTACAATGTTGATTCCAGTTCTTTTATGGCACCATTCGTCTGTTGTGCCCCTGAATACAAAGTGCCACGTTCTCCCTATCAGTTCCATCAGGGCAACTCCTCCAAGCCTATGTATCATACCCAACATAGCTAAGAGGGAAATGTGAAATGATTACATTTCTCTCTAAAATGGATCCCGCACACTCTTCTCTCCTGCCTTGAAGAAATCATATCCTGTTGTTTAAGAGATATCAAATATTTATGTGGGCTCATATAGAAAGAACATTTCGCTTCGCTCTTTCTTTCTCGCGTTTTTTTTTTTTATTTTTAAGGTCACTGGAATCATGGAGCAAAATTGTTTGCAAGAACAGGAAAATGTTCAGAGCATTTGAACTTCGAGCATTCCGGAACTTGTGGCCCTCCAGATATTTTGGCCTTCAGCTCCCATCAGCCCTAGCCAGCATAGGTGAAGGATCATGGGAGTTGTAGGCCAAAGTATCTGCGGGGGGCATATAAAGAACATGATGGACACACAGCAAAAGCAGACACAAGGTGCATTGTGGACAAACAAGATAACTGGCAGATTCGATTCCCCACTCAGGAGCTTCCAGCAACATCTGGGGTAATTGTTGTTGAAAATAAGGCTGGAATAGACAGAGCTCAATCTGATGCAACACATAGTCTCCAACTGCCCCAAAAATGCTGGGACTGTCACGAAAACCCTTAAGCTGTCCCAGCTTCTCACTTTGTCATTCAGAGTCCCGAATTTAAACTTTCCTTAAAGGGGCCATGCCATGGGCAAAATTGCAGCTAAAGCTTAGCTGAAATTTTGCCCATGGCATGGCCTCTTTAAGTATAGCTCTTTTTAGGCTCGAAAAGCTCCATAAAGAGACAGACGCTGGGAGGATGTGTGTCCATGTGCACACACGCTCTACCTGCTGAAAAGGAGGCTGCACCCAGTGGCCTGGACAGAGGGAGGGAGAGGTGAATGAGGGAATTTCTCACATGATTCCTATCTTTATATTGCCAAAGATTTTATTTCCTAACAGAGCTGACTGACTCTGTGCCCCTAACAGGTGAGTTTACAGTGTCAAAAGGAAATGCAAGAAACTTCCCTTTCTCTCTGAAGCTCCATGTTTGGGGCTGTGGGGTGGGTGGGTAAGCTTCACCTGTTGAATTTGTGCCAATCCTTACCATTTCAAAACAAAAAGAAAGGGATTGCCCTGCAAGCACTGACCCTCCCCCATGAAAAACACCAGATATCAACAATTAAGGGTTTAAGTAAGGTTAAAAAAAAATTACAAAAGCCACTTATAAAATATAAAATAATATATAATATAATAATGTAATAATTATAATATATAAGATTTTGTGTGTTTCCTCCAATAACTTTTGTACTTGACCATGCCCTTTGGTTGTCTGGCCATACCCGTGGCCACACCCTCATGTTGCCTGGCCACACCCTCTTGATCACACCTTCATGTTGCTTAACCATACCTCTTACAAATTCACACGTGTGTCCCTATTTTCATCTGTGAAATGTTGGAGGGTATGGCAACAAGATATTCCTTCTCTCCTGTGTTGGATCAGTTAATGATCAAGAGAATGAAAGCTCTCCTGTAGAGCAGGGGTGGGCATAAGGTAGCTCTCCAGATGTCTTAGACTTCAACTCCCAGCATTCCTGAACATTGACCATGCTGGCAGGGGCTTATGGGAGTTCAAGTCCAAAACATCTGGAGATCTACCTTCTGCCCACTTCCCCTCCCCAAAATTGTGCATATTGCTGCCATTAAAAAACAACAATGAATTCCTGCATGTTGGCTTCACTTGCTACAGGTCCAGTTGATGCCAGTGGCAGGGGGAGGAAATGGAATGAAATCCACAGGGCCAGACTGGAAAAATACATAGAGTTTTCTTCACTCCCCAAACAGAATTCTCATACATCCCTAAAGATAAGGCTAACCTTGAATCATTTATTGTTACTGTGGATTTTGGATTCTTTTCCCAGTGTTTAATAAGGAGTGATATTGGGGTGGTGACCGGAGGAGCTAACTTCCCTCTGTTTCACAGATAAATGTTCTCAGAAACTCCTGATAAGAAAGTGAATCTACCTGTAGGCCGATTGTAGTTCTGTCTGTGGGCCAATTCACACTTTACTTTTTGAGCTCTGGTGCAAAAAGTACTCAGTGTGACCAATGGCAAAGGTGCAGCACCTTCATATGGGGAATGGCGCCTGCACTTTTACAATGGCCCAGTTTCCAAGTAAAAAACAAACACAGAATGGAAAGGATTGGCAGCTGATTCCATTTTTGCTATGGGCAAAAGCAGACATTTAGTATAAAGAAAAATTTGTACCAGTTATTTCCCCATTAACTCCAGTGGTGATGTTGGAAAATTTTCCAACAAACTTCAGAAAGGAACTGGAAATGTTATTAAGGGAGAAGAAAGTAATTAAATTAAAGGATTGGGTGGAAAAGATGGGCTGTAAAGAGCATATATGTGAAATGTTAGGAGACAGGAAGATATCTTGGTTTAATTGTATGCAGCTAGAGCAATGAACAAGGAATTGGACAAGGAAAAATAAGGAATGTAGAGAGTATATAAGATTTGAAAAGATGATTATACAATGGGAATCTACAGAAGGAAATATAGTTATAAAAGGTACAACAAGTGGAATTTATAAAAGTTCAGTCCTCCAGGTTTCCCCCAGTAGCTGTGCTCATTTCCCTGGCCCCGCCCCTTCCCCCCAACTGCCAATCATTTGGTGGTTTCCCGGCTTCTGCACAGAATTCTCCATACTAAAAGGCTGAAATGCCTCTCCTAAGGCTTAGTTACTGGCAACACAAGCTTTAAACTAAAATATGCTGGCATTTTTTGGTCTTTGGCCCCACCCACTTCTTCCACCACTGGAATGTGGCCCCCAAAAGTGTCTCTGAAATGGAATTTGGCCCTCGGCTTTAAGACGTTCTGCACCTCTGCTCTATGTGTAAGCAGTGCCTCAGACATAAGGATTCCATGCAATTGGGAAACTCACACAATCTTTGGACACCCATGCTCAGTTAGTCATGTAATCGAACCTGGGGGGGGCACCTTGCCCCCGGCTCGACTCTTTGCGGGGGCGGGCCCCCCGACTCGATCTTCTGCACGGCACGGAGCAGTTCTCCGCGCCGCTCAACCCACCCTCTCCGGTCCCGTCGTGTCACTGTCGCACCGGAAATGACGCAACGGGACCCTGCGCAGGCGCAGTATGCAGCACGGGGGTCCAGCGCGCCTGCGCAGGGTTCCATTGCATCATTACCGGTGCCGGAAGTGATGCAACGGGACCGGAGCGGGCCGTGCGGGCGGCTTGCTGCGGAGAGGCGAGCCGCCCCGGAGTTAAGGTAAGGCCTCGTGCAGGCGTTTGCGGGGCCGATTTTGGCCCGTTTTGCCCGCGCGAGGCTCGATGGCACATGTCTATGCTCAGTGTGTGGACATCGGGTGGGCCTAGCCCAGTTGCATGGTAGGGATGTATCACTAACCTTTTGGGGGGCTTGGCTCTCTGTGGCGGCAGCCCCCCGTGCTCGATCTTCTGAGCTGCGCGTAGCATTCTCCGCACCGCTCGATTTGCCGGCACCGGCCATTGGCCAAGCCAGTCGGTCCCCCATCACGTCACTTCCAGCGCAGCCTTAAACAGCCCTGTTGCCCTGGTTTCCCCCGCCAAAAACATAGCACGGGCTCCAGCGCGCCGGAGCAGGGTCCCGTCGCGTCACTTCCATCACACTGGAAGTGACACGACGGGACCAGCGCAGGTGGCTCGCTGCGGAGAGCTGAGCCGGAGAGCCGCCACCCGGCCTCAGGTAGGCTTGTGCGGGCGCAGGCCGGGTTCAGTCCCACTCAGCCTGCATGAGCCAAAAGTAACATCCCTATCATGGTCCTGCTTCCTGGTCATCACATTATTGTGGTAGAAAGACAGAGGTTTATGAGGTTCCCCACAACCCCTGCTCACCCCTTGTAGCAATGATTAGCATTAGTTGCTTTAAAAAAAATATGGTTAAAACAAATTCATGGGGAATGGGTCTGCAATGGCTATTAGCCATTATATGTGGGATCTGCAATAAAATATTCTAGTGTGGACTACACCTGTTCAGGGTTTCAGCCAGCCAGCCATGCCTTCTTTCAGGATACACCATTAAATTCTGCCTTCCTCATAGTTTTCTGTCAGTCAGCATTCCATGGCCAATGGGCCTGCTCACTGGGCTGTTTTGGTTTCTCCCCTTCAGGTTCCCCCCCCCCCGAGGGGCTTTTTGTACAGCTACAAAACATGGGGTGTCCCAAAGCCTGTGAATACCTCCCTCTTTTGAATGGAGGGTTCTGTTTGGCTACATAAGTATTCCACACTGGGAGAATGAGTTTGCTATTGTATATAGCTTGGCTAAACAGAACCTCTATGATGACAGGCAGTATACCTTTGAGGACCAGTTACTGAGGACAAACAATATTCCCATCTATTTCCATTTTACTCAGCTCATGAGTTTTCCAAAGGCATCTGGACGGCCACCTCTGGACACAAAGTGCTGTACTGATGGGCCTTTGGTCTGATTTGGAATGGCAATCCTCACATATATTATGTTTGAGCATTGTTGGGAAAAAAATGGCATAGATGTTTCAATAAATACACAATAGTGTATAAAGGTGTGAATTGTGAGAAGGCACAACAGGATGTGAAAAAGGAAAGGAGCCAAATCCAGGAGCCAAATCCAGGCACCAAAGTGGCCATGTGATTAAGCCTTTCTGTTATTTTCAGTGTGGGAGATAAAAATTAAAATATTCCAAACTTAGATGATGACGATGATGATGATGACAACGACGACGAAAACACTTTATAGCATCACTCCAATCCCCTGCATTGAGAAAACAGGTGGCAATTCACCTGTGAGACAGTTTGTGTATTTCCTTTCAGTCATGTATTATTTGCTTGCAAGATCCTTATGAACAGGGGGCAGCCAGGGGGAAGCTGTGATTTTCATCCAAGGTTATTGCAACTTGGGCTCATGAGAAATTAACAGGTAAATAATATGCCACTTGCAAAACTAACAAGAATAAAATAAGGCTATCAAAGTTTCAAGCACAATACATCTACTTCTTCCTTTAACCAGCTATCCCCCAAAGAAAATGAGTCAAGCCACAAGATAATCTTGGTGTGGAAATGATTAGAAACAGGGTTACTCAGGTACACAAAATAGTTCCAGTTGTGCAGAAATATAATGAATGATAACCCCACATTTCCAAAAAATAATACAAACTTTCTAGCATCTAATTTGAACATCTTTTTTCGGGGGGGGGGGGTTCTAATGGTTTGTACATCTTTCTTGGGGGCTAGGTTCTAATGGTTTGAACATCTTTTAGGAGGAGGTTCTATTGGTTGAACATCTTTTGGGCAGGGCTAAGCTCTAATGCTTTGGACATTTTTCTTGGGGGAGAGCTTCTAACGGTTTGAACATCTTTCCAGGGGGAGAGCTTCTAATGGTTTCAACATTATTACCATTTTATATAGGCTGAAATCCTAAATACAGCTGGGAGCCAGCTGAAGGGCCTCAAAGTAGCATAAATGCAGTTCTGCTGGCAGAGACAGAGGTATGCAGGAGGGAGGACACTTACAGGGCTGGAAGTCTCCCAGCCTGCCCACAGAAAACTCCGCTGGTCTGGTGTTAGTTTTCTGTTGGCAATCAATGGGAGGGGGAAAGAAAAATCTGCCCCACCTGCTGCCCTGGCTGCAGCAGAATGGTAGGTGATAGAATTTGTGGTTGCTTCTCCAGTGGAGCAAGCATGCAAAGGACTTATTTGTTTACCCAGGCTTTTGATTTAATTTTTCTCACTTTTCATTTGCTGCATTGTGTAAATTTTTTGTATCTGTTACTGTTCTCCCTTGTTTGATTATGCATTGTTGTGTTTTTGTCAATGCTGTATTATTTTACACTGTTTTGTTTGCACCCCACTTTTATAATGAAAAGCTGGTGAGAAATTTCTTAAGTAAATAAACCACCAAATCCATCACCCACCATTCTGCTGTGACCAAGGCAGGAGGTGGGGACAGATTGTTCATTTTCCCTACCATAAATGCAGGTAGGATTGCTCTGCCCAAGATGTTTTGACAGTGAGCTTTCTTTTCAAGTTCTCAGGAAACCCCTGAAAGCAAAACTGCCAGATTTGTCATGGTTAATATCTATTTTTTCTTCCATAATAAAACCAAACATGTAGCCTTTAGCATGCTTTTAGAGCATGCAAAGTTTTTCACAGACATACCTCAGTAATCCTTACAAGCGCTCATTAAGGCAAATTGATATTATTTCTATGGCAGATTTTAACACTGGGAGGCTAAGTCTGGGAGGAGGTGCCTTGTTGAGGGCCACTCAGGGTTTTCACAGCCAAGGTGAGATGTGAATCACAGATCTACAATATCACAACTCATATTCTGAACCCCTTTACTACACCGACTTCTTTATTTGGAATAAAACTGTACCATACTTAAGTTACAAGAATTTAGATTTTCAATTGAAAATAGAATCACAAAATTGGCTGGGAGAGAGAGAGAGAAAGAGAGAGAGAGAGAGAGAGAGAGAGATCGTAGCTTGCCTAAGGCCACCCCTGGCTGATCCAAGAGTAGATTTCCAGCCTGCAGGTTATGCTGTTAACCATGATCCTATACCACAACTGACAAATAATGAAGGTGCTTGTCAAATAGCTGAAGTATTAGCAAATTCCAACCATCTCAGTTACCCCAGTTTTGGTTACCCCAGTTTTGGTTGATTAAATCCAAAATTATATTGCCAAACAGGGGACAATCACAAGAAGAACATTGATATATTGTAAAAGATATGAGATACTTCTCATGGATTTTCCTCAAAGTACTTAAAAGGCTGAGGACTCAAATGCTGTTCCTTCAGGTTCAGCAGTACTTGGCTAATTTGAGTAGCTCCCAAAATTTGGCCACAGGTGAAAGTCAAAGCAAATTTGGAGCATCCACTTCAGGTGAAACATCTGGGGAACTGAGTCAAGCCAGAAGAGTTTTTACAATATTAACAAAAATCTATGATGGGGGTGGGCTCCTGGAGTTTGCCTCTGGATTTGACCAAAAGCTAAATTTGGAGTGAATTTTGAGTTTCCCTTTCCTTCCTTCCTCTTCCCTGTCTATTGTCCCGACACACTGCATAATGGGCTCCTCTTATGTGGCCTAGATCTGCAGATATCCTGATTCCTGACTTTAAAAAGCAGTGGCCCTTGGGACCTGTAGACTTTTCAGTGGCTACCACCAAAATGGCAGATTCTGATCCAAGCTGGAGAATGAATATTTGGTGTGTGTGTGTGTGTGTGTGTGTGTGTGTGTTAAAAGCCCACCTCTCCTTTGAAGTGGCCTTTTAAGAACTTCAGTGGTTCATTTCAGAACCAGTAGTGGGTGAATTTTGCCAACATCACTACGTAAGAGGGTTTTCGTACATCTGTCATTAAGGCTTCTGATGTCAGCTGGCAATAATCATTTTTGGCAGCCGTATCTCCAGGAGTGATGCTAGGTACTGAAAAGATCCAGGGTTCAGGCCCACGGGACAAAAAAAAAGTGCACAGATTTGCATATGCTAATTTATATATGCTCTAAAGTCTCTCTCTCTCTCTGTGTGTGTGTGTGTGTGTGTGTGTGTGTGTGTGTGTCTTTAAAGGACCCTGTCTCCTAAGGGCACCTCTATTTATAAAAAGGGATGTATGAACAGGGGAGAGGAGGGCACTTGATTTCAGAAAGAAAAGAAGAAAAAAACCTTAGGCAGCAAGATTCAAGCCAGGGGGGCAGCAGGAGGCGAAGTCCATGTGGGCAAAAAGCCAGGTGGATCAGATGCAACAGAGATCATCAGGACCCCTGTACTGTTATTTCAGCAAGTGCCCATGGACAGCAGGGTAGTGGGGAAGGTGGCCTCGCCTCGAAGAGATTTGGGGGCCCAAATGAAAAATTCAGGGCTCCAGCCCTAGTGGGCTGCCCTCTAACAGTCAGAATGCATTTCTTTTCCTCCTCTCCACCCCCCTGCTTTTGTGCTTTAAATTTCTACCCATTATAGCTTAATTTGAAAATCATCAGACTTCCTACGTGGGCTGAGAGTGAGAACAGTCTTGGGAGAAACAGTAATAGCAATTAACAGAAAAGAAGGTTCTTGTTAAAATGTCAGGTTTTTCCCTAAGAAGTGGCGTAATAGTATTTTCTGTCAACATTATTCATCTCTCCATGCAAAAGGATTCAGAGCCAATTCTCAAGGCAAAGTGATAATGTGCTGGCTTCATTGAGAGATGGAAAGATCAGTCTATTTTGGGTCCAAGTCAGTTTCATGTGTGTTCATAAGACTGTCCCATCCCATTTTCACATCAGTCTGTATTTTTTGGGGAACCACACAAAAAATGTATTTGTATTTTTTAATTAAAAATGCACCTTTTCTGTGCACTTTTTCCTGAAATACTCATTTTGCTACGTATTTTTGGAACCAAGAAATGCATCACAAAATTTGGAGAAGTGCACAATGCAAAGAATAACTGTGTTCCAATCTACATATTAGTCCAGGAGGTGCAAGTTAGGCTGGTTTACTTAAAAATATAGACTGAATGAAATCATGGCCAAATGGCAAGAGAGTAGACACACCTCAGCTATTGCTAAATATAAGATTAGTGACATGGCAGCTGCTCCATCATGTGTTCCTTCCTCCCTTGACCCTCCAGTAACAATGGAAGATCTAGGTTTTCATTGGATCAGCCCACAACGTGACTCCTGACCATGCAGAAACACCCCAACTCTCATAATGGGCAATGCTGCTGTGAGAAGATGCATCATGGTTTCTTCTTTTGTGGGCTAGATCAGCAGATGCTACCAGAGCAGTATGACAGAAGCACATGCTGCTCTGGGCCTGATGACAGCAAGAGAACATCAGAAGGAGCCCACAGTGGCACCCAGGTGTCCTTTCACTCTTGCAAGAGAACACAACACTCCCTAAAGCAGGGGTGGGCAACTTGTGGCCCTCCAGATGCTTTGGCCTACAACTCTCCTCACTTCTCACCATTGGCTATGCTGGCTTGGGCTGATAGGAACTGTAGGCCAAAGCATCTGGAAGGTCGCAAATTATCCACCCCTTCCCTAAAGTATGGGAGACCCTAAATTGCTGAAATGGTTGGCCAGTTAGCTTGCAACCTATTACAATGTCTACACAGATCTCCCCAAACCACACTCTTTCTTATGCCATCCACATAACTACTCCAATCAGCAAGAGATGGAGAGGTGTTCTGCTTGGCAGCTACTTCCTATGTTTGGAAAACTCCTTATGCTCCAGTAAAATTAAACTCTGAGAACTACCAAAACATAGTTCAGGACCTTTTAGTTTTGCAGCAGGGATGATCAAGGGAAAGTTTTAATACTCTAAGTATTATTGATTGCAGTTTCCAGAAATGTTTATTCACATTTCTGTGTTTTGAGGGACAAGATAGTTTCAATATCCAAACAAAGAACTAAAGTACCAATCCCCCCCTCCCACTGTGCACGTGTTGCTCACATCTTACTATGCCCCCACATAGGGATGCTCAAAGAATTTGATCTTCAACAAATAGGCATGGGTCAACTCACAGGGGGATTCCCTCCAACAAAACAGTAAGGCTCAGATGCTTCATAAGGCAATACAGGGCCAGGACAATGTGGGGCATCTTTGCTGGCCCCAGGTACTCCATCCTCCCCATCTAGGATTTGGGCCTGAGAGACCAAGGAAAAGTGTGGGCACATGGAGGGTAAGTTGTAAGCAAGCACAATTTGTGACTTTGCACAATATCATCACTGATCACAGCGGACATCTGTTAAGGCATCAGCCTTAGTTGCCTATTTCCTGGATTTATGGGGCTTGGGCCAACATGAGAGAGCCTTAACTCTGGTCTTAAACTGGCAGGTTAATAATAATAATAATAATAATAATAATAATAATAATAATAATAATAATAATAAACCAAATGTGGATTTTGTGCAAAAATACTTTCAAAAATACATATTAAAATGAGATTTCTTTGTGTAGTTGTTTTTTTTTTAATTGCAGATTAATGTGGAAATGGGACAGAATGAACTTATGAATGAACACGTGTGAAATGGACACATACCAGAAATAGACTGATCCATCCAATCCCTTCCCCACAAGCCACTTATTGAACCTTTTGCAGTGGCATATAAATAGATGCATGGTGAAATTAGTCACTTAATTGCCCAATAATAATAATAATAATAATAATAATAATAATAATAATAATTACTTAGTCACTTAGGCCCAAGAAGTATCCTAGTCCACTGAGTTACCTTTTGATATGAGAATGGTCCTTAAGTTGCCATTATGAGATTCTGCTCTTACATCCTTGGATCCTTTTTATACCTCTTGTTTTGATAGGGCATTCAAGGGTTAGAGATCTCTCGTGGCTGTGCAAGGCCCTTGAGGTAAACAATGGACATTGACAAAGAACACTGGTTGGGGAGGAAGCCCCTGGCTCCATAGAGGGCCGTAAGGGAAAGACAGTATACTGTGGGGAGGCGTGTTCCCCCTCCACCAGCAGTTTTTGCAAGCACTGGAAACCCCCCCCCATGAAAAACACCAGATATCAACATTTAAGGGTTTAAGTAAGGTAAAAACAATATTACAAAAGTCACTTATAAAATATTATGAAATAATATATAATATAATAATGTAATAATTATAATATATAAGATTTTGTGTTTTTCCTCTAATAACTTTTGTACTTGACCATGCCCTTTGGTTGGGATTGTGGGAATCTTGCAATAATCTCTGAGCTGTGGCTGCCTCTGACAGCTTCATACAGCCAGGAAAGGTCCTGGTCCGGCTTTACTGGCCATCCAAAGTGGTCATATTTGAAGTGTTTAGGGTTGGGTGGGTGGGTGGGTGGGTAGGCATCTATTCCAGCAGTTGGTATCCTTTGCTTGCCGCTAATCCTCCTGTTCATGTGGAACTGGAGCCTGATGCCTGTTTGTGACAGGATGGGCTATTGGAAGGAGCAAGAATTGGAGGTGGGGAGCATAGCCACCAACATTTCACAGATGAAAATTGGGACACACATGTGAATTTGTAAGAGGTATGGTTAAGCAACATGAAGGTGTGATCAAGAGGGTGTGGCCAGGCAACAGGAGGGCGTGGCCAAGGGTATGGCCAGGCAATCAAAGGGCATGGTCAAGTACAAAAGTTATTAGAGGAAAAACACAAAATCTTATATATTATAATTATTACATTATTATATTATATATTATTTCATAATATTTTATAAGTGACTTTTGTAATATTGTTTTTACCTTACTTAAACCCTTAAATGTTGATATCTGGTGTTTTTCATGGGGGGAGGGGGGGTCCAGTGCTTGCAGGGCAATCTCTTCTTGTTTTAAAATGGTCAGGATTGGCACAAATTCAACAGGTGAAGCTTACCCACCCACCCACCCCACACCCCCAAACATGGAGCTTCAGAGAGAAAGGGAAGTTTCTTGCATTTCCTTCTGACACTGTAAATTCACCTGTTAGAGGCACAGTAGGCGGCGGCGGGTCCTGGTGGCAGCGGCGGGGGGGGGTCCAGCAGCAGCGGCGGTGACGGTGGGGCCGTGTGCGGGGGGTTTCTCTGGCGGCGGCTTGAGCCGCGCGAACCGCACGGAGAACGCGCTGCGCCGCTCTGAAGAGCGAGATCGGGCCGCCGCCACTCGCAGAGGGCCGAGCCCGGAGCGAGCCTCCAGCCGACTCAAGGCTCGGCCCCACCACTAGAGGGAGCAGGCAGTGAGACCCTGGAACCCAGAGAGCGAGCGAGCTCATGCAATGGAGACTAGATTAAAATGAAGTTTCTCAGTGAATAAGGTGTTAAAGTAGGGAGGGGTGAATCTGTCAGTTTCACTTTCTCCTGCATTCAGATAGTTAAAGCTCATGTTTGTTCTCTCCTGAATATGAAGCTCTTCAAGAATTTTGGTACATTCTTATCAAAAGCAAACAAAATTCTCACCCATCTGCACTGGCCAAAATTCAATCAATACAATTCCTGGCATGGGAAGAACCATGTTGTAGCTGTCTGTCATGTAGCTATTAAAGATGAGGAGCCTGTCAGAAAAAGAGAGGTGGCAACCCTAATTCAGCACTAACATGATTGGATGGATGCACTGCAATTCCAACCCTGACTTTTAAGAGCTAAGCACTCAAATCCATGGGCCTGCCTGTAGGGAGAAATGTGTCCGTTTCAGTTTCTCCTATCTTTCAATATGAGTTTTGTGAATTCTGGTAAATTCTTATCAAATCCAAACTGAAATGAAATTCTCATTCATCCCTATAAAAAGTCATCAAGTTTTGAGCATGTGTCAATGGCTGTACAAATGCAGAAGTGGGACATCAGATCAGCTCGAAATAAGACTCCACAGTCATGACTGAGGGAAGAACTTCAGAGTAAGGCTGCCTCATAATAAAAATGAGGATTATGAGTGGTGAAAATTGGTATCATGAGTGCATTATTTGCAAACTTCATCAGTTGGCAGCACTGGATCAAATGCAATGGTTGGTGTTCAGTAGCCATGGCAATTCTTTGATGCCGTCTCCAAGGGTCTGTCAACTTAATTTTCCATTAAAGTAGATTCGCTTCATACAAAGCTGGTGGGACGGGACCCTTAATGCACCAGGCTAATGGAACACTCTTCAAACAACATTAAATGTCCTGATATAAAAATGTCTATATAAAAAGTGGGGGATACCTAGTGGATCTTGACATATTCTAACACTAGGCTGACTGTAAAGAGCCTGTCATTTTCAATTTTTCAAGTCCTCTAGATCTGAGCATGGCAAAGCAAACTAGTCAGTCCCATCAGCCATATTTTGCGTGTGTTGCAAAAGTGAGAGTCAACATCCCAGGGACAAGAAAACCAAACTGATTCAGTTCCAGTTCTGTCCTATTTTTGACTACCTATGTTAGCAGTATCAGTCAGTAGGTAACTCACTGGGTTTTCAAGCAATCTTGTTTGGTTTCATTCCTTCATAAAGAGAGGGGGGGGGTTTCTTCCAGATTTGTGTAGAGGCATGTATTATTGACTTTAATATCAGGACCAGCATCAAAGGTAGGCATGGTTGGGCATCTGCCAAGGGCCTGTACCCAAAACAGGGGCCCACTGAGAAGAGCCCCCTAGAGTTGCTCCTCCTCTTCACCATTGCCGCCTGCTTGCCTCTCATTCTGGCCCAGACAATGGTGGTGGTGAAAAGGGCAGCAGCAGATGACATGGCCTACGTGCTCACTGGCTCTCTGCCAGTTGAGCAAGCAAGTAGTAGTAATGATGAGAAAGAGGATGAGAAGCAGTACAGCTGGTGACAACGGTGGTGAGAAGGGAGACTCACTGAGGCAGGGGGCCAACTGAGTGTGCCTTGTCCAAGGGCCCTCAAAAACCTGGAGCCGGCACTGTTTAATATGCAGCATTTGGAATAATTTGTTTACAGTTTGAACACATCCTTTCTTAAGTGAAGCAATACTGGCATTTCAAGGAGCCAATTCAAATTATGCATGTCTGTGTATGTGTGCAGAGGCTCCATTATGGGTTAATTCACATAATGAATGAGAGTCTGGTAGGGAGCTGGATTGGATGGATAGAATGCAGGAGTGACCCCTCCATGGGTGAAGATCATGATGATCCAGCCTAGGATATTAGTGACAAGGTTTGGAGTTATATTACAATGAATCACAATGCACACAGATGGGTGCAGAATTCAGTTTTAAATTCTTCATCAACAACTGAACTCAAGGGAGAACAATCAGATATGCCCAGCTGTAGTAAATAAGAGAATGCTGCTGCTGTTCTAGTTTGATTGTTGCTGAAAATATAGGGGGAAAGCCCTGCCATGGTTTTTACTCCACTGTCTCTAGAAGCTGTAATGTTGCTTGTGTACTCTTGTAAACGTGTGAGAGAACACTCCAAGACCCGGGATTCTAAAAAAAAGCTCTTTTTACTGCATGAGCAAACCAACAGGCCTGCTACAAAGTACAGCAAACACCAACAAACCAACAGGCCTGCTACAAAGTACAGTGAGTCCTCCAAAACTCCTTGTGTTACATCCAAATGAGTCCTCCCCCCCCCATACAACACAAACCAAATATCATTACAGAAGCCACCTGCCTTATTCCCTTTGGTGGCAATGGTGGTGAGAAGGTGGACTCTCCTGAAGGGGACCCATTGAGGGTGTCTTGCCTATGGGGTCTCAAAAACCTGAAGCTGGCACTGAGAATACGTAACTGAAACAACCACCTATTGCTTCCCTGTTTCCCCCATGCCTCCACACTTCCCTTCTCTTTCTCTGTTTCCCCATGCCAAATTTTAGACTGTAAGCTCCTTGGGGGCAGCAACCTGTTCTCTTATACTCTGTAGAGTGCCACGCATACTGATGGTGCTATGAAACAATATAACAATATAATAAAATAAATATTAACCTTTACCCATTTATTATTATTATTATTAATAATAATAATAATAATAATAATAATAATAATAATAATAATAATAATAATTTATCGCCCATCTGGCCGGCAACCGGCCACCCTGGGCGATGTACATAGAATAAAAACAATAAAATACATTTAAAACAATATAAAAATTTTAAAATTTTAACCCACCCCATATTCCCGCCTGAACAACCAGGTTTTTAATGAGCAACGGAAGCTCAGCAGAGAGGGGGCATGGCAGAGGTTACTCAGGAGAGAGTTCCACAGTACGGGGGCCGCCACAGAAAAGGCCCTCTTCCTCGTCCACACCAGTCTAGCTGCTCTGGCTGAAGGGACAAGGAGAAGGCCATCCGTGGCAGATCTTGTTGAGCGGCCCAATTGGTGTTGCTGGAGACACTCCTTGAGATAAACTGGACCGGAGCCGTATAGGGTTTTAAAGGTCAAAACCAACACCTTGAATTCGGCTTGGCAAGCAACTGGTAGCCAGTGCAAATCCTTCAGCACTGGCGTGATGTGATCACACCGGCGGCTGCCTTTAATCAGGCGAGCCGCCGCGTTCTGTACCAGCTGTAGCTTCTGAACCGTCTTCAAGGGTAACCCCACGTAGAGGGGTTACAGTAGTCTAGGCGAGAGGAGACCAAGGCATGAACCACTGATGGGAGCAGGTGATTAGGAAGGTAGGGGCGCACCTGCCGTATCAGATGGAGTTGATACAGCGCCGCCCGGCTCACAGCTGCCACCTGAGCCTCCATGGACAGCTGGGAGTCTAGAATGACCCCCAAGCTGCGGACCTGGTCCTTCAGGGGTAGATGTACCCCATTCAGCACCAGGTCAGCATCCCCTAACCTCCCCTTGTCCCCCACCAGAAGTACCTCGGTCTTGTCGGGGTTCAGTTTCAGCATGTTCCTTCCCATCCATCCAGCCACTGCCTCCAGGCACTTGGACAGGGTCTCAATGGCCAACCTCGGTGAGGACTTGGAACAGAGGTAGAGCTGCGTGTCATCCGCATACTGATGACACCGCACCCCAAACCTCCTGATGATAGCTCCCAGCGGCTTGAGGTAGATGTTGAATAACATCGGGGAGAGGATGGAACCCTGCGGCACTCCACAAGTGAGCAGCCGAGGGTCCGAAGCCTCCTCCCCGAGAACTACCCTCTGGTACCTTCCAGAGAGGAAGGACCGGAACCACTGCAATACAGTGCCTCCTACGCCCAAGCCCTCCAGGTGGTCCAGGAGGATACCGTGGTCAACGGTATCAAAAGCCGCCGAGAGATCGAGGAGGACTAGAAAGGAGCATTCGCCCCTATCCAAAGCCCTCCTCATATCATCCACCAAGGCGACCAAGGCCGTCTCCGTCCCATGTCCAGACCTGAAGCCCGACTGGCATGGATCTAAATAATCGGCTTCATCCAAGTGTGCCTTCAACTGAGCACCCACCATCCGCTCAACCTTGCCCAGAAATGGTAAATTGGAGACTGGGCGAAAGTTGTTTAAATCCTGGGGATCCAAGAGGGCTTCTTTAGAAGCGGTCTTATTACTGCCTCCTTGAGGGCTGATGGCATCACTCCCTCCTCAAGGGAGGCATTCACCACCGCCTTGATCCCCTCACCCAGTCTCTCCCTGCAGCTCATGATGAGCCAGGATGGGCAAGGATCAAGCAAGCAGGTGGTCAGCCTCATAGATGAAAGCACCTTGTCCACTTCATCAGAAGGAAGCAGCCGGAACCGATCCCACAAAACCGGTCTGCCGTTGGCCTCCTCCTGCTCACTCCCTGTGTCCATGACGCACGATATCCCACTCCTAATCCGATCGATTTTATCTGCGAAGTGCTTCGCTAAAGCCTCACATCACATTTGACTGATGGGAATGCTTGCCTTTGATGTTGTCTGTGTGTGGGCATTGGGGCTGCTGGTGGTGGAAGCCTGCTAACTTCAGAGAAATGCTCAAGGTAACGATGGGGGGCCAGGCAGATGTCAAGCTTCCCTTCTAGTCACTCCTGTTCTTACCGATTCCACATTCTATTCTTGCCCCCTTGTAAACATTCCTTTTAGAACTAAAGGCCAAACATGGGATCCTAAAACTGCTTTCCTTTAATCTAGAGTTTTTTAATGGGGTGGCATTTACCGAACAACTGGAGAAATGAGCATGCCAGAATATGAATTCTGGATATCAAATGGTAATGTGGAACGGTGTACTTCCACGATGATCCTGAAAAATAACGAAAGCAAATGAGAGGAAATGAAATCAAGACACCCTTGAAGAACTAACTATAAGCCAAACAATGTCATCAAATGGTACCAACCATCAGAACAATCATTCACAAACTGAAGGTGACCTGTTTGCTTCAGCTCTGCTTTATTCCCGCATGCACCACATTAACCTAATTTCACAGCAGAAAAACAAAAAGCATTAAATAAAAAACAGTCATGGCACATTCATCCCCATGACTTTGGAACACGGCTGTCATCAGTTGCTTTTGACTGTGGAAGTGAAAGTGGGAAACTTCACAGACCCCTCCCCCACCCAAATTAATGAACTGTCAAAACGCATCCATATTTATTTATTGACATGCATAGTCTGCCAGTTGAAGTGTCTGAACATATTTCAAAGTGTGTTTAAATTCACAGGATTTTGTTAGGCTGGGATAATGCTGAATTTAACCCCTTTTTAGTTAATCAGTATGCTATCAGCCGGCATATGTTACCGTATTCCTTCCATTGTCTGCATGTATGAAATTGCACGCTGTGTATATAAAATCAAGGTACCTAATTGAGAGAAGCCAGCATGTGGTTAGGATTCTGGACTCCTAAAACATGCCTTGTGAGTGCCACAGAATTTACATCCTGAATTTATGTATTTATTCATTTGACTTGTACCCCACATTTCTACCAAAAATGGCACTCAAGGTGGCTTACAATCACTAATAAAATTTCTTATCCAAAAGTACAATTAACTTCTAACATGGTTATATGAAACAGTCTTGCTTTATGCTCTTCGGTGGTGGCCTTTAGAACTCCCTCCCCAGAGAGATACATGTGGTCTCATCACTGTTGGCTTTTAAACAAATAATGCCTCCCACCGCCCAAAAACACACTTAGTCCAGCTTGCATTTGTTGCTTAAAAATGATTAGCTGTTGCTGTTGTTGTTGTTGTGGTGGTGGTGGTGGTGGTGTGTGTGTGCATGTTTACTGTAATTTGTATGTCCATGTTTTTATAATATTTTAAGCCGCCTCATGAGGGCAGTGACCCCTGAAAGGCGGGTTAAAAGTATTTCCAATAAAGAAGTAATACATTATAACATTGCTTATTAAATTGCTGCATACACTACATCCCCAAAAAAGACTGGAATTCTCAAGAAAGTAATTATAGATTTTAAAATTGAATGTTGTTCTGTAAGCAACACAGGAACACAGGAAGCTGCCTTAGAATGAGTCAGATCCTGGGTCCATCTAGCTCGGTATTGTTGACACTGACTGGCAGCGGCTCTCCAGGGTTTCAGGCAGGATTCTTTCCTAGCCCTACCTGGAGATGCTGGGGATGGAACCTGGGACATTCTGCGTGCCAAGCATGTGTTCTGCCACTGAGCCAAGTTCTCCAGAACTTGCCCTGCTTCCTAATGTTGTTTGCCCAACCCACATTGTTATTCAGATTGCTCATGTAATAGTAGTACTAAGAGCATTTGGTTGGTTTTGAGAAACAGGCTGAGGCTATGAAGCATCTGGATGCTTTTTCCAGGTAAGCATAAAAATGGGACTGTCCCTTGATTTGGTAGGCTCCCATGCCACAGTCAAGGTGGTTGTTATAAAGGAGCAAAAGGCCTGTCGTCAACATGGGTGGGTCAAGTGTGGAGAAGGGATCAGTAGACTGCAGGGATCGCTGGGGTCTGAGCACAAAGCACACACACCCCTGCCACACTGGGTGCTGGAATCGCCAGGCCAAGTGGCGTTGGAGTGGTGAGCAGGCTTTCCCCTCACATAAATCACTTTCCTTTTCTCTCTTAGGGATGAATGGGATCCATTCATGGGCATGGGAGAAATTATAGAGTTGTACTTTGGGTCAGGTGCTAAACCTGTCCCCTGTACCTGGTGTCCCCATGTCAGGAGTAGGAACCAAGTTTTATCCCCTATAGCTATGTACCACATTGCAACCCATTTCAACTAAGGCAAGGGTGCTGAAGAAGTGGTTTTCCTGCATTGGCATGGGGTTGGACTAAATAACCTGTGAGGTGCCTTCCAACTCTATGGTTCTACTTGGTTCTAAAGAACTCAGTGGCAGCCTTTAAGAACTGAATCAGTTCCTTTGTGCAAAATCCCACCCCTTTGCCTGGTCCGAGGTTACTGTTTATACTAGAATATTAGGAAGAGAGTCTATTGGAAACTGGCTTTCACATATAGCAAAGTGAAAACCAGTGAAAGCTATATGTGAAAACCATCTCCCAATATTGGTTGTTCCTAATATTCTAGTACAGGGATGGGCAGCACATGGGCTGCATACAGTCCCTGCACCCGGGGCGTCTCCCACTGCCCCTGCTGCCGTCCCACTAGAATTCACAGCGGCAGCAAAAAAATAATCATTTTACCACTATGGAACAGTAAATAGTTTGAATTTAGCTTGTTGGGGGGAGTGGTCATGTGAGGCAAAATGGCCCCCAGACCCCGCACAGTTGCATTGTCACTGCAATATTAAAGGCAGGCTCTGTTTAGGATATGCATTTTAGACATTATTAATTTAGGGATGTGCGACACTGGAAAACTTGTTCCGTTTGAGCTTGACGGACATTCAACACATTTCTGAACGGTTGGACAAAAGCAGGCCGAGTCAGCTTCTGCAAAATTGGCTCAAAATATTTGCACAAATTTGGAGCCGGGAACTGCATATCTCTAGCGCAATTTGCACAAATCGTGAGCATCCGACTAACGGACAACGCATACTTACAAACGGACTTCCGTAACATCCCCCCTCCCCTCTTCTTCCCAGGCCCCGCTTGCCTTCCCTTACCGTAATGCTTGCGCCTTGCAGGTTGGAAGGGGAACGGGGAGGAAGCCGGGACTCAACGGGCAGGCAAGGCAGGCAGGAGGGAGAGAGAGAGAGGAAGAAAGGAAAGGGAGGAAGAGGAGGATGAGAGGAAGGGAAGGAGCAGGCAGGAGTGAGCAGCCCCGCGGCAGGCAGATTCTCTGCCTGACGGATGGAAAGGAGGCGAAGAAGGGAGCGAGCGAAAAGGCAGGCAGGCAGGGGAGGAGGCTGAGGGGGCGGGTACAGCTGAGGCGCTTGTGGCCCACCCACTTTTTATGGGAAGCTTCCGCACAGGCAGGCAAAGCCAAGGCCACTAGACAGCGCCCAACCGACCCCACAGAAACAGACAACGGGTGGAGGGTGCAAGCGGTGAGGGGGGGAGGGCAGCCAAAGAGTGCGGGGTTCTCTTGTGAGACTCCCTCCGCCACTGGCTGGCGCCGACGCAGTGCCAGGCGGAGGGGGAGTGCGCGCGCACGTGAGGAGGAAGGGGCCGCACTGCTGCTGCTGCTGCTGTTATTAGTGGGGACTGCTGGACACCAGCTTGCACCTTCTTCACTTAAGTGAGGTCACAGTCCCGTCTTTCTCCTGCAAGGATGCCTCCAAAGCAGTCAATCCAATGCAAGTGCTGGTGATGCATCAAAGGAAAGGGAAATGATCACCATGGAAAATAAAGTGGAAATTATGAAGAGAAGAGAGATTGGAGAGAGGTGAAACGCCATCAGCCATTGGGAAAGCATTAGGCTACAGCCGGTCAACGATCGGAACAATTTTAAAAGACAAAGGGAGAATAATGGATCATGTGAAAGGCCATGCCCCGATGAACTCTACAATTATCACCAAGCGACGCAGTGGTTTAATTACTGAAATGGAAAGGCTATTGATAATTTGGTTCGATGACCAAAAATCAGCGTAAAATGCCTATTAGCCTTTCTTTAGTGCAAGAGAAGGCTCGCAGCCTTTTCAGTGATTTAAAAGCTGCTCATGCAGCAGGTGAAGACGACTGCGACGAAGAATGTACTGCGAGTAGGGGTTGGTTCAATCGCTTTAAAGTGAGGGCAAATTTACATCATGTTAAAATGCAAGGTGACGCAGCGAGTGCCAATGTAAGTGCTGCGAGTGATTTTCCTGAAATGTTTGAAAAAAATAATAGACGAGGGAGGTTATTTGCCAGAGCAAATATTTAATATGTAGCCGAGACTGGCTTATTTTGGGGGGGAAATGCCTGAAAGGACCTACATTTCAAAAGAGGAAAAAAAAGTGCAACAGGGCATAAGGCAGTGAAGGATAGGCTAACATTATTGGGGGTAACACATCTGGGGATTTCAAGCCCAAGCCTTTGCTTGTGTATCCCTCCCTAAATCCAAGGGCACCACGCAATATCATTAAGGCATCTCTTCCCGTCATTTGGAAGGCAAATGCAAAGGCTTGGGTTACAATTGCCGTCTTTGAAGATTGGTTCTTGAACCATTTTGTCCCTGCTGTTGAACGTTATTGCTTGGCCAGAAAAATTCCTCTCAAGATTCTCCTTGTGCTTGACAACGCACCCGGTCATCCAAACACTTTAGATGACCTTCCCCCCAATGTAAAGGTCATATTTTTACCCCCGAACACCACATCGCTACTTCAGCCAATGGATCAGGGAGTCATAGCCTCCTTTAAGGCCTATTATTTATGGCAAACCTTCTCACAAGTATTCAGGGCTTCCCAAGAAAGATGATGTGATGAGCTTAAGGGAGTTCTGGAAGAATTATAACATCTATGATGCCATCAAAAATATTGCTGATTCTTGGGATGAAGCAAAGCAGACAAATATGAAAGGAGTGTGGGACAAATTGTGTCCCCAATTTGCGCATGGTTCTCAGGGGTTTACAGATGGCGACATTGACGAAGCCAGGCAAGTTGTGGTTGATATTGGTAATCAACTGCATTTAGACATTGGTGAAAATGATGTCATAGAGTTACTCGACTCCCGTGGCGAAGGACTGACCAATGAAGACATTATGGAACTAGAGCAGCAGATGATAGCATTTGAGGAAGAAAACAGGGACCTGGAAACTCCAGAACCAAAAAGGTTTTCGACGAAAGAGTTAGCTGAAGCCTTTCATCTCACTGAAGCCGGGATGGCAAAGTTAGAAGAGCAAGATTCTAATACAGAGGGGTTTATCAAACTTTACTGTACAGTTACCGAGGGGCTCAGCTACTACAAGGCTATTTATGATGAGAAAAAGAAAAGCTCTGTACCTGTACAAACCTCCCTTGATGCCTACTTCAAGAAATTGACTCTAGTAGTGAACCCCCATTCTCCAGCAGCAGAATCAAACCCTGACTCTCCAGCACCAGAACTGTTTTTTTTACAGTACAGTACCGTATGTACATGGTAACTTGTATTATCACTGTATTATTATGTATTGTTACATATTATTATTACAGTATTGTTATTTATTTATTTATTTATTTGTTCCATTTATGGATCGCCCATCTGGCTGGCAAACCGGCCACTCTGGGCGATGTACAACATGATAAAATCCAGAATAAAATACATTTAAAACAGTATAAAATTTTAAAATCTTAGCGCACCCCATATTCCCACCTGAACAGCCATGTGATGTTTTTAGTGAGCGGTGGAAGCTCAGCAAAGAGGGGGCATGGCGGAAGTCACTAGGGAGAGAGTTCCACAGTATGGGGGCCGCCACAGAAAAGGCCCTCTTCCTAGTCCCCATCAGTCTAGCTGCTCTGGCTGAAGGGACAAGGAGAAGGCCGTCTGTGGCAGATCTTGTTGAGCGGCCTACTTGGTGTTGCTGGAGATGCTCCTTGAGATAAACTGGACTGGAGCCGTATAGGGTTTTGAAGGTCAAAACCAACACCTTGAATTCGGCTCAGCAAGCAACTGCTAGCTAGTGCAGCTCTTTGAGCACTGGAGTGATGTGATCCCGCCGACAATACAGGTGGGACCATGGGAGAAATGAATGAGAAGCAAGAGCTCTCCTAATGAAAATTATGCACAGGTTGGTGGTGCTCACTTTCTTCATGTTTCACTAGAAACACTAAAACTAACCAGTGAGTCTCCCTGTTGCCTTGTGACCTTCTCTGCTCTAGAAGCTTTTTCAGAAGTCTTGATGCTCCAGATTCTGTGAAAAGGACAAACAAACAGGAACTCTCAAAGGTGTCTTGCTCTGTTCCATTCTTTAAACATCCTGAAAGGCATCCTTCCCCCAGCCACCGCAATATCTCAGCATCTGTGGGCTGCAAGATGACAACAAACCATCATTTATGTAAAAGCCACTTCTGTGATTCTGTGCCTGTCTATAACATCCTAAGGTGACCAAGAAATGGAATGCAGGACAAGGCTATGAAGAGGGACAGGCTTAGTTCTTCTCAATGGCCTCAGCTTCCACTGGGACAAAGCAAGTAGGCTGCAATCTAGGACATGGCTGTGTATTGGAGGGGTGCCTCACAGTCTGGGGGGGTTTGCATGTCACGCATGCAGAGATGCATTGTGCACACGTCATGGGCCACTGATGCTAGATGGAAAATAGCCCCGCTAACACCAAGAGCAGGAGGGTAGGTTTTTGTCACAATTACAGCAGTGTGCTTAAGTGCACCCCTTTTATTTCCCCCCCTTTTACTTTTAACAAATCCCTGCTCTTGACTCCTGTGGGACAGAAGTAAAGCGCTGGAACTCACTGTCCTGATAGGCATTGCACTAGTACATTATTATTATTTTTTAAAAAAATATCCTGCTGTTTTGCTACTACCAGATTCTTTATGAACTCAGAACCCCACTTAGCATTTCCATAGGTTAAAATTCAGGACTTCACACTCCACAATCATTAGTGGAGCAGAGCTTTCCTGCACAAGGTCCCAAGCTTTTTCACACATGAAGTTCAAAGTGCTTCTTGCTTTGGGTTTTTAATCAGAACAGTAAAATCTACATTGGCCAAAATGTCCCCTTGCATTACAAATGCTTCTCATCCTCCTACATTAGCAACAATCAGTGTTTAAGATTAGTGTGAGAAAGGACAAAACTAAGTCCCTTTAAGCCCCACATGTGATAAATGCTCATTTTCTACTGTTGCAGAATAGCTATAGGTGCAGGTTCAAGAAAAAGAGACACCTAAATCAATCAGCTCACTTACATTCCAAGTTGCTCACTTACATTCGAGATTCCATCAATGCTGACTCAGAAGGACATAAATCTCATAGTTCACGTTAGGGTAGAGCACCTGCTTCAGTGTGGAAGGTCCCGGGGTCAATTCCTAGCATCTCCAAGTTAATATAAAAAGATCAGTTAGTGCCGGGGGCCCTGACAGGGTAGGAGGTAATGGGAGAATCCTCTGATGAGAACAGCTGCCAGTCAGAGGAGGCAATACTGAGCTTGATCGACAACTAATCTGACCTGGTATCAGAAAGCTGCCTTTATTGATTTACTACATTCATGTACCACCCAACTGCCAAATGCCCTTGGGGTGGTTTAAATCCGGGGGGGGGGAACACAACAGAACAAAAGCCAAAACAATAAACACAACAATGAAAATATCAAAATATTACAACATTAAAAATATTAAAGAGCCAGCAGCAAAGTTAATAAGCAAAGTAACCGATTAAAGGTTAAATGTCTGCTAGAAGAGGAACGTTTTAACCCTGGTAGCCTAAATATATACAGAGAAGATGCCAGGCGGGTCTCCCCGGGAAGGGCATTCCACAGACGGGGCTACTACAGAGAAGGCTCTTTCTCTGGTAGCCACCCAGTCAGTCAGTCAGTCAGGCGATCACTCGTGACCGAGTAAGATTGTCTTCCAGGATAAAATTTTACAAAAAGGTGATTTTAAAAGGAGGAAAATTCTAAAGAAAATTGTGTAGACTCTAGCGATGGGTCCGTAAGTGACTGTGGAGGCCAATTCTAGATCCACACAGCTTCCCACAGTGAGGACACAGGTTACCAGATGGAAGATGGTCCTGTAAAGGATTCATTTGACGTGCTTTTCGCTTAGCACGTTTCTCCCTTTCACCTTGCACTCGGGCTTCTTCAAAGTCCATAGAACCTTTGTGAAAGGCCAACCTCCAGTTAGATGAGATTGTTCATGGGCCAGAGCTTCCCAGTTTTTGATGTTTATATTGCATAGTAGCCACCCATCACACCATTGTGGGCAGCGGCACCTGGAGAAGAGGCTCTGAAGATTATTTTAGCAAGCCTCCAAAGATGATCTTGGCTATATTCCCCATGGAAGTAATCCCACTGACTTTGGAGGAGCTGTTTCCCAAGAAGGTCTGGATAAGAAACTTCTTGGCCACCAGCAGAACCAGTTCACATTGGTTTTCCACACAGATATGCAATTTGGCCCGGGCTCCTTCCCTTCCTGTTCCGTTCCTCACTATCCTGCTTTGGAGAGCTGAAATTTAGCCCTTAATTTGAAATGGCAGGCTCAGGATAATTAATGAGGCTTTTCTTCTATTTTTAATTCACTCATCAGGTAATTCAGAGGGGGATCGCTGGCCTTCTCCCATTACTGGTGAAGCTGAATTCCTTTGTCTCAAAGATCAGGTTCCTTTCAGCAAATGATGAGGAGTACTCAGTCCAAAACAATACCTTTTTCCTCCTGAGCTGCAGGCAATTATCTCGGCCTTTTTATATACTGAGTATTCTGTGAAGTTAGGATGAACTCCATTTGCACATGAGAGCCATAAAAAGGAGTAAGAAAGCAGACTGCTAGGCGAACCCATGGGTTGCAGTCTTCTATCTATCACAAGGAACAGTTTCCCCCCACTGTTCAGCTTCTCATTAATTTGCTCATGCCTCAAACAAAAACAAATACCCTTAAAAAAAAGAAGTGTAGCTCATACAAATATTTAAGAGTATCATTCACAGAGATCATGGGGGTGGGGGGAGAGATAATTTCTATGTATGCCGCTAAAGGAGGTGACACCAGTGGTTATAAAAATACAATGGGAAGCTTCTCTTCTTTAGTGTCTCCTATTACAGCTTAATTACCATAACTACTCTCCGAATGGTAGGATTTGTCAGCCATTATCACATAATACCAGCACCACAATTTGTGTCTGGCTTGAAAAGATGAGATCGCAAGTTAACCGCTGGTAAGATCCGCTACCAGCTGACTTCTTAAATAGCTTCTCCTGCACATCATCGTTTCCGGATTATTTGATGATCATAGTAATCTAGGTCTGATCAAACTCAGCTCTATTTTCCGAAATAGATGTCCCTGTCTAGAACTATTTAAATACAGGGAGAGAATAGGAGTTATTGGTGATGTATGAGGACATCACTAACTTCAGGGAAACTTCCTCAACTGAGTGTGTGTGTGTGTGTGTGTGTGTGTGTGAGAGAGAGAGAGAGAGAGAGAGAGAGAGAGAGAGAGAGAGAGAACGAGCACAGTGTATTCATGATTCTCACAGGCAGTAAAATAGGCAAACTCTTATTTTGTGAGATAGTATCATGCCCTAACATAAGCATGGACACTGATTTCCATTTAGATTTATCCATCAACAGGACTTTTATCAAGATCTCATAGATATCTCTGAACCCAGAAAAACCCTTCTTGAAGGGATGAGGGAGAAATGTGTATCTAATTTTGAACTTTCAAACCAATATGCGAACCAAAACTCAGCTCCCCTTCAAAATAAGTAGTTCTTTGAATTTTACAGTGGAGTTCTCTGATCAAAAATATGTACATAAAAATGCATGTATTAGCGAAAATAGCATTTAAAAAAGCATTATATTAGGAATATTGTTTGCAAAAATTTATATATTAGACAAAATTGCATACAAAAAGTCATGCATTAGAAGAATGCAAAAATGTGTACACATTTTCATGTGTTTGTTTTTTTAAAATTGCCAATTTCAGGACAAACCAAACTTAAAATTAGAAAAAGAAGAAACCAAAAACTGTCAGATTTGTCCATTCAAACCTCCTTGTAGGTTAGGCCTGCATAACTTGTAACCAAACTCAGCCAGCCATATATGGTGACCCCTTAGGGACTGTTTGGGCTGCCTGCCTTGAGGTTTAAAAATGGAGGGGGGGCTGGTATCAAGCATGTCACACACTCACAATACATGCCTTGAAGGCTGATCCTGGCTGGGGTCACAACTTGTTACACCCACTGTAATCACCCAAAGTGGTCCTACAACAGGCCTGTCCAGCTTGTGAGCCGAACTTATATGCAGCTCACCAGCCCATATACTGCAGCCTCTTAGATGCCTGATACTTTCTGTTCCAGAACCTCAGATGTGAAATTTATTTATTTATTTATTATATTTATACCCCACCTTTTTTCCTGCAAGGAACCCAAGGCAGCTTACATAATCCTCCTCCTCCTCCTCTCCATTTTATCCTCACAACAACCCTGTGAGGTAGGTTAGGCTGAGAGTCAATGACTGGCCCAAAGTCACCCACTGAGTTTCATGTCCGAGTGGGGACTAGAACCCGGATCTCCCGAGTCCCAGTCCAGCACTCTCACCACTATGCCACACTGGCTCTGTAAGAAATGCAAGAAAGATACTTCTATAAATTATCCAATACCATATATAATTTCCCCATTCAAGTTATGGAGGAACTGGATCTGATCCTAGATGAGAATACAGACAGGTAAACTGATGTCATTTTATTGGTTCTGTACTATCACTCCTAAAATGAGGCAATCAACACATAAAAACAGGATAAAACAAGATAAAATAGAATAAAATATGCAATATACTACATTGCTGTGTATTTATTACATACATACACATCTTTCTAGATTTTAAGGTGCAACATAGACCAAGTCTCTTCTTCTTTTTAATAAAAGAAGTGTGTTTTCTGTACTTTTACCAACGCCTGTATCCCTACCACAAACCTAAAATTGTTTTAACAACTATTTCTTCTCCCCAGGAACCGTGGGAACTGTAGTTCTGAAAAAGGTGCTAGAATTTTCTGAAAATTCTCAGAGCCCTCAAAGTATAATTCCTAGGTCTCTTTGGAGGAAGACATGACAGTTAAAATGGTATAAAACTGATTATGCAGAGTACGAGTGGAATAAGAATTCATTTGGCTATGTACAAATCAGCTTTTGTTGTTCTTCAAACTGTGAAACTGTTGCCACAGGAAGGTGATAGCAGTTTCTGGACTAAGGGAACAAACATCCTGGCAGTGCTGGCTCCAGGTTTTTGAGAGCCCTTGGCTAGACACCCTCAATGGGTGCCCTCCCTCAGTGAGTCTACCTTTTCATTGCCATTGTCATGAGCTGCTATTGCTCCTCATCCTTGTTCTCATCATTGCTGCCACTTGCTTGCTTGTGAAGCAGAGAGGCAGTGAGTAAGTAACCCAAGCCTACCTCACAGGGTTGTTGTGAGGATAAAATGGAGAGAAGGAGGAGGATTGTGTAAGCCGCCTTGGGTTCCTTGTAGGAAAAAAGGTGGGGTATAAATGTAATAAATAAATAAATAAATAAATAGGCAGTGGCATCTACTACTTATCCTTCTCACCATCAACATTGTCTGGGCCAGAGCAAGAGGCAGGTGAATGAGCAGGTTGCAATGGTGAAGAGGGGGAACAACTCCAGGGGGCTCTTGTCAGTGGCCCCCTGCTGCTGGGGTGTGTGGTTCCCAACCATGCTTATCCTTGATGCCTACACTGCATCTGTGTGCTGTATCCAGACACAGTGAATTGACTGTACACTGCCTCCTTAAGGGAAACCCAGCCTCCACACCGCCCCCTCCCTCTGTTCCCTTAGACTGGGAGAAACCCTGCTGCAGGCCAGTGTTCAAGATCCCAGCCAGGAAGCTGTATAGAACCTTCTAAATAAATCAGGAACGTTACCAACACCGTGTGGAGCCTGAATTAAATAGTCAGGGTTCAACAGACAACACCATCATGAAACAGTCATTTGAACAGTGGAAATGCGTTGCCGGTACAACTAAATGGAAGCACTTCAGATAGATAGATAGATAGATAGATAGATTTTGTCTGCATGTGTATGGGTTTGGCCTCTGCAGTGTCTTCTAGTGCTAACAACATGTAAATCTAGAGCTACATGAAAATATATATTCTCTCTTTGGGATGCATACCTCATGTTTTCCAGCAAGTCTTCCTCCTTCTAGTTGTATTATTCATGCAAAGGCTACTAGCAATTTAATTATAGACCTCTCTGTCCTCTGCAAAGTGAAGGACAATTACTCATCACAACGCAGATAAAACTCTGCTTCGCTATCACTTTCATCTGTGTTTCTTGAATATGTAAGGGTCTTTGATGTCTTCCTAAATTTGTACATTTCTATCAAGATTAGAACAAAATCTACTTTTCCTCATGGAAGGCCTTGTCTTTACGTCTGTATTTAGGTTGACCTGAAGCCAATCTGTGGAATGTGCCCCAATTCCACCTATCAGATAAGCCTGTATACCTGCCCTGATTCTCCTTGGACAAAGGGTGTGACAGAAATGATATAAATAAGATGGCATAAATAAATGGCATTGATGAGGTAGCTTTGAGACACCACAGAGGCCTAGATAGCAGAAGGGATGGGGAAAACTTTTGTTCAGTTCACAGTTTGATAAGAACTCACCAAATTCACAGTTCATAATATGTGAACCAGAATACATTTATCTGTTGGTATTCATACTTCTAAGAATTTTGTGATATAGTTCTCCAAACAAAAACATACATAGAAAAATGTCTATATTGGGGAAACATGTACACAAAAAATGTGTACATTAGTGGAGGAAATGTGCAAAAAAAAGCATGACATAATGGAAAACTTTTTGCAAACAACTGTGAATATTAGGAAAAGTCCATACAAAAATACATATATTAGGAGAAATGTGCAAGAAAATATTATTTATTTATTTATTTATTATATTTATACCCCGCCTTTCTTCCTGCAAGGAACCCAAGGTGTCTTACATTATCCTCCTCCTCCTCCTCCTCTCCATTTTATCCTCACAACAACCCTGTGAGGTAGGTTAGGCTGAGAGTCAGTGACTGGCCCAAAGTCACCCAGTGAGTTTCATGGCCGAGCAAGCGGGGACTAGAACCCGGATCTCCTGAGTCCTAGTCCAACACCTTAACCACTACGCCATAAATGTACATATGAATTTTCATTTGGACTGATGCAGAAGTCACAAACCGATGCAGAAACAGGATAAAACAAACAGGATTTGAAAACTGAAAAACCAAAATTGACAGACAAGTCCATCCCTAAGTCTAGGAGAGATCTCTGGAGAGGATGGGTGCATATCTTCAAGTACTGAACCTCAGTGGAATTGGCTTGCCCTTAATTTGAACAGAATAGGTGTGATCAATCATTAAATAACTAATTTATGGCTCAATCCTTTGGCCGCTAGGCACTATCTAGATGGCCCTAGGAAAAGTTAGAGTCCCAGCTCCGTCCTCAGAAAAGCGCTTTGAGGTCGGAGCTGGGACTCCGACTTCAGAGCACCCTCCCTCCACCCTCACCACTGGCACCATTCTTTCCATGTTGGCTGTGGGCGGCTCCAAAGTAGCAAGACCGACCTCGGAGCCGGCACTGGACGGGCGTTCCAGGGGGCAGGGAGGGGAAGAGCGAGGCACCGCCATGGTACAGGGAATCCTGGCGGTGCCTCAGCTTCTTCTCCTCACAAGCTGGGGGAAAACATTTAGATTGCCAAAATTGGCTGTCTGTCTAAGTGTTTTGGAGAGCGAGAGAAGCGCAGAGGCAAACCTTGTCTCTGAGCTCCTTCCGTCCTCAGTGGATGCCCATAATCCTCTGAGTTCGGAGGGTTCATAGGATCATAGAGTTGGAAGGGGCCTACAAGGCCATCGAGTCCAACCCCCTGCTCAATGCAGGAAACTAGAGGATCTAGTAAAAAATACTCCGCATGCATATAGCACTTCAGAATTTTTAGAGTGCTTCACATACATTAACTTAGTAAGGTAGGTCATTATTATTTATCCCCCATATTCCAGATGGAGAGACGAAGCTGAGCGATAATAGCTTACATAAGGCAGCCTACTCTATTCATGGCACAGGGAAGATTTGAACTGGGGACTTCCTGGTTCACAGCTGAATCTTAGCAAATGCACCACAATATAGCAGTTTGAAATAGAACCAATTCTGCGTGAATTTCAGGGGACCAAAAATATCCTCTTAAAAGCCCACTTAAATCAGGGGAAATTAGGAGTTGATGTTATGAAGAAAGGTCAGAGGAAGTTTAAACTTTGCTAATATTTCCCTCGGCTGCATTTTAAAAAAAAAAAAAAACGAAACCTCAAACGTTACTCCTGGCTTTGTTTTCATAATTCTTAACATAGCGGGCCATAGGTTTTAGTAAAAATGTAATTAAAAAAGAAAGAATGTCAATGTGGCTCTTATTCTCACAGGGCTGGGCCAATCATGATGCCAGCAAACTAACTGGCATTCATAACTTCTACAGACAGGCAACAGATTGATAGGACAGGCTGCAGGCTGCATTCGGATGTCATAAATAAATAAATATCCCTGATCCTCTAAACCAGGAGTGCAGAACCTCTTTCAGCTTGAGGGCCGAGTTCCATTTCAAAGAAGCTTTTGGGGGCCACATTCCAGCGGTGGAGGAGCCAAAGACAAAAGGGGTGGGGCCAAAAGACCAAAAATACCAGAATTTTTTAGCTTAAAGCTTTTACTACCAGTAACTAAGCCTTAGGAGGGGCATTTCAGCCTTTTAGGATGGAGAGAAAACTGCACAAAAGCCAGGAAACCACCAAATGATTGGTGGCTGGGGGAAAGGGGGTGTGTCTATCTGGGGAACACTGGAGGGCCAGGCTGAGATCCCAGGAGGGCCGGATTTTGTCCCCGGGCCTGAGGTTCTGTTCTGCACCCCTGCTCTAAACCATGCTTGGGAGGGTGGCGATGTACTTGTCACGTCCTCCTTACTCTTCTCTCCCCTTGCAAGCACATTTGAAGAGTTTGTTCAAACCACAGTTTGCCAGTTCTGACAGAATGGCAACTCTGGTTAGATCAAACCAAAAAGGGTTCTAGTAAGCGGAGGAGTGCACAAGTGGAAGAGAGAAGGCGAGGGGAGCACATGAGCCAAGACTGCTTAGTTATATGCACAGGTACCCCAAACCATCCAATGGGATAACGTGTTTGCCTTACAGGCATAAACTAGAATACTATTTTTAAACATTATACTTGCATCCTGCTCTTACAAGGGGATGCCAGGCAGGCTATGATCTCCCATCCAAGAGACGGCTCAGGTGTGTACATCTGCTTAGCTCTAGCAATGCTGCAGCATCAGTTTCTCCTGGACCTTTCACTGGACCTTAGGGCGAAAACGGATGCAGCGTCAAGTGCACCATGGCACATCTTTAAAAATGCAAATTGCTCGCCTTGCGTGTGAGCATGAGTGTGCAGGGGATGGGGGTGGGGAGAGGAGAGAATAACTGGGGTTGCAAAAACAGCACTGCAGATAACAGCTTCAGCTATTTTCATCAGGGGAGGAGAGACTTAAACTCACACTGCTGCAATTCCAATAATTACACACACACACACACAATCAGCTGCTATCTGCATTTTTTGTTTTTTTAAATGCACACTGCAAGGATTCATTTAATGTCACATCCAGCTTGGCCCTTAAAAAGCCAGTCTGGTGTAGGAGGCTTAAACTGGGGAGACTAGAGTTCAAATCCCTGCTTAGCTATAAAGCCCTTTGGGAAGCCCCAATCTCTCAGCCTAACTTACCACACAGGACTTTCAAGAAAAAAAGGGATGGCACTCTCTGGTGAGTGAGACACCCCCCCTCCCCCCACTATCATATTTTCACAAATAGAGACCCCTGAAGCTTAAAAAGAAAATCTTTTTGATTATTAGACTCTAGCGCAGAGGTGAGAAACATATGGATGTCCAATTGCCAATCCTTTCCCTGGAACACACCGGGGTGGGGGGCACACCCTGCCTGGCCCTGCTGCACTGGCAATTTGCCACCAAAATCCTTTTAAAAAAAAATCCTTTCAAGCCAGCCCTTTTCTGCTGCTGCACTGCTGAATTTCAGCAGCAAACCTCTGTTTGTTTTCCTTTATACAAGGGGGGAAATGGCTCTGCTTTGCTGAAAGTTGCCGAACTTGGGCAGCAAATTCTGCAGCTAGGGATACAGAGGGGGCCACAAACAAGGCTGCGTGCCCTGCCTGCGGCCCTGGGCCATGTGTTGCTCACCCCTATTCTAGAGCCACATGTAAGAACACAAGACAAGAATAGCCATGCTGGATCAGACCCAGGGTCCATCTCAGCCAGCATTCTGTCCGCACAGTCACCAACAACCAGCTGCCGCATTTATTCATTCATTCATTCATTTATTTAATTATTTAATTATATTTATACCCCACCTTTTTTCCTGCAAGGAACCCAAGGCGGCTTACATAATCCTCCTCTCCATTTTATCCTCACAACAACCCTGTGAGGTAGGTTAGGCTGAGAGACTGTGACTGGCCCAAAGTCACCCAGGGAGCTTCGTGGCCAAGTGGGGACTAGAACCCGGATCTCCCGAGTCCCAGTCCAACACTCTAACCACTACGCCACGCTATGAACATGTTTGGCGAGATGTCCATACTTGCGGAGATCTACCAATTCACTGATTGAGTGTATATGCAAATTCACAAATAAAGCTTTTGGACAGTAGACTAGCATCATACTGGACTGAGCAAAAATTCCAAATGGACATTGAATTTGAACAGAGATTTGGGATTTGAACAGCACAACAAAACGACTGTCAAACTGATTCATCTTGATTTTTCTGTTATCAACACGGTACTTTTGCATTCAAGTTTCCTGTGACTATTATTGTATGTGGAATTGGATTTACCTCGTGTTTCTCGTATTAATACAATCATTACAGTAAACCTCTTTAAAAGCACATTAATACACCAGATTTTTCCTACATAGTCCCAGGTGTCATTTCCTTTTTTCTGTCATAAAGTAGGATAACACCATGCCAGCCACCGTAAACGCCTTGGAAGAATGGTAGGGAGACCACCACGAGAAAGAATGTAGCTTCAGTTTTCAAACAAAGCTATGGTGTATTTTGCTAAAGAAGATATATGTTTCAATAGACCCTGGATTACGGCTTACCAGGATCCCTTCTTTGTGGTGATTGCTTTGGATCTGTGGGGAGGGAGTGATCCGGTCTTGTGAGTGTGGTCTGCAGCTGACTATCCCTGGCTGCTACTTGGCCATGCTGTGATGGGGACTCTGCCCCAGGAGCCAATTGTCTGTGTTGGATGGCTTTGGGGGATGGGGCCTTGGGAGTGGACCAGAGAGGGAACCTTTTCCCTCTGGCCCGGTCCTAGGCCATAAATAGAGGGGCTTCAGCAGTGCCGTCGCCAAGCTCTGAGAGCTGTAACCAATAAAAAAGATGCGTCCTTTGTCAACCCACCTCATCCCACATGTAATTATTGCTCCCATGGCCTGCCCCTACTCTTACGCTGCTGGCACAATTTGTTTGAAAGGCCTAGTTAAGGATACATGTTTATAACATAGTGCTTCCATTCAGTGGCGTAGTGGTAAATTTGGAAGTGCAGGTGCTCATCATGACAGTCCCTATAGCCCAGTGTTCTCCAACCTTGGGTCCCCAGATGTTTTTGGTCTACAACTCCCAGCATGCTGGGAGTTGTAGGCCAAAAACATCTGGGGACCCAAGGTTGGAGAACACTGGGCTATAGCCACACCCGCAGGTAGAGTCCAAAACTCTAGCCATCTGTTTTGGTCCATCTCAAGAAACCTGTTCTAGCCATTTTCATCTCCACCAGGAGCAGGTCTCTTGTAAATCTAATGGGTCTTAATTGCCCATTCAAGACCAAGACACCCCAAAATACTTTGCATTATAGCAGGGAACAATATATTGTGGCTGGGAAAATCCCTTGCTCCCTCCCCCCCACAGCTGCTGTGGGAATTGTAGCAAAGCTCAGAGGGAACCGGGAACTCTGAGGGGGTGGTAGATAGATTTGTCCCTGCTAATCAAAGAGTCCTGGCACTTTGACGTTGCAAGCCCGGGCTCCACTACATCACTGTTTCTGTTGTATGTTTGAAAAGTCCATTCGCCATCAAGCAGACAGACATTTGGGTCAACAGACACAGGGAAGAAGGCAAAGCACAGCATTTTGTTTTGTCCTGCAGAGCAATACATCTGCATAGTTTTATGACGTACTTTGCTTTGGGAAGTAGCAATGGGGGGGGGGGAGATGCATCACCATGACAGGTTGCCTGATGACGGATAGAGCCATTCTCCTCTTACAACGTGTCCCCCCAGGACATAATCTCTCATCTTTTGAAAGGCATAATGCAGAACTGCAACTGTGACATGGCGTACCAGCATGTCGTCTCTCGCCGTCTTTTCTTTATTACTGTAGCTTAGAAATGGATCAAGCCTTCAGTTTCAGTGCCCTGATGAACTTGCCCTGATGTCACACGTTACACGAAAAGACAAACCTGGGCTTGCCATCGTGACAGGTTAACAGGGCGCTGCCGCCAACTGCGGCTCCCTGACAAGCGTAACCTGTATAACAGTGTTCTCCAACCTTGGGTCCCCAGATGTTTTTGGCCTACAAATCCCAGCATGCCCCAGCCAGCTACGCTGGCTGGGGCATGCTGGGATTTGTAGGCCAAAAGCATCTGGGGACCCAAGGTTGGAGAACACTGCTGTATAAAAATACATTTATGTGCTTGGAGCCTGTGCTTGGAGCCTGTGTTTGTGTCACATGCACACTTCGCATGAAATGGTCCTTAGACACTTTGCGTGCTCACGTGCACACACACGCATGGGCACGAATGGCCCAGTTGTGTGACTGAGCACATAGCCAGGCAAGGTTAAGCGACCTTGACTGCTTCCTAATTTGCTTCTGAAGAAATATCCAGTGAGGCAGGGGTGAGGAACTTGCAGCCCTCCAGATGTTTTGTCCTACAATTCCCATCATCCCTCACCATTGGCTCTGTTTTGTTCTACAATTCCCATCATCCCTCACTATTGGCTCTGGTTTGGCCTACAATTCCCATCACCCCCCACCATTGGCTCTGTTTTGTCCTACAATTCCCATCATCCCTCACTATTGGCTCTGGTTCGGCCTACAATTCCCATCATCCCTCACCATTGGCAATGCTGGCTAGGGCTAATGGGAGTTGTAGGCCAGAGCATCTGGAGTGCCATAAGTTGCCCACCCCTGTAGTAAGGAGTGTGAGTGTACCTAGAGAGGATGAACAGCATGTACAGCGGTCCATTGGACCCTAGCTACCCTTTCCTTTTATTTCAAAAAAGATTGGAATGATTCAGAAGGTTGGTTCATACATGCATGTTCAGCACTCAATTAACGGCTGGCTCAAGTGGTGACTTGCATGTGTGAATAAACCATTCCTGGCTGAACAGCACATATTCATACCACCTTGCGTCAAGTTAACACACAATATATTTTTAAGTTCACACATTCCGCCCACTGAATGGTTCAATAATGTAGTGGCAATCAATCAAGCAGTTAATTACATAATAATTCATAGTATACATGAAAAGTCTGGGCATGCCCCAGTTCTCTGCAGATCCGCCCCAGTTCTCTGCCACCAATGCCTGCTGCCAAGTCCCTCAATGCTGTCCTCCAGCAAACAGAGAGCTGAACTTGTGGGGGGTTTGCATGCTGCTAGGGCACTCCTTAGGGATCGAGTGGATCAAGCCCGGCCCCAATTATCTGTAGACTTGTGTAAGCCACTTTATCTTGGGCTTGTCAGGGCAGATAGAATTTTAATCAAGACCTAACGAGATGATCCTTTGTCTCGTGGACTCTGTTTAAAAGGAGACAGAAGAAATAGGTAGAGGAAAAGAAGAAGGGAACAAGACAAATAGAAGAGTATGAGTGTTATTCGGAAGCAGGCTAATCGCCATGGATGATTACAGTTAACAGACACACAATATAAAGCATGCATTTTATAGCTGCTTTTAAAGAATGATAATTTAAAACTGGTATTTTGGATTCTTTAAGGGCACAATCCTATGAATATTTAGGAAGGAAAAAAGTCATTTTTTTCTGTCTAAATATGCACAGGATTGCGCCCTAAGGATATTTATGTTCTTCAATGCTGAGAATGAACAAAATGCTTCTAAAAAAAAAATAAAAATGGATGAGAGATCATGCAAGATGAAAGGATGAATAGTGGCCTAGGCCAATCTTCTGTTTACAGATTTAGCAAGGAGTTTCCAGAAAGATGCTGACCAAGATGCCCCAGGGCCAACCAAAACATTCTGCTTGAGTGTAAGTGTGTGCAGCCCTGATTAGGATTGGGACCATGGTGATTTGGGAGGGGGGCTTTAAGCTTCCCTGCTCCCATTTTCATCCTGAAATTCCATCCCCAACTCCATGGGGGGGGGGTTAAGAAAGAAAAATATTTCCATGTATTCCATTCCAATGTAGACAGTTTATTCTTTTCTCTTTTTTTACCTCACACCCCCCCCCCCCATAGTGGCGAGCAGAATTTTGGAACAAAACAGGAGGGAGGAATCCTGAATCACCATGGTCCTAATGTGAATCAGGGCTGCACGTGCTTACACGTAAGTAAGTAAGCCAATCACACACTGCAGAGCTGAATGCTTGGTTTTGTTTATTTATTTTTATACCCCGCCTTTTTTTCCTGCAAGGAACCCAAGGCGGCTTACACAATCCTCCTCCTCCTCTCCATTTTATCCTCACAACAACCCTGTGAGGTGGGTTAGGCTGAGAGTCAGTGACTGGCCCAAAGTCACTTAATGAGATTCATGGATGAATGGGGACTAGAACCCGGATCTCCCCAGTCCCAGACCAACCCTCTAACCACTATGCCACACTGGCTAGTTTGGCCCTCATTCTATCCCTGTCTACCTGTTTGGTTAGATTGTGAGTGCTTTAAAAGAGGGGCTTGACGGCTACAATGACCCTACAGTAAGCACCACTGGGAACAGGACAATACAACCAAAGCTTCAGTCCGTTGCTGGAGTGAAGGTTGCAGGTCATGACTGCTTTACATTTCTGTGGCCTAAGGTATTTTGATGCCTGGGCAGAAAGTCCAAATGGCACTCAGTGGGGGTAAAATGAAATAAGCACTTTTTTTTTTAAGGAAGACTATCTTCTGCTCCTTAATCTCCTCCTTAGGTGGGCCACCTTACACCACATAATGGTAGGGTTGGCCCAGCTTCTGAAGGGGTAATCTGGATCCAGAACCCATGGCTGTGCTATGTCAGAGCCAAAGGACTGAAAGTCGAGATAGCTATACAGTTGGGTTGATAGCCAAAAAAGAAGAAAAAAGGCGGGGGAGACTCTGGTTTTGGATTTCAAGAAATGGCAAGGGAAAGAAATAAAACAGGGAGCCCATAATAGGGAGACGTCAAAAGAGCAGTGAGCTGAGATGGAGGAGGAGGCAGCACACAGAGGCTCTTTCAAGCAGCCCACACACAATCAGAGTAAAATGTGGACTGGCAGGCTTGGGATCCAAATGGGAAAAGAGGCTGACTTCATCTCTTGCTATTGGGTTTATGCTGCTCCTTGCTCATCTCTTTGTACCAGCTCCAACATCCCCATCATGCTGTCTTTTTGTGTGTGTGTGTGTGGTGGAAATAGCTTTTTATCATCATTCTGCTAAATCTCCTCCTTCCGCAAAGTATATTTGGGTTGAGTGCCAACATTTTAAAAAGCTAATGATCCAAGATTGAAGCCAAAAGAAAATGGAAGAGCAAATGGGATTACAGAAGTGGGGGGAAGCTGGTCATCACTGGAAGTGGGCAATTATAGCATGAAAACCAACAACAGGCTGGTATTTTAACAGAAATAGCATTTTGGAAATTACACCGTAGTTCACTTGACAGTACAACTTATGCTAAGACAGGATCGGCAACCCTTCAAATAAATTAAAAATGGACACTGGGATGGGGCAAAGTCCTTAGAGTCAGGAGGCAGAATCCAGAACTGGTCCTGTGGCCAAGCCCAGCAGCTTTTGGAACATCCTGAAGCAGAGGCTAGCACAAACATCCAATCATCTAAGGCAGGGTGGGCAACATTTTTCAGCCCGAGGGCCAAATTTCAATCTGGGAACGGTTTCAGTGCATTCCATCTGTGGGCGGGGCCAAAGGCAGAGTGGGCGGGGCCAAAATGTGATTATTACCCATTGTAAGCCTAAGCAGGAGTGGTGAGAGTGTCGGACTGGGACTCAGGAGATCCGGGTTCTAGTCCCCGCTCGGCCATGAAGCTCACTGGGTGACTTTGGGCCAGTCACTGACTCTCAGCCTAACCTACCTCACAGGGTTGTTGTGAGGATAAAATGGAGGAGTGGTGGAGGAGGATTATGTAAGACGCCTTGGGTTCCTTGCAGGAAAAAAGGCAGGGTAATAAATATAATAAATAAAATAAATAAATGTCTACTTCTGAGTTTGAATCACAGGATTGAATCAGTCAGTGGCTTCCTCCCCAGATCCCACCCCCTCTCCCCAGCAGGGAAAAGCTCTCATTGTTGTGCCTCTGTTTGAGATAGAGGAGGAGGACACAGGGCAACTCTGCCACAGTGTGTTTGGGGAGGGACCAGGCACATGTCATCTGCAGCCTGGTCCAGCTGTGCTTCCTTGTCAATCAGCACCTGTTTAAAAGACAGGCCCCAAACACACTTCAGAATGATGCCGGAAGCAATTGTCATTGCAACTTGACCGTAGCTAGACACTCCTGCCAGCCCCCAGACCAAGACTTGTGCTTTCTTGACTTCGGAACAACCCTGACCACGCTTCAGCCTGCTCCTACATTGCTTCATCTTATCTTGGTTTCGGACATATCTCTTGGCTTTCAACCTTGGACTGCTGTTAACGACAACAGCTTATGTCGACCGGACTGATTTACGACACTCATCTCCAATCAGCAGCTGATCAGAGAAAGAGGTTTTTCCTACTGCACAGTGTCAAAGATTCCCTTTCTCACTGCACAGCAGTGAGCTTTTCCCTATCAGGAGGAAGAAGCTGGCAGGCCATATTTGGCTTGTGGGGTGGAGATTCCCCACCCCTGATTTAAGGGGAATTCTAGGGGGTGGGGCTCATAGGTTCAGACGTTGCAAATGTGGTGGAAACAGATGCTGACATGTTTTTTGGAGCTGTCCTGAAGTCCAAAACGATTGGATCCATGCTTTGTATACCATTTTTCAAGTACCAGGGAACGGACTGAAATCTGATGCATTAACTGTGCCACTAAAATATATAAAAGAGGTACCAAATACAGTGTGCAACTTTGATTGTTAACTCATTGATTGCTGCAAAACTTCTTCTTACTTGGCATTGGAGAACATCACCAATTCTGACTACCAGAGAATGGCTATTCAAAATGGTGAAAATGACACTTATGGACAGATTAACTGATATGGTTTACAGAAGAAATGGATGAATTATATGAACTGTTCCCTCCAAGCCCGCCCAAATGGGAACTCTTCAATGGAACCATCACTTTGAGTTAGGGAGAAAAGATGCCTTTATATTTATAGAATGCAAAACTGTATGTGTAAATAAGTCAAGTAACAATGGGGCATGGAAAACAAACCTTGTCCCTGTTTTTCTGGCAATGGTTCAAGAGAAACAAAACACAAACAAAAGAGGGTGAGCAAGTTTGTTTCCCCATGGAGTTGCCAGAACAATGAACCTTTATCTGGATTGTCCTTACATATGTAGGATTAATCTGGATTTGGACAATTCTGTTGATAAGCCTGGGACAATATCCTTTCATTTTTACCCATGAAAACATTTTATAGGGATGAGAGAACCAGGGATATTTGAAGTGACTGAAATTCTCCAAACTTTGCTTCGAAGCATTGGTTTGGCTCACCATTTTCATTTGGGGCATGTTTTTCAGTTCATTTGAACAGGGCAAGTGTATATTTTGAAAAGGGAAAGTGTGCACTTTTCAGAAGTGCACACTCCCCCCCCGACTAAAGGTGGAAATGCTTTTTTCTTCTTCTTTCTTTCTTTCTTTCTTTCTTTCTTTCTTTCTTTTAATGTGCATTTCAAACTGCACATTTTCCCAAAAAAATTATGCATTTTTCAAATGTGATCTCAAGTTCGGGAATGTCTGAACATTCTTCCAAAAAATGTGCTCCTGTTCGCATTCAGGGTTGCAAACGGCAAGTTCAGATGATTTGCAAACTGAAATGAAATCCTCGTGCATTCTTAGAAAATAGTCATGTTTGCTGATATAGACGAAGACTGTTTCAAGCACTTGATGTGGGCAATCTAGTAGCTGGAGATTTGGCTATTAGCCTCAATAGCCAAGTAGAACCTTCAAGTTCAGCACCCATTTATTTACTTAGAACTTATGCTGGAGACAAAAAGGGGGAGGGCGTGTAGCTGACTTCCTTCCCTGCTAGTAACCTACCCAGAGGCTGGCCACTGTTGGAAACAAAAAAAAGGAGAGAACTAGGTTCTCAGGATGCAAACTTTATTAAATGGAGGAGCCCAACGCGTTTCGGCCTGTGTTTTTTTTCTAAGGCCTTCCTCAAGGGGTTGTAAAAGAGTCTGCAGTTTTCTTAAACAACTGAAGTGTCTTTCACTGTTTTAGTGGCGACTGAAGTTCACAAACTCTTTAACCTCACGAAGCCAAAGACATTTGCTCCAAGCCTTAGATTCAAGACTTTGTTACCAGGGTCTAAGACACAGTGGTGTGTAGCAGCTGTTTCCTAGTTTGATGGAAGGAACTAGAGACTTTGGAATACAGTAATACCTTGGATTACGAGCATAATCCGTTCCGGAACCATGCTCGTAATCCAAAATACTCGTACATCAAAGCGAGTTTCCCCATTAGAAATAATGGGAACTCAGATGATTCGTTCCACAACCATTTAATCACTGCTTTGCCGGCTCCCTGGCAGGGAGCCCCATGGAGGGAGCCGGCAAAGCAGAGATTAAATGGTTGTGGAATGAATCAGTGGAGTTCCCATTATTTCTAATGGGGAAACTCGCTTTGCTGTGCTGGCTCCCGGGCGCGCCTCACCTCGCCTCCACTCGCTCTGCTGGCGCCTTGCATGCTGCCATGCCGGCTCCCAGGCAGGGAAGCGGCATGGCAGCGCGAGGCGCCTGCAGAGCAAGCGGCTGTGCCGCGTCTCCCTGCCAGGGAGCCGGCAAAGCACTTGCCTGCTCCCTCGCAGGGAGATGCGTGGAGCTGCTCCCTACCTTTGCAAGCGGTCCAGTCGCGTCACATCCAGCCCTGTCATCTGGCAGGTTCACGTCACTGCGCTGTGCCGGCCGAGCAAGTGGCCAGGAGGCGGGGGCTTCCCTGGAGGCGAGGCGCGGCAACCCGGGCAAGGAAGCCATGCCCCCCCGCAGGCCAGGGCCGACACTGGTGCCCAGACGGCCGAAGAGGAGGCGCCTCCACCACTGCAGTCACCCATACGGCGCGAGGATGCGCCGCCGCCGGCCTCAGCCCAGGCGAGGAGGCCACGCTCACTCGCCCAGGCCCAGGCCGCAGCCAACAAAGCCACACCGGCCTGTGCCGATCCTGGCACCCGGCCGGGCAAAGAAGAGCCGCCCCCTCTGCAGGTGCTGGTCCCAGCCCGGGCGAGGAAGCCGCCTGACAAGGTTGTAGCGGCCAGGGCCACTCCCGGCACCCGGCCGGGTGAGGAAGAGCACCGCGTCAGCTGCTGGACCCGATCCAGCGAAGTGGGCGCCGTGAAGGCCGGGGCTGACCTCGGCACCCAGCCGGTCTAAGAAAAAAAGGCATCGTGTCGTCCCAATCTGGCACGAAACAAGCGCTGCCGCCGGCCGCAGCACAGGTGAGAAGCCGCGCCCCCTCACCCATGCCCAGGCTGCAGCCGACAAGGTCGCGCTGGCCGTGGCCGCTCCTGGCACCCGGCCGGCCAAAGAAGAGGCGCTGCGCCGTCCCAATCCAGCGCGAAATGAGCGCCGCCGGCGGCCACGGCACAGGCGAGGAAGCTGCGCCCATGCCCATGCCCTGCCTCGCCTCAAGGGAAGCCCTTGGCTCCTGGCCACTCGCTCGGCCGGCTGGTGCAGCAGCACGAGGCGGCAGCCGAGCCCGGCCGCACCACGCCTCGCCTCAAGGGAAGCCCCGTAGAGGCGAGTCACGGTGCGGCAGCTCGCTCAGCCGGCGCCTCGCGTTGCTAGCATAAATTTAAATTTGAAAGACATCTCACAACAGGAGCCACATGCGGCAGCAGCGGCTCGTGTTGCGAGACTTGCTCGTTTTTCAAATGTAAATTTATGCCAAATTTTTCCTCGTCTTACGAGAAACTCGCAAACCGAGTTACTCGTAATCCGAGGTATTACTGTACTTTTAGAAAGCTGCTTTCTTTCTTAAAAACAAAAGTGTCCTCGTTCACTAATTGGAAGAGAAATTGAATGCTCTCCATCTTCACCAACATGTCCAAAGGATGGCCACCATCAAAAAAGATATTTGAAATAGGGCTATTGGCTGTTTGGAACGACACCTGGCTACACCTGGTCTATACACTGCTAAGACTTTGGTGTCTAAAAACAAACATTATATGTGGGGCAGATGCTAACTAACTGCTGGGAAAACGAGAAACTGAGCGAATCCGAAATGGACAGATTCGTCCATCCCTAGCCGAACACGTGGCTACCATGGTTAGTGCCATTAGGAGGCCCTTTTTCAAGCTGCCACCACTTCATACAAGCCAAGCTTCCGCACCCTTCCGGTCAGGTTCTGAGTCCACCAGAGGTCCTACACACACACTCTCAGAGGCCAGTACGTGGACCAGCTCAGGGACAATATTGCGTGGCATGCAGCCATTTCCCCACTCCATCAGCCCTCTTTGTTCCAATGGCCGGTGCTCATGTACCACCATCAGCAGGCAGTTTTCATCCGTTACAGAGAAGGGGCCCATAAATAGCATCGAGCAATTCACAGCACCTTCTCCCAGCCACCGCGCCTTTGTCTGAGGCTATGCTGGAAGTGCCACACATCCATCTTAAGTGGGCCAGTTCTTCACTCGCTCCTCAAGGGCTCTTCAATTCCACACTCAGGCTCCAGCAGGCAGGCACATCTTCCCATATGCATTTCAAGTGCATTCATGAAAGCAAACACAACCATCACAAGTCACGGAGGAAAGTCGCTCTTTTCATGGAGTGTTATTTCCTGACCTAAATCAGTCTTTGCCTTTGAATCAGTTTATGTTGCTAGTTATTTAGTAGATTGATTGCTGCTATAGCAACTGCACATCCCCGCTTGGCAGACATAAGCATTAGTCCTTGAATGCATTCCCTTCTCCGACTGCATTTTGGGTCCGCTCAAAATATATAAATATATATATATATATATATTAGAAAATATTTGGGGAATTAATTTGCTTTGACGTTGCCAATATCAAGCTCATATTGTTTTGCAAAGATAAAATGAGCCTTGAGGTATTAACAGAAAAGGGAAAAAAAGAAAAAAGGGAAACTGCTTTTCTTTCCTAACTGCAGCAAGTTATCTGGGTGGAATTGAAAAACAAGCACTGCCACATCAATTCTCCTTATCGTACGTTTGCAAAAATTCCAACCAACTGCCAGACTGGGAGTACACTTCATAGAGACTGGATAAGACAGCGTTGGTTCTAAAATATCATAAGCAAATACATTTTTCTTCCATTTCACACTAGGGAAAGAAAATCCAGCTTCTTTTTTTTTAACCCCTCTGTAAAGTTCCTGCTAACATTGTAGGGGCTGAGTGAAAAAGTATAATGCTTTGCAGGACACAGGTTCAATCCCTGGCATGTGCAGTTAAAGGATATCGGGGATTAGGCTGGAAAAGACCTCTGGCCTTGGAGAGCTGTTACTAACTGGAGCAAGCAACCCTGGGCTAGGTGGACCAAGGGCCCAACTTGGTAGAAGACAGTACCATCCATCTCACAACAAAAGAGGTCACCAGATACAACAATGTCCTTCACAGCTGCAGGAAAATGCAAAAGACATTCATTTTTTATTTATTTTATTATATTTATACCCCGCCTTTTTTCCTGCAAGGAACCCAAGGCGGCTTACATAATCCTCCTCCTCCTCTCCATTTTATCCTTACAACAACCCTGTGAGGTAGGTTAGGCTGAGAGTCAGTGACTGACCCAAAGTCACCCAGTGAGTTTCATGGCCGAGCGAGCAGGGACTAGAACCCGGATCTCCCGAGTCCCAGTCCAACACTCTCACCACATTCATGAAGGTCAAACAATAGCTTAGTTAGCTATTCTCTTTCTAATGAGGGGCACACAGGATTGCCAAAATCTCTGGAAAAAAATGAGGAACAGAGTCCACTAAATGTTTTCTGGCTAAATATAGGCCCTCCTTAATGAATGCACTGCTAAACGCTACCCTTTCTAGACTTAATACACTAGGATGTCCATAAATAGGCAGAAAAGTAAATATCACCAGCAGGGGTGGATGATTCTGTCAGTTTCACCTTCACCTGTATTCGAATTTTTAAAATCTCAAGTTATTTCCATCCCAAATGAGAAAATGCACACATTTTTGGCAGATTCTGATCAAAAATGAAGTGAAACAAAATTCTCAACCATCTGCACTGGCCAGATTTGACAGGGGCTATTGCCAGCATGGAGGACCATGATGTTATCTGCCCGCCATATAACTGTTAAAGATGAGAAGCCCGTCAGGAAGAAGAGGTGGCAACTCTTAACGTATCACTAATGTTGTTGAATTCAGTGATTCTGGCCCAGGCTTTTAAGAGTTGAACACTCAAAGCCTGGACCTGGTTGGACATATCTGTCAGTTGCAGACTCACCAGCTTCAAAATTTGTGTAATCCCAAATTCTTCTTAATCTCAAATATGGAAAAATGTGTGGATGTTGGTACATTTTTTTAAATCAAAACTGAACAAATTTTTTCACCCACTCTTAGTTACAGGCTGTCCTGCTCTGGCCACACTGCGAGCATGCTGGGTGGTGAACAAGGCTTGAGGGAGGCTGAAGGGTGTCACTCTTCCAGCAGCAAAGTATCAGATATCAAGATCGCAGAGAGTCGAGGCTGGATCCAAGCTGTGCACCTGACTCTCAGGGAAAATGTATGGTGCTTCAACTTGGGAGAGGACTTCCGGGAGTGCTAGTTTGCTTGGACTTGCTGCAGATTAGACAAGAACAGCAGCAGGCCAGTGGGAACACGAGAGAGCTGAGAACATGCTCTAACAGTATATCCCTTGTACATCTTCCTTGGCTGCCCCACCAATGGGGTGGGGCAAAAAATAGTTTGGTTCACATTTTAATAGGAACCAACCTAATTCACACTTTCTGAACTAGTTCATGGACCAGAACACAATAATCCTTTGGTTGCCACACCTCCAAATTTTGTGGTGCAATTCTCTGATCAAAGAAGGCATACATTAGGGAACATTGCATACAAAAATAAATAAATAATGAGTACAATTTTTCTTGTTCACAAAAATGCAGGTGAAAATGAATATGAGTTTCCATGCCAACTTTTAACAAAACCATTCACAAACTGATGTGGAAACAGGATGGAACAAACTGGTGCTTGACGAAATGGGAACATTACAGAAAGTGAAACAGAGTAGTGCATCCCTACCCAGCAGTAAGAGACGCACTGATTTGTACAGTAGTGTTCTAATCTCTTGTAAGACACCATTGAGATCATTTGACTTAAAGGCAGGGCAGGGCAGGGTATAAATCCTTGAAATACATAGTGAAGAACCCCTGAGCGGAAGGGCCATCACTTAATGGCAGAACACATTCTTTGCAAGCAAAAGGTCACAGGTGTGATCCCCAACATCTCCAGGTAGAGTTGGGAAAGGGCCTTTTCTGAAACTACACGGCCAGTGTAGACAATACTGAGCTAAACAGACCAATGGTCTGACTTGTTATAAAGCAGCTTTTCTGTGTTCCAAGGACTGTGTCCAAGCCCAAAGCTGAACTAGCAGGAATTTAAAGGGACACAGCACTGGGCATGGAGAACTACACTCCAGAGTTGCTAGACAGCCTCCAGGTGTGCTCTCGTTTGTTGGGAACTTACAGAAGACTGAGGAACCTTGAGCAGAGACTATGGAGCTGTGGATTCTGGTTCCTTGTTTGGAGGAGTCTGAGCTCATCAGCCTCTCCCTTTGGAAGAGAACATTCAGTTCTCTTCCTTTGGGTGGCTTTATGGGCACTGGTGGGGGTGGGAGAGGACAGGAGGGCAGTTGCTCCCCCCACCCCAGGTGAGCCAGAATCCCCAAATCCCCAATTTTCTTTTCTTTCTTTCTTTCTTTTTTTTAAAAAGCTATTCTTTACGCTTGTAGAACCCAAATTTCAAGGTAAAATGTGCAGGCACTATTCCGCCCAATCATTTTGTAAGAAATTAGCCTGCTCCTGCTTTTCAGTGTTTTTAGCCATTGTCCAGACACCATATCTACCCACTGATGGACAGCAGGTTTACCCATTGAGAAACAACAGAGGGGTAGACCTGGTATACAAATGTCTCAGAGGTCAGGTCTACCAGAAATGCTCAGTCACCAGATCTAGACTCTGTTCTCTGATGCAAGTCATGTATATACTTCGCTGCCCCCCCCACCCTAGAAAAAATCTCCAGATACCCATGGATCAAGGTTAGTGCAAGGATTTTTTTTAACTTGTGTGTGTGTGTGTGTGTGTGTGTGTTGCAGAAAGCTTCATGCCTTTCATGTTTTATTTATGTCTGTATTTGTTATTTTAGAGTTGTTTTCAATGGTGTTTAAGTGTTGTATGGTGTTTTATGTAGGTTGTTAGCCATCCTGTGCTCTTCATGAGGAAGATGTGAGAGATAAATCTGTCAATAAATATTCATTAAAGTCACATTCCTTTTATGTTAGCTTCATTTAATTTGTAATTTCCATGTTTCACATTGATTTCAGTAGCAGCAGACCCAACTGCTCTTCTGCTGCTTGTAACTTCTATGTTTTCCATGCAACTGGCACAACATTTTCAGGCATACTGCTACATTCCTACCCTTGAAGGAATCAGATCTACCAAATTTCAGAGAGGGGAGAACAAAGGTTTCTCATTTTAGAAGCAATAAAAAAGGGCACACAGACCCCATTCATTTCAGGGCTTTCCCCTATTCATTATGAACTTGATGCACACATCTGTACTGCTGAGTGCTCTTTCATGGACTGGATCTCAGGCAGATTGCCATCTATGGGAGCGCCAAGTCAAACGCCCACTGACTCACACCAATAGGAGCCCCTCTGCCTTGGACTCACTGCCTGAGATGACTGGGGCCATGACCATTGGCAGCCTGTTTGTGTGTGTGTGTGTGTGTGTGTGTGTGTGTGTGTGTGTGTTTAAAAAAATCAGCTAATGTAGTTGCCAAATAGCACACACTACTCCAGTTTAAACATGAAAGAGCACACAAGCCACATATGCACAATGTGAATGTATTTTCTTCTCATCTTTCAAGACAATTGAGAATGGCAGGTAGATCTTGAGCCACAGGTATGATGAGGGCACCACCAAGTACCACCATGTAATGAGATTATGTATTTCATGTGCAGTTGCCAGGGTCTCCAGCAGAGAATAATTTATTTAGCTCAGGAAATGGCCATTAATTAAAATAATTCCATACATACCTGCAGTGAGCTCATGTGAATGATGGGTCTTTTAATTATTTCTTAAAACAAAACAAAACCCTGCAACTTCAATACAAAGGGCTTGCCCCTGCCATATTAAGAGATATTTCCAGTTATTATATTTCAAGTGAGAAGACCTTTCATTTTGCGTTTTTACTGTAAGAAAAGTATCAGTGCCTATTACAGTTCCCAAAGCAGAGCATGGGGAGGAGGGGAAGCAACAATTCCCCAAAGCAAGCTGCTTACTGCCTTTTATTTTGATCAAATACACTACATTAAACACACACACACACACACACACACACACTGGCAGAAAACAATCCTTTGGAGGAATGTAATCTCCAAATAACTTCCCTTGCTCTGTGACTTGCTTTAAGAAGGAAAAAAAGAAAGAAAGAAGAAAGAAAGCCTAGCATGCAGCTGCCAAGTTATAAATAAGCTATATGGATAATTTCCTAAATACGATTCTGGAACATGAAGTTTCTGTGATCTGTCGTTCCTGCATGCAGTTACAGAAGGCCAGATAAAACAGACTGTTATGGAAAAAAATAGCTAAAGGAACCACTGTCAAGGGAGGCAAGTGTTTCTCTCCCTGACTTCTCCAAGATATGGGAAGAAGAGCAGGTGCAGAGTATGGTTCACCACCAGGTCAGTGCCAAGGGTTGGCAAGATTAGGCTCTTGGCAAGGCCGCTCCCTCAGCAGGGGGCCCTCCTGGCTCTGCTGCTCCTCATCACTGTCACAGCATGTTCACCTGCCTTGTCTGAGCAGTGACATGATGAGTGACAAGAAGGAGCAGCAACCTCCACTTGCCCAGCCATCACCTCCTGGGCAGGGGAGGCTGCTGGGTCCAATGTCAGTGTGGCTGTGTTTCCACTCCGGATATTAGTACGAACTCTAAAGGAGCTATCCGTGGTGCTGAACCCTATCCCCCAAATAGGTCCTTAAAAGTTTGGAGTACATTCCAGAGCAGATACACAGCCCTGCTGACATTGGTGCCACCAGCCCCCACTGCTCCTGGGAGCAGAACAGTTTGGGCTCAGAGGAAGAGGGACAGCAAATGGCGAGCAGCGACCAGGCAAGGAGATGCACCCACCCAGAGAAGAGGGTCCCACAGAGGACGTCTTACCAAAGCACCTCCCCCCCCAACCCCCCCCCCCCCGAGAGTTGACAATGGTCAGCCATAGGACAGATCCTCACCCTGACTGTGAGACAGGAAGGCCCCAATTCAAATCTCACCTGAGCCAAGGACTCACTGGGAGTTACAGAATAGGCCATAAACTGATTTTGCATAAGCAGATTCAGAGTGTGAGCTGGCACATTTCTGGTTCAAAGCTTACCTCAAACACACTTAAGCTTGCCACTCTTCCTTCAGCCCCGTGCAGACCACATTGTGGTGTGGGCCATTGCCATGTGGGAGCAACAATGGATGCCTGTTCTTGAATGCAGGAGTGGGTGAGAATTTTGTTCCAGTTCTGTTTTGATAAAATTCTTTTTACCAAAATTCTCAAAGTTCTTCACATTCGGGTCAAAAAGAAAGAAAGAACATGGTATTACAAAATAAGAATATAGGAGAAACTGAAACTCAGATTCACCCATCCGGTCTCAGGGCTTTCAGTGCCTTGTTCTTAAAAGTCTGTGTTGGAATCCCTGCGTATTCAGCCATGTTAATGCTGCTGAATTAGGATTGCCACCTCATTATTATTATTATTATTATTATTATTATTATTATTATTATTATTATTTACAAACTCCACATCTTTAACAGCTATATGGGAGCCAGGTACATCTGTTGGATTTTAGATGCCTGCTTAAAGTCCTGTGGTTTTACCTGTGTGCCTGCTACCTGCTACTTTGCTTTAGCTTCCAGCAAGCATAGAGTAAATTCCTCCCACAGTCCGACTTTTAGTTCTCCTGCTCTTTTGCAGCAATCAGGAAACAGAAGCCTTCCTATTCTAATTGTTTTATTATATTCATAAAACAATTACACACTACAAACTAATACAGAGTCAGTTCAGAGAACATAACATAACATAGACATCCAAATTAGAAGAAGAAGAAACGAAGAAGCAAGCACAGCAAACATACACACCCAGCTGTGCTTGAGAGCCAATTGGAATCAGGACAGGCATATGACAGTATAGCAACTGTCATATTACATGACACCCACTTTCTCCTACTAGATGTCCAAGGACATCTAGATATGGGAACGAGGAACACCTCGTTCAGTATTAATTTGCAATGCCTTCAGTATTAATTTGCAATGCTGAAGTGCCAACTGCTAAGTTTTACTGAAAGAAAAATCTTTAAGCAAGCTCATGCTTGATTCATAATCCAACAACATCATGGTGCTCTCCATGCTGGGAATAGCTCTTTGGTTCATATGGGTGAGAATTTCATTTCAGTTCCATTTTGATAAGAATTTACCAAAGTTCACAAAGTGCTTCATATCTGGGGGAGAGGAAGAACTTAAATTTTTTTAAAAATTGAATGTGAGAGGAAAGCAAAACTGACAGGTTTGCTCATCCCTGCCTGAATCTGGACCGGTGGTGGTGGTGTTCTTTAACCCAGATTCCTCAAATTAGTTGCTGGAGCCCCAGAAGGGCGGCAGCAAACAGAAGACATTGCTCTGTTGACCAAAGAAGGGCAGGAAGCCAGGCTCCCAGGACATACAAGGCCCCTGCCATAAGGGGCAGCCATCTCAAGGGGTAGATTTGAGGTGATGCAAATGGCGGCAGAATGAAAGATAGACAGAGTTGATCCATGGGGCACAACCCACTGATACCTTTCTGGTGTATTGCACTCCATTTATTTACCAGGAGGGGAAGTGCAACTAGCATTTCCTCCTTGAGGCACCAAAATGTCTTGAGCTGGCCTGCACCAGGCCTGGCCAATCCAGGAGCTTCATATTGTCTACCAATCACAAGGGCAAATGGAGAGCCAAGGTGAGAGTGTTGGACTGGACTGGGACTTGGGAGATCCAGGTTCTAGTCCCCGCTCGGCCATGAAACTCACTGGGTGACACTGGGCCAGTCACTGACTCTCAGCCTAACCTACCTCACAGGGTTGTTGTGAGGATAAAATGGAGAGGAGGAGGAAGATTATGTAAGACATCTTGGGTTCCTTGCAGGAAAAAAGGCGGGGTATAAATATAATAAATAAATAAATAAATGTTGCACAGCCCTAATCCTTCATGCATTCTGAGGCCCAAATACTCACCTTCCTAAGTACTAGGCTTGGTCTTAATGTCATTATTTTACATCTGTATCTAGCCGCTATAACATTTCTTTTTCATTTTTACTCCACAGTATGCACAGGGGCCCTGATCTGGATCTTAAACCCCCCCTCACCCCCATACTAGGGTCCCAATCCAGATCACTCCCCCACACCTACTTTAGAGTAAAATAAAATACCCCCCCAAAAGACATCGCTGCCAGTCACACGTTTAAAGTAATGTCTATTTTGGCCCTCCGATCAGATCTTTTTTTGATAGGAAGATAATGTGAACTGGAAGGACCAACGTCCATCTGCTAAAATCCTTGGCTAGGAGCCAGCCCCATCCAATAATTACCAGCCCCTTACAGCCATATAGGTGCTTTGCCAGTGGTGCATGGAGGTGTGACATGGAATGTGCCTGCAGAGGAAATAGCTCTAGGAGGCCTCAGGCAAGCAAAGGTGCCAATAAATACATCATCCATCAGATGAGAGTCTGACACACACACAGAGCCAGTGATGCTCCTCTGTTTTGTATGCCAGACCCATGGCTGGCTACTCTGGTCCTATGAAGCATCATGTCTTTGCCCATGTTCTTCCACTTCCTCTCTGCACACATCCTGAAGATGCACATTATTTATTTATTTAATTAATTATATTTATACCCCACCTTTTTTCCTTCAAGGAACCCAAGGCGGCTTACATAATCCTCCTCCTCCTCCTCCTCTCCATTTTATCCTCACAACAACCCTGTGAGGTAGGTTAGGCTGAGAGTCAGTGACTGGCCCAAAGTCACCCAGTGAGTTTCATGGCCAAGCAAGCGGGGACTAGAACCCGGACCTCCCGAGTCCCAGTCCAACACTCTCACCACTATGCCACACTGACTCTTATTAAACACCTCATACAAGAAATTTATCTAAGCGTTTTACAATTTAAAACATCATCACCACCACCACACAAATAAAATAACGAGAAAATCAACAATATGAGACTAATAAACGTGCCAACACAACGTAAAATACAATGCAAGGTTTACAAATTAAATCCACATTGCAGGGACCTAAATAATAAAACTCAAAGACTGAACACTCTCCCTGGGATAGGATAGGTTGGAGTTCCCCTCCAATCTATCCTATCCTATCCTCCAGCAATAGGATAGGTTGGTGCCCCCCTCCTGAAGCACAGATACTAACACGGCTTTGGGAGGGGAGTTCTGCCTTCTGATACCTTTTCCCACCCCTCTCCTGCCCCATCACAGCCATCTTGGAAAGAATCACGGCAGCTGCTTCTCTTCAATCCTTCCTTCCCCACTTTTGCAACCTTGTACAGTCATGCCTTGGATTGAGAGCATAATTCGTTCCGGAAACGTGCCTGTAATCCAGAACACTCTTATATAAAAAACGAAATCCCCCCCCCAAAAAATTGTACAGAGATTTTTAATTTAAGCTGTACTACAGTACTTGTATTGCAAGACGTCACTTGTATATCAAGTAAAAAATAATAATTAAATAAATATTTAAAAATTTGCTTGTCTTGCAAAACGCTCTCAAACCAAGTTACTTGCAATCCAAGGCATTACTGTACAACTTTGGGGAGGGAGAAAAGGGGGCATTCTGGTGGGTGGGGAAGGGACAAGATAGGAGAGGCTGGGATCCACTGGATCCTAGGGCCTCTCAAGCCCTGGCCCTGCCTCCGGCAGTGCAACTCCTCTAGATGGGCTCAGAGGCAGGACATAGGATACTTGGAAGCCTCAGATAGCAGGTGGCAATCCACTGGGATTGTGCCCTAAAAGACTTTAAAAGCCCGGGAAAACAGGAAAGTCTTAACCTGGAGCCGAAAAGATAGCAGTGTGTGTGCCAGGCAAGCTTCCCTTGGGAGAGCATTTCCAAGCTGGTGGGCCACCACCAAAAAAACCCTCTCTCTTATTGCCACCCTCCGAGCCTCAGAATGGTGGAAGGGGGCACTTGAAGGGCTTCTTTGGATGACTTTAAAGTACAGGCAGGTACATATGGGAGGAGGCATTCCATCAGGTACGGAGGTCCCAAGACATGTAGAACTTTATAAGTCAAAACCCCTTCAAATGCATGCAGTGCAAACAAGAGGCAGAATTGCCCCTAGATCTCATGCAGTACAAACAAGAGGCAGAATTGCCCCTAGATCTTAACATTAATAAAGTTTCTCACATGTAAAAGAGGAGGAGGAGGAGGAGGAGGAGGAGGAGGAGGAGGAAAGCTATTTCTCTCTATCATGTGTTAGTATGGCTGAAGGACAAGAAAGTTTATGCAGATTCATGGGGAGAGGTGGGGAGAACTGCCACCACTTCCCAGCCACTGTTGTGATATGAAAAGGAAGGGGTGAGCATAATAGGACCTGCACTGATGTTTTGCATTGGAGCAACAGCTTCTTGTACACATGACTATGGGAAGAAGGTTATGCACACACATTCACACCATTTAAGAACCCTTGACCTACGCTGGTTCTACTAGACCTTCATCTGTGTTGTAGCAGCAGCAGCTTGAATGAAGGACTGTTGGGTGTATTGTTGGGCTGCCTCCCCCCTTCCGGTCTATAGCCTTTGTTCAAGTTGCTTTAAGTAACCCCACTGGGCACATCACTTGCAGCAAACAAAATGCTCTTGGGACTGCAAGGCTCCCTACATCAGCACTGGCAATTGCAAGTTTTCGTTTTGATGCTGGGATTGGGAAGTTCATAAAACGCGAGGCCTTACACTAGATTAGCAAGGTCTTCCTTTGAGAACTTTACTAGAAGGAATTCGTAGTTAAGGGAACATAGACTGAGGACAGAGCACACTGTAGGAATCCCCTTCTCCTCCCCTCCCACTGAACCCACAGGGCGAAATGCAAAACATTGCTGGTAAAAGTCTGTCATATTAAATGAATGTTGCTGGCAACTCGTCGTGTTGTTTTCTCTTGCGCCGAATGCTCGAGCAGCTGTATTTACTGAAACCTTCACAGACTGAATTCTAAGCACATACCGCAACGGTCATGGAAAAGTGATTTAGATTTTGTAGCTGACACACGCTCAGCGTTCAGCCGTACAATGGGAACAGCCTACCTTTTCAGCTGTGTGTGTTCTGTGTATGTTGCTGTAAAAAGCCTCAGCAGACCTCAACCAATCTGCATACGCTATGTGTCGTGCAACAGCCTGCTGCATGCATGCTGCCAATGCCTACATGGTTTAATTGGATGGAAGTGGGCCAGTCAAAAGTTAGAATTTTTGCCAGGTTCAGTAGCCCCTCCGCTGCCCAACCTGCCTTGTTATGACATCAGTGCACTTAAGTCAATGGAAGCCAGAGAGGACGCTGGCCGTGTCACCTCTGCCTAACTAGACTTGCTGTGACAATAGTGCAAATAAGCCAATGCCATCAAGAGAGGTGGGCAGGCAGGGAAGGGACTTTTATGGGAGATGGGGGATATAAAAATGCAACCCATTGTACAGATGGATCATCTGTTAATCGTGAATTTCTACGTCCTTCAGATTTCCATGATTGCATAATCTTTCATCAAAACACACTGACCTAATTAAAAGAGGTCTGCTTTCCTAGCTTGGGACAAACACAGCTCATATCGAATGCACTCCAGTAATTCAGCCCCCTCCGACAGACACTTAAAACAACAATTTGCACCATCAATCCTTGTGTCCAAAGGACAGCCAAATAAATTCTTTGCTCAGCACCCAGATACCAACTCTTCTAACACCAATTTCCACAAAACCTTTGGGAGGACACTCAGAATAAAGTGTCTAGTGTGAACAGCAAATTGGACTTCCACATTTTTTAAAAAAAGGCTAAATCAATGGTGGGAACCTGTATTCTTCGAGATTTTGTTGGACCACAACTCCCATCATCCCTGACCATTGGCCATTCTTACTAAGGCTGATGGGTGCTGGGGTCCAAAAATTCCCATCATCCCTGACCATTGGCCAGTCTTGCTAAGGCTGATGGGTGCTGGGGTAGTCCATCCCTGTTCTAAATGCTCCAGTCTAGCAAGACTACATGTGCCAGGCCCCTTCAGGACTCAAAACAGAAGCTGATCAGGCCACTGGTATACTTGTTGTGGTGAATGACTTGAGTGCTAGTGATGGGCGGACTTACCTTGAGTGAGTTCAAACTCGCCCATGAAGGCTCAGACAAGAACTCTCCTTCAAAGTGAGCTTTCATAGATGAGCTTTCGCACATGCATGGCATCAAAGCACATCTTGGGAGCTGTAGTTTGGCATCTCATAGTGCCTCCTCGGAGTCAGGGCTGTGGTGGCAGCAGCAATAATGAGAAAAGCTGCAACGGAGACTGTAGGACAACTAAAAAAATTGGGGGTGGGGTGGAGTGGCGGGCGCTGCCAACCAAGTCCTCCTCCTCTTCGCAAAGCCAGAGCAGCAGTGAGTAAGCCAGCAGCACCAGATTAGGCAAGGAAAAGGTTAATCCAACCAAGCCAGCACATGTGCAGAAATGGCATTGTTTAGATACAGACTGCGCATGCTCAGGAGCTCACAATCAATTCTGAACTTAGTAGCAACTTTGTAAACCACTGGTCCAGGCTTGATGTATCCCGGGGACCATAGAATGGCTTGAAAAACTCCTTCTGAGGTTGGAGACAGCGACCCCTCCTCCTCATGGCCAGTGCAGAGAAAACCACATCGGCCGCCTCTCCAAGGTCGGAAAATCAACCTTGGAGAGGTGGGGGGGAAAGGGGTGTTCTGGTGGGCAGGGAAGGGAGGAGACTGGAGAGACCAGGATAGAATTTGTCCTGAGCCACCTCCAGCCTCCTTCCCTCCCCCTCCAAAGTGCCCTCGCTAGATGGGTTGAAAAGCCCATCGAGCAAAAATAAAGGAGATCAGAGGAAGGGGAGACAAGGATCATCTCTGCTGCTCCTCTGGATCAGCCGGCTTCAGCCCAGCATAGCATAGGAATCTCCGAAGCCTCCAAGTTCGGGGACTTCCAAGCAGTAAGGGTGCAGTCCATAGGATTGTGCCCTAAATACATTTTAGCCAAAACTGTAGACCCCTGTAGCCTTCTAAAAACAGTACCTAAGGGGGCATCATAAAAGAGAGGATGACCAAGTCCCTTCTAAACTACCCACCCCCCTGGTCTACACTGAGCATTGATGCACTGACAACCTGACATCTTTACAGGTATAAGAAATATTCCTCCTCCTTTTTTAAACACCATTATTTAAAAAGGGCTAAAGGTGTTTGGAATAACTATGAAACTTTTTTTATGTGATCAGGTGAAAGCTTTTCCCATGTACAATGCATGGCAGTGCCATTGAGCTATAAAAACAGACATATTTTATTGGCTCTATTAAAACATCTTGGCCTCGTTTGCCCATTAAGTCCAGAACTGTTTCATCGCTTGGGACTTATAAATCCATGAAGAAAATTGAAGATTTCTAACAGGGATAGCCTATGGCTTTTGTGCTATGATTCTTTCAGGATCATTAGCCTTAATGGTACCAGCACACCCCAGACATAGTTTTGAGCATGGTGATAAACAGTATGGAACATTCAAAAGATTAAAACTAAAACCAAGAACTCAGTTCCATTATTTACAATAGGCTGCTATCTAATAAGCCAGGGGTGGGGAACCTCAGTCCTAGGGCCAAATGCGGCCCACCTGGGGGTCCCCAGATGGCCATGCCCCTTCCCCTGGCCCCACCTACTTTCCCCCAACCACCAACCATGTGGTGGTATCCCAGCTTTTGTGTTTTTTATCCTATTCTAAAAGTTTGAAGGGCCTCTTCTAAGGCTTAGTTGCTGGCAGTAAAAGCTTTATGCTAAAATATGCTGGTATTTTTGGCCCCAACCAACACTGGAGTGTAGCCTCCAAGAGCTTCTCCAAAATTGAATTTGGACCTCTGGATGAAAGCAGTTCTACACCCCTGTAATAAACTATCAGTGTATTAGAGCTAGGCGGAGCAAGTTGCTCCAGTATTTGTTCAGGCAGATCTATTTTCCGAAGTCCTTAAAATGTGCAAAACATAGTAGTCAAAATGCCAATGGTGATCCTGCTCAAAACTACATGAAATGGCCACGATGGCTCCTTCCTTCTACAGTTTACACACAAGCAACAGCAAGGGGAGACTTTTTAATCTCTGCCATTCAGGGTCAAACAGAACCCACGGTCATCCCATGAAGCTGAATGGTGGGAAATTCAGAACAGATAAAAGGAATTACATCTTCGCACGGTACAAAGTTATACTCTGGACCTCTGGACCTGGTGACTTGAGCACCTTAAATGAGCTCATGTCCCCAGGTCCAGATGAACTGTGTCCTAGGGTGCTGAAGGATGCTTGTTGTAGCATCTTGCCAGATGAAGAGATCCCAAACCCATGCCCACCGTTTTGTGCATATTTGGTTGGTCCTAATAAAGGGCCATGTGCCTGACCGCTTTGGATTGATCTAAAATTACTCTTCTTTGAACATACCAGCAGTTTGTACCATTGGCTGAACACTTCCTCCTACAAGCACTCTCTCTGGCTCCCAGTTTTCAGATTTTCCTAAAAGTGTAGCCAAGTTGGGACTATGTCCCACTCCTTTTAACTCAAAGGGTCTGATGAGATCATCAATTCCTATGCAAAGTGCAAGTCTGGGCAATTTTCTATCTATTTGCCTTTCCCCCCAAACACAGCCTTATCTCATGAATCTTATAAAATAAGAAAAACAACATTAGCTACTGGATTTAAAAAGCTTCTAGAGGCTGAAGTAGTGTAAAAGTGGGCAGGTTTGGGACATGTCTGCCAAACGCTGCCAAACTCATACTTTGATTAAAACATAATAAAACTGAAGATGTAAGATGCTAAAATGTTAATGAAGTGTGGTTGCTCTCCCAGTCATTGCCATCTAATAAAGTTGGTTTGATCTGTTTGCAAAATAAAGTCATATTACTTGGACTCAAGGGTAGTCTTTTGGCTGTGGGAGATAATCATATTCTAATTTAATAGCAAAATGGCATGCACAGCTAAAATATCCATTATACCAGCTCTCCAGCTTCCAGAAAATTGCATATTGCACAGGGATGGAGGCATGTCAGAGCTTGTTAAACTGTTGGAATTAACATGTTTAAACTTCATTTACAGTATGTGCAATTTGATTCATTCTTCGAGAGCCCATTAACAGAAATAGCTTTTAATGAATACCTTAAATACGTTTCTGGAGAGGAAGCAGTAGACCAGCCTCCCCTGACACATGCGAAAAACAGAAAGTTACAGTAGTGTATACGTGATCAGAAGAAATGTATCCACACAGAAGCATTACTTTTTAGAGTTTCCAAAAATGAATATAAAACAAACACTTCTTTAGCCACTCCATCTTAATATAAGTCAGCTTTGTATCTCAGGCTATGCATGCTTACTTGAGCAGTTAACCCCTGTGGCACTTACTTGCGAGTAAACATACTTAGGAGTGCATTGTATTTTGTTTTTACTGCTTAATGGTATGGAAATGAACCTAGCTTCCCCCCTAGACTGGCATCCTCCCCATCCCCTCTTTTGGCATGGGCGTCAAGAGGAGAGGAGATGCTTCTGCTTCTATCAACAGTTTAGTGTGTCATCCAAACCCTAAACTGTAGCTAATCTTAACTATGGTTAACAAAAACAAGCCAGCTCCATAATGATTTGAAGTTGGCTTGTTTTCGCTTGACATGGTTAAAATCAATCAGTTTGTGCAGGTTCAGACAACATGGCAAAACTGTGCCTTAAAAAAAATGGAAGTGAAAACTTCCTAACTGCTCCTCAGGGCTACACTGGAAGAGGAGGAAAGATCATGGTAGACTCAGGGGAGGCTTAGGGTTATTTTCATAATGCTAAACTATGGTTTGCTGTGGGAGAGACAAGTCAGAGATCCTGGTTTGGATGTGATGCTAACCAAGCCAGGGACAGAGAGTCCATGGTTTGTGTAGCCACTCCCACTGGCAGGAGAAGCCACTGGCTTGCCTGAGCTCATCTGGAGGCTACACATCAAATCACAAAACATAACATGCATAACATATGTGGCACATTATCAAGGAATTAAGCATTTGGCGTAGTGGTGAGAGTGTTGGACTGGGACTCGAGAGTAGTCCCCACTCGGCCATGAAACTCACTGGGTGACTTTGGGCCAGTCACTGACTCTCAGCCTAACCTACCTAACAGGGTTGTTGTGAGGATAAGATGGAGAGGAGGATGAGGATGATTATGTAAGCTGCCTTGGGTTCCTTGTAGGAAAAAAGGTGGGGTATAAATATAATAAATAAATAAATAAATAAATAAATAAAATTGCCCAGCTTGTCTTAGCAGACAGGCTAGAAAAAGTTACCCATTTTACAGATGGGGTATACTAGTGACAATTAATTTTCCAAATATTTCTATTGTTTTCTGTTTACCAAACACAAGTTAAAGGTTAAAGACTGAGAATCTAACAGAAGTAAAAGCTTAAACATGGAGACTCTGAGATAATAACTAGGTAAATTCCACCACATTTTTTTTTAATTGTACACTCAAAAAATGTTTTAAAAAAAACACATCCTGAATAAGATCAACATATATTTGAGCTAGTACACTCTGACGTTGCTGGACCATTTGAAAACAGCTATGGGGGAAATAGGTACTACATGACACTCGTTGATGACTATTCTCGATTTGGTTTTGTTTATCTTCTGCAGCACAAATCTCAGGTTCAAGAGAGATTTGAATCATTTGTTAAATGGGCTGGTAACAGATACAAACAATACCCAATAGGTGAATTGCTCACAGATGGTGGGGGAGAGTACATGAGTACAAAATTCAAGAAATTCTTGGAAAGTGAGGGTATTGGGCACAAAGTCACGGCCCATACTCCCCATTTCAAAATGGCATTGCTGAGAGAAGGAACAGAACACTCCAGGAAATGATGAGGGCTCAATTAGTTGATTCACAGGTGGGAAACCGTTTCTGGGGGGATGCACTGTCAAATGCCAATTACCTGCTGAGCAGGTTACCCAACACCACAACTGTGAAAACTCCATATGAAATGTTTCATGGGAGGAAACCAAAGATAGCACACGTGCGCATTTTTGGGTGTAAATGTTTTGTTCATATACAGGCTCAAAACAGAACAAAGCTGTCTCCAAGAAGCTTTGAATGTTTTCTGCTGGGGTGTGATGCACAAACAAAAGGGTACAGGTTGTGGTCACCACACCACAACAAGGTAATTCTGAGCAGGGATGTGATTTTTCACGAGCAAACACATGAACAGAAACAGCTGGTGGAATTGCCAATGCATGCAATGTCTGAAACACAGCAGGAAGCTTCTGAAACAGAACAAGCCACTGGGCAGATATCTGGGGAACAGGAGGGAGGTGAACAATCTCTAAGGCGTTCAACCCGAGAACGCAAAACACCTGTTAGATATCAGGGTGAATTCCAAAGTGGGCAAACTGTTGTACATAAAGCTCTCAAAATAGCTTTAGAACCACAAAGTTTTGAGGAAATTCAGAGCATGGAACTAAAGGTGAAAAATGATTGGTTTGAGGCCATGCAGGATGAAATCAATGCAATGCATGTTAACAAAACATGGAGTCTGGTATCTTTGCCTGTAGGGCGCAAGGCAATCGCCTGTAAATGGGTGTACAAGGTGAAAACAAATCACCAGGGGCAGGTGGAAAGGTACAGAGCGAGACTCGTGGCAAGAGGGTTTGCACAAAAACATGGGATAGATTATGATTCCGTGTTTGCACCAACAACAAGGTATGCAACTGTCAGATTGTTGTTGAAATTGGCAGCACAAAGAAAAATGATAGCATTTAATTTTGATGTAAAAACTGCTTTCCTATATGGTGAATTACAAGAGGAAATCTACATGATGCAACCAAAAGGTTTTGTAGAAAATCCCAGTCTTGTCGTCTGCACAAGTCCATATATGGGTTAAAGCAAGCAGCTAGGTGCTGGAACCAAAAACTGGACAGAGTTTTGATTAGTTTGGGATTCAAACAAAGCAAGGCTGATCACTGTCTGTACACAAATTACACAGAACCAGGACATTGGGTGTATTTGTTGGTCTTTGTTGATGACATATTGCTGGTAACTGAATCAGTAAGTCAGGAAGACAAAATTGCACAAGAATTGCAAGCACACTTTGAACTGAAAGATCTAGGTTTGGTACAACATTATCTTGGAATGCAATCATCCCAGGATGAGGAAGGTTCTTTCTTGGTTGAACAAAGTGGAAAAATTCAGAAATTGCTGGAAATTCATGGATTGGAGAATTGTAACCCAGTTACCACTCCAATGACTCTTGAATATCAGAAACACACAGATAACACTGAATTTGAGGATATTGGAAAATATAAAAGTGTTATTGGAAGCCTGCTATATTTGGCAAATGTGAGTAGGCCAGACATCAGCAATGCTGTAAACATACTTAGCAGGAAAACGCAAAATCCTTCTATGTATGATTGGCTAGCTCTGAAACGTGTGTTAAGGTATTTAAAGGGTACCATGAATTGCAAACTGAAATTGTCATCACACACAGAGGGAGGTTTTTGTGTGTACACTGATGCTGATTGGGGGTCTGCAACAGATAGGAAGTCCACAAGTGGGACTGTAATTTTGTATGATAACAGTTTGATTGACTGGTACACACGTAAGCAATCTTGTGTGGCTGTATCTAGCGCAGAATCTGAATTCATCAGTTTATCTCAAGCATGCAATGAGATTGAGTGGTTCAAACAACTGTTTGCTGATATGCACATACCAGTAGACAAGGCTGTTACAATTTTTGAGGACAACCAGGCTTGCATAAGCATGGCACAAAATGAAAAATGTAAGCCAAGAACCAAGCACATTGATGTTCGTTACTCTCATGTAAAGGACTGTGTGCAGAAAGGATGGGTACAACTCAAGTACTGTACAACAGGGGATATGGTGGCAGATCTTTTCACAAAACCATTGCCTGTAGTAAGATACAGGAAACTAATGACGACACTAGGCCTCATTGAGTAAATGTAAACAGGATGTATCACAGCTTGTGGGGGGATGTTGTGATATGAATCACATTCACCAGCTGTGGTACATTGTTTACACATGGAAGGAACAGAATGGCTGGTAAACAAGTTGTGTTTTGTCTTTCTTTTTTCCCGTGTTCTCTCTCATGGGAAGCTAGGCCTGGGAGCATTACGAGCTAGTCACATGGTTTGTATGTCCTGGTGACGTACTTGTTTATTCTATTGGAAGCCATTTTAGAGAAGTGCTGGACTGCTTTCTCTATTCTTTTTCCTTTCCTCTTCTGGCTATTGTTTGCAGGACTTTGCAACAATGTAACGTCTTTGCTTAGGTGGAGTAAAGCTCAACCTACTCCACTGGAACTAATGCTTGCTATGCATTGTACTCTGCACATGGACTGTAACTAGGAATGTATACTCTGTAGAATATTACTTGCTAAAGTAAATAAACAGGTAGAGAAATAGACCTGTGGAGTTACAGAGTGTTTCCTTGCTACATGGATTAATCTGCAACCGGGGAAGCTGAGGTGGTGTCGGATTACAGGCAAGCTGGCTGGCAGCTGCAAACCAACACGCTGGAACGCTGCGCAGAGAGAGGGGGGTGAGATCTGGAAGATCTGTGTGTAGAAAAATGGGCTTCTGACACACAGACAGGATTTTAATTCTCCCATCCAGCACACGCGTGACTCTGCTTTCACTCACGCGCCTTCAATTTTATGTGGTTCAGTGCAGAACTAGGGTGAGTGTTACAGTTTACTCATGCTTAAATTAATCAAAGAAAAGGGAACTAAAACTTAAGGGCAACAATCATTAAGGAAGCACAATTTGGTGGCAAATGCAAAGGTTTCTTTTCAGTTTTCCTAAACTCTAATCTTCACCCATGTGAGAAAATGCTACCTTTGTTCCTTCAGTTACTGGAACTGATCATTTCTTTTGGATGGGAGACCCCTCCTCTAGTTTCCTGCATTGAGCAGGGGGTTGGACTCGATAGCCTTGTAGGCTCCTTCCAACTCTATCAATGAAATCTATGAAATCTATACAGGGTTATATTAATATCCAGGGAGTATAGACAGAGAATTGCTAAAGGAAGGAAGCACTTAAGGAAGCACTTGTTTCAGGAACATTGCATTTCCAAACACTTGGCAAGCAAAAGCTATACCCAAACACATGTGCATGCATACATGTGTGCACACCCCTCCACACACTGTTTGTTCAATTTGGACTTTGGATGCATAAGTAATCATGGGGACCTATTGGCTAGTGCCAGGAATATCACTTGTAAGGATCACAATTCCCATGGTTGTGCAATTCTGCAACTTTAGTGTGTTGTCCATGTATACACACACATACCCAACCACCTCATACCCTAGAGCAAGCCCTTGAAGAATACCAGCTTTCCTCTCCCAACTATTTTATGAGTCTTCTATTATTTCCCAACATAATTGTACAACTTGCTACCATAAGATGTTGTGACGGCCACCAAATTAGATGGCTTTAAAGGGGGATTAGACAAATTCATGGAGGATAAGGCTATCAATGACTATTAGCCATGATGGCTATATACTACTTCCCAAATTAGAAGCAGTAGGACCCCCAAGATCAGCTGCTGGGCAACAACAGTGGAAGAGAGCTATTACCCTCATGCCCTGCTTGTGTCCTTCCCACATTGGAAACATGACACTGGACTAGATAAGACCTTTGGTCTGATCCAGCAGAGTTCTTATGTTCTTCACTCTTTATTAAAAAGTAGTATTAGGCAGCATCTTGTAATTTTATCATTGCGAAACATTATAAAAATACTTATTTTTTCAATGAAGTGATTACCAGTCTGCCTTCTCTTGCTTTAATGATGTTAGGCTGCAATCCTATATGCAATTATCTAGGAGTAAGCCCCACTCCATGAATAGTATGACAAGTGGATTCAATGGAAAGGCATAACCAGTCACATATTTAATTTGATCACAAATTTATTTCCAAAAATTTGTAAGCTTAGGGCATGTCTAACAAACATGGAGAAAATTTGCTCAAGAGCAGATCTCTAAAAGCTATCATTGACTCCTGCAAAAATTGAACTTAACCTAAGCAGAGTCAAATGCCACCTACATAGAATCTTACATAAACTCTCCTTAAAATTCATGCATAAGGTTGATTGAGTAACATACTGCCTAATCCATCCCTACGTCCCTTCAATGGGAAAGGTCCCTCCCAAACCTTTCCCATTCCCTGAATAGCAACTGGTACATACATCCCAATCAACAATCATTTTATAGAACTGACTCAGAATGCTCTTTGACTGATTCCATGAAATCGAAGACTCAGCTTATGTATAGTCCTCTCAAGGAACCATGCCTTCTAAACAATATAGTATTCACACCATGCTGAACTTGTAAAGATTGAAGCATCAAAAGTCGGTATGGGACCGATACTTATGATAATTCTGTACATATCACTATTCACCCCATCACCTGCAAGTTTGCACATTTCAACCAAGTCATTATCTCACCAAGGCTGCACATTTGCCAATAAACCCTTGTTTCCTACTGTTTTCTAGCTGCCCATTATAACAGATTGCTGTCAGTGGAGATAAACCTGGATGTTATTTTTCTTTAAACTTAAACCAGATAGAAATAAAGATTTTAGTACATGGATTAGAGTTAATAATGGTCATATCTCACTAACATAGTATATGTTTAGGAGATGTCAAAACCTCTCATTGCTCCAAAATCAACCTATCCTGAATGAACCAACCCTTCAGATGATCCAATATCCCCTTCACAGCAATATCCCTTTATATATGGAAGACATACAACCACCTGCTCTATCTAATTGATATAACGTGCCAGCTGCCAATCTCTGACATATTCCCATCCATAAAATTTCAGATAACCCCTTCTGTCAAGTTTCGAATCACGAGGAAGTCATCTGTAGCAGAATGTTCAGAAACGAACTCAGAATTCAAATCAATAGATTAATTTACCAAGTGGAAATTCTACCCAGCCATTGAAATTTCAACAGATACATTTAGCTAAATCTCATTTCATTTTTCTCAGAAGATTGTTATGATTAAATGGCACGGAGTCCTTCCATTTGGGTTATCTGCATCCCAAGGTATCAGGCTGGAGCTTCTCCCCAAGGAGCTGAATTCAGTTGTTCCATCTTCAGTAGTTTTATCCATGTTATATCCTTCTCACTCAGATGTGGTAAAGTTTATCTTGTAATCCTGAGATACAGAAGAATATATATATGAGCATTGATGGTTGATGGCTACTGAGCTAGTACATAACCCACATGCTCAGTTGGGGGTTAGAGAAGTATGTTGGAGCTGCAAAGTAGTTGAGAAATAAATAAATGGAGTTTCAGCTGGCTGAAAAGAATGTACAATGGGAGCTCCAAGTGGTTCCTTTGCTTTAGGGTAAAATTGGTACTGCATTATAGGCTAGTGGTGTCCAAATGCTTGCCTGAGCCCTTGTACACAGTAAACAGAAATCACAAGAACACCTTAAATTTGCAACACTTCCCTGTTCTAAGAATAAGGAATTGTAGTGCTGTCCTAAAACTTCCTACTACTTGGAGAAATGGGGAGTCACACATGCATGAAACAAAAGAAAAACATATAGACCAGGTTTGCACAACACAACAACCCACCATGGGTAACCAGTCATGCTGGGTTGTCATATCATCCGAATCTGGTGTGGTTTTTGCAGGGTGGCGTATGGTTTGTTCTAGGAAATTGTTCGACCCATGATGGGTTGTTGTGTCATCTGAACCCAGCAGAGCAATTTTATCATGGGTTGTCGGAACAGCTGAGGAGCCACTTGGCAAGAGTGGCAAACCCTTCTGCCACTCACTTTCACAATATCACTAGTGACTGCCCTTCCAGCGACGGTGAAACGGCACTTTGGAAAGACTGTCACTCATTCCTCAGGTTTGGTTTTGTGTGTTTGAGCCTCAAAAAAGTGCAATTGGGATCGTTTGTTTTTTTCGGCCCCTGAGAGGCGAGACTAGTATAAAGGCTAATTTAACAGGTGGAGGGAACTGAGAACTGTCAGTTCAACAATTAAAATTGAGAGAATGACATTGCTAAGGGGGTGATATTGCTGCCACACCCTTTTGATGTACCGACTTTCTCCACTTTCCCTCCGTTTATCGGTGCTTTTCAATTGACAGCTAGGGAAATGACAGCTGACAACTGTGTGCAAACTAGCCTATATGCGGTCTAGCCTTGTCCTCCCTTTGAAAGCTGAAACAGACAAGGCAACTGACCAGGCAAGACTACACATTTCAGATAGCTGTAAGTGCACACTTGCACACTTGTGAAGGATCAACACATTTAAAAACAAACAAACAAACAAAACCCGTGCAATTTTCAGAGGCCAGAAAAAAATACGACTCCAATTGCACTTTTTTTGAGGTTCCATTTTTTTTTTAATGGCAACCACTGAAAAAGAGCAGCGATCAGAGCAAGGAGGGGGGAACAGATGGGTTCTGCAGCAAAGGACACTGGGATACATGCCAGAGTCAGTTGGAGGACTGAGCCCCATTGTGTGTCATGGAGGGGGCCAGTGGTGTTAGCCCCACCAACCATCCCTGCGCACCACTTCCCCTCTGCATGAAGTCTGATATTTGTTGTAAGTTCTCCACACGTACACATGTATTGGCCAGGGTCCTTCTTCACACGTAGGAGCTCTCCGCATGTACATCTGTACACATGATGTACTCTTTCTGATGAGCAAATTGATGTTTGTGGGGGAAGTGTGGTGGTGCTGGGCGGGGCCAGCCCACACAGACTCCTCCATGCATTCACTCAATATATGAAGGGGGTTTACAACCCCCATAGACAAATTTGATTGGCTATGTGGTATTATGACATCACCACACTTGTTATGTGATCCCCAACTGGATGTGCCACTGGAGGAACATTTGCCCCCACCCCTGCCTCCAATGAAAACATTGGACAAGAACTCCACTCAATTTTTCTCTATATACAGTTCCCTCCTGGCAGTAGTACTTGACAAGGGCTGAGAACATGAGTAGCTAAATCCAGGTTTTTCCTGCCATATTTCATATTTACTTTACACACAGAGTGAACACAGCAAGTGCTCAGTCCTCCCCCCGCCCCAAACCCTGCCCTTCTCCAATAATACATACATTCCAATTATTTTAGACCAATTAAAATGCATCATTGAGCTGGCAGTAGCATGAATTATTGGTCAAGCAGCTAGCATATCGTTAAATTTTATCGTTAAATTCAGGATTACTGCCGGCCATAAATATTCACGATTAAACGGTGCTAGTTAATTTTCATGCATAGTCAGACTTGGAAACAAGGCTAAAATTTGTGAATCTTTCAGGATGACAAATGCTACATGACCATGTTGAGATTCTTCGCATCATCTCACTAAACAGCATGCAGTTGAAGAGGATATATTTGTACCTGCAGTGGAGAACAGATTGAACCAGAATGTAACACAAAGTTTACAGATGCAGGTGTCAATAAGGGTGGAGATACCGGTGTGGAGAATGAGAATTCCAACAGCCAGGAAGAAACCGTAAGCTACAGATGCAGATGTGGGTCTGTAAAGACAGTCAACCATTGCCTGAGGGTGTCGGTTATCAACAGCAGATGTGTGTTGCCGTTGAGGTGGGAGAAAAGAGAACATTCCCAGGAACCGTGGTGAAGTTAGGTAATTCTAGACTCTGGACTTTATGGTCTCACCCCATCACCTGATTCCCCTTTCTTTAGATGATAATGCGTATTACTTCATGTACTTCAAAATGTGGTAAGCCCACCCTGTTGTGTTTAAGGGCCCTCCTGCTCATTCTGCTCAAAGTGGGGCCTTCAAAATCAACCTCAGTCCCAAAATCCTGTCCTGTCCTGATGGTACCGCCACCCAGGGAGTCCGCTAAGGCAGCCAGAAACCCAGAACCATGTCAACCAATTAGATTAAAAAAGGGAGAAAATCCATCCCCTCAACCAGACGCCAAGCAGAGTCTGCAGTTGCCTGAAACACTAACAGAACTGGCACAATCCTGGAACTATGGGAAAGAGGGATGTTTGGAGAAGTGCTGCCTGGAAGGTGACCGTGTGCTGCCCCACTCACTCTTTCTTCTTCCATGCTGACACTGGGGGTGGTGTCACCCAGTTAGTGGAACCATCAAGCACCATGCTCACTGCCATGAGCCTTTCCCCACCTCTGGCACAAACAGATCCCTGCTTTATGGTGGGAGCAGCAACCAATCCTAAAAATGGGAGAGAGGACTCCAGAGGGTTGTTTTCTCAAAAGAGCTTTCTAACAAAACATATGGGCATTTATTTAGGTTGAATGTGCTAAGATGCCTTTACGTATGTTACACAGAGCTTAGTAAACTCTGTTTATATAGCAATACTTCCAGCAGCAATATTTTTGGCCTTTAAAAATAATCATATCTGACAAGTGTAGCAGGAATGTTATGTTCTCTAGTATCACGTTCCCAACAGCCTTCTGCAAAAGTGCGCTTGACCTGAAAAAAATAAATATAAGATTTTGAGAAATAAAACGCAAGCCCCAGACCTGCACTACTGGCTTCCAGTATGACCCCTTGTACATTATAGGAAAGTCTACACCCCCTGACTGTGTGAATGACTGAAATATTGCATATTGATCTGAGCTAGGGATGGACTAGAAATTCATTCCATTGAGGGTTGTTGCTGTTGTTTTAGAGATTTACTCAACTTGCATCTTCTGAGCCTTTCAGCGATCCAAGACAAAGCTGACTTCTGAAATCTGCATTTTTATTGCTATTTTTTTTTTTTTGCAAGCTTTCCAATGCAGCTCATTTTGGGGGGAAATGTGCATGAAAATTTGCATATTAGGGAAAATTGCACACAAAACTGCATTTCACCAATGCAAAACATTTGGGGGAAATGTGTACTGTTTAAAAATGCACATATACATTCATGTGTACATTAGGAAAAATATGCACACAAAAAGTATGAATTTCCATACGGATTTCTTTTCTTTTTTTTTTTACAATCACAAGTGCGTGTGGAAATGGGACAGAACAAGCTTCACCTCAAAAAACCGACAATCTCTGCAGGAGCGTGATTGACAGATTCATCCATCCTTAATATGAGCATACGCACTGGGAATCTGATGGAGATACAGGCTTCCCCGAGTGTATGCGAACCTCACCATCCTTCACCTCACAAATGTTGGTGAAAAATTATGAAGGATTCCACAACTGTGAATGGTAGTTAAGCCAGCTTTGGGAAAGGCCCATTGTTCAGTGATAGAGCACACGGGTTGCATGCAGAAGATAACAGGTTCACTCCCTGGTCTCTAGTTAAGCGTTGTGGAAAAGTCCTATCTAAAACCCTGGACAGCCTTTGCCAGTCAGTAAGGACAATACTGAGCTAGATGGACCAACAGTCGGACTCAATATAAGGCAGCTTCCTATGCTCCTAAGTCAGTTTTTCCAAAATGTCCAATAGTCAAGGCAGGCACATTTCTTCCCTCCTCAACTGCACCCCCCAATTAAATAAAAAACTAGAAGCACACTTCATTCTTGTACCGCAAAAGGCCTATGTTTAGATTCTTTTAGAGCAGTGTTCTCCAACCTTGGGTCCCCAGATGTTTTTGGTCTACAACTCCCAGCATGCCCCAGCCAGCTACGCTGGCTGGGGCATGCTGGGAGTTGTAGGCCAAAAACATCTGGGGACCCAAGGTTGGAGAACACTGTTTTACAGTGTGAAAGAGATTTCTTTTCCATCAAACAGTAGGCAGTTGGGGGTTAAAAAGCAGGAACCACCTTGAGATGTGGGGCAGGGTGTGTGGCCATCTGGGGAAGCCTGGACGCCCCCCCCCCCAGGCCTCAGGTTCACCACCCCTGATGTAGATCAAAGCCTTCCCAAGAAGAGCAACATAACAAGGCACCCACAATCCAAATTTGACTACCAGAGAAGTGCGACACCAGATGCAGTTTATCACCTCCTCATGCATTCAAGCCCATACAAAGCAGGCAGCATTTCTGTAACAGCTTTCTGTACTTGATATAGATGTATGGAATCAAGGAAAAATAGCAACCCCTTGAAGCTCTTGAACGTACCAGCAGCTGTTGAAATTGTACTTTTGTTCTTGACTAAAATCTCAAAATTTTTTTTTTTAATTTTTTAAAATCTAGTTCAAATCTCACCATATATATCAGCCTTTACCAACATGGTGCCCTCCAGATGATTTGGACTCCCATCAGCCCCAGCTAGTATGGCCAATAGTTAGGGATTATGGGAGTCATACTCCAAAACATCTGGAGGGCACCAGGTTGAGGACAGATTCCTGAGATAAAGTGAAATGTTTAGAACTCTCTAAAACAGTGTTCTCCAACCTTGGGTCCCCAGATGTTTTTGACCTACAACTCCCAGTATGCCCCAGCCAGCATACCCCAACATCTGGGGACCCAAGGTTGGAGAACACTGTTCTAAAAGCACAATACCTATAAATCTTAAGTACACTATTTCACTTTATTTTAATGTATTTATTAACAGCAGCAGCAACAACCCCCCCCTCCCACCGCCCCCGGCACTGTCGGAAACAGCAGCTATGGTGGGGACGGGGGAGGAAAGCTATATTTGCAAATCAAATTAATTCTGTTATCTCAAAATTGTTCTCTCCCTGACCTGTCCCCCAAAGGACAAGGGAATGCTGGTACTTTTAAGAGCTTAAGCTGAGCTTAAAACGCTTAACAGGCTGGTTCAATTATTCATAAACACTGTCTGAATTCACATTTTCACAGTTTTAAATGCCAGAAAGCAGGATCTCTCTCCAAACACAAGTGCGGCTGAGATTTTGGTGCACTTTTAAAGAAAGGGGGGGGGGAAATGCACTCAAGTCTATGACAACAAAATGCTTTCCTGCTAAATACTATTTGCTAGTCTGCAAAAGCTATGCTCAGCATGGACAATCTGCAAAGAGGGCAATCTCGTTGGTGTAGTTTTTTTAACGCATTAGATCAGGGGTAGGCCATGTGTGGCCCTCCAAATGTTTTGACCTATAATTCCCAGCATCCCTCACCATTGGCTATGCTGGCTAGCGCTGATGGGAGTTGTCAGCCAAAACCTCTAGAAGGCCACAAGTTGCCAGTACCTGCACTAGATAATTCCGTCTCCACAATGCAGTCCCATCCATGCAAAATATCCTGCCTTGTGCTGCTAGTCCGACTGCCTGGGTCTTCAGCTCCAGACTGTTCACGTGTCTGGGTTAATATACCCAAATACTGGTGCGCAGGGTAGGCATGGCGGGACACCTGACAAAGACTCACAGCTCAGCAGGAGCACACTGAGAAGAACCCTCTAAGGATGGACGGACGAATGAGCAATGTTCAAGATCGCTAGGAAACTCCAAACACCGATTCACCACTTATCTCGTGCCCAATTCCCGTTCGCTGCTCGCTTTGTGTGAATGGGAGACTTGCGCAAATCTCCCAAAATTTGTGCACATTTCCTCCATAGACTAAAGCGGGGCTGATTCAGCCTACTGAGGAAATTTGCGCAAATCGAACTGGGAATCGGGAAAGAGACGGATGTGAGCACATGTCTGACAATTTGCAGATATTTATTTATTTATTATACTTATACCCCGCCTTTTTTCCTTCAAGGAACCCAAGGCGGCTTACATAATCCTCCTCCTCCTCCCCATTTTATCCTCACAACAACCCTGTGAGGTAGGTTAGGCCGAGAGTCAGTGACTGGCCCAAAGTCACCCAGTGAGCTTCATGGCTGAGCAGGGGCTAGAACCCGGATCTCCCGAGTCCCAGTTCACCACTCCCACTCTCACCACTACGCCACACTGGCTCCGGCAGACACATGCTCATATTTGGGGCTTTGAATGGGGCATGGTTGCATTTTTTGTGAGCAGGAATGAAATTCTCATACATCCCTAATTTTCACTCTGGCCCAGACAACGGTGGTGGTGAGGAGGAGGAGCAGGAGATGCCACTGCCTACTGGCTCCCTGGCTCTCAGCCTGTCAAGCAAGCAAGTGGTAACAATGATGAGAAAGAGGAGGCGGAGCAAGAGCAGCTGGCGGCCATAGCGGTAAGACAGTTTCACTGATGCAGGGGGGCCATTGAGGGTGTCTTGCCCAAGAGCCCTCAAAAACCTGCAGCTGGCACTGATAATACCCCTAAGTTGTGTGAACCAAAGGGAAACTGCAAATGGAAAAAGAATGGCCCCAAATGGCATTTGCTTGGTGGCATTACAAGAGGCCTTTGTGGTACATTCAGGTAAAAATCCCGTTAAAAAGAGCTGATGCAGCCATACCTTCTTCACAGGAGAAGTAACCCAACAGGCAGTGTTGGTATTCAGGGGAACTGGAGCCAGGTGCATTTATCAGACCGAATCTTGGACAGGGCCCCATATACTTCATTCTCATTACATTGGCCTAGTTTTAGACAAAAAAAGAAGAAGACTAAAGCAGAAAATTGTTATATTTTAGAAATAACAGCAGCGTACAAGGAGGAATGGGAAGAGAGAACTTTCGTTTCAAGTCCCTGATCTTTAGGAATCGGGCTGTGTGCATGGCAGGATAGGTGAGAGAGGAATAGGATTATTGCTCAGGTATTAGCCTCTCCTCGACCATATATCATGGTAGAGCAGGCAGTGCCTCTTCCTTGACCTTCAGCACCTTTCAATGTACATTGCAAGCAAGAGTGAACAAAAATACACACACCCTGGCATCTGTTAAAATAAATATATAATAAAATGCAGATTTCTGTCTTATTTTGAGTACTTTTTCTGAGTATTTTGAGTACAAATACAGCTAATTTTTAAAAATAAAAGCCACACAATCTGCTGAGGATTAAGTTCATCATCATTATCATCATCAATCATCATCATCATCTTAAAAAATCACCAACTCCACTGAGCAGCTACAGGCAGAGTACACGAGGTTGCCCTGATTTTTGCCTCACAACAACAACCCTGCGAAGCAGATTAAGCTACGAGGCAATGGCCTTTCCAAGTTCACCCAGTGAGCTTCATGACAAAGTGGGGATCGGAAAGCGTGTCTTCCTGGACTAATTCCAAACACTCTATTCCACTACACTGTGTTGGCCCTGCAATTTAACATTATTTAATGGTAATCCAATTTCTCCATGGGTATATATGAACATTAAAAACACGGGGCATAATTCCCTGGGAAGCTTTCCTGCTCAACACCAGAAGAATAAAAGAGACCTGTGTTTCCTGGACAGGGATAAGCCTGGCTACTGTCGTCCATGCATTGGTAACCACATGATTAGAGTACTGCAATGTCATTCATGTGGGGCTACCCTTGGACCTGATCCGGAAGCTGCAGCTGGTGCAGAATGTGACAGACAGGATGCTGAGTAGGGCACCTGGCCATCCACATATTACACCGGAATTGAAGAAACTGCCCTGGCTACCTATTAGCTACTGAGCCAAGTACACAGTCCTTGTTCTGGCATATAAAGCCCTGAGAAGCTTGGGACCAGGTAACCTGATGGATCACCTGCCCCAATACAGGCCTGTGAGATCGTTAAAATAATCAAAACAAGACTTGCTGGTTGTACCACGTCCTGCAGATTGCCATCCTGCAGCAATACAGAAGTGGGCCTTCTCTGTGGTGGCACCCACCTTATAGAATTACCTCCCCACTGGCATTTGGGAGGCGGCACCATTGTAGGATGGTTTAGTCGCTAATTAAAGACCCATCTCTTCACCTTCACTGAATGAGTGTGCTGCCCAGTTTGTTAAGTATGGTGTTGTATTGGTTTTAATGTTTTTATTAATGTTTATATAAATGTTTTAGCAATTATTATATATTTTACTTGTATTTCATAATGCATTTTAGTGCAGTTAATTTTGTGAACTGCTTAGAGATATTTTTGATATGGTCAGCAGTATATAAAATTATTAAATGATAATAATGCCTATGTTGAGAATTGAAAATACTCGTCAAATCCCAGCCTTGTCAGACTGGAATAATACAGTTTAGTAGCCATTAATTCTACATTTGGCCTACAATGGTACTTTTTAACAGTTTCCGAATTGGTAATTTTGATTAATGTTAGCAAGCAGGTGCTATACATTCAAAAGCATCTATCACCTGCCAAGGAACTTTCAGAAAGAGATTTACCGAAGAAGGGGGCTAGTGCACCTGCAAACATGTAAAATACCATACTGGGCTGAAAGTAATTGTCACAGAACACTGAAATGAGTAAGGGCCAAACTAGGCAAGATTGCAGCATGCCAATAGAGCTGCTTTTAAAAAAGTAAATTGCAGGCACGGGGCGGGGGCCCTGATCCAGATTGTATACCAAAATAACAAATCCCTTTGCTTAATAAATAGGGAGACTGTTATATGTTTGTTTGCTTGTTTGTTTATTTATTTAATACATTTTTATACCACCCAATAGCCGAAGCTCTCTGGGCGGTTTACAACACTGTGTCATATCCCTTGTAAGGCATAAAGAATAGAAAAAACAGATGCAGTTAACATACTCAGCCTTTTAAAAAAGATTTAACCTAGAAAAATCCAAAGTGGCGCCCCCCTTGCTGAGCAGATCTGCAAGAACTAAAAACAATTGCCATCTGCATTAAAAACAAACAAACAGAGAGGAATGAGTCAGTCACAGAACCACTGGATAGGCCATCGGTTTAAAAAGAGCTGCCCACTGAAATGTCACCAGGATACTCATAGCAATGGTTATGGCATAAGACTAGACAGATCCTTTCCCCAGGAAATCTATGGAAATGCCATGCCAATATCCAGAAGCAGCAGAAGTGGGAACCACTTCTGGAACTGGTTTTGTTCAGACGTTCCAAATATATTCCATGCAGGGAGCCCCAGATCCTCAGGGATACATTCCTGCAGATAACTTCCATGTGAGGCCTAATCTGCCCACGGATACTGCTGCAGCTTCCCAGTAGTCCCCGACCCGTGATCAAGGCACCACCTTTCACAGCCCCCATAATCAGGACAATAAAGTATGTCCCAGGGACTGCCTGACCTGGAAGTAAAAATCGAGAGAGAGAGAGAGAGAGAGAGAGAGAGAGAGGTGGAGGGGGGTGTCAACAAGCAACTTCTAGGTTACCTAATGCACCCGATACACCCCTGAAAATTGGCAACAGCAGCTGTGTGTGGTTGTAGTCTAGCATCACAGAGGACAAGAAGCCTAAATATATTAGGAGTCACTCATGGGCAAATCTGTCAATTTCAACTGATGATTAGTTCAATTTATGAGTAACCCATTAGTCGAAGCTCTCAGGGCAACATACATAATAAAAGCAAATACAACCCCCCCCAAAACCCCCAGTGTTTGTTTTTTTTAAAACAATCACACATTAAAACAATTATTTAAAAAAGCTTAAAACAGCTTAAACAATAATTTAAAATAATCTTTAAGAGGTAAATACTCAAGCAGCTAAAAGATAAGAAACGATTTACAATGTAGCATTAAACATAATATGAAAAATAACGCACACAGCAGTTAAAAATTATTTTAAAAGGCCGAGAATAAAAAGATCTTTGCCTAGCACTGAAAAGTCAACACAGTAGGTGCCATGTGGACTCTCTAGGAAGGGCATTCCATAAATTGGGATTCCACAAATTCCACTCATGAATACACACACACCCCATTTCAGTGCATGGGGGTACTCAGAGCAGGGCACAACTGATGATCTCAAGGCACGTGCAAAAAGATATGGGAAGAGGCCTTTCCAGTCTTAAAACTGTTTGTCCTGAACGTTAAGATTTTTTTGAAAAATTTTTTTAAAACAAATTCGTGTGAAAACTCACACACATTTTTGTACTCATTTCTCCTAATACATGAATTTTTAAAAACATACTTTAACCTAATATACTCATACACTTTTGAAAGGAATTTTCCATGTTTGAACATTATTTTCACGAACATATACATTTTTGTGTTCAGTTTCCACTAATATACAGTAATACCTTGGATTGAGAGCGTTTTGCAAGACAAGCACATTTTTAAATATTTATTTAATTTTTTTTTTACTTGATACACAAGCGACGTCTTGCAATATACAAGTACTGTAGCACGGCTTAAATTAAAAATCTCTGCACACATTTTTTTTTGGGGGGGATTTCGTTTTGATATAAGAGTGTTTTGGATTACAAGCATGTTTCCGGGACGAATCATGCTCTCAGCCCAAGGCATGACTGTACACATTTTGGTACATATGTTTTGATTGGAGAACCACACTGCAAAATTGTGTGAATTTCAAAGGATAACTAATCTCAGTTGACATGTTGGTTCGAAAGTAAGTTTACATTTAGATACGAACCAAAAGAATTTCTGCCCCATCCCTGCCACTCATTGCCAAAATAATATATGATGATCCACAGACCATGAGATACGTTTTCACGGGTTTGGAATTTCATGTCTACATCTTGCATTTCAATCACAGCATTTCACAGCTCCGGACTCAGACTGTGCACAAAATGTTACACGTTGCTCTCTCCCTGGCAAACACATGCACGAAGAATTAAGTCCACCATTCAGGATTCACAAAGCGATCTGAATTTTAGCATGGCTGCTACATCTGTTAGCAGCACATTTGGTTCGTCTCCCCTTGTCACTGCTCTGAAGCAGCACTGACAGAGAAACGCAGATCCTCAGGGCAAAACCGAAAGCGAGGTGCAAATTAGAATCACACCTCCCTGTCTCATTTTGGTATCACTTCTCGTCTTGATAAACAACACTTAGTTTCACTTTCCGACTCATGGCAAGTAGCCATAGCTAACACATGGATTTGGGATCAGTCACAACAAATTACAGTTAAGTTTCTGTGAGTCAGGCACAGCAAACAAAGAGGCCTCAGGTGGTGCTTGGATTTGGATAAACAGTATTTCTTTAAAGACAGAAGATCTGCTCCTACAAGGAACAAGTTGATCTGAAGACTGATCCTGTAACAAGTACAGTTTATTATTCTGGACAGCTTTAAGAAAGAAAGAAAATTCAAAGATAAAATGCTATTTATAGAGTTGGATTCACTTCAAATGCAAGGCGAACACAAGGCTGGCTTACATAATCCTCCTACTCCTCTCCATTTTATCCTCACAACAACCCTGTGAGGTAGGTTAGGCTGAGAGTCAGTGACTGGCGGCCTGGCCCAAAGTCACCCAGTGAGTATCATGGCTGAGCGGGGACTAGAACCTGTATCTCCCGAGTCCCAGTCCAACACTCTCAACACTACGCCACACTGGCTCTTGTAGGTCTAGCTCTTACCGAGGTCAACCTGCATCTGCACTGTATTACTCCCGACTGTAGGTCGGGAAGCAGGTGATCAAAGGCTTCCCTAAAAAACAAAACAAAAAAAACTTCACAGCCGAGACTGAATTTGAACCAGGGATTCCTCAACTCACAGCTCATTCTTTTAATTGTTTTACTCTGCCACCATCGTTTTGTGTGTGTGTGTGCACACACTGGGATAATCAGCAAGGCTATTTTGCATCCCCACCAGTTGTTTGCTCAGTTGGCAGAAGTGTGACCGGGAGGGGAGGGAGGAAAAAAATGATTACTGAAAAACTGAGTATCTAGCAATGAGTCATTTAGGGGCAGAGGGAAAAAAGAATTAGTTTGCTGAAAGAAGCCACGCGGAGGTTATTTCTGCACAGAGCTGGGCAACACGCATTCCGCTTCAGCAGATACACAGGCAGACTTCAAATGACTGCAGCGGCGTTACTGAGCCGATGGAGCAAGCTGTGTGCTTATTTCAAGCGCACCTGCCAGGCGCCAAGTGCCTTCCTCGTACTACCTTGAAGACTGCCTACTGAACAAAATCATTGTCGTCTTCTTCACACACATGTGCACACATGTTGCAGGAAAGCTCCCCCACCCCCTTTCTAATCGCTGTTGGAGGGTATGCCGGGTAACAGCTGCGACAGCAACTGTTCCAGCTAATTGCCCCCAGCTACAATAAGAACAAACCATCGCCACGGGAAGATGCTTTTACCAGTGAAATATTAATGCCTCTTTCAGCCATTAAAGGCGTACTATTTAAAGTTGTTTGCCAGCAGAATGGAAAGATTCAGGAAGACGGTGGCTCTGCCTCCCCAGATATTCACCAATAAACAACTACCGAGTGCATTCCTTCTGTTGTCAACAGCGTGGAGAGGGGTTAACAACACCCTTGTTTCCAGTTCTGGTGGCCTCGAGAAGCTATACTTAAAACTCCAGAGGGGTAGCGATGTTAGTCTATTACAGGCAGAGCACACAAGAGGAGCATTCTTTGTGGCATTTTAAGGCAGCCTTCCTCGACCAGGTGCCCTCCAGATGTTTTAGATTTCAACTCCCAGAAGCCCCAGCCAGCATGGGCAACGGTCAGCAGTGCTGGGAGTTGTCATCCAAAACACGTGGAGGGCACCAGGTTGGAGAAGGCGGCTTTAAGGACGAACAGATGTATTGTGTGGCGTAAGCTTTCATAGACTACAGTTCTGCTTCGCCCGATGCATGAAAACTGAAGGTGGCTCAAGAGCTCATGAACTCTCCTGCCACAATGAATCTGCTCATCTTTCAACTGTCCCAAGGCCCGACGATAATAAAATAGCAGCAGCAACAAACATGGCAACGAACGTAGCACTTATGTATCATTCCCATTACGCGTTTCCAAGCCCTTCCAATGAATAATCTCAGTAAACTTGACACTATGCGAAGTCCCACATTGCAAATATGGGAGCTGAGAGAGAAAGAGGTTCAAGGCACAGGTGGATTTGAAACTCAGGCTACCCAAGGGATGGGTGGGATGGGTGAGAATTTCACTTGGGTTTGTTTTTGATGAGAACTTTCCAAAACTCACAAATTCCTTCATAAATGGGATGGAAAGAACTTGAGATTAAAAAAACAAAGCTTTGAATGTGGGAGAAAGCAAAATTGACAGATTCATCCATGCGGGCAGAGAGGACTTTTGAGTGCTTGGCTCTTAAGAGCCTGTCTTTGAATTCCTGCGTATTCAGCCACGTTTGTGGTGCTGAATCAGGGGTTGCCACCTCTTCTTTCCGATAGGCTCTACATCTCTAATAGCTACATGACAGGAAGATAAAACACGGTCCCCTCCATGCTGGGAATAGCTGAGTCCTGCAAGCCCTGGTCCCCGCTTCTCCGGCTCATTCCATCTGGCCTGTTGGGGTGGGCCCCCGACAGCCCTATAAATATTGCCACCCCCGCTGTAATTTTTGCTGCTCTTTGGACTTCTCTCTCTCTCCTCTATTTGACCTCAGTATGATTTATTATTTGTTTAATCCTATCCTAGTGTATACTTACTGTGATGTTTTCCTGTAAATGGCTACTTAAATCTTGTTACAGCTTGTAACTGTTAAGATACTTGGAAATGTTGCTATATTTTATTGTGTGACGTTCTTGGCTGTTGCTGCAAACTGCTTTAAGCATGTTCTACTGGTTTGAGCATGGGAAATACTGATCCCCAGGGTTCCTTGTGCTTAGGCAAGTACCCCCATGTTAATTTTTTTGTCCTGATACACCACAGGTATTTGACCAGAAATGCTTGAAGGGAAACAATTAAGGCACACCTAGGGCGCTAATCCTACGGCCTCCCCACATTGTCTGGGGGGGGGGCGCACATAGGATTATTTGGAGCCCCAGCTCCGAGGTCCTGCAAGCTCAGAGCTGGGACTCTGGATGCGGAGGCCCTGCCCCCTGTGCAGCTGTTGCAGAAAGAACTGCGCTGGCTGCCTCCCCGAGGTTGGAAATCAGCCTCAGAGAAGAGGAAAATGGGCGTGCCATGGGGTGGAGTGGGGAGGCTGGAGCAAACAGCTTGCACTGTATCCTATCCAAGCGGCGTCCCAGCCTCCTTCCCTCCCCCTCCAAAGAGCTTCATCTAGATCAGTGTTCTCCAACCTTGGGTCCCCAGATGTTTTTGGCCTACAACTCCCAGCATGCCCCAGCCAGCTATGCTGGCTGGGGCATGCTGGGAGTTGTAGGCCAAAAACATCTGGGGACCCAAGGTTGGGGAACACTGATCTAGATGGCTGAAGATGCCCTTCTAGATGAAATGCAGGGCATGAGGCACAGAGGGCATTCATCGGAGGCTTACTTGCACCGAGGGCAGAGGGCATTGGATCGCTTCCACTAAGGTTGTTGGGGGCACCTGCAGATTTGCAGTCACAATTTATTAGTTCCATTTCACTCGGAGACATATATGTATTTCAGTGACATATATTTATCCTCTCACATACTTGCTAGGGATAATCGCCTGAAAAAAACATTAATTACAACTTTGAAAGTGCAACGCATGCCTAATATTGTATTTGCAATTGACACACATTCATTTCTACCAATGAACTTCTGAAATGGGAAATTATCCAAGGGAAACTAAAGCACGGGAAAAATTTCCCACCCCATATCACTGATCACCATTAGCACTGCCACATTCAGAAGGAGGTTTACAAAAAGCAGTAGTATCAGATCCAAGTTTTCTTTTCACAGATCCAGGCTTGTGACCTAAAAATATAAGATTCGATTTGTCCAAAAAATAGTTTTATCTGAAGAAGCTAGCATAGTCAATGCCAAAAGATACCAATTCACACAATTTTCTTGAATTTCTTCTTAAATATAAGACTAGTTCCAACAAGTATCGTACATATCTTTTTGATAATTTTCCTTGTCAATTGTTGCATCTGAAAAACAACAAAAAACTTCAAGTCTCCTTTTGACAAGAGTATGAACTACCCCCTTTCACAATTAAAAAGCAAACATTTATTTCATGACATGTGATATTGTATGTGTAGGTTGGGATTATGGGTGTGGGAGAGGGGGCATGTTACAGGTTAGTCTAGGGATGGGAACATCTGTGAAACATGAGCTTGTCAAGGTTCTCCAATTTTCACCTTGAAGCTTGTCCCAACTCATGTCTGTATCAGATTGTGAACTTTTTTTTCTCCGTTTGTACAAAAAAAGAAGAGGAAATAAGCGTATAATGGGTGCTGTAGTTCAAGACATCTGGACAACACCAGGTTGGGCAAGGGTGCCCTATAATAATCAATCCCTCACAGACAATGCCTCAATGGACTCACTGGTTTTGGTCAATTATTACAGCCTATTGCAGATTACAGAACAGCAGCACAGAACCTTTAAGATGGTCACGTCTAATGATGACAGCGGTCACGAAATCTTTTGCTTGTCTCCTAATGCATCTGAAAAGGGCTGCCCGATGGAGGTTTTCTGGGTGATAAATCCTCAAGGTTAATCCAAGTTGCCTCTGTTGTGAGGGTGAGATATTTGATTTCAGTTGTGATGGGTTTTGCCACTCACCTGCTGATGAAAAATCACTACTGTTCTGTTTGACTGGATGGCTGCCATTTCAAATGTAGAATTAGAATGAGAATTACTGGAGACTTGTCAGGTACATCTGGTTCTGCTCAGTCTCTCACACTAACGTGAAAGGCATACTTGGGAACATCACAGCAACCACTTGGAAGCTAGATGTATGCCCAGCTTGGCTGATGGAAACCAGTCAGGAGAGGTTGGCTGCTGACTGGGATATGAAAGCCTCATTCTTGGTAAGCAGAATGCTAGAGAGTCTTAAAGCTGAGATTATTTGTTCCCCAATCAAACGATACAACTTGGAGACAAATTTCCCTTCCGGCTTGTTTCCAACCATACCCTTTTCAGGAAGAATGAACAACCTGTTCCGCTTAACCTTGAAGATTTGCTTAATACTATCTTTTTGACGCTTGCCAGCGCTTTGGCAAGGCACAGACTGCACTCTGTGGTTATGAATAGACTCTTTCTTGAGGTTGCACCCTATTGGTTGTTAGAACTTTATATAGCCTTCAACACCTTTGATTAGGTGTTGGGAGGCTACCATGGGACCTGGTGGGTGTTTGCTCTTGGATGGTTCCCATTTGTCTCTTCCAGAGATCTGCGAGAGGGTGGTGATAAGCAACTGCTCATAGTTTCTTTTGGACTTTACAGGGCAGTCACCATAGGTTTCCAACTCTCCCCATCTCTTCTTTGTCTATGAGTCTACTAGGGAAAATTTTTGAAATAGGGTAGGCAATCTTGAAATATCATTGCCTACCCAATGTCTAGCTATGTTGTAGGAGTGGATGATGGTGAACCAACATGCTCAAGCTAGATAAGGCTGAGGTATTGATAGTTGGCAGATTATGTCACAGCTATGATGGGTGTCCATTGGTGTTTTCAACTTTGGGGTATAATCCTGGATCCACAACTATGCATAGAAGTTCAGTTTGAGGTGGCAGCAAGAAATGCCTTTAAACTCCACTAAGGTCCGAACTACATATGCTAATCACATAGCATGCAGCTGAGCGGGATAGTTTTATTTACTCTTGTGTAAGCACATGCAACCTCAATTTGGATTGGGACTACCATGCTTTCCAAACCTTCCCCCACCCATTCAGCCCCCCCCCCCCAAATTCCACCTACCATGGGAAGAGCTTAAAGGAAGAAAACTCTGACTACAATGGAGAACCCCCCAACTTGTCTCCATTGTAGTCAGAGATTTCATAGAATGTAAAAAAGGGGGGGGCGGGAAATGGGTGCGGGGAAGGTTTAATCCTCTCCTCCCACAGTACAATAGTTCCAATGTGAATGGGGGCCATGTACGCTTACAGGAGAGTAAAAAAAAGATATACCTTAGCTACATGCCACATGCTTAGCGTAATTTGTAGTGCTAAGTGAGATGGCTGCAGCCTCTTATCTGCTCATACCTTTTAACTCCACCACCATCTCAGGCACACCTGGTGAGAACACAGGAGAGGGCCTTCTCGGTAGCTGCCCCAGCGCTCTGGAATTCTCTCCCCAGGGAAGCTAGAGTGGCAATCTCCCTGGTAAACTTCCAGAGGCAGGCAAAGACCTTCCTGTTCCAGCAGGCATTTGGAACTAGCCTGTGATATTACTGATGGCTTAATGCTATTTTTAACTTTTGTATTTTTCTATTTCTGTTTTAATTGTATGAGTTTTAAAGGTTGTGAGCCGCCTTGGGTCCCAGTGTTGGGAAAAAGGCGGGATACAAATAAATATAATAACAACAACAACAACAACTCCGAGGACAGACAGACAGACAGACACACACAATACAAACATCAGGCTAAACCATGGTTTGTGCTAACCACTGTTAAGAACCTACACCAGGATGTTGAACCTCTTTCAGTCCAAGGGCCAAATTCCATTTCAGAGAAGCTCTCGAGGGCAGCATTCCAGTGGTGGGCAGGGCTGAAGGAAAAAGGGATGGTCCAAAGGCAAAATGGGTGGGGCCAACATATCAGCATATTTTAGCTTAAAACTGCCTATAACTGAGCCTCAAGAGAGGCATTTAATGCTCTTAGAATGGGGAAAAAACTGCCCCAAAGCCAGGAAACCACCAAATGATTGGTACTCGTTGGGAAGGTAGTGGGGCCAGGTGAAGAAGTATGGCATTCTGGAGGACACTGGAGGGCCAGATTTGGCCCCCGGGCTTGAGGTTTTACACCTCTGACCTATACCATGATTTGTGCTTACAGATGTCCAGGAGGCAAACCATGGCTTAGAGCAGTTAGCTTTTATTTTCCTTCTGCTCAACCCTCAGCTTCTTGAGTATACCCCACATCTTTGCGGTTTGTGAATTCTGGCATAAAAGCCAACAACATTTAGTACAAACTAAATGTACTAAAGCCAGCTCCAAACTGCGTTTTGATATCCAGGTTTGATAGCCCCTCGCAACCATGGACCGTGTTTTAGTGTTCTCTCTGAACTTAGTCAAGCTGAGATTATCCTTGAAGTCTGCCTGAGAAGGTGAAGGTTGCAGTCGACCATCTTCTGGTCACCCATATACATTATAATCCAGTACCTGCAAGGGTTCACTACAACCTTTCAGGAATACTTCACAGGACTAGTTTTCAGGAATACAGAAACTTGACATGCAGAAAAATATCAACAGTGAAGCATTAAGGGGGCAATCCTATGTATTTTTAGAAAGCAATATCCTATAATGCGTGGCCGGCTGAGGAATGCTGGGAGTTACTGGACTTATTTCTGTCTAAACATGCATAGCATTGCACCCTAAGAGTAGGCCTACACAACTTGTGACCTGCCACACTGAACACAGCCCAGCCAAAGCCAGGTTCTTGACAGTTTCCCTGTATTTGCAATCCCACAAGAGGTTTTAGCAAGTAGGGATAGAAGGATTGTGCAAATTCTGTCTGTGTCCATTCCACACATGATTGTCCCTGTCCTGTGTATTCCCCCCAAAAAATCAACACAAAATTCTCTTGAAAAACAGGAAAGTAAAAATTATTTACATTTTCTAAAGCTGGCTTTAACCTCCCCACCTCTTTTTTTTGGTACTGCTTCTAGCTCCTAGGAACAATTAGAAGGTGTAGCAACTGCCAGTGCCATGTGCCTTGCAAATGCATCTGCAAAAGCCCCTGGAGGACAGGACTCAACAATGTCCCATCTCTCCGTTGAGCTTTGTGTGGAAAATAAAATGGCTGCCTTCATGTGCCCATGGCAGCAGGCATCTTTTTTTCCATACAGAGACAAAGTACAGAAAGAAAATGGCTACCACCATGGGTAAATGAGGGCAGCCACCCACCCCCCCAATATTAAGTTCAAGGGAGGTTCAGTATGTCATCAAGTCCCATCCTCTCATGGGATTTTGCAAGCTGCTGTGGTTTCTAGCCATTCCAAGTGCCCAGAAATAGTATACAAAAGAGAAAAGGGTATTCCGTAGCACAAAAGACATGGGGAGGGGTTTTCCTGTAATATTTTAAGCTACCGCGTTAGGGCAGTGCGCCCTGAAAGTTGAATTAAAAAAATTTTTAATCACTAAATAAATAGATAAAATCATGCATAATTTTCACATAAAGACTCGCTACTAGCCTTCCCCAATCTGGAGCCCTCCAGATGTTTTACTAACTGCCTAGCATTCGACCATTGGCCCTGCTTGCTGGAACTGTTGGGAGTTGAAGTTCTAAACATCTGGACCAGCTTGGGGAAGGCTACTCTAGACAGTTGCAAATCAAGCAGTATGTTTAACAGATATTATAGGAACCAACATGCTTGTTCAGGAAATAAATCCATTTCAAAATGGGACAGTTGATGTAAGTCAGTGTTTCTAAATCAGTCTTTTCTTGGACTGATTCTTTAAGTGAATCCATGCTGAGCTTTTCTGACAAAAAGTAGCCATGGACGCTGCAATCTAAAGTATAAAACTGTTAGTGGTGGTAGACTCTTAACATTTCCCCTTCCAGCGGTTTTCCACTGACAACTGTCCCCTACCTACAACTGCATTTCCCCATAGGAGAAAAAGCAGTTTGTGGGAAAGGTTTTAGCCATCCCATTAATTAGATTTTACTTATCTTTTTAGAAGGCTTCCTAAGCTAATCATTATAAGAAGTCAGGGCCTGCGGGAGAGGGTGGCACAAAATCTAGGTGAGCAGAAGAAAAGTATCACCTCTTTTTTTCCTGCTCACTTAATCTAATAGCTGTAACACCCTATGGCAATGATTTACATAGATTTATGAACCTTGTGAAAAATTAAGACAAAAGTTAGATACAGTGGGTAGGGTCCAAAGTAGATATTCCTTTTGTTCACATGTGGGATTTTCTGCTCCCCCTTTAGGGGATCTCTGGAGCAGATTTGCTGAGCTGTAGTGAGGGTGGGGAGAGGAAGGGAAATCTGTGACCATTGCTTTACTTACGAAGAGGATGCATGTGGATCCAAGCTAATTAGTGTTGGATGAGTTGGTTTATTGGCTATGGGAGAAACTTCCTGGACTGGAAGAAGGGAAAGGATCTATTGTTGAAATGTTAAGCATGGCACTGAATCAGAGGGTAGATAAACCGGCTCAGACGTTGCAGAAAGAACCTTTAAACTCAGGGGTCCACAACCCACCCTGGCTGTACATGTTGTGGACTTGTGGGCACATCTGGAAATTAGAGAAACTGCTGTGGGCACCTCCACAAAATGCCTAATCAGTCGATCGCCACTTTGGTGTCTACCTGTCATCTGTATGGATCTTAGGCTGTGTTTTATTCAGCAAAAACTTTTGTTTCATGTGTATTGGACACCACAACATCTCTTTAACTAGGGAATGTCTAATTCCAATAATTGCTAGTGGTGCAATACAGCTAATGCTTCTTTTAAACGTATGTTTTGGCAATGTCCAGTAGTTGCTTCTTTTGGGGAGGAGGTTATTACACAGATAAATTTTGTACTGGAACAGTCTTTAATATTCACTGATATACACACTCTTTTAATTTACCCGCCTCATGGAAATTAACAAATGGAAGGGGAAATGCATTTTCCACACCCTTTTGACAGCTAAAAGACTGATATTACAAAATTGGAAGGATAAACACTCGCCTCCTATAATGCAGTGGATTGAGGACTTGATAATTTATTTGTTTTATTTTATTTATACCCCGCCTTTTTTACTGCAAGGAACCCAAGGCAGCTTATATAATCCTCCTCCTCCTCTCCATTTTATCCTCACAACAACCCTGTGAGGTAGGTTAGGCTGAGAGTCAGTGACTGGCCCAAAGTCACCCAGTGAGTTTCATGACCAAGCGGGGACTAGAACCCGGATCTCCCAAGTCCCAGTGGGTGGCATATAGACAGCAACTTCAAATGGATACTTATTTGGATATTTGGTCCGCTTTTGCTGAAGCCTATGTATAACTGCTAGGAAGTTTTATGCATTTCATACAAATCCATGTACATAGATTTAAAAACAGGGATAAATTTTTTAAAAAAACTTTTCCAGATGCCTGGATGCTCCATGTTGGGGACCCTTGCTTTAACTTGCTAACTGGGTTTGTTATTTTTGTTTTATTAGGTGGGCCTTTTTGGCTTTATATATGCTACTGAGCTGAATTCTAAGCTGCATTTGAACAACTGAACAAATTGGAAAAGGTATAAATTGTTAAGTACGGTAAATAAAATTCAACAGGCGTTTCCCACTCCTACAATGAAAATAGCAGGCACTGGGGTCTGGAGCTGGGTTAGGACTCTGGAGCAGGGAGAGCCTTTAACCCTTTGCGTCCCACTTGAATCCCAGTCTGGATCAGCGGTGCTAGTGCCTGCAATTAGCATTGGGAAGACCTCCCACTGGAGCAAATTGGAAGGTCCACCCCCCCCCCCCCCCGATGCAAATAGCAGGTGCAGAAGGGCTGATTTGGATTGGGACTGCAACAGGGCAAAAGGTTAAAGCTCCCCTACCCCCTATGTACCCGCCATACTGGCTGGGGGAAAAAGAGAAGCCCCTCCCTCTGCAACCAGCCCAGCACAGAAGCCAGAGAGGAGCGGGCAAGGCTGAGAGGTCAAGCATGGCAGGCTGGACTGGCATTCTCCCAGGGCTGCATCCAGAACACGGGCTGGCGTTTCCCCACCCTGGCTGTACATGTTTCAAGGAGCTTTGTAAACTATGTGTGTTTTCTTAGGGTAAGGAAGGAAGTGCAAGACAACCTATAATTTTGTAAATAAAAGCTACCACTAATTGTCGGGAATTAACATCTTTAATAATTTGTTTTACATTCCCCATACCAGCAACAAGAACGTATTTAACTTTCAGCCTAATTAAAAGTGGTCCCTACTCATTAATTAACTACAGCTTTAGATATTAACCTACTGATTAAAGGTTGCAGTCCTAGTTTCAGTAGATTGCTCACAGGTGTCTGCTCACTGCAGATAAGTAACAAGAAAGGAACAGTAAGTACTAGTAAGATCTATCCAGCAGCTCTTACACCATGCCAAATATGGAGACAAGAGGCACTGTAATCTGGCACTTTCCTAAAAAAACAAGCTATCTATACTTCAACTGTGATAAAAATGAAGTTTTTCAATATCCCATGGCTCTTATCCACTGATAGTAATGTTCAATACCAGAAATAATTTTAGTCATAATACAAACTGCATTTGTAATTATTAAGAATCTGAGATGGAAAAATTCCGGTCTGAAACCCTGGGGAGCCATTGCTGCCAGTCAGTATCAACAATACTGGCTTAGATGGACCAGTATAAGAGGCAGCTTTCTGTGTTGAAACATTCAATTCATCTCAGATTCTTAATAATTACAAAGGGTGGTTAAAAAAAAAAGGGACTGTAAAGAGCAACAAAAAGGTCTGTCTAAACTGGGGGGAAAGGTATTAAAATGGTGAATGTGGATGGATGTAAGCAAGTGCACATTCGGTCAAAAGGTCTTTCTCCTTCTCTCGTGATGCTAGAACCCAGGGTCATCCAAATGAAGCTAAATGGTGGGATATTCGGGACAGACAAAAGGAAGCACTTCACAGGTAATCTATGGAATTGATGAATACAAAATGTAGTGATGGCTACCAACTTGGATGGCTTTAGAAGCAGAGCACACAATTAATGGAGAAGAAGGCTATCAATGGCTACTAGTCGTACTTCACCTTCAGTATGAAAGGCAGGATGCCTCTCAATACCATTGTGCTCATGTCCTGCTCTTGGATTCTCATAGCCATGCAGTTGGTTGCTCTGTGGCCAGAATGCTGGACTAGAAAGGTCTTGGTCTAATCCAGCACCGCTCGTCGTAAATCCGCCCAGTGTCAAGATACGAAGCCAAAATATATCAGTCCAAAACAGAGCAAACATAAACCAGTTAGGGATCAGGCACAGGCGTGGTCAGGGTCGTTCCGAGGATCAGAGGTCTGAGGTCAGGATTATCAGGAGCGTCTGGCAGTAGCTGTAACAAACAATTGCTTCCAGCATCTGAGTGTGTTTGGGACCTGCCTTTTGAGCAGGCGCTGATTGGTAAGACTGCCCAGCTGGGTCAGGCTGCACTTAGCCTGACCCCACCCCAAACACACTCCGGCACGGCTAGTCTCTGTCTGACCTACTGGAGTCACAACAGCTCTGGTCACGTTCTTATGAGGGAGGCAATTGCTGCTCCCTGCTGACATCCTCCTTCACTCCACCCTGGTTGCTGATTCTCTTGGACCCAGGAGCCCACCAAACATCATGGCAGTAATCTGGGGGTCTTTAATCCCTGTGCTTCCTTATGCACAGATGCACAGACACTAGGCAACTGAGCACCAATTCCCTGTTGGTGCTTCCTTTGAACTCAGGGAAGTGGTTTTGGCAGTCCACATATTGCCACATCGGCGTCGCCGCCGCAGGGGCCGCTGGGAGTTGTAGTTCTCTGCGCGGTCTCTTGGTCGCCTGTTTTAGTAATGCTGCGGGGGGCGGGAAGCAAATGCCGAGCGCAGCAGACTCCGTTGGGCAGAACGGGGCAAAGAGGCGAGATTTTCTCTCTCTCGTGGTGCATAGATTTCCCTTCCTTCCCAATTTCTCTCTCAAGCTGATATTCTGTCTTTCTTTCCCCCATCCATCTCTTTCTCTCTCTCTCGTACATACATTTTTCCTTCCTTCCTTCCTTCCTTCCTTCCTTCATACACATCTTCTCTCTCCTCCGTCTTATATTCTGCCCTTCTTTTCCACATTCAACCATCTTTCTGTCTTTCTCTTTCATACATTGTCCATCCTTCCCATTCCCTTCCCTCATATTCTAGAGACTCGAGTGCTAAAATCCACGGGTTAGGGGGCGCAAATTACTTGCCTTGCCCCGGGTGCTGACAACCCACGCTACGCCACTGCCACATCAGGCTGCGCATAAGACTTTCTATCTTTATTCTACCCTAAGAAAGGCCATAGGTCTTCAGTAGATGGGAGAGATAGCTGTACAAACCACATGGTGACGACCAATCTCTTCTCTCTTGCTGGCTGCATGCTTAGTTCAGCTTCTACAGCAGGGCTCTCCAACCTTGGGTCCCCAGATGTTGCTGGACTACAGCTCCCAGAATCCCTTGCCATTAGCCATGCTGGCTGGGTATGCTGGGAGCTGTAGTCCAGCAACATCTGGGGACCCAAGGTTGGAGAGCCCTGTTCTACAGAGAGCATCAAGCAGGTAGCTGCTCACCTGAGACAATTACTGCTGCCCCAGGTAAGCAGGAAAATTTCAATTTTTATCCAATTACTATTAACTCAGATTGGCATTGCATAAAGCCACTTCCATAAATTCTCATACAAAGCTTTATTCACCTCTGCCACCTTGAAGAAAATCCTCAAGTCACTGTAATAGACAAAACTTCATCTCCAATCTAAGTTAGACAACATTCAGCAAAGGAGAACTAGAAGAATACACACACACACACACACACACACATACGTGCATTGACCACCTCCTTCATTTCCCATGTGAATTATTCACTTGAGATCAGAAACTGACAGATACTTTAAGGAAGAAAGCAATAAGTTGGTTAACCATTATACAAAGTCCTATATGTGCTTTGTTTTTCGTTTTACAAAAATCCAGCCACTGAGGGACAAATACATGTTTCACAAGAAGATTGACATCACTGATTGCAGAGAAACGGACAGTATCATCTAACAGGCACTAAAACCATTGTGGTCCAGTGAAAATCTCGAGTGCAATAAAGTTTGCACTGATGCTATTAACGATAATCAGGATTCCCATCTTAACCAAGATTTGAAGTAGCTTGCAAACTCTGGTTAAGAAGAAATCTGGTTAGTGTAAACCATGGTCAGCACCTGTGCAGATTAACACAAGTTCACATGGACAAAGAAAGGGGATATGGGGAATTTAGGCTGTAAACGTATGGCGAGGGGTTTGTTTCTTTTAATATTATTACTGTATAGAGCGTAGTGGTGAGAGTGTTGGACTGGGACTCGGGAGATCCGGGTTCTAGTCCCTGCTCGGCCATGAAACTCAACCCTACCTCACAGGGTTGGAGGTTAAAATGGAGAGGAGGAAGAGGATTATGTAAGCCGCCTTGGGTTCCTTGCAGGAAAAAAGTCGGCGTATAAATATAATAAATAAATAAATAATTGTTGAGGCACTTTATAAATAGTATAATTAATTCATGCCAGAAAGGTAAGGAAGTGCTCTTTTTGAGTCTGGATCTTGATTTTCAGGAAGCCAGCGTTACACCAGCACTTAGCCTTGAAGGTAATTATAGACACACAGACTGCATACTAGGGATCCTGGCAAATTCCACCTAAAATGAACTTCAGTGGCTGATCCAGGGGTGTGCCCAGGGAATACCTGTGGCAGAAAAAGTGACTGGGGAGCTGTGAAGTCCCAAGGATCATGTAAAAAGGTCTTCATTCAGGGAAGCTCAACTAGCCTGTCAGCCTAACCCAAGCCCACGTGAATGATGATTTGATTTCTTCTTTTGGAAGACAGCACTAATCCGTGTTACAGACTATTCTCAGGGCAGCACTTCATTCAGGCTTCAGGAATTACCATGCCCATGTTTAATAAGAGTTAAATCAGCCTGTTGCTGGTGAGTCACATGCAAGTTGCCATCGTGGGATGCATTCAGCCCAGGTTACCTTTTGGCACGTCACCGTTCACACCTGAAAAGGTGTGTGTGTGGGGGGGATGACACAACTTTAACTTGACTCAAGCTGAGCATTTTCAGTGGTTTGGAAACACTGAGTGAGTTGTGAGAATAAAGAGTACTGTGTTGTTAGATCATTCCTTATTAAACGTATGATTACGGTAATGACACACCATGTACTAAGAAAGTAAGTTCCACTCACAGAATCCATCTCGGGCAGAAAGGAGTAAAGATTCTAAATTTCATTGATAACCATAAGAACTGAATAAAAGGGTGTACAATTTATCTTAAGGCCTTATCTTCCCTTCCTACTCACATCCATTCCTAAATGCCAACAGTGATATTTATTTGTTTATTTATTATATTTACACCCCGCCTTTTTCCCTGCAAGGAACCCAAGGCAGCTTACATAATCCTCTTCTTCATTTTATCCTCACAACAACTCTGTGTGGTACGTTAGGCTGAGAGTTAGTGACTGGCCCAAAGTCACCCAGTGAGTTTCATGGCCGAGCAGGGACTAGAACCCAGATCTCCCGAGTCCCAGTCCAACACTCTCACCACTACCTCTCTATATTTGACATTTGAATATCTATATATCAAATATATATCAAGTATCTATCTATATATATATATGACATTTCTAAAATAAGGCCAGAATCCCAGCCCACAGTTCAGGGCTACGTCAACACCATGGAGCTAAAACAGTGGCTTTGATCAGGCACTAATGAAAAGCAGAATTCTCTGATTTGTATAAACTCTGCACATTATCAATGTACATTTCTCTTACTTTTGATTAATTTACTCTGCTTCTTATAAATATGGAGAGAGGCAAGCCAGTTGCCAAGGTGATTATGGTAATGTGCCCTCCTTCGTCTGGTAACCGAATGAGGTAATAATGAGGCTTTCAAGTTTGTATCAGATTAGCTCAAATTCAAAAGCTTTAGAGATAGATGAAACCAAGCAAGTACCTCTGGAAGACAGGGGTGGGAAACGTGCAGGTCAAAACATCTGAAGGGCCACGACTCCCATCAGCCCTAGTAAGCATAGCCACTGGTGAGGGATGATGGGAGTTGGAGGTCAAAACCTGTGGAGGGCCACAAGTTGCCCACCCTTGCTATAGGACAGGGCTCTCCAATCTTGTGTCTCCAGATGTTGCTGGATTACAGCTCCTAGGATCCTTCGCCATTAGCCATGCTGGCTGGGTATGCTGGGAGCTGTAGGCCAGCAACATCCGGGGACACAAGGTTGGAGAGCCCTGCTATAGCAGAATGTTTGTTCAGTTATCTATGCTAATCAATTGGAAGCAGCAGAAAACCTAGATTAAAAATGAGACTGGGGAATGGAGGGCAGAACTTCATTCTCTTGCTCTCCAACCCCTGCATAGTCACTGAGAGAACTGAAAGTGTTTTTCCTCACTGATGGGATTGCTACTTCAAGCTAAAGTTTAAAATAACACTTCTTTGTTGAGATTGTCTGTATTTGAAAAAAAAGCTAAATGTTGCATCCTAGCTAGTGGAAGAGCTGCCTTTGTTAAAGCTCAATATGTTGTATTAGTTGAACCTATGCATTCAGAAGCGCAACTGAGTAGGGAATGCTCATTCTGCATTAAGCAAGCCAACCTGATTCGCACTTCCCTGATAAATATGTGGATAAAAGTGCAGTTACCTTTGGTTTTTGCACTTCTCCAAAATTTGCAATACAGTTCTGTGCTCAAAAAGTATGTATATATTTTAAGGATAAAATGCACGCAGATTTTTTTTTTTCAAATTTTCATGTGGCTAAAAAACATTGCAGACTGATGTAGAAACAAGATGTAATAGACTTATGAATCAACTATGTGACACTGACACAAACTGGAAATAGACTGATCTGTCCATCCCTACCCCGAGCTTACTCCCAGCTAAGTATGCATAGGATTGTGGACAAAAGCTGTGGAATGAACAGGTTAAATGTAAAAAAAAGAAAGAAAGAAGATAAAGAAATGTCATGTGTTCATCAGCCTACATAAAGTCTGACAGTACAATCCTACACATGTGTACTCAGAAGTAAACCCTGCAGAGTTTAACTGGGCTTACTTCTAGGTAAATGTATAGGATGAACTTGATCAATTTCAATGTATATAATATTGTTGCACTATATTGGGAGTGGACTTTACAGATAGCCAAGTATTCATTTCTACTAGCCATCAAATCCAGTGATAATTTGCAGAACCCTGTACAAAGGGGCACTGAAGTGTCATCATCTGAACACCGGAAATCATATTCCCTCACTCCTCCTGAGGCCTTCTGAAATTTCACTAGGCACTTTATTTTACGCATGTGATGTAAGCACGTATTCACAATAATAGGAGCTAGAAACTCTTTTCTTCTTTATGTGAATGACAAGATTCTTGGAAACTGGAACATTGTGTCTAGTACTGCTTTCAGTGCTTTGAAGCACAGCACCTGGCATCAGGTAGATCAGACTGGAAACTTACCTGGAAGAGGGCAGAGGGGGGAATGGACAAACTCCCCCTTTCACAAGATCTGTTCTGTTGTACTCAGCCCACCAATGCCAGCAGGGCCTCAAAGTGACACTCAATGACAAGTTATGCCAGATTCAGTTTAGGTGACCTTCCACCAAAAATACAGGCCAGGATCATTAAATATTTGCTGCTACACTAATCCAATCATCCAAATCACAAAAAGTTTTTGCAAGTGGGCTGGATTCACCTTTTCGTGTGAACTGCGAGATCTTTTGAGTCATATGACCAATGATTAACACAAGCTCTCCCCCAACATAGTAAGCTCACTTCTTATGTTTTCATAGTAAATAAAGACAAAATAGATATATGTTATTGGTCCAACACAGGAAGTATGCGAACTTTTGAGTTTTACAGCATTCTTCATAGCACAGTATCTTCCGAAGTTCAGTGAATCTTAGAGGCTTGCATACTCTTACAGCAACCTATGTTGGTCCCAATATTGAAAAAAACCTATTTTGTATCTTATATCCTTTGGGACCAACATGGCAACCATTACCTCTCTGAAAACATTAGGTCTAAAGAAAAGCTCGCTGTCTTCTTATTCAAAGCTTCACTTTTGTATGTGAAGGTATGTTAATTAATGAGCAAAGCAAGGGATACAGGTCATAAATATTTGCTGGGGGGGGGGGGCTGAGGCCAGTGGTGTGTCTGGGACAAAAAGGGCAAGTCTGGGAAAAAGTGGCAAAATAAGTTGATTTTAGAGCTTGCCTGAAAATATTGCAAAGAGGTTTCTGGTTGGCAGAAGTAGATCCTATGATACTGAGGTACTGATCCGATATTGCCTGCTGATATGTCTCCAGTATTATGCCTCACAATAAAACAAAACCAAAAATCCCTAACTCTATACAATGCAGCCTTTAGAATTTCTTACTGCTGCAATAGTGCTAATTAATTACAACATGCAGGTATACTCGTTTTTTGTAAGCACGTTTTACTGCATTGTAAAACGTGCTTGCAAAAACCTGACCACATGGTGGTAAAACCTGCACATGACCGATCTATGCCAATTAGATTTATAGTGGTGGAACCTGCTCTTATAATAGGTACAGAGTTTGAACTTAGGTAGGTTAAAAATCTGTAAGAAAAAACACTTGCACCCAGGAAATCACATTCAAAAACCAAACAATGTTAAAGATCTGTGCATCACACTGTTCTTTCCCTTCAACTTTTGTTTATTGATGTACTGAACATGAAAAAGTACAAAGGATCCAAACACAAAAGAAAACATGTACAGCCTCTTTTAAATACTCAACAGAATATATTTTTTCTATCCAACAGATGTGAATTAAGTCATACTGTACAACTTCAAATAAATACCAGCCTTACATTTTATTAAGTGCGCTGATAAACAGTGTAAAGTGAAGCCAGATAGACATGCCTTCTCATCAATGCACCTTTTTTTTTTTTGCTACAGTAGTACATAGTAGCAAAGAATGTAGTTACTGTTTTCCCCCCACCACAATGGAACTCTGTTTTCTGAAGCACAGAAAGTTTGTGTTAATGCAGAATAGTTGCTCAACACACCTAAAATGAGTGTCTCTTAGGAGGCCAATTGATTTGAGTAGCATTGAATGTGTCTAGCATGAAAAGTCGCTTGTCACTTTAGCACACTTTATTCTCCCACAGTATTATGTACTGTACTATACTGAAAATTTATAACTACAGTTTTAAAAAAAAAGAATCAAAAAGCAACTGCAAAGATCATGTACAAGTATGTTATGCATAGCACATTGCTTGTTCTAAGGGGAAGCGTATGAGCATCTCAGTTTATACAAAAAGCAGGACGGAACTATATAGTTGTCAGTGCATCCTGGTGAAGGCACTGCAGCCTTCAGCTTTTTAAAAATTTATTATAAGCTAGATGCTAATCAGAAAATATTTGTATTTTTTGACCTTAAATTTCTTCCATACATGGTAAAGACTTTATTATTTCCCCAAATAAGTGATTTAAGCATCATACAAAGTTAAATTTCAATAGCATACAGGTATTTATGATTCTGGTATGAAAAATGTAAGGAATTTGTTCAAAACCTATGGTTATACTCATTTTTTTTTTACCACAAACATATTTATAAACAAAAATGTAGCATCACCATAAACAGCTGAAGCTAGACTATCTACAGACAAAATTTGCAACGTATCTGATACACTGTAAATTCAAGTCCCCAGGACAACAAAAATGAATAAGCAGACCTCAAGTAACAATCTTAATGCCATTTACAAAGGAAAAAAAAACATACAAAAACATTCAAAATTTGAACATCACTTGGCATGTTAAGAAGTAAACAAAACAAAAAACAGAAGAAAACTCAAAATATTAGCTGAAAAGAGGTTCATAAACGAAAGATCTTATTTACATTACACAAAGCTCAGGTGTTAGCCTTGAACGTAACTTTCAAAATACCTTCAAATATATCCAACGCAAGAGTCAGACTGCTTCTTCCTGGTCTGCCACTGTGCAAACCATGTGCAAACATCTTTTTATTTTCTTTAAGACAAAACAATTCTTCAAACAATACTGCAAGTACATCACTAAACACCATGAGCTCTATCTGAAGGGAATTCTATAGGAAGAACAGATTTTTTCCCCCATCTCAGTTAATTTAAATTTCTTGCCTGCTCTTATATACTTTTAAATTTTTCTTTTGTTTCAAAATCACAAGTTAACGTGAGCCACCTATCACATAGTAACCAGGATGTTCAGAGACTGCACCAACTATTACAAAATCAAAACCAGCAGTGCTTTCCCAGTGATTCCACTTCTTGAGTAACAAAGATCTCTAAAGAATTTCTACATCATAAATCTCTCTAAAGTGTTTTTCCCCCAACCACTGCAAATTTCCTGGTAAGTTTTAAAAGCTCACTAGGTGTCATATGAAGAGATTTCTCAAAGTATTCAAGTCAAAATATTTGTTCCAGGACCTGTAAAAAGTTTCTCCAAATTTTCTCTTTTTTATAAAAATAGATGCTTTGTGTTTTTTTTTTTAAACCCACATCAAAGAGGCTCTTATCTCTTTGGCAAGGTACTGCTTTACGAAAAGTTCTCCATTAATCTTACAATAAGCTTTTATAATGCACCACCCCCCTTCCCCAACCCAAATCATAATTACAAAATAAATATTTTTAAACTTTATAAATAAAAATGTAAACTTGAAAACACTTTTCTTGAACAGACTAAACAGCAAGGCATTAAAGTGTAAATCAAACACAACATAAGACTAACTAACTCAAGGATTATAACACAAAGCCTCAATATCTACTCACAGGTTCAAGGCAGTCGTGTAAAAGAAATTTCTTCCCTTAGCTCAAACATTTTAAAAGGTCCGCCTTCTTCAAAGAAGGCAATAGAATGCATTGTGACAGGTAAAAACCCTGTACCTCTTGTCCATATTCAAACATAAGATATTTAAGAAGTTATAATTCAAATACTAGCAATAAAAAATCTCGCATATTCTTAGGATGCTAGTCTTTTATTCTCCCATCTCAATACTGACTTACAAAGACATTTACTAATGTATAAAGTTTCTTTTAACTTGCCTTTGTTGAATAGTTTTCAAATATAAATTGGACTGAGGGCAACTCATTAGGCTTTGTGCGTTTTGTTTGTTTTAAACGAGACCTGCAAAACTCTGTCTCCAAGGCGGTATCCATTCAGGCTGGCTATTGCCATGGCTGCCTCATCATAGTTTGTCATAGTCACAAATCCAAAACCTTTGCACTTGTTTGTGTTGAAGTCACGGATAACCTTCACGTTGGTAACTGCTCCGAAGGGTCCGAACATTTGCCACAGGATGCTCTCATCTGCATCAGGAGCTAAATTGTACACAAAAATGCACCATCCCGTTCCCGCATGTCCTGGGATATTGATCCCAGCCAAACTGGTCATTCCATCAATGGTCATTGGAGAAAACCTACTAACCAAGGCAGGGAGGGGGGAACAAAAAAAAAAAAAAGAGACATAAGATATTTAGAAGAATAGAATGCATTCTATTTCCACACATCAGCATGCTGAACAACTTAAACTAAGATCCTTTCTGTCTAGTTGTTGTGCCCTAAGCATGCAATTGTTTCTTCCCTCAGGCTTCTGATTTTGTTGGGAATTTTTGTTGGAGTTCTCATATTTTCTGAGCATGCAAAGCATACATTCACTGCTATAGCACAGTGCTTCTCAAACTATGTGCCAGAACACACTAGTGTGACTCAAGAAAAATACTAGAATGTTGTGATAAATAATTAATGCTCTTATGAGGTTCTGTGTATGCCTCCTTCCAGACTCTTCTGAGGGCAAGGTCATTCTGCTGATTTTCTGCACTGGGTATTACTGAATGATCCACTCAAGTGTTGACACATGGCGGAATTATCTGTTTCCAGGAGATTCCCAGTTGCATTTCAACATGAGTCACTGCTCTGGATGGGCCTCCTTACAGTGAAGTGTGCCTCCAAGTTAATTAAGAAAAACACTGCACCTCTGCTAGCAGATGTCTGAGAAAAATGGTGACTGAGTACCTTACCAGTTGACATTTATGACAAAAAAAGTTAAATGCACTCTATCGTACAACTCTAGCATGGCAGTGGCCACCTAGATTTAGCAGCGGCTGTTTAATTCTATTGTTTTTTTTAAAATGGGCAAGAGCAATAAGGCTAGCTCCATTTCAGGAATATTTTAGTTAGCTCCTTAATAAAGATCTGTAAAATATTAATTCTTTGAATACCCTCCTCCCTCTCGTACTGTACAGTGAGAATCTAGCCGGATTATTTCCCCCCATGAAAGGCATTGACAGCAACACATCTGATGTAAATGTAATGGCTGCAAATGTATTCATTTTTAGTTATTCTCATCATCAGACAGTCAAAGTCAAACATGAATTTAGCATACCTTGCCTCAGCCCCTAACTCCAAAAGTTGCCTTAATGCAACTGGACCTCGACGTGGGAAATTTGTAATTTGGATCCTTGGCTCTCTCTCTCTCTCTTTTTAAGTAAAAGTTGCTGATCTGCCATGCCACATCTAACTTCCCCATTGCAATACGAAGATAATTTTGTCTACACTACAGGGTTCGTTAAGGCTTATGAAGATAATGTACATGAAATTCTGCAAACACTCTAAAACTTTATATCAATGTTATGTTTTCCTTATCCCTGCCCCAAGTCCATATCCCCTCACCATCTGCTTGCATAGACGCAATACTGTTGGCACTGAGGGCGAAAATAGACATTACTTTAAAGACACATCTTTTTCATTTGTAATTTAGAGATGGTACAGGGGGTCAATCTGGATCAGGACCCTGGTGTGTGTGTGTGGGCTTTACTGCTTCTCTCCCCTCTACAGTACCAATTCAGATTGGTCCCCTGCACCTACTACAGTAATACCTTGGATTGCAAGTAACTTGGTCTGAGAGCGTTTTGCAAGACAAGCAATTTTTTAAAATAAATTTTGACTTGATAAACAAGTGACGTCTTGCAATACAAGTAGTCGTATTGATGTAATCGCTCGCCTAGAGCGGGCCGAAATCGGCCCTGCTCACGCCCACCAGAGACTCGCTTTGATATAAGAGTGTTTTGGATTACAAGCATGGTTCCGGAACGAATTATGCTTGCAATACAAGGTATTACTGTATTTCTATTGCAAAAATAGTGATCCATTAGCTACATGTTTAAAGCAATGCCCTCAAAGTACACTAATACAGAAAGGCCTTAAGTTGTTCCAAAATGTAAGGCAACACTACAGGTCATTAAATGACAGGCACTAACTGCACAAGAGCAGCGGTCAGCTAGACAAAGGAGAAATATTTAAAATGTAGAAACCAATGAAATGATAAAGGTAATGTCAAGGTAGGAAGTGGTAAGTGATGCAATAAAATAAAACTTTCATTTAAAGTCTGAACATGCAAAGGTAACTCAATGTAAACCATAAATATAATGTTAAAAGTGCCCATACTCCAATAAATTTAAAAGGTACCAAGACTTTCAATATAAGCACTAATTTATTATCAGAAAAGTTAGTTATTATGACCTAACACAATTCCTCATTACCTCTTTACTCCATAAGCCATATTGAGCAGATTGTCCAACCTGCAAAACACATTTAGCAAAGTGTTCAGTCTTCAGATATTTTACCTTCAAGTGTAAGTTGCTAGTTTGTCTTGAAAGGTTTCTCATAGAAGAGGTTTACAAGGCTGCAAATATACAACCAATATATATTATCTGCATTTGCCCCACCCCCCTTTGGCTAGAGAGAGAACCTGCAAGTATTCCCACAAAGCCAGCTTTGATTAAATTTCTATTAGGTATTTATGTAAAAGAACAGATCAGCCTCTGGAGGACATAGAACAAGGCTTCCAATTCTGCACTATCAAGACAATTAGGCATTTTAAAGTGACAGAAGCAGAACATCTATATTAAAATAGTTCAGAGAATGAGTTTCATACAGAGATCCTTTCAGAAATCTTTACAGGAAGGACTAAACAACTCCATTATCAGAAAATATTTTGGGCTGAAAAGTATATTTACTTATTCTACACATTTCTTTATTCATTACACACAGCCCAACAGTCAAAACTATGTTTTCTAAAACCAAGTGGTGGGAATTTTATTGATGACTAGACAGTTTGGTTCGCACACAACGCTAAGCGGGATTTGTTTAGCCTTGAACATCTGAACCCACACCAGGCAACACACTATGGTTTATTCTGGGGCAACACATTCCACTTTAAAGCCACGATTTGAAGTTGGTTTACAAATCTTGGCTTACTCCTGATTTGTTTCTGTACCTCAGCCAAGCCTCTCACTAATCCACAGAGCCAGGTAAGACACATGGACTGGGTTTGCACGACACAACAACCCATCATGGGTTGTTACTCATGATGGATTGTCATGCTGTGTGAACCCGGACCTATTCTCCCAGGGTGGCTTGTTTGAAGGCAACAAGCCACCCTGACAATCCATGGGCTGTAGTTGGGGTTGTTGTACCCACAATGGTTTGTCATATCATCCGAACTCGGGGGATTGGCCCCATCATGGGTATAGGGAATTGGCCAGCAACTCGCTTGGCAAGAGAAGCAAAAACCCCTTGCCACTCTTGCCAAAGCTTGCCCCAGCACCTGCCAGTGCAATCCATCCACAAGTGCCCGAGCAGCACTTGGGGGCAACTGGCACTAGCTGGATGTCCCCCGCTACGATCGCGAGCTGCTTGATTCACTGCAGCTTTTATGCCACTTTTTAAAAGTTTTGTCCTTTTTTATTATTATTTTTTTGCCACACTTGCAAGCCTCGGGTGGGTCAATGTCCTGGGGGGGGACCTGCTGTCATAGCACAGAGGGTACCAGGCATGAACATTGACCCAAAGAGGCTCCAAATCAGCTTTTTCGTCCCTTTAATTTCTCCTGACAGCTGTCAAAAGATGAGCTGTCAGGGGAAAGTAAAGGTGCAAGTGATCTTTGCTCACAAAAAGGGGGTGGTGGGACTTACACCCCCTTCGTGGCATGATCCTATGATCCTCCTGTTTTTGTTTTGCACTAGACTGTCCTAACTGCGAGCTTGCTTACTTTTCCAGTTGTTCCCGAGACTCTAGATCAGGGCTCTCCAACCTTGGGTCCCCAGATGCTGCTGGACTACAACTCCCAGAATCCCTTGCCATTAGCCATGCTGGCTGGGTATGCTGGGAGCTGTAGGCCAGCAACATCTGGGGACCCAAGGTTGGAGAGCCCTGCTCTAGACGCTCGGGAACATGGAAAAGTGTGAGCCACCCCCTTTTAAAAGGAGCTGTCAGTTTTGACAGCTAGATGTCAAAATGCTAGTTCCTTTTAAAAGAGGTTTCTGGACAGGGACATATACATTCGTGCCCCTGGATTCCAGTTCATTAGCCCTGCGCTGGCACTGACTCACTGCTGTGTGAGTCAAGCCAGCTCATGGACTTCCATCTCAAAGACGGGCCATGGTTTGTTAATTTTTTAAAAAAACACTAAGGAAATTTGCACAAATCACACTATTTGTGCAAATTGGAAGCCTAGAACTATGCAGCTCTAGCACAATTTGCACAAATTGCACTAGAACTATGTAGTTTCTTGTTTCCAATTTGTGCAACTAGCACTATTTGAGCAAATTGCATAAATTTGTGCAAATTTCCTTAGCATTTTAGAAAGAAAATGTGCAAACTGGGGCCCATCTTAGAGACAGAAGTCCATAGAAAAAAAACCTGACTCAGCCCGCTTCCAATCATTGGATTGGATACAGGCAGGAAATCCATTGAGCTCAAACAAGTCAGATTTCCTAGCGTCAGTACATCCCTACACACAACCCATGACACCTCCCTTTAAAAAAAAGCACAGGAACACACACCCTCCAGAAAAACACAGACAAAGGAAACCAGTTCCTCAAACACCCCCTCCCCACCCCAGGGGAACCCCCCCCCGAAGCCCACATGAAGCAAACACCACAAACAAAAACCACACTCCTAAACCACACCCACAAATACAGACAAAACAATCCTTTACTGTTGGCTAGGGTGTTTATGATGCTATCTGGGTACTGGCAGAAGAGATGGAGGAAAAATAAGCCAGGAATTGGCTGAAGAAGCCTAGATTACTATGCTCATCTGCAAGACTGACTCAGGTTTGTTCAATAAACCGTGGTTAAAACAAATCTAGGCTTAGCGTTTAGTGCTGTGTGTGAAAACAGTGAATATCTCTATAAATTATATGAGCTCCAGGTATCTTTCAAATGTTTTAAATTGTTATATATTACACATACTCTTGGTTAAATGTCAACAGTACTGCCACATTGGCATAACTTGAATAAAGGAAGCACGGTTTCAATAGATTTACTTTTAACTTACCGAAAATATGAACTTCTTATGCAAAGGAAGTAGTTTTATGCTTCAACAGTGTGATAGAGATAGAACTTAGATTAATCTTGGGTCCCTATTAATTATTGTTGAGAAATCAGAAGCCAAGCTCAAGAACATGCACTCCCTTTTTCTCAGAGCAATCCCCTCCCACACATCACTTATTAATCACATTTAAGTGAAGTGTTGGCACCAACATTAACTATGGCTAGTGCTAATTCACCCAGAATTCGATAACCACACTAAGCTGCTCTCAATATGGAATGGGGTAAGAGAATGAAGCACACACTCCTAAATTCGGCTCCTTTAAAAAAAAAATTTAAGGTGCAATCCTATGCACATTTAGACAGGAAAAAGTTCTACAACTCCCATCATCCCTCCAGGCAGCCATGCTGGCTGGGGCCTGCTGGGAATTATAGGACTATTTTCTGTATAAACTTGCATAGGATTGCAGCTTAGATTAAGGAGCCAGCATTGTAATGAAAGCAACAAGATTAATAAAGTTGGGAGTCAAAAAGGACCTGAACTAAAACCCAGAATAAGCCTTTATTTTATCTCCCCCCTAAAATGGAACAGAACCTCAACTATTATCTGAAAGTCTCTGTTAAACTTGAACTGGAATGGATCCTCAAAAATACAAAACAAGAACAGATTACTTGTTTAGAATAAGGATTTGACCAAAAGCTCCTGATGCGATAGCACTAACTTGCACCACAAGAACCACAATGAGCACATAAAATTATTACAGGGTTGCGACTAAAACTTCATTTTCAATTTCCCTGATTTTCCCTGACCATCATTCAAAAATAACCCCAAGTTACATATGTTACACTACATTAAATAACTGTTTTATTAAATGGTAATCACTACACAAGTTCTGAAAGGCATTTTTTTGGGGGGGGGTGTCAAGATAGGAGCTTCAATATGAGCTTCTTTAAATATTGAGCCTGGGTTCGTATGACACGACAACCCACAGTGGCTTATAAGCCATGGTGGGTTGTTGTGTTGTGGGAACCTGGGATGGGTTTGTCGCAATGGCTAATTTGGTGGTTATAAGTCACCCTGAAAAGCCATGGCTTGTAGTAGGGTCTGTTTGACCCACAAAGTGTTGCTGTATCATCTGAACCTGGACAACATGACTAATCATGGGTCAACCCCAACTACAAGTGAGCCGCTTGGCAAGAGCAGCAAAAATCTGTTGCTGATCTTGCCAAGCAGCTAGCAGGTGAACATCATTACCAGCCACCCAAAAAGTCCCCGAGCGGCACTTTGGGGCAGCTAGCAAAGGTTTCCCTTGCTCCCAGCTGCCATCACGAGCCATTTCGGGCTCGCCGCAGCTTGACTCCCCTCCAACCCCCCTTTTTTGGTGGGAGATCTCAAAATCAGGCTGTTAAACCAGCTTTCACAATCCTCATGGGGGCATCCATGATGTGCCCCCCAAGGACCCCCTTGCGCTCAATTTTTTAAATTGCGCTCATTTTTTTTAACCCGACCTGCTCAATTTGTGCAAATTGGGCAGAGTGGGTAAGCAAGTCATGGGCTAGGTACTGGCCAGGATGGGTGCCTTCTGAACAAATCCAGGAGGCACCCTCCCTGTACAGTGCCTACCCCAGGGCTGCAGGTAAGTATTTCCCTCCTTTGCAAGGAGCTGACAGGTTTGACAGGTTCAGACCTGTCAGCTCCTTACAAAGCCCTGGGAGATCGTGGTTTGCGGAAAGGGGATCTTTCCCCCCTTTTTGCAGTGCAATCCCCTGGTTTCTTTGGGGGAAATCAAGTGTCCCTAGTGGCCCCACAGTTTTGCAAGTGTCCCCCCCACTGCTAGCATTGGGGGAACCTTCAAAACTGGAGGGGATTCCCACTGACAACAGGGAGGGCATGGTGTGACATGTGTCAAAGTAACATCAAACTTGTGGACCCCCAGCACTGAGAATCCCCTCATGTTTTGCTGCTCCCTGAGGTGCAAGACACTCAGGGTTAATGGCAAAACTGAGGGGACACTTGGAATTTGCAATCACACCAAAAACCCCCGCAGGGATCCTCCTGGAAAAGGGGGGCAATTGAGAGAGTGACCTCCACAACACCCTTTTCCACATGAGCCTTGGGTTTTTTGGGGGGGACCTCACGTGCCCCTGGCTTATCTACACTTGGAAAAGTGAGAGCAGCCTATAGCCAGATGAGCATCCCCCCAAAAAAACCCCAAAGATCCTGCTGCTAAGGGTCTTTCCTACACCACCACCCCCTTTCCCCCCCAGCGCTTGCAAAGGGGTTTTTGCAAAGTGCTACAATGTTCATTTTTGGCAGGTACAATTGCTGGGAGACAAACTGTGGCAGGACTGAACTTTTCAGCTGGCTAGAAGAAATAATGGATGGCTACCAAGTCCAGCCAGCCACAATGTGCTGACCGCTGTCAAAATATTCACATCTTCAAATCAATTGAAACGGATTCCGGTTTGTCTGAATGCCCAAATTTCCCAGTTGCAAGAAGCCAGTCAGCTTCTCCATAATAAAATAATGCTATCACATGAGGGTTCATTTTATTCTGTTTTACTCTTAACAACCATCAGCCAATAAACATTTTCAAAATCATATAATCATATCATGGAATATGTGTGCATCATTACATTACACTTGTGTTCTGCTGCTTCTCTACTCCAACTGCTCCAAGTGCAGACTGTCCTCTTGCAGCAACATCTCAAAAAATCCATTACATGAGTATATCTTAATCACAATTTCCATGACGTTTGACCAATTTTCCTGATTTTCTCTGACCAATTTCCATTTCCCAGATTGTCCCTGACTTTCCAGAAAGTGGCAACCCTGAAACACCTATATAACACCTATATTTTGAGAGGATTTGTATATTTTAGGTTTGTCTGGGATTCTGTATCCACCCTCTTCAAGACATCTGGGCCTGGGAAACATAAGACATGGATTGGACTAGAGGCCAGCTTGGTCTTTAAAGGCAGACACTACTATAGCAGACTGAAGAGAGCTAGACTAGTGTCCAGACCCTGGAAATCAGAGACATGAGAGTGGAGGCTAGAATACCATAGCTTGCTCTACTCTGCTGTGCAAATGATAATTTGTTTTAATATTTAAATTTTAACCACGTAAGACAGAGCTGAACCAGTTGTTTCACATGTACCAACCCAGTTATTGAACATTTATTGGCCTGAACCAGAAAAAAAACCAGAACAATTTCAGTTGCAGCTGACTCTGAACTGAAACTCAACCAACAAATATAATAGTTTGACTCCCTGGAATTAAGCTGTGTTGTTATTATTCTAGACATAGTCATTCAGTTCATACCACATCTCTGCCCCCCCTGCCCCCCAAAAGAGTCCTGTGTGCATGTTCAGACATTTCTGCCTGTTCACCAGTCTTTCAAATTTTCACTTCTGACTGCATCTCCTTGAACTATGGAGACTTCCATGAGGTCACAAACAGAATGTGGGTAAAGAGTTGGAGCAGAAACTCCATGGAATGGACATGGTAACCTCCACAATAGCCTATATGCTCTATAGTAGCATTCCCCAACCTGGTTCCCCCCAGACGTTTTGGACTTCAGCTCTCAGCATTTCAGTGGAAGACCGCCAACCTGGTCTTCTGCGCGGGTTCAATACTAACGGGGGTAGCGAGTCCTGGGGGCGGGCCTTCTCCGAGGTCCCCCAGCGACTATCACCCTTAGCCTAGAACAAAGGGATAACTTATAGCCACAAAAGTATCTGTTATAAAACAAGTTTATTTACAAAAATGACCGTCACAAACCCAGACACACGCCAGCAATACAGCTTATCAGTACAGCACAAAGTAGCAAGCAAGAAATCTCAAGGACACCGTGATTTCAGGGCTCTCAGCTAGTTAGTTCAGCTCGGGCTCCAGCAGAGGCCCGGTCAACCGCATGCTGCTAGCTGGGTTCCCGGCGGAGGTCCGGTCTACCCAAGCGGCTAGCTAGTGATTTCAGCTTGGTTGCCCGGGGGTCCGGTCAACCCAAGCGGCCAGTGATTTCAGCTTGGTTGCCCGGGGGTCCGGTCAACCCAAGCGGCCAGTGATTTCAGCTTGGTTTCCCGGGGGTCCGGTCAACCCAAGCGGCCAGTGATTTCAGCTAGCTGGAGCACGCCGGGTGCTGCTACCCGGGGTTGCCGATCCCTTCGTTCCCTTACCCCAAGCATGGGGCAAGACTGCTGATCAGGTCCAACAACTCAGTTCCCTTGCGCAGGGTGTTTTATACCTTGGGTTTCAGGTAGCCCCTCCCTCTGCAATCAGGTGGGTGGCCAATCAGGTGGGTTGCCACCCTCCTCAGGTGGGCGGCCAATCAGGTGGGTTGCCACCCTCCTCAGGTGGGCGGCCAATCAGGTGGGTTGCCACCCTCCTCAGGTGGGTGGGGTCCCCTTGAAGCCACCTGCTTAATGGTCCCATCCTGTGGTGTTGAATGGCCCTTTCTTATGGGTGCCGAAATGTCTGCTCTCGCAAGGTATTCAAGTCTTATGTAGATGGGGCTGATATAGAGAGCATTGACGAACCTGGAGATGCTTCCTGCCTTCCCCCCTGGGGTGATTCTATGCAGATGTTGTTTGTCCCTGTTGGTCTCTGTGGAGACTGGCTGTCTCTGCCCCCTGGGTCTCCTTCCCCCCTCCTTGGTGAGTGTGTGTGTGTGTCAGAAAGGGGTTTTAGGTTGGCTTTCTCCACAATTTCAAACCATTAGCCATGCTGGCTGGGGCTGAAGGGGGTTTAAGTCCAAAACATCTGGAGGGCACCAAGTTGGGGAAGGCTGTTCTGTAGCAACACTTTCTCCATACCCCAGGGAGGGGGCTCAAAGTTTCAGAAGTAATCTACAGGGTGGCCAGTTGCCGGCCAGATGGGCGATAAATAAATATAAATAATAATAATAATAATAATAATAATAATAATAATACATAGTTTCAAAATCGGCTCTCTTGTTTTAATGCATATTCCTTAGGCCAGTGATGGCGAACCTTTTTGAGCCCAAGTGCCCAATAACAGAGCTTTCAATGATACAAACAGTTTTTTGTTGAAAAAAAAATCAACTCAAAAATAGATTTTTGCTATTGTATGCATGCTGATAATTTGTCAAACCTTGGCTCATACTCCGTTAGTTTGAGAGCAACACATGCAGCACTCAGGTCAACTGTTAGGGCTTTACATCCAAGCCATGCTCTGTGCATCATTCTTCAAAATGTGATAATGTAGAAAAGAATTCTGTAACAGGAATTCTAGAATAAAATCATTCTGTTCCACACTGTGAGAAAGAACAAAATCATTAGTGTTTTGCAGAAGGGGACAGTCTTTTCGCGTTCTGGTGACCAATGGCTCGAGTGCCCACAGAGAGGTCCCTGCGTGCCAGCTGTGGCACCCGTGCCATAGGTTCGCCATCACTGCCTTAGGCTTTTACCAAATGCAATAATCTGTCTCTGTGTATGTTTATATGTGTCTCTGGGCGTGTTCGCATGACATGGGAACTGCAGGGGAGCAAAGGCCCCCCACGGTTCCCGCATCATGTGAACGCCGACTGGGGGCGCCCCCGCGGGCTGACCGCGCGTGGGTCGCACGCAAAGTGACCATGGGCGGTAGAGGGGTAAGCCCCTACTACGTGTGGCCACCCTGCCGTGTGAACAGCAGGCGGCCGTCCCGCGGGGGCTGCACAGAGGCAGCAGCCCAGAGTGGCCGCTCCAGTCTGTAGGGGCAAACAGCCCCTCTGGGCATCCTGAGCTGCCCCCTAGCGCTGGGAGGCCCGCACTGCGGTGCGGGGACCGCCCACGCACACGGGGCGCAGGTCGTCTGCAGCGCCCCACCGGACCCTGCGGACGGCCCCCTGGTGCCTCCCCTGCTCGCAGCCTGGGTCGTGCAAACCGGTCCTCTGTCTCCGTGATCTTCTACTGCAATTTATTTGAAGGATAAAATATAAATTTGTATGAGATAGTTTTAAAGTTGTATATTACCTTGGAGGCCCCTTTTGGGCAAAAAGGCAATTAATACCTTTTAAAAAATCATATAATAAATAGCGAACGCATGTACCAAATACAAAAAGGAGAGAACACAGATAAAAGCACTGCTTTCATTTAAATAAAATATTCTGTCTTCGTTATCATAACAGGTGTGTTGGGCCTTAAGCTTTTTGAAAGCTGTATGACTTTTATTGTCAAGAAGCATGTCAGTTTCATCAACCCAGTCAACCAGGCATTCTATATTTGAAAGGAACTTAATTTCTGTCACATGGCAGCTCCCTTAAAAGGAAATGACTCATGGGTCAAGACATGGAGCGGTTGCTCATATTATTTACAAGAGGAGCATCTGCCTGCTACCATTATACTAGGCAGGGGCGGCCCCTATCAGAGGGCACCCTGGGCACCACCTGCCACTGTGTTCCCCCCACCTTACCTTCTTCTTTGCTGAGCCGCCTCTGGCTTCTCCACAGTGGCCAGCTGTTGTTGCTGCTGCTGCACTACTGCAGGAGCTCCTGGCAGTGCAGCAGTTTCAGTTACACAACTGAGCATGTGCGAACTCCCATACATGCTAAGAGTGTTCCAGTAACTCCAGGGACCAGGGCCTTCCTCTGGAGTGGAAAGGCTTTGGAGTCTGCCTGGCACCCAGCACCAAGCAGTGCTAGCACCACTCACTAGAAGGGAAGTGCTACAAAAAATGCGCTCAGCTCAGGTTGTTAGCCTGAGTGGGCCAACTGGAGACGACCCCTTCCCTCTTCAAGGGAGGGGATCTTCTGGGCAAGGTTGAAGCGCACAGGAGCCAGGGCAGGCACAGCTTGCCTTTCCTCACAGAACTAGTCAGAACAGCTTCAGCAGCAGCTGCTACATTACAGGTATGTTATTTAATCTTCGAAGGGGTTTGTGTGTGTGTATGGTCTGGTCTTGGGTTTGTGTGTATGATCTGGGGTTTCTATGCGTGCGTATGGTCTGGGGTTGTGTGTGTGTGTGTGTTCCATAGGCTGCTCTTCTGTGTGGCTCTGAGAATATCTTATCTTATGTTAACTATTATCACTATCAGTATCACTGTTATTATGGTGTGTTATGTATCTGTGTGTTTGCGTGTGCGTGCGTGTGTGTGTGTGTGTGTGTGTGTGTGTGTGTTTGGGAGGCCTGTGGGCTTTGCAAAGGATTCCTGCTGGCTTCCCAAGGGATATATTCATTATTATGATTACATGCAAAGGGGTGCCCATACTTTCTCCTGAGTAACCAGTCCTTACTTCTTACGAGATATGCATGATGTGGAATTTTGTACTATACTGTGCTGCTTCTGAGTAGGCCTGCTCTGGTGGATTGTTTGTGATGGATATACAAAGGCATGGATTTATGGATGCATTCAGAACTTGTTCCTGTGTTCCAAAGGCTGCTGTTCTGTGTGGCTCTGAGAATATCATGTCTTTTACAAAAAATATTATCATTGTTGTTATAGCTATATGGATTCTCCCCTTCCACTCATCATCTTAGAGTCACTTGATTTTCTGTGGAATGGGAGTTGTTGCTGGAACAGGAGAATGTGGGTTCAAAGGAGTACTTTTGTTTGGCTGTGATTTCTCCACCCACCTTTGCATGTTTTGTGCCTCAGTTTTCTCTTTCTGTGGCATGGGTTGCTGACTGTTGGGGATTCAAAGACTGCTCCGCCTCTCATATCCCCTTGGCTGTGCCTCTGCTGACCTTTGCTGGTCTTTGACCGTAATAAAGTTACTACTACTACTGCCTCTGCTGACCTGCCCTCCGCTCCACCACTCAGACTGGCCATATGTAGGCTTGGTTCCATGTTGTTTACTAATCTATCCTATCAACAGGCCAGCCAAAAGGCAGACCCCATATAGATGCATTACTTCCCATCATTCCCTGTTCCAACACAATCCAGCTTTACACAAAATTTGTTAATAGGCAGTGTACTTTTTTTTTGCCACCATCTCTGCACCTATGGTCCCCTAATAAGAAACATTCAGTATTTGACATGGCTCCCATAATCTTCAGATATCTGTGGTAATTATGCACCATCTAACTTGCACAATTATAGAAGCAAATGGAAGACTATGTTAAGCACTTGATGTATGGAATAAATTACTTAATTACAAAAATTGTCACTATGAAAAAAATCCCATCACCTAAACATGAGATGTACGCATAGTAACAGGGCCGCTAAATTAACAGTTAGGTACCACAGAAAGAAAATCTCTGTGGATGAGACAGAATACTTTTTAAGAGAACTGAAAGTTGTGCAAAAGAAGCATTGCTTTTCACTAATGCCTTGGGTCAAAACACATTTTGCAAGTCTTTGAAACGACACTAAACAGTTTTAGATTTTTCTCATCCAACTGTCACACCTGGTGAACATGCCTGAGGTTTTTGTCTCGTTTAAAAATCTCTGCAAAACATGTTTGACTAGAATTGACCATGAGGTGACTATGTGCATCAAGAGCAGCGATCCCTCTTTCAAACCACATGTTGTAACTGTCCTTAACTTGTGAATGGTCAAGATGTGAATGTCCAGAAACAATTTTGGGGACATAGACATGAATTCTGACAATCAGGCAATCATCAACATTTACTACCGTTGACCCAATTTCAAACATTCACAAAATTCATCTGGGTTTGTAAGCATGCGGACACCAACATGCACCAGGTTTTGGTTATTCAGTGTCACACACATCTGGGGAGTATGGAAAGAGAGGATATTCAGAAGAATTGCTTAGCCTCTCCAAACCACTGAGAGCTGCACTATTTTAGTAAAGTCAGTATAGCCATTTTGCTTTGATAGTAATCTTGGCTCTGCTGTATTTCAACAGTTCCTGCTTTCCTATGCTTTCATCCAAAACATGCAGTTAATAAGAAACACCAATACTACTTCCATCCAGTACCAACCAATAAGAGAGATATGGAAGATGCTGCATTTCTAAACAGACACTATCCATCTATTTCTATAGTGGAGACCAGTAGACATTACTCTGAATCCTAGAATTTCTATACACTGCTTGATGCTCAGGAGTGTTAGTACAATAACTTAGCAGCTAAGTAATGATTGAACAGCAACGTAACACTGGTGAAGCAGGTCAATCAATGCTTTTAGAGTGTGCACAGTGGTAGTTCTATTAATGAATCAGTGGAACAAATGCAGGTTTCAAACTGTGCCACCCTTTTCCAAATATACCATCAGAAAAACAGGCCCCAGTACAACTGGTTAGCTGTGTAAGCTCTAATTGAAGGAACTGAGCAAAAGGACACTCATCAACTTTGTGACTGGTTACCTATGTTAGTGCAATTGACCACAGAAGTCAATTTTGCATAATATTGTACTGATAGATTTGTAGCAGGCAGTTTGAGCGAAATTTTTCCAATTTCCTAAATCACCTGAGATCCGATTAAGCCAATTTGTAAAACCTTTGCAGTGAATTGGGGGGATGGGACAGGACGGGGACTGCACTGTAATTTTTTAAGATGCAGGCTGCAAAGTTGTCAGGACGAAGTCCCACTGAAGATAGTGTAACTAACATCCAAGTCATGGTCTACAACTAGAATTGCTGAAGTTCTCCTCTACCAGACTCAGAATAGGACTTGTAAAAGCCTGCCTCAAGTAAGAAGCGAACTCCCCAAATTCTTCTTCAGCTCAGATCAAATTCCTGGCTTCCATTCCTCTTGCCCTGCCAGCCCTCCCCATCCCATAAAACCTTTCTTGTCAGCCCCCCCCCCCTGGAAAGCTCCTCCGATTACCCTAGCTGGCAAGTGGGAACAGCAACAACAGTGCAGAACAAGAGAAGAGAAGAGAGGTTTGTCCCTTTCTTCCTCCCTCTTCTTCACCCAGGTGCACCGAGTAACAGTGCACCAGACCGTAAGGCCCAGGGACCCAAAGGAGATGTAGGTACTGCAACTGTAAGCCCTTGGGAGAAAAAAAAAGCCTCCTTTGTCTCCTCACATGCCACTGCTGCTCCTGTCCGTTGCCACGGGGTGGGGTTGATGAGTAGGCGCGTGTCACTTTCTTGAGCTTTGGACTGGGTTAGGAAAAGTTCTTCCCATTTTGGGTAAAGAACCTGAATTTTCTGAATTTTCTGAGTTGAGCAGGGGAGAGATCTCTAGGTTGGAACCTAATTTGCATCTCTCAATTTCATTTAACATCCAACTACAGTGGGGCAATAAGGGGCATCAATATGATTGTTTTTTTTTAAAGGAAGAGACAGTAGCATAGTACATCTATTTTGGTTTATACTAGTAAAGGAAGTAGGAGTCAAGAATGCATGGCATCCCCACATTTTCTAGCATGTATGCAAATTCCAGCATATCCCCCTTTCTCTTCAGAATCAGTTGCTACCATTCCCAGCCCAATGAATATCACTCACAATCTGTATGCTTGTAGGTGATATAGGGGAGAGCTGGACCAGTATATCTTGAATAAAGACTACTCAGGGATTTCAAAGGCCACAGGATATTGCGTGCCCCAACCCTGGCAGTAGCCATTTCTGCAGAAGTTTATTTACCTCTTTTCATGTCAGTGCAGCAATTCCCCAATGACCTTACTTCAGGCACAGTGCATTCTGGAATTCCTCTTCTGAGCAGTGCTACCTCTGCCCCGGCACTCAGTACTGGAGCAGGCAGTCTGCCTATGGAGAAAGGGCAAGTCTACTTTTATTCAATATTCAGCGGCTTGACAAGAGTATCCTTTGAAGAAAAAGAAAAAAAAAAAAACCAAAGCAAAAAACAAAATTCTCTAGAAAGACTAGGAAATCCACTGAATACTGAATAAAAACAACTGCCTTTTCCTGCTCCGGTGGAAGGGCTCACACTAGAATGAATGCTTTTATGGGTGAACAAGTTCATAGCACAAAATGCAAAGAATTTGTTTGAATTAAGTTGCTTAGTTAAGCCTGCCATTAGCCAGATGCTCAAATGGACACAGTAATTACAATTTTAAAAGCCCTGTGTGTTTTTTTAAAGTCGAGTTCCCCCCCCCCCGAGTATTCTAATGTCTAATAAGTACAGTCAATCCTTTGATCCAGTTTTCTACTCTGCTTTACATTTTGATACCTAATTGTCTCCAGTTTTTTTTTTTTTAAAACACACCTTTCTGAAGTTTGATAAAATGGATTCTAACGCATACCAAATCAAGTTTAGGGCATGCATGCACATTTGCGCACACGCAAGGATCTCTCAAAAAACAGCGCTAAACTGATACAAACCTCCAAGCAGTTAATGAATGTAGATTAACACAGTATTTGTTTCCATTCACACCATCTGTCCTTTTCAGTACACTAAAATACCACAGAGAAAAACATATGGCTGCAAGCTCTGTGTCACAGGAACAGAGACCCACACATGAAAATGGAGAGCTACTTTTAAAAACCCTGGCACTTTTTTTTCCCCATAGCAAAAAAGTGCAAGGTGAGCAATACCATCCAGAACAATACCTCTAAGGCAGAAGAAAATGGACTTCTTCCAGAAAAGTTTTAGATATGGAGTATCATATGTCAAGAACAGTGATTGATCTAATAGAAATTGCTTACTCTAGAAAATTAAAAAATAACCCTAAAATCATGGCGCAAACTGGAAAAAGAACATTCCCGCATTGTTTAAGTGTTACTAATTAGCTGCTTAAACTCATCTGTTTTTAGCTACCAACAGATGGCAGTGCTTTTAAATAAGTATTTACTGCTATGCCTTTCAGACACAAAGTTTAGAAATCCAACAACTCATATGAGGGAAGACGAATTTCTATTAGGGACAGGATCAACTGGTTGAAAGGAAATTCCAGATTGAATAGTTCACCCATGGGACAGTATACATTTCTACTTACCTAAAACGTTGAGCCTGCTGAGCTAGAGGTCCGGGATACCTTCTGTTTGGAGACTGGTACAGCTGGGAAAGGATGGCCTGATTTGTTTTTTGGCTTGGATTGTTGGCAAACTTTACAGTGATTGGCTCTGTGGCACCTGGAGGTTTCTGCCCATTCAAGCCTTTGATGGCTTCTTCTGCCTCAATCCGCTTGTCAAATCGGATGAAGCCCACACCCCTTGAAACTCCTGCATAAAAGTAGAAGGCATAGGGCTCATTCATTGGTAACTTCCAGTTATACCAGACTCCCCCAAATTATTGCATTTTCACAGCTATATGTAAGCCAAGAAGCCATATGAAGCAATGAAGGACAAAACTAGCTTCAGCTACTAAACAGGCTAATTACATTAAATATATAAATTATTAGAAAATTTGTAACAAGAAAGTAAGCTAGAGGCAGGATCCAATAAGAGGGTGCCACAATGCCTGTGGATCTAGCAGGTGGTCCCATGTTTGGGGGTTAGAATGAGAAGCAATACAGTGAAATAACAGGAGGCATGAAAAGACTAAAGTGATACAGTGAGAGCTGGGTCACATTCAGCATAAAGTTAATCCTTAAGATTAAGAGATCAGGAAGAGTCAAAGCTCAGGGTTCAAGCACATGCGTTGCATGTCAAAGGTCCCAGGTTTAATCTCTGGCATCCCCAGGTGAGCTGGGAAAGACTCCTATCTGAAACCAGAGTAACAGCAGGCAATGTAGCATAGTGTTTAGAGTGCTGGACTGGGACTCGGGAGATCCAGGTTCTAGTCCCCACTCAGCCATGAAGCTCACTGAGTGACTTTGGGCCAGTCACCGACTCTCAGCCTGACCTACCTCACAGGGTTGTTGTGATGATAAGATGGAGAGGAGGAGGATTGTGTAAGCTGCCTTGGGTTCCTTGGAAAAAAGGTGGGATATAAATATAATAAATAAATAAATTTGTGGCTCTCCAAATGTTTTGGCTTACAACTCCCATCATCCCTCACTATGGGCCAGGCTGGCCACGGAAAATGGGAGATGTAGGTCAAGACATCTGGAGGGCCACATGTTGCCCACCCCTGTGCTAAAGGGCTGCTGCTGGACAACAGGGAAAATAATAAATCAGATGGACCATGGTCTGGCTTGGTATATAAGGCAGCATCCTATTTTAGATGGCACAATCACACATTTCCAGTTCCAGCTTGACCCTAACCATTGCCCTTTCCCATGCAAATTCCTCCTGCCTCCTCTTACAGTACACAGTTACATCTTCCCAATGTTAATATAATTTGGGGGGGGGGGGAGTGCTCTGAACCTAGCAAAGCTTTGCTAGGTTCAGATAATACTTGGGTTTGTGTTCACCCTGATTAACAGTCAGAGGTAACATCAAACTATGGTATAGGAGGGCAGAGTGTGTGTGTGTGTGTGTGTGTGTGTGTGTGTGTGTAAGGTGACATCTCACACCAAAATTATATCCTGATTGTAATTAAGGAACAGATTATGCGACAACAGTACCTACCCTCACCAAAAGAAACAAAGTAGGAGGGACACACACACACACGCACGGCAATACCTTGAGAAGCAATATACCAGCTGGACGAAGTAATGTCCCCAATATATGTGTGTGAAAAGCAGATGCGGAGAGTGCATTCAACATTTTGAAACCTGCCCCCGCAAAAAAAAGGTTGTACATTTGTGTCTACAATATAAACTGGCAGTAAGTCCACTTACTAAGAGTCTACCAAAGTTCAATAAAAGATACAAACAATAAATGTTTTAAGGTTTTCTTGTAATCATAACAACACCCACCTCACAGTCACAGGAGAATTATGGGTTATTCTCTTAAATTGTTGTGTTTTATTTACAGCATAAAAAGGAAAAGGGGAATCAATAAGAAAACCCAGGAAAAATAAAAATGGAAAAATGGGGATGGGGAGGAGAGAGAGAACTGGTGTTTTCTTCCCCAGTCCTACCCTAATCCAGAGACTTTGTGGGAAATGGTGGGAAACACTCGAGTAAAAAAGTACTATGAAAATATTATCTCTTCTGGAATGAGAAAAATGCTTTTAAAGTCAAGTTTTTACTCGCTCAAAATGGGTAGTATAAATAATTTTATGTAAAGCAGTCTACAGCATTAGATGTTTTTACATAAACTAACACTATAGGTATTCGCTATGTATATGACAGACATAAACAACATTCAAATCCAAGGTGCGTTTCTGCACCTAGAGGGTGCTGCCATCTACATGAGAGGAGCATACTGGGGCTTTGGCCGCTTGTAAATTGCTGGTTACCTTTTTTGATCTAGTCTGGAGTATCCTGCATCAGATTGTCCTTTTGCTCTGACCTTTCCCTTGTGGTCAACCTTTTCACCTCCCCGTTCAAACTGCCTGCTACAAAATCTATCAGTGCAATACTATGCATGTCTACTTGGGGTAAGTCGTATTGGGTTCAATGAGACTTACTCTAGGTAAGCTGGCACAGGATTGCAGCCTAAGGCACTTATACTTTTTGAGGCTGCAATCCTAGTGGAGTAAGCTTCATTAAACAAAGTGGGTATTACTTCTGAGTAAACATGCACAGGTTTTGAAAATTTCATAAATATGCCGAATAGTACAATTTTATATTCTAAGTTATAAATGAACACAATAAGCTTATTGGGCATGTTTGCACATCACAACAACCCACCCTGGCAATAAGCCACAGTGGATTGGTTGTTGTGTGAACAACCCATGGTGTACGCCCGACAGACGATCGGGCTCACTGTAGGTTGTTGGCCCTCTCCCTCCCCCTCAGTCCTCCTGTGGGTATCCTAGGGGATACCTCGGCAGGACTGACTTGTCACCCCGCTTCCCACTGCGACCATGAACCATTTTTGGCTTGCTTCGGCTTTTTTCCCCATTCCCTTTTTTCCCGGAGATCATGATCCCCGTTTTGACAGCCACTGGCAGCCTCTTCAAAGTGTCTGAGTGGCACTTTGGAGGGGCTGTCAGAACCTTTCTTTTTAAAATTTTTTTATTTTGTGCAAAACTGTTTGCGCATATTATGGGCTTTTTTTTTTTAAATAGCCATACTTGCGCAACTGCGGAAGTGTGCAGTTAGGAACACAGAAAACTGCCTTATACCGAGTCAGATCATAGATCCATCTGGTCTAGCACTGTCAACACTGAGTGGCAGTGGCTCGCCAGGGTTTCAGGCAGGAGTTTTTCCAGCCCTACCTGGAGATGCTGGGGACTGAACCTGGGACCTTCTGCATGCCAAGCATGATGGGTTCTGCCACTGAGCCACGCTCCCTCCCAGTTACAAAAATGTGGGAATTTGAAGCTTCGGCTGGAGCAATGTGTTAGTGTGATTTACACCCCCTTCATGGCAAGATCCTCTGCTTTTTTTTTTCACCCTGACAGTTCTCAGGGTAAGGCACAAAAAAAGTGCACCCTCCCTTCCTGAGACTCAAGGTGCTTGGGAATGTGCAAAAGTGCACCCCTCCCTTTTTCTTGAGAAAAGGAGTTTTGACAGCTAGCTGGAGTTTATATAGCCATATATCCCTTTCCAAAACCCCCCACTGCCCTGTCAACCCCCCCACCCCCGAGGGTTCTGGTCTGGGTAGCAACCCATGATGGGTTATCGTGTCGGGGGAACCCAGTCATTGTGTTAAGCTTAGGCCTGTAAAGAAAATAAGTATTTCACATATTTCAATTTTTCCCCACAAAAAATCAATTTCCCCCCTCTAAAAGTATTTTCTTCAATGGCTTCAAAATATCTCTAAACTTTACATCTTTAGGGAAGCAATAGCAACACATTTAAGTGCAGAGATGTGGTTTGACAGTCTCGGCCTTCCCACCCCCCTTTGACAGCTTGCGTCACATTATTATTCAAAAGTATTCCAGTAACATGACTACCTCGACAGTGAAGACTAATACATGAGTGAGGTGAGAAAGAATTATTCACAGTACATCTAACTTAAGAGTCTACATATTGTAGGTCTGCCCACACACATACAACGCCACTTTAGATTATAAGAATGCCCCTACAATGGAATTTATACAGCTCAAATTTCTAGCATGGATTGTTCCAGAGTGTAAGCCTAAAACCCAAGTTAATCTGTTTTCAGACTCTGGTTCTGCCACTAAATTTCCTTTCCTTAAAGTAACCTGTATGGTTCAGTTTTCCAACCTGTAAGCATATCAACTGAACATGTTGATTTAAATTTAGTTACATACATTGTATGCTAGATTGTGGGCATGGCGGGTGATCCACGCACATACTCTGCATGCACCTGACCTATCCATAGAAACTCCTTTGAAGTAGCTTTCCTACTAAACCTACAACTTCCAAAAAAAATAAATAAAATAAATCCTACAACTTCTAGCATTCCCCAGAATGTGTGGCTGGGGAATGCTGGGAGTTGTATGACTTTTTCCTGTCTAAACATGTGTAGGATTGCACCCTAAATTATTATTTTTAAAGGGGGCATAAAAGAGGCACAAATATTAGCATGTTTTCAGAGGCACAAATATTAGCTTTGCTTGTCTTGCTCTTAAGGTAACCGCTTCACAAACTCACGGGAGTTTAAGAAGCAATTTGGAGGCTTGATGGTAGAAGCGTTTCAAGAAAAGCTCTCCAAAAGGATCTGGTAGGCATAGAAGTAATGCATGCTGTTTTGTGCAAAATGGCCATGGTTGGTACTGAAACAAAAAATGTGTCAGCAAATGAAGACCAAAAATACAAATAAAAATATAAACAAATGAAAATCACGTCATACAATTGGATATTTTCCTAGGATCTTAAAATATGCAGAGGAATAAAAGATTCCTAAACTCTTGGTAATGAGGAAAGAAGGATGTTCCACATACACCAACCTCCCCAATGGGTTAGTCTACTCCTTTCAGATTGTATTATACCACAAACAGAAAGAAGATAAGAGCAATGTGTTCACTAAGTTGGCAGTGCCAGGAGAGCCAAGAATGAGTTTAATAAAAATGAACTGTTCAATATGTATGCAACAAATCAATATGCCTTTCAGACTTGATTTTTTTTTTAAAACCCAGTGGATTTGTTTTCCTCTGGATCTAACAGTTCATATTTTCTTCAGTAGAAGGATAATGCAACTTTTTTAAAAAAAGTCTTGGTAGCAATTACCAGTTTGGGTTTTGCATAGCCTTGGCCTAAGAGACTGCTGAGCACTTTGCTTTCTTTTTATTTATTTATTTTTTAAAATTATTTTTTAAAATTATTATTATTATTATTATTATTATTATTATTTTAAAGACTGTTTATTAGCATTTTATAAGGAACACAGGGGCTATTTTAACTCAATAGCTTGGAAATGAAGATCACAGCAGCTGTAAATTTATTACAAGACATGAAACAGGCTTCATACCTGCACCTTCAAGGTGGAAATGACTCAGGCTGGCTGACTACACTCAACAATCTATTTCTGTCCATGCATATTTATGAACAATTTCAGCAGAAAATTGTATTTTCTGGCCCACATATACCTTTGATATGTTCTGGAGGCAAGACTGCTGTATTGGTTGGAAGGCATATTTCACAACCTGCCAGGCTGAAAAAGTGGGAGACAGTGTAGAGCAGCTTTCTACTTACCAGTGACTTGGTCAACTAGAATACGAGAAGTAATAATGCGTCCGTACTGGGAGAACAGCTGCTCCAGTTCTTTCTGAGTCATAGTTTTTGGGAGACCACTGACATACAGATTTGCATCTCTAATAGAAGCTGAACTTGGTCGCGCATAGGAAACCTGTGGAATGAGAGAATAAAATATGTCTAGTTCTTCATGAAAATTACCATATTAAGAGGAATGGGGAGACTGAATGACACCAAGGCCACCTTCATTTAAAAACATAAAAATGGGCAACCTAAATGAAGAATTTTCTTTCCAAGAGTATGCCATAGTGCTGGGTAGCAGATTAGGCCTTAATGATTCCGTCATGGAAAAACTCATCTGCTAGAACAACATAGATTTTTGTCACACCGTTATTGAGGTCCATAAATCCTGGAACTATTGGGGCCCATAAAGCCCGTCTCTATTTTAAGTTGAAAGTTGTGAAAGGAAAACACAATTAGGGATAGTTTTAGCTCCCCTCCACCCCACCCAACGTGTATAAAGGCCTCTGCGCATAACGATACATATGGTAGTCATGGGAAAATTCAGCAAGTGGCTTCCTAGTTCATGGCTGGTCAGACAGCCATGTGCATCTGCCACCACACACAAGATAAGTGCAGCCAGCTGGCCACGGTTTGAGAGTGGAATTTCCAAGTGACTTTTCTAATTACTACCAAACAGCTGTGTGAAGCTATCCAGGTTCTTCCTTGTTTCAGAGAAAGAAACTTCATTTTATTTATTTTTACACAAATGTACTTTTTTTTAAGTCAAGGAAGCGTAACCAGATAGCAGTGTTATGACAAAAGAATAGGTATGGTTAATTATGAATATATAAAATTGCTTAATGGCAATATATGTTTTGTGTACAAGTCAGCTTGAAATTAACATCTACCGGTAAGTATTGCTTCTACAGGTAGGAAGCTGCCTTTAACTTTTTTTAAAAAACCATTCAGGGCTCCTATTTGCCAACATTAGATCAAGCTCTCTTTTAACCATTTTAACTAAAGCCAGGTAAACTGTCTCTTGTAATATTTCACATATCTCCATTGAACTGTGCAAGATTAATATAGGAACAAGGTCTGGAATTGCTGGAGTCTGTCGAAAAGAAGTCCTTACCTCATTAAAATTTCACTTGCGCAGTTATGCAACACACTTATACAATACACCAAGGGAATTCTCTCTTTAAAAGACAACTTGGCTTCTTTTTAAATTCTCCAGCACTTTTAAGAATATCGAATCTTGGATTTATAAATTTCTGCTCGTGCAGCATGGGTTGTCAATTCTCCTCTGCTAATGGAGCCACCAGTGGCCACTGAAAACTACCTCTAAGGAGATCCTCCGGAGCCCTTCCATGAGCAAAAATGCCTTCCACTCAGAGGCTGAGTTTGCACAACAACACGCTAAGCCACGATGGCTACGGAAAACCCTAGAACAAGCCGTGGCTTGGAAACCATGGCTAAGAAAGTCAACATGGCTTACAGTGTTGTGCGAACCCAGTCAGTGTTTCTTAGCCATCCTTCGAAGCCATGGCTTATTTTAGGGCTTGCTTTAGCCACCGTGGCTTAGCATGTTGTGCGAACCCAGTCACACAATGGATCTTTGGATCTAAGCAAGATATTCAAATAGGGAATCCCTTCTCAGGCTGCTTAGGCTGCCTAGAGTGAGTGAATAAGGTGCCAGTTGGCAAGAGAGTGAATGAGTAGGCGGGCACCTTTATATCTGTGTCTCTTCTTCTGTCTGCCTTTTTGAGCCACTCCATTCCATTCTCTCTCCCACCTGGTTTTAGACAGAAGGCTCAAAGGTTGAAGCCCTCCACACATCCAAAGCCCTGCCGACAAGAGCCAGGCAGGATGGGTGGAATGATAGAGGCATTTTTCGCTTCCTGCTCCACCTTAAAAATGAGGTCACTCACAACAGCAATCTCAGAAGAGGGTCCACTGCCAAACTTTCCACGGCCATGGTGAGGGGTTGGGGGGGGGAATCCCTGCTCGGATTCCCCCTGTGCCTATGGCCTTGGGGCGGGGGGGGGGGGAATCCACACCATCCTCTGGTCCCCAGAATGCTCTCCTGGTACCATAGGGTTGCTCTGCCTGCATATTTATTTTACTACTTGTATTCAGTAAACAACAACAAAAAATACTGTATGTCATTTTTGTCCTAATACAAAAGCATCTGACAAATACTTGAGGAGGAAAACAATCACATTAATACCTTAATGTGATATAAATACTATATTGTGTGTGTAATTTTTATAAGAATACTTCTAACAATTTAAGAACAATAGCATATACTTCCCTGACCTTATTTAATTTAAGGGGAAAAAAATGAAAGGACTGAAAACTGTTGACATACAAATAAATTTTAGGAACCCAAAGAACTGTGCATGATATGCTGAGACCCATTCCTCTACAACTTTGAAACTGCCAAGCTTGCCTCATTGTGTTTCCAATTGGCATCCATTCATTGTTACTAATGAACTTATAAAATGGAAAGTTTTCCGGGCGGGGGGGTGAGAAACACTGGATAATTTTCTGTGGAAAATTTTTCACCCCACATCACTGGAAGTGGACTGTAAATAAGGAAAGCTAAGCTCAACTATGCCTGAAGATTTATAATAATGTTATGTTATGGTCCTTTCAAAATTATTCTATACATTGGAAGTACATTACCAATTAAAGTATCAAACATTCAAGAAGAGTTCTGCAGTTCTAAGCCACTACAAAACATGTACTTGTGAACAGCAATGGAAACGAACATTTACATTTCATAAAACCCAAAGGCAAGTCCAATACTTTCAATGTTACAAGGGGGACACAGCCTAATGTTTCTCAATCCTATTTGCAGCGTAATAGTTCCATAATGTTTCTACATGAACTGCAAAATGTGTCTTCCCTTACCAGCATGCATATGTTATATCACAATAGACTGGATTAACTCTGCATCTACACATTTTCAGTGCTATTTTGCAGCTGATGAATACTTACTAGCAAAACAAAAGTGTCCTATCACATCAAGGTTATGCAGCATCAGTCAAAGGAATATAAGTACAATGTCAAAAGCTAAGCTAAAAGTTTATAATTTAAACATATTTAAGATATATGCTGAACACCACTACTACTGCGATTTCAGAATTGCTAATTTAACTGTTGATAGATTTTGTTTTATTTGACAGAATGACAGGTCTAAATGCATATTTTGAAACCATACTAAGATTTCTGTACAATTTCCTGTTTGAAAACTGACACACAGCATCTTTATTGAAGATAGAGACCATGCCATATTACCCATAATGTAGCAGTCCCTGCACATTTAGCTACAGAAGAATTAGAGCACATTTTGTGAAAGACAAATGCCTCTATCCTATTCAGGCATTCTGCATCAGAATAAGACAAACATATGATGAGACCAAGCGCTCCATCCCCAACCCTCTCCATCACGTCCGTCGAATGAGAGGGGCAGGAAAAAAATCCAGCATTCTGGCTTGCATGGAGAGCCTCCACAGATATAGGAGACTCTCCTCTTCAGACAGTCGCCCTGCACGAGTAGAAGGCGATGGATGCAACGAAGGAGATAGGCAGGGCTGGAGTGCTCCCTCTCATCATGTGTTTGCCCAGGTACAGAACACCTGCATAGGGCTATTATGTTTTGGATATGATATGCCACAGTAGCTGTGCAGCACTGCAGTACAGAATATTGTTACTTATGACAGTTTTTTCTAATGTTTCACTGATAGGGCTAAACAGTAAAAGAACCAGTGCTTTTTTTCTGGAGAAAAGGGTACCGGAACTCTTGGATTACATTTCCTCAGGAGTAGATAGCGATTAAATTGTAATGCAATTAATAGAAGAAAAGGTGCTGGAACTCAGTTCCGGTGAGTTCCACCAGAAAAAAAGCCCTGAAAAGAACTAATACCTTACTGATATGATATCTGTAGATATTATGGTAAAGATGGAGAACAAAAAATATCTATGAAAAGCTGATAGCTATGAGACTGCAGTGCGTAGGTGAGCCTCTAGCACTCACTGTACTGGGGGCTCTTCTCCTGCCACAAGCTTTTGATGCCACAGTTTGTCCCTATACAGCTCTCACAACTGTTCCACAACTCCCATCTTTCTGCCTTCCTTCACTATTCAGTCCCTAGCACAAAAGGGGAAAACCCAGGTATGAAAACAAAATGGCAGCCAGGATAAAGTTAATTTTATGCCCTTTTAAAAAACCAAAACCTAAATTATTCATTTTTTAAAACATCAGGAATGGGTTGGTACTAGTACGGGGGCCTAAGCTTAATCTTTAACCTGCCACAATATAAAAGACCAAAATGGGAATGAACTACTCCCTATTCTTTTCTCTAGGATTTATTCCAGGGGTCCCCAACCTTTCTGGACCTGTGGGCACATTTAGTAATTTGAGAAACTGCTATGGGCACCACCACAAAATGCCTAACCAGTCGCTCGCTGCCTTGGCATCTACCTGTCTTGTCAATGGATCTTAGGCTGCATCTTATTGAGCAAATTTTTTTTGTTTCTTGTCTATTGGACACTGCAATGTGTCTTTAATAAGGGATTGTCTAATTCAGCGAATTGCTGTCAGTGCAATACAGCTAATGGTTCTTTTAAATACAGGCAGTCCCCGAGTTAAGAACGTCCGACTTACAGACAACCCCATACTTAAGAACGGACTTCTGGGTTCCCCGGCGCTACGTCATTTACATAGCGTACATAGCGTAGTATACTACACAATTAGTGTAATTTACTCAATTTGCGTAAATGCCGATTTTAACGTATAGAACGCTATGCTGTTCCGACTTACATACAAATTCAACTTAAAGACATTGTTAAGAACAGAACTTGTATATATACACACACACACGCACACACAAAAAAATTGGGGTGAGAAATATAACTTGGTCCCAGGAGGTGGGGGGGTGCACAATGTTTATGTTGTATTTTTTGTTGTTGTATTCATTAGTAGTTGTAAGATGTGAAAAATTAAAAATTTAATAAAAAATAATAATAATAAAAATTAAAAAAAAAGAACAGAACTCGTTCATAACCTGGGGACTGCCTGTATATGTTTTGGCAATGTTCAGTAGTCACTTCTTATTAGGAGGAGGTTATTACACAGATAAATTTTGTACTGGAGCAGTCTTGAATATTCACAGATGTACATGCTGTTTTAAATTATATACTTACTTCATGGAAATTAACAGATGGAAGGGGAAATGGATTCTTCACGCCCTTCTGCTAAAAGACTGATATTACAAAATTATAAAGATAAACACTCACCTCCTATAATGCTTTCGATATATGAACAGGTGGCATACAGACGCCAACTTCAAATGGATACTTGTTTGGATATTTGGTCCACTTTTGTTGAAGCCTATGTATAATTGCTAGAAAGCTGTATACATTTCATTTTTCATTTATTACATTTATACCCCTTTTTTCCTGCAAGGAACCCAAGGCGGCTTACATAATCCTCCTCCTCCTCCTCTCCATTTTATCCTCACAACAACCCTGTGAGGTAGGTTAGGCTGAGAGTCAGTGACTGGCCCAAAGTCACCCGGTGAGTTTCATGGCCGAGCGGGGACTAGAACCCAGATCTCCCGAGTCCCAGTCCAACGGGGGGGGGGGGGATTTAAAAAATGATATTTTAAAGAAATGGGTGCCCATGGGCACCCCAGATTTATTCTGTTCTTGAGTTGGTTTGGATGTTAACCTGAAATGTTTTGGCACCCAAAGCATCTGTGCCATATGATCCCAGAGGTTCACCCCACCATTAATGGTGCAACATAGGTATTCACAAGCAATCTGAACCAGAATCCAAATTAGCAATAGCAACACTTAACCATGTTTAATGAAAACAAACCACAGATTATGTGTTATGTCCATATGAAATTTACATAAATAGGATAGTGTTTGTTGTGGATGCAATGGGGCTTTTAAAATGCTAAATTATGCTCACTGATTTAAGAATAATATGTGCCCCATATATAGGAGGTATTTTGTATCCATCTTATATTGAACAAAATTCTATGGCTGATAGTGGAACATCAGATTTTGAATTTATCAGTTTAATATTTCAATTGATAACCAGCTATTCCCAGCATAAGTAGAATGTTTTGTCTTGCAATAAAAGAATAGATTTTATTTTAGACAGACTCATCTCTCTGCTAGATACCAAGCTTTCCTTGTTAAATAAATGTACTGGAACAGCAAAATTGCCCTCTCATTTGTTTTAGTCAGCATAGCATAATATCTGAGATTCAACAAGTTAGATTTCCTGTTAGTTGTACAGCCATTGTACCTCTTCGAGAGCTAGAAGGCTGAGATTGCGGTTCCAGCCACTTGGACTAACTTCACGGTATCTTGTCTTTGTGGAGTGAAAACAAAGATAAAAAAGGATCGGACTTCATATCTCTCTATTTCAGGTTATTTTATTATACATATTTATTTAATATATTTCTATATTTCCTTTCTACCCAATTTGGACCAAAGTGGCCCATAACCATAAAATGATAAAACTGTAAAACAAGAATCACAATAAAATAATACAGTCAGTGAGTGAAAATCTGTCACACAAAACTGTGCACACTAAAATTTTATTCCATAAAGGCCCGGTGAAAGGAAGTAGAAGGTTTTCACTTCCTTTCTAAAGTGCCAAGGGAGTTCAAGAGAGCAAATGAGGTGCAAGTGAGGGTAGATCGATTCAAATGAAGTCAATTTAAATCCCTTCTGATTCAACACACTAACAAACAGGGATAATTTAAATCACACTGATCAAATTTACAACTTTATTCATATGGTTCCTGAATAGACATGAATACTAAGGGATTGCTGTAACAAAAACAAAACACAAGACATCTGTTTGCAACTACCGGTAATTAGAGCTTTTATACTACCCAGGAGCAGAGTTTAAAATCTCTAAAACCCTTGTGCCTCTTGCACTACAGAATTTTTATTTGTTTAGAAAAGCAATTATGAAATTATGGGTTCACAAACGTGGTGTTGTTTTCACCAGCAGTGAATACATCTTTTAATAGTCCCACTGATCTACAGGCTTACAAGAAGGGTGAGAACTCTCCCTAATTGTCACACTGAGCCACAAAGACACAGGAAAGCAGCAAGGAGAGCCAGTGTGGCGTAGTGGTGAGAGTGTTGGACTGGGACCTGGGAGATCCGGGTTCTAGTCCCTGCTCGGCCATGAAACTCAGTGGGTTACTTTGGCCCAGTCACTAACTCTCAGCCTAACCTACCTCACAGGGTTGTTGTGAGGATAAAATGGAGAGGAGGAGGATTACGTAAGCTGCCTTGGGTTCCTTGCAGGAAAAAAGGGGGGTATAAATATAATAAATAAATAAGGTCGCCGTTTTCCAAGGGTATCCAAAGTTCAACAGAAGAGGGAGATCTCATTGCTTTCCAAGCATCTTTGATGCTCAGTACAGTGACAGAGAGAGTTCCCCATAGTTTTCAAAGCCTGTTAAAGAGTGGTAAGTCCCCATGATGCTGTGCTGATTTCTTGCAGTTGTGCTGCATCTATAAGGCACTCAGAATGCATGCAATGCTAAACCATGGTTTAGGGCAGGGGTGTGCAATCTGTGGCCCTCCAGATGTTTTGGCCTACAACTCCCATCAGCCCTAGCCAGCATAGATAATGGTGAGGGATGATGAGAGTTGTAGGCTAAAATATTTGGAGGGCCACAAGTTGCCCACCCATGGTTTAGTGTTATGAAAATGAGCCTAACTAGCCTCTCTGCAGGTTCACACCCTTCCCGCCACTGCTCTTTCTGTAATCACAAGGAGGAGTTTCCACTTCCATTTCGAATTAATTGCAGCTTAGTGTTGTCTGAACTCCAAACTGTTGTTAAACTTATCTATAGTTAGTTGCACCTCATAAAATATGGTTTGAAGCTGGCTTGTTTAAACAAACCAATTAAGATAAACCATAGTTTGTACTGATGTGGATGACAGGGCAGCCACGATTAATTTAAAAGCAGAAGTAACACCTTCAAAAACTCCTCAATGCAGCCAAGCTGGAGGAGAGGGATGGAGAGAGCACAAGAGCCCGAGGCTCACTGAAGCTTGTTCTCATAATGCTAAATTATAGTTTAGTGTTACTTCTGAACCATCCCGGTGTCAAAATCCATGCTGCTTTGCCACAATCACTGTTGCTCCTGGTTCATTCTAGTATGTATATCAATTGCATACCACAATTCAGAGTCAAGACAGGAATGGATACAAGTGAATTTATCTGCATAATGTCATGCAAACTGATCACAGTGAGTAATCAAGGGCTCCACTTCCACACCTTGGCAGCCAAACAGAAAGAAAAGGAGAACAGTATCTTTATGGATTATGGTGCCCTGCCACCACACAGACTCACCCTCCCAATGCACATGCCAAACCAAGTACCTAGCTGGCAGGATTTAGCCCCACAATTGGCCCGCCATTTCAACCAAACAGGTCTCAGACTTAGTGACACCCATCAAGACAACCCTCAATGTGCTTTGTGCATGTGCATATGAGAGAGAGAATGAACGCGCACACGCACACAGCAGGTAATGAACTCAGAAACAAGTAGTCCCTTTGAAGAGTACTGTCAGCCTATTTTTTTGAGACAATAAGCAAACGTCTATATTCCTGCACCTATATTATCTAAAAATAATTAGCTGTAGGTTACCAACTTCCTCACATACATGAAGAAAATTCAAAATCTAAGTGAGACATAGCATTTTAACAAGGATTTCATTGACATGCTTCAGAACTGAACACAATTTCTGTTAAACCATCATCACTCATGTGTTTAGCATAAACCATCAGACTTGCCAGTATTTCAGTGTATAAAACCTCTCTACCTTAGATTTGGTTTACAGGAGTCAGAAAATATATGACCAAAACACACAATACCTTAAAGATGTAGAAAGCAGCTACTTCATTTTTACTCTAGGGTAAGTGCAGGGGTTCCAATCGAGATCAGGACCCTAGCATGGTGGTAGGGGGGCTTTAACCCTTCTCCCCTCACACACACTGAGGTCCCAATTACCTTCTCCTGTACCTGAAATATATACTGCTAAATAGTGATCCATTTGCTTTAATGCACAACTATTTGGAAGCAATCCCCCCCTCCAATCCAGATTGGGATCATGGTGTATGTGTAGGGGGGAAAGTGTTTGAGCCCCCCTACCCTCAAATGCTAGGGTCCTGACTGAGACCCCTGCACTTACTCTAGAGTAAAAAAGAAAAAGACATAGCTGCTTGTTACATCTTTAAAGTAATTTGGGTCACTGTTCATTTTGTAGCCAAGTTGTAAGTTAGAAATATGTGCTCTAGCATTACTTCCCAGCTTGTGCAAGTGCTAGTGGAAGAGTTTGTTCAGTGCTGTAAGTTCTATATCAGTTCTCATGCTTGTGAAAGGTAGTTATCATCTCTGGATGAAGGTTCACTTTCCCCCTGCAATGCAAGCAGGGTGTAAAAACAACACTTCCAAGTTCCATGAATGGAAAGGCACCTTTGGATCAAACCATAAGAAAATGAAAGGGAAAACTAACATCACATCAACTGTTTAGAAACCAGGCCAAAAGAAGTTTTCAAATGTCTAGATCCCAGGATAAAAATGTAATTATAGTTGGTGCCTAGGAATATTTCATTATAGTTAGGTAGTTAGGGCAAAAAATAATTATGGTTAGGAAAAGTTAGAGCCTAGGAATATTCCAGAGCCTTACTTCTAACTGAAGTGCTGTTAACACAGGAGCTCTAGGTCATCATATTCTGCCACAGTGTGAGAATACTGTTTGGAGTACCTTCTGTGGCCTTGTTCAGTATATTACTCATTATGTAAAAAAGAAAAAGAAAAAAAGGTAAAAATGTAAACACATTTGAAATGGTTAAAATTTCTTTTTTAACATACTTTACAGTGCAATCCTATGCAAGTCTACTCAGAAGTAACTCCTACTGATTTAAGTGGGACTAACTCCCAGGTAAGTGTGTATAAGACTGCAGCTTTAACTTACTAGAAATGACAAGGTAACATTACAAGTGGCAGGAGAGTCTTTGTTAGGCAAACGCTCAATGTGTTTTACACCATCATCCTATGCCTGCTTACTCTGAAGGTTCAATGGAGCTTACTTCCATATACTAAATGTGCACTGGACGGCAGTTTTAAGAAGAATGAGTGAGAAGTCAAAGTCTGTAGTTAGGTTAGTCAGATGAGAACCCTTTGGGGCCTAAATGAAGGGTCCTTAAAAAAGGATCTAACATCAAAAATCTGGCTTCATCATGAATTCTGATTAAAAATCAAGCCCAGAGCATACCGTTTCCAAATTCTATGGACAGAGTTGCAGTGATTTAAATTGAAAAACTGCGTCTTCAATAAACACTAGCTTATGAAACTAATGCCCCAAAAAGTTTAAGCTGGTTTAAACTGAGTCAGACCATGGGTCCCTCTAACCCAGGGGTCCTCAAACTTTTTAAACAGGGGGCCAGTTCATTGTCCCTCAGACTGTTGGGGGGCCGGACTATAGTTTGAAAAAAATATGAACGAATGGATCAAGTAAAAAAAAAGGACCTGGGTCCTTTTTTTTTTACTTGATAGGGGTGAACTTTTTTCCCCCTTAAATGGAAAGTTATTTTATTTATTTATTTATTTATTTCATTTTTATAGGGCCTAAACTGTACGGCTGGGAGCGGTTGCTTAGTGTGAAAGATGCACATGCTCTGGGGCTCCCTTTTTTTTTTATTAATTCAGAAATCCCAAGGCGGAGATCGAACGTTTACAAGATAGCTTCGACCACTGAACCCCGGTACGTCAGAAAGGCTTTCAAATGTACGGACTTGTGCCAACTTTTCCCAACCCAAATTCCCCACCTGGCTCTTTCCCTCCAGTACAAAGGGACGGTGGCTTCATCACCTGCTGGATGCCGGAGGGACAGAGAGCCAGCAGTCCCGCTCTCCTACAGTTTGAAGTCCGCGCAAATCTCACCTGTTTGCCCCATGGCGCAGCCCTGCACCCCTCGGGGTTGCCAGCTCACCTGCCCAGAGTATAGCTATACCCTGAGGTGCAGGGTATAGCCCTGCTTCCCGCATGCAATAGTTCCGGAGGAGGACCCCAAGCACCAAGACGCAGCAAGCCGTACAGCAGCGCCCACACCTGCCAGCGGCATTTTCCCAGCCCCCAGGGTGCCCCTACGAGCGGGCCAGATAATACCCTGCAGTCCCGCCCACCCCCTGCACCTCAGTTCCCACGAGGAGCCTGGGAAATGTAGTCACATTCCCAGAGATTGATCAGACGACTCGCTCGCCCTGCCCCACCACGTGAACGAGGAGGAAGGGGGAGAAGGAGCAAGGAAACAGCTGTTCCAAGGAGACGCTTCTAAGCCAACACCCATGTTGGTTTCCAGCGGGGTAGCCTTGTGAGTCTGTGGCAGCAAAAACAACAGAGAGTCTGGTGGTACCTTAAAAAGTAATGAATGTATTCTGGTATAAGCTTTCCTGGCCGTCGATGACTTTGATGGCGTCGCGGGTGGTCACGGCCAGGATGGCGTTGAGTGCTGGGTGGTAACAGAGGCTGCAGAGTCCATTGGTGTTGCAACGCAGGCAGCCGCCCCACAGCAACAGCCACTCACACCGGCACTGGCGCCGAGGAACAAGATGTTCGCCCGGCCTCCGCCGCCGCCATCGCGCAGGACAAGAGGCCCAGCGGAGCCGCTCAATGACGGACCCGAGAGGAGCCGCCGCTGCCACAAGTTAGTATCCGGGTCCGGAGAAAGGGGGAGGGAAAAAGGGAGAGGGGGAACGAGAGAGAGAGAAAGGGAGAGAGCCGAGTGTCGGCAAGAAGTTATGTAATTATGCCGGCTGCGGAACGCGGACAAAAGAATTGGCTTCAAGCATTGTTCGAAGCGAAAGAGTTTTAAAAAAGTCTGCTTCCGCCGATCGGCTGCTGGGCCGGATAAAAAGGCAAGGCGGGTCGGGTGTGGCCCGCGGGCCTTAGTTTGAAGACTAACCCAGTATTGTTGACACTGATAGGCCGCAGCTGTCCAAGGTTTCAGGAGGGAGTTTTTCCAGCTCTACCTGGAGATGCCGGGGATTTTACCACTGAGCTACGGCCCTTTTTGCAGTAATTCATTCTTCACTCTTGCAACCACATTTCTTGGACAGGGAATTAAAATAGGTATCTTACTGGCAAGAATCCATTTTCCCCCACGTGTTGGATTCTGGACCAGAAAATCTAGCACTTGAGGCTTTAATAAAATTGTAGAATATATTTGCAGGGGACAAGATTAGCCTCAGAAATCAGAAAGGGGAAATGTAAGTCAAAAGCCATGAAATGAATTGTTTTTTAGAAAGTTAATTTCATGTGTGCAATAAATGCTAATCAGTTACTGAGTTGTTAATACGTAACTTAATTAAGTCTGATGAAGTCTGGTGATATCTGTTTTGAAACTCCTTTCTATTTTACTGCAGTATCATGGTGGAATTGAACTTCACAACTGGTTAACAGAATATAATGCTGTGCTACCAATGCCAGCTAAAGCTGGTAGACTCCCTGCTCTTGCAGGTTGTTCTAATGTAGACAGCGTCAACACTCAACATAAAGACCCATTAAAAGCTGCTCAGGAAACTGTCAGCTACTAATCACCATACAGTTGTGTAGCATACAGTTGTGTAGCATACAGTTGTGTAGCAAGGTTAGAGGATCAACCCCTCAATGACAACAACAACAAGCCTCAAATTTTGATCATCAATGATTAAATAGGGTTGACATTTTATCTTAAAGTAGCTCAACTACCTTTTCTGACTGTAAAGCAAGCTTTTTTGAGAAGCTACAATGAAGGCCTCATTTTTACTGGTTGTGGTGGCTAGGACGACTAGAAGAGATTTGCTTCAATAACTCAAGCTGCTGCTATGTGCTGCCTCAACTACAGGAAATTGGAAGTCTACTTTGCTTTGGCATAGCCAATACACTTGGATAAAGGGTATTAGCCTTGCTGTTCAGAGAAAGAGAGAAAATGGTAAATATTTCTTACCCAGTCTCTCCTCTTTTTAGAGGGGTAGCATCTAATATGGACAAGCTTTCGATATACGTTTTTGCAAGTACTGAACTGTGCTCTCAAGGTAAACACAACTTTAAGAATAGCCCAAGAGTCATTTGAGCAGCTCTGATTACTATTGAAAATGCAGGCAGGCAATACCCACCTGTCCTTGTTTGAGAGATGATTATAGAACATTGTACCTGCAACCCTAACCAGTTAAAGCTAGTGCACCAGCTGCGCCTGTTCCAGGAGATTTCCAATTTGGCCACAGTGATACATGCTTTAGTTACATCCCGTTTGGATTACTGTAACACAATCTATGTGGGGCTGCCTCTGAAGAGTGTTCGAAAACTTCAGCTGGTTCAAAGAGCTGCTGCCAGACTGCTGACTGGGGCTGGTTACAGGGAACATACAACTCCTCTGTTACAACAGCTTCACTGGCTCCCAGTCTGTTTCCAGGCACAATTCAAACTGCTGGTTATAACCTATAAAGCTCCATACGGCTTAGGTTCAGGTTATCTGACAGACCTAATTCTCCCCTACGAGCCTGCCCACACTTTGAGATCCTCAGGGGAGGCCCCTCTCTCAGTTCCACCACCATCACAGGCATGCCTGGTGGGAACACGGGAGAGGCCTTCGCGGTGGCTGCCCCAGTACTCTGGAATTCCCTCCCCGGTAAGCTTCTGGAGGCAGGCAAAGACCTTCCTGTTCCGGCAGGCATTTGCGACTAGTCTGTGATGCGATGGAATGCTATGTTTTTCTTCTACATTGTGTGTGTGTGTATAATTGTTATGTATACTTAATTGTTATGTATATTGTACTGTTTTTAATGCTACATTTATATAATTGATGATTTAATTCTATTTTTAACTTTTGTATTTTTCTATTTCTGTTTTAATGGTATGAGTTTTAAAGGCTGTGAGCCGCCTTGGGTCCCAGTGTTGGGAAAAAGGAGGGAAACAAATAAATATAATCACCACCACCACCACCAAGGTTTTCAAGAGAATTATGTATTTCTGAAGTTCAGGCTGTCAAGTTGCTTTACTTTGTTCAGAATGACTAGCTGTGTATCAGCTTTGTCAAAAAGGGCACATATTTAACATAACATATTTAACATAAACTATGGGCCGAACTAAACATTATGTATCCATGTGTGATAGTTTTCTTAAGATTCATGGAAGCGCATGCGCTCTCAATTTGAATCAGGACCATGATGCTCTGGGAGGCTTACCTCCCGTTTCACCCTCAAATTCTCCCCCCCCCATTTAAAAAAGAAGAAAAAGTCTTCATTATAAGTAAATTTAACATGAACTATGTTAAATATGGGGAAGAGAGGTTAGTCTGCAATTTAGAGGTCTGACAAAACAGTTTTACTTATTTTAAATTTTAAAATAGTTCTACTACTGCTCTTCATACAAGATCTCAGCGGTTTACAAAGTTAAACAGCATCCAGAAACTCAACAATATAACTAAAACAAAACAGTTCTGATTACAATTTTAGCCCCCACCTCCCATACACAAAAAGGAAAAACACCTTTCTTTTGTTCCAATACAAATTGTTATTCTGCCTCACATCTGCAGAGCACTTCCCTTTATCTTGAGACTACAGTCCTGTGGTATTTAATTACCCTGTCAAGAGCACTAAATGGTTTGGCACCAAGCCCTTTCCCTCAATCTCTGCTGATTGATAGCATCAATAAAATCCACTCATTTTAATTAAACCTCCAAATAGGATCTCCTTTTGCCACTCACTAGGATCAATGTTCTTTAATATGGAAGGAACAAAACACAGAGGTTGTGAGGGTTCTTCTTCCTCACCTTCACAGTTCATTTCCTTCAGATATTCTAAAGGGATTTCATACAATGCATACATATTTCACAGTTCTCTTGACACATTGGTTAATGGAAAAGATAGCCATTAAAAACTGTCATCGACCAAAGATTACTTCCTACCAATATGTTTTTGCAAATATATATACCTACACTAAAAGGAGATAGTGCTATTTTCTTCCAAAGCACTATGTACAGACTCTAGCATCAGATAGTTGTCATTGAAACATTTATCCCGTTCTGAAACCACATTCATATATTCAAAAGTTTGCAATAAATATGGAAGGCTTTTGAATAAGATATTACACTAGTATATTTGTTTTAAAGTAACTGATACTGCAAGGCTAGAGATATTAGATCATGGACTTTAATATCATGCAGCCTGCTTTAAATCATAAGATGCTTTTTTTAGCATGTGTGTTCTTCCTTTCTTGTTACTTGCGTTTTTACCTTTACTTCAAAATAAGGTGTCATGTTAAGTAACGTATCCTCATGGGAAAAAAATGAAAATAAAGCAAGGGAAAAAGGCCTTTAAGCTTCAATACCCTTTCATTGTTTTCTAAGATGTATAACAAGGTGTGGCAATAAACAATTTCCCATAACTGGACAGTTATAGCATTAGCAATTATTAGATTTTTGGAATAGAAGTAATTTTTCAACCTCCTGCTAATTCCTTCATAATGATAATGCATCTATGATTTTTAAATATTGCAGAGTGGGAAGAAAACCTACAGACTTAATTTGAAGGATTCTTTAAAAAAAAAAATCTATATTCCTGACAGGTCATAATTATACACAAACACATTAATAGTCAATTTAGAAGTGTAATGTGAAGGAATCTTCTGTATGAGGAAGAAGAAATATTTGGCCAGCCTTTGCCCTGCAGAGAATTAACTCTCACTATGAATACAAGAACATGGAATTTGTATTGACTGACAAAAGATCTATGAAGAGTTGCTCAGATATTCCTGCTCTAAGTTATCTCTATGGGCCAGCTGGAGAACCTTGGCCCACCAGAGGTTTTTGGACTCCAGCTCCCATTAGCCCCAGGCAGCATGGCCAATGGACAAGGATGATAGGAGTCCAACAACATCTGGGGGGCCAACGTTCTCCACCCCTGCTCTATGGCCATAACATAAATGCAATTTATGAAAACTCCCAGCTTGTTGTATTTACAGCATGTTTTCTCTTCCTCTAATATGCCCAACCTAGAATAGAACCACAGTAGAAACTTTGCATACTACTATTCCTGGTAATATATAGTAATATAATACTATAGTTGCAGCTGGATTATCAAATCAATTAAAAATGATTTAATAGCCCCACAGACCATCACTTTAATCTAGAGAGCACACAAACCCTTCTCTAAAGCATGGCAAGTTCTCCTTCACATCATGCCGACCCTCAGAGACACTCAGAAAGCACCAAAATATCTTTGGCTAGCGTGTCCAGAGCTAGAATAGTGATCCCCCCTTTCCAGTTTGGAACTGCAGAAAATGGGTGGAGCCCCATCTCCACAGTTGTGCCTGGGCCTTGAAGATGATCAGAGCACTTTTAATGTTAACATAATGAAGATGCAGCAACCCTACTCTGGTGTTAAGTAAAAGCAGTAAATGCAACGTGAGAACTGACAAGGGGCTGCGAGCCAAGTAGTCCCACCCCTGTCAAGGATGCCACATAACTCTGCCCTCAGGCATCTGTGCATACAGCACAGATGCCAGCAGTGGGGAGGTCTTTGCGCGTATAGTTGTATGCACAGAGGCTTCCATGTGATTCAGAACCCTATGCTATCGGGGTTCCAAATCACACGGAATCCACTGAGCATACAGCTAAATGTGCTGGGAGATGTCAGGGATGGGGTACCTACTCAGCTTGGCCCTGTTGCCGCTCATGTGTTGCGTTTACTATGTTTAGTTAATGCCTGAGTAGAGCTAGCCTGACAGCGCTTTTACATTAGGAAAAGCTGTATCTGGTGGAATAAGTGCTGCTTTTGGGGTTTTTATTATGATATTGTTTTATTGTATATTGGATGTTGTTTTTGATCACACTCTTGTTCATCACCCTGGTATCCACAAGGATGAAGGACAATTAAACATTATTTTAAATGGAGAGGCAATGAGGGGAGGGGGGAGGAGATGTGGGGCAAAGTGCAGGCAGGGAAAGGATTGAGTTCTTTCTCTTCCTCAGTAATAAAAGATCATAGCTTGTGAACCACACCACTAGATCTATAGCCAGATAGCCTCTGGAAATGCGTAAGACAGGTTAGTCATGTGTATCTTCTAGTATAAGTAATTTTTTTCCTGAATTTCAACATACTTTTATAGTTTTGGTTTGGAGTCTCAATCCATTCAGAGTATTGATTGCCTTTTCAGCATCCTTAGGGTCGATGTAGTTCACAAATCCATATCCCAAGCTCTGTCCTGATGATTAAAAAGGGGAAAATAGAAATTATTAATTATTAGTCAGAGGCAGTTAAACTATTTTACACCAAGGAAAAAGGGACAACCACACTAATCTTAAAAGTACTTTTCAGTAGCTCACTCATTGAAACATACAAACTGACTATTAGATGCACTTTGAAAATAGTAACATTCTAATTTTTCATAAAACTTTAAGCAGACACAAGTAGACATTGCTTATAATTTCTGAAGCACAAGTTCCCAACATTCAGCAGATATACTTTTATATAGAAAACATGGTTATTCTATTAAGGGAGCTTGGTAAACCTATCAGCACTAATGTTTACACCTTCTCAAAAACTGTTGTTTTTGACAGCCCCGAAAAAACAAGCAGGGAAAAAAGACTGGGTTCATGTGATCATGCCGGTTCCCCCCACCTTCATGGTCTTTCCCTATGCCTGTTTTCATAAGCGCCCTGTAGGTCCTCCCACTCACGTCAGGTATCCCAGTGTCCATTGCGCGCCATTCCCTGTCCCAGGGAAGTGGCAGCAGGAATGAACTTAAAGCAGACCCTAATAGATTTTCATAGATCATAGAGTTGGAAGGAGCCTACAAGGCTATTGAGTCCAACCCCCTGCTCAATGTAGGAAACTAGAGGAGGGGTCTCCCATCCAAGTAATAACCAGGGCTGACCCTGCTTAGCTTTCCACGCTCAGACAAACTGAGCCAGCATAAGCCACAGGCCTCCGTCACCTCAGTGATACTTCCATACCTCCAATTGGAACAGATGCTAGGATGTGTGTGTGTGTGTGTGTGTGTGTGTGTGTGTACCCACACCCGAGTACAGAAGGAGGTGGAGGCAGCACCTCCACAGTAAGTGTTTGGACTTACTTCTAGTGTGTGTGTGTGTGTGTGTGTGTGCATGCCCAAAAAGAAAAAGAGGTGGAGGCTGACAATTTTTAAACAAAAAGAAAGGGATTGCCCTGCAAGCACTGACCACCCTGCCATGAATATACACTTTCCTGTGAGTAAGTCCCATTGAACGTAATAGGACTTACTTCTGATGTGTGTGTGTGTGTGTGTGTGTGTGTGTGTGCGCGCCCACGCCCAAAAAGAGAAGGAGGTGGAGGCGGCACCTCTGTGTTTGGGGATGCGGGGTGGGTAAACTTCACCTGTTGAATTTGTGCCAATCCTGACAATTTTAAAACAAAAAGAAAGGGATTGCCCTGCAAGCACTGACCCCCCCCCCCCGCCTTGGCCTGAATACACACTTTTCTGTGAGTAAGTCCCATTGAACGTAATAGGACTTACTTCTGAGTACAGGAGCATAGGATTGCACTGTTACTGTTTTCAGAGCAGTGGTAACTTTTACTTGGCTCTACCTGTGTACCCCATGTAGAAAACTCTCTACAGTAATGATTATGATTATTCTGCAGGGATTTTGGATTGTTGTTTATTTTAATGCATCAGAAATTTTAAAAATTTATAGCAGAAAACACACCCTCCTCAAGAGAAAGAAAGAAAAAATCCCAACTACCTCAAATAGCAGCAACAAACATCATCATTCCATTTTGGCATCATTGTTCAATCACAGTGTTGTTGTTCTTGCTTTTTTAATAAAGTACAGTAGAGCCCACATGTTTTTTTCCTGAGTGGAGAAAATAGGAGCTTGCATGGTGGGCCTGTGAACCACTTTGCACGCTCAGAGATATCTAAATGTTAATTATTATTATTTCTTTGGCAAACTACTAATGAGAACAAAGCCACCATGGTAAATTAGCATGACTGGGTTCAGAGGACCGTGAAAACAACCAACGATGAAAAACAACGAACAATGGGCATTGTTTTCACAGTCGTCTGAACCCAGTCACTAGTTGGGTGAACTGAAGACATCTATTTACCATATAACTGAATCAGGTCAAGAATAGGACTATCTTGAAGCAAAACTGAACAAATGGTCTTCGGCAATTTCCTTATACTGGGATTATGTTTTCAAAGAAGTTTGCTCCATGCCAACTACCTTCATACCAAATGTAACTCCTACCATGTCAGATAGTAAGTTCAGATATTTATCAACCCTTTCTAATTTGCTCTTTTTATTTGTTCAACAAGCAAAAAATGTCTACTACATATAAGATTGGCACAAGATACATTTAAAATACAAAATTATCAGAACAGGTACGTACAATAAAAACAATAAAAATACATAAGAACTAACAAGTAAAAACCAGGGAGACACTAAAATCATCCACAGTAGGAGAAAATTAAATAAATGTAATTGCTGGTGAAATAAAAATGTACTATTTGGCTAAAGCTTAAAACAGATGACGCCAACCAGGCTTCATGGGGAATATCATTCCAAAATGCCACTACTGAGAAGGGCCTATCCTGTGTCCTGACCAACCATGTCTCTAAAGACAAAGTGCCACACAGCAAGGCCTTAGATGACAGTTGTAAAGGGCAGGCCGACTCATGTTAGAGGAGTCAGTTCTTCAAATATCTTGGCCATGAACAATTTAGGACTTCACAGGGAGTGCAACCTCATTCACTGTTTTGATCATTCAATATTTTAAAGTTATCAACCTTCTTTCCCTCTCTCTACACAAAACACAAGCAGTCATATCCATAAACAGTCAACAACTTCTGCACTGCAGTGTTCTTTTCCACATGGATAAATTTTGATTTCAATGAAGACTTGTATCCTGAGTTCCTGTGAGTGGAGATCCACTCAAAGGATTTGACCACTGAGGAAAAGGGGGGAGGCCACATTCTCCAATTCCTCCTTGCCTTTGCAGCCCCCTGTGCCCCTGAAAAGCACCTCCGCTTTCTCCCACTTCCTCCTACAGGAGCCTCAGCTGAATCTCAGTCCCTTCTGTAAATGGAAGGAATAATCGGGATCCAACCTCAAGAGAATCGTAATTGCATAAACAGGTTCCTTCCAAGTTGAATTTAGTGCAACATTAGCACCAACGCTGTACTTACACTTTAGAAAAGCAGTACAGCAAGCTAACTCCTTCCTAGAAGTTTGCATAGCTATCACTCTTAAATCTGAGAAATGCCATTTGAAAGTTCTCAAAAAAATATATCACTACAAATCCAGCGTGGGTAAGTGAAGGTCCTCTGCCAGTGGACATTTAATTTGAAGGTTTGACAAAGTAATCTACAAGAGTATTTCCAAATTGAGAAATTAATAATGTATCACTGGCATACAACATGGGCTGAAAATCATTTATGGTTTGAGAATGAAATTTCTCATCCTCCAATAAGATTTTAAATCCTTTAAAAATAGAAGCCAAATGACCACTTTTTTGTACACCTGATTCAACTGCACTTGTTTAAGCAAAAAACCCAAACAAAATATTAATGTGGCAAAACAATGCCAAATCTTTAATCTATTTTTGGCTACTATTTTGTCGATAATCATGCTTGGTCAGAAAAATCTACCATCCCTTTATATGCACAGAAGACATAGTAGGGTTCCTTCCCCCACATTAGCTGATGTTAAGTAGTTTAATATAATGCACAACCAGCTACACTCAAAAAAGCCTGCTTGTTCTTCATCTAATACATTGCGTTTTTTTCTGAACCCAACCCAACTGCTTGCGATATAGTTTTGGCCTACAGGACACAGGATCTATTCTATTCTACCTCAACCAAATACTGGGACAATCCTAAATTTTCATATCTAAATGGGAAATGGTATGTTAACAGTAAGTGCAGTTCTGTTGCCTTTTTTCCAGTCTGTACATCCTCAAATATTTTTGATGGGATGAATCAAGTCCTGAGACTTTTCAGGATAAAGCTTCACTTATCTCAGCTTCATTAACTACACAGAAGCTCAATTTCTTTATAGGTTAAATGTGGCAATGCTGTATTATTCCTTTATCAAAAGGTATATCATTTAAAGAACTTTTAAGTTTAGAAAAACATCTGATTCAGAATTCATAAAGCTTCCACTTCCTGTTGAAACCATTTGCCAAACACCTATACAGTCATGCCTTGGATTGAGAGCATAATTGTTCCGGAAATGTGCTTGTAATCCAAAACACTCTTATATCAAAGCGAGTCTCTGGTGGGTGTGAGCGGGGCCGATTTCGGCCCGCTACGCCTGCTCGAGGCGAGCGGTTACATCCCTATGACTTGTCTTGCAAGACGTCGCTTGTTTATCAAGTCAAACATTTTAATTTTTTTTTGCTTGTCTTGCAATCCAAGGTATTACTGTAGAATAATGGTTAGTTTATTTGTATTAAATCATCCTAAGAGGTTCTCTACTCTCTCCTTTTCCTGCAAGATATTAATAATTAATGTTAGACTGCTTACCTTTCTGATAACTTGTTTGATAATTTTTTTTGGGTGGTTTACACACATAATTATCCAGCGTTTGATTTTAATACTGCAATTACACAAAGCTTTATAGGCAATAATAATAGCATTAAAATAGGTCATGGTATATGATAGAGACTAAGGCTTCAATCCTAATCCTGGGTAGCCATTAAATGAAAGGAAATATACCTCTAAGTATATACTGGATTGTGCTGTCAGACTATGATGGATCCAGAGATACAGGAAGAGGAGCTTGGCAACCCCATTGAGAGCATCTGGGTTAAAATAAATGGGGCAAAGAATAAAACAAACATGGCGGTTGGAGTCTACTACCGACCACCCAATCAAGGAAAAGACGAGGATGAAACTTTTGAAAAGCAAATTGCCATTGTTTCAAGGAGGCATGATGTGGTAGTAATGGGGGACTTCAATTTCCCCGATATCTGTTGGGAGACTTATTCAGCCAAACATGGTCCCTCCAAGAAATTCCTGAGTTGTGTTGCTGATTACTTCCTCCTACAGAAAGTAGAGGAAGGAACTAGAGGATCGGCTATCCTTGACCTGATTCTAACCAACAGAGACAAGTTAGTGGATAAAGTGGCAGTTTTGGGAACTCTGGGGGAAAGTGGCCATGTTATACTTGAGTTCTTGATTCTAAAGGAAGCAAAAGTGGAATGTAGCCAATGATAAGTAAGGTCCCATGGTAAGTGACTCTAATGAGAAAAGGAGCCCAGGATGGGTGGGAGTTTTTAAAAAAGGAAATTTTAACTGCACAATTGCAAACAATTCCCACAAGGAAAAAAAGGCAGAGGGCAACAGAAGAAGTCAATGTGGCTTCACAATAAACTCAAAGATGACCTGAAAACAAAAAAGGACACGTATAGGAAGTAGAAGGAAGGACAGGCTACAAGGGAAGAGTACAGGCAGGTAGCACAGAACTGCAGAAATAGTGCCAGGAAGGCTAAAGCTGAGAATGAGCTAAGGTTAGCGAGAGATACTAAAAACAACAAGAAAGCTTTCTTCAGATACATGCATAGTAAAAGACAGAGGAAAAAAATGGTGGTTCAACTACTCAATGAGGATGGCAAATTGATAACAGAAGACAAAAGGCAGAAGTGTTCAATTCCTACTTCGGCTCGGTCTTCTCCCCAAAGAGGGTCTATGACCCCCCTGGCAAACCTGAAATGCAGACTGAAGGGGCAGGATTGCAGCTTGAGATTGATAGGCAAATGGTCAAGGAGCACCTGATTACTCTGAATGAGTTTAAATCTCCAGGGCCTGACGAGCTGCATCCTAGAGTAATAAAGGAACTGGCAGAAGAACTCTCAGAACCACTGTCTATTATCTTTGAGAAATCATGGAGGACAGGTGAAGTGCCAGATGACTGGAGGAGGGCAAATGTTGTTCCCATCTTCAAAAAGGGCAAGGAGGAGGAACCTGGGAACTATAGGCCAGTCAGTCTGACATCAATTCCTGGGAAAATTTTGGAGCAGATTATAAAAAAGTCAGTCTGCAAGTACCTTGAAAACAATGCAGTGATTACTAGAAGCCAGCATGGATTTGTCAAGAACAAATCCTGCCAGACTAATCTGACCTCATTTTTCGATCGGGTAACCTCCCTTGTGGACTGTGGGAATGCTGTGGACATAATATATCTGGACTTCAGCAAAGCTTTCAACAAAGTGCCTCATGAATACGATATCCTGATTAGCAAGCTAGCTAAAAGTGGGCTAGATGGAACAACTATCAGGTGGATCCACAATTGGCTACAGAATTGGACTCAAATAGTGCTTATCAATGGTTCCTTCTCAAACTGGGGAGAGGTAACGAGCGGGGTACCACAGGACTCGGTCCTGGGCCCAGTGCTCTTCAATATTTTTATTAATGACTTGGATGAGGAGGTGCAGGGAATACTTATCAAATTTGCAGATGACACAAAGTTGGGTGGAACGGCTAATACTCTGGAAGACAGAAAGAAAATTCAAAGAGATCTCTTATAGGCTGGAGTGCTGGGCCAAAAACACCAGAATGAAATTTAATAGGGATAAATGCCAAGTGCTGCACCTAGGGAGAGGAAATCAAATGCAGAGTTACAGAATGGGGGACACTTGGCTCAACAATACCACAAGTGAGAAGGATCTTGGAATTGTGGTAGATCACAAACTGAATATGAGCCAGTAATGCGATGTGGCTGCAAAGAAGGCAAATGCTATTTTGGGCTGCATTAATAGAAGCATTAGCTTCCAAATCGCGTGAAGTGATAATTCCCCTTTACTCAGCAATGGTTAGGCCTCATCTTGAGTACTGCGCCCAGTTCTGGGCACCACACTTTAAGAAGGACGTAGACAAACTGGAGAGGGTTCAGAGGAGGGCAACAAGGATGATAAAGGGACTGGAAACAAGGCCCTATGAGGAGAGACTGAAAGAACTGGACATGTTTAGCCTTCAGAAGAGGAGACTGAGGGAAGATATGATAGCACTCTTCCAGTACTTAAAGGGCTGTCACACAGAGGAGGGCCAGGATCTCTTCTCGATCATCCCAGTTTGCAGGACATGGAATAATGGGCTCAAGTTACAGGAACCCAGATTCCACCTAAACATCAGAAAAAATTTCCTGACTGTCAGAGCAATAAGACAGTGGAACCAACTACCTAGGGAGGTGGTGGGCTCTCCCAATCTGGAGGCATTCAAGGTGCAGCTGGACAGCCATCTGTCAGGGATGCTTTGACCTGGACTCCTGCATTGAGCAGGGGGTTGGACTCGATGGCCTTGTAGGCCCCTTCCAACTCTACTTTTCTATGATTCTATCATCTGTGGCAACAAATAAATGCTATTTTGCATTGCCAGCTAGAAATAATGAGATGTCATTCCTAGAAAATCACAGGATGTTTAGAGTTTTATTTTAAAGTGAGGATTCCAAATATTGTCCAATAGTGCAGCCTTATAAAGCTGTTTCAAGCTGCCACTAATCAAAGCTTTGTTCTGAAACAGCTCAGGCAGTATCCTATGCTTGGAAAAATCAGGAACAGCTGTTCATGGCTGCCCACCTACCAGTGAATAGTTCTTCCTATAAATAGAATGGGCTTAAGCATCTCAACATTAACACAAGATTCTGTGTCATCAACAGGATCCAGTGCAGCAGAGCAACCACCAATAAAACTGTTCCTAAAAGCAGTACATGACCAAAAGGGTGAGTAAGGCAAAAGGCTACACTGATGTAGCAGCTTTCATACTGTTCAAATGTTCCTGAAGATGCCATCTACAGGATTCATTGAACACATACCCTGCCAATGCCAAGCAAATACCTTTTTCTGAACAGATCTACCCCGCTGAGGTCACTAAATAGTGATAGAGGGGAGAACACATGAAGCACACACATTGAATATACTCAGTTAAGGTAAGTAAAGAAAGAGGCAGGATATGAAATTGACATGGCTTCAAAGCATTAAAACTAAGTTTTCAGAGAATATTATAAAGTCTTCTCTCTCAAAGAACTGGTATTTCTTTCAGTTAGGAAGCTCAACATAAGGAAACCAAACAAGAGATGAAAAGAGAATTTACACAACACGCACATCCCAGAACATTCAACATCCTAGAACATTCTGAGATGGAAAGACAGAGCACAGATTTGTTAAATCACTATGGAAGGGAGAGGAAACTATTGAAGATGAAGAAAAACAGATGCATCGAATTAGACCTGAATCGCCCAAGGCAAATGGAAAGCCTTAGCATAGTTCTTCACTTTCATACTTGGGGGATGGAAGGATTATAAATCAACCCCTAATAATTTCCAGTACGGTTTTTCTTCTTCTTGAAAAGTGTACATTGTATATGCACAGGGTATGCGGGTATACTCATCTGGGTATGTGTACAATATACAGTTCCATGCGAGCATTTCACAGACTTGGGAATTATAAAAATATTAGCCTTTAACAACTAAAAAAACCCACACAGGGACATCATTTAGAATGTCAGCTGTCATGAGTCAAAGACTATTATTGCACACTAGAATTTGAATATAGAAGTTCATACGCTTCTGAAGTTACCGTTAACAAACACCTTTAACCTCAATGCCTAAAGTGTCACCTTCATGGAGAAGGAGACGGAGAGTAAGAAATTAACCAAGCCAAACTAAATCATAGAGTTTTTAAAACTTCTCTGAACGTTTTGTTTATATATGCCAGGATCTTAGCAAATACATTTTCACTCCAAAGGTAAGCAGAACTACTCAGGCATAACCAGAGGCAGGTAAGATCATACCACAAAACCAATCTGTTAAAATGCTGCAGATTGACAAGCATGCAGGAAGTTATTAGGTGCAGCTGTGTTCCACATTTCCATAAGATAGCCCTACTCTGAACAGGCAAAACTCCCCGTGAGGATTCCACCTAAATGACACTGGAGAGGGAGATGCTGCTGCTGCTGCTGCTGCAGCAGCAGCAGCAGTAAATGCAGAGTCATCAAAGACGAAACTGATATGTCTGTCATACACCTTCTCCCAGTGGTGAAGTTTTCTCAAACCCTTTATTTTAATCTGCTTCTGACACTTGCCTTTGAAAAGGCAAAAGCATACCTTAATGCATAATAAAAACCCAAGCAACCATGCTCCTCCATTTTAAATACAAAAATAGAACAGATCAAACAAGCATTTAGGCTTCTGGCTTTATTCAGTACACTAAACACAGGAAGAAAAAATGGGTCCTGCGATTTACTGTTGTTTTAGAATTGTTAAATTTTTGCATGTTGATTTTATATTTTGTATTTTAGGGTTTTCATCTTTGTAAGCCGCCCAGAGAGCTTTGGCTATTGGCTGATACAAAGAAATGTAATAAATGAAAGGAATGAAAGAAAGATAGTAAAAAGGAACAGTCACAGGCCAGGAAATAACTTAAATGGACTAACCCATAATCAAAATGCTGAAAGCAAGTTTTCAGGCCATTAATACCTTTAGACATGGATGCTTAAAATAAAGGTCCCCCCCCCAAATTTGTTTTTGTTCATATTTGAGACTGAAGATAGGCCTTTTAAACACTGACAATTAAGCATTCTGTGATTTTAGAAAAGGGTTGCATGTTCTCAACAGCCAACAAATTTGCACTGTTTCCATTAACAGCTACAGAAACACAAATACATCCATAGTGAATTATATAATTTTGTATAACTTGGAAAAATTTCAAAGCAATACCATGAAATTGTAAAAATTAATGGAGCTACTATAAAAAATATTCTGAAGCTGTAAAGTTAGCTCAAGCTCCAAAATTAAACTCAAATCTAGTCACAAAAATGTGACAAGGAAGAACACTTCCTTGTTGCAGTAATTCACTTACGTAAGTAGCATTTCACCAGTAAATATCAAACTGTGAATGCACAATAGTTTATTTAACCACTGAGCTTCTAAGCCCACCCTGCCTGGGAAAAGTGAAACAGCTAAAAGTACTCTTCAATGGCCTGCTTCTCATAACACAAGGATTGTTAATAAGCCATGGTGGCTTGTTAGCCACCCCCAGGAGTGCAGGCTTATTTCCCCAATTAAAACTTGCCAGGCGCAGGTTGTTTTAACATGAGAAACCAGCAAAGGTGGGTGGCTGGGGTGGTTAACAAACCACCCAGCAATCCTACAACAGAACATGGATTTTGAGTTGTTTGTTAACCACCTCAGCCAGCAACCACTCATCAGGTATGTACACAACGACAAGCCACACCCAGTGAAGGTAATTAGGGAAATTGGGTGGCATGCACTTGTCACGTGAGGGGGTGGTTAATAAGCTATCATGTCTTATTAACCATCCACACGCATGCGTACCTGGTCAATATGACTGTAGGTGCTTCCAGATGAGCCATTTATTATGTAATTGGCCTGCCTCATCCCTGGGATTTTGTGAGTTGGGTAGATGGGCCCAGACAATTTAACCCACCCATGTTTTTGCACCATGCCTCCTGCCATTTTTTTCACCACAAAAAATCTGTTAAGAGGAAAAGGAGGAATAGCTGCCAAACGTCTTTTGATTGGTGGCACTAGAAGCTGTCTGTCTGGAAGCACCCAAAGTAATAAGAGCACTCAGTTTTTATGTACATCAATCCACTCGCCACTGATATCTTGTTTAAACATTTAAAAGCAGAAAAAAATACCAGTTTTTAAAAAGATGTCTAGGCTTGGACACTGGCACATTTCCAGCAAGCAGGAGCATTAGAAGCAGGGAAGACAAAGATAAGAATATATTTTCCTTTCCTGACAGCTGAAACATTTCTCAAAATTTTGAAGAACAGAACTCTTTGGAACAGCAAACGAAGGTGAGATTTACAGTTCAGACATGTATGGTTGAATTTGGTTTGATTGATGTGTGGAGAGCTTTGTATCCTCATGAAAGGGACTACACATTTATTTCATCTGTTCATTATAATTGCTTTCGATTTGACTACTTTTTGGTTTCTACATCGTTACGTGATATAAATGTTGGTAAGATTGAAATATTGGTAGTTCCCGACCATGCCCCAGTTTTTCTGGAGTTGCAACTTTCAGATTCACTTAGGCCACCTGGGCTTTGGTATTTAAATGTGTCCCTTCTTAATGATGAGATGTTTAAAAAACAGATTTTGGCAGAATTAAATGAATATCTTGAAATTAATGAGAGTACAGTTGATTCTTGCACTACTGAGTGGGAGGCCAGCAAAGCTTTTATACGGGGCCGAATTATTGCTTATGCTTCCGATAAAAACAAAATTTTAAAAATGCAACAAATATTTTTGAGCGTGAAGTTGAAATCTCTTATAAATCAGTTTGCTACTTCTCCAACTGCACAACTTTATCAGGAGTTGCAAAACGTTAAATATATTACGACAGGCATACTGGGAAAATGGTGAACATCCTAGTAAGCTTTTGGTACTTCGTCTTAAACAGAAAAAGCATCAAGTTGTTATTTCTGCCATTAAAGATGAGACCGACATGATATACACTTCCCTAAAGGTATAAATTCACAATTTTAAAAATTCTACTCTGATTTGTATAGTAAAGTTAAGGAAATATCAGAGCAAGATATGGAAATTTTCTTTTCTCGGCTTAAGCTTCCAAGGATAGATTCCTCACAACTAGGGATGTGCCACGAACCGGGGGGGGGGGCTTGCCTCTCCGCGGGGATGCACCCCCACCTCAATCTTCTGAGCGGTGCAGAGCAGTTCTCCGCACCGCTTGAACTGCTGGCGCTGGTCCCGTCGCGTCACATCCGGCCCCAGAAGTGACGCGACGGGGACCCTGCGCAGGCGCAATACGTCACGCGGGGGTCTAGCGTGCCTGTGCAGGGTCCCGTTGTGTCACTTCTAGGGCCGGATGTGACGCTACCGGCGCGGACGGCTTGCCACAGAGAGGTGAGCCGCCGCCGGACAAGGCAGGCCCGTACGAGCCCTGCGCGGACATGAGTGGGGCCGATTTCGGCCCGTGCGGGGTGAACCATTACATCCCTACTCACAACGACAGTTCCTTTTGGCTCCCCTGCATGTTGAGGAAATTATGAAAGTAATTTTGAATATGAACGTTGGGAAAGCACCTGGTCCAGACAGGCTTCCGATTGAGTGGTATAAAACATTTTCTAGCCTTTTGGTCCCAAAGCTTCATCGTCTTTATAATTACAAAGAAGTATGTGTTTAGCCACAGCATGAGGAACTTCTTCAGGAGGGCTTTAAACTGAATGCAATGGGGGTGGGAGACGTAAACTTAGGGGTAACAATAGATGAAGGCCTCTGTGTCACAACGGAGAGAACAGCTCCAGCGGTGCCCAATGATAGTCTACCACAAAATGTAGGGAAAAAGTCGGACTATAAAGCACATAGTCTTCGATGTCTCTACACTAATGCCCAGAGTATGGGCAACAAACAGAACGAACTTGAACTCTTGATACATGAAGGCAAATACGACTTGAAAGGGATAACTGAAACCTGGTGGGATGACTCCCATGGCTGGAATACAGCAATTGAAGGGTATAACTTGTTCAAAAATAACAGAAGCAACAGAAAGGGAGGTGAAGTCACACTATATGTTAAAAATACATATCTCTGCACAAAAATAAAGGAGGATGAGCCTGGTAGCCCCATCGAGAGCATCTGGATTACAATAAATGGGGCAAAGAATAAAACGAAAATGGAGGTTTGGAGTCTACTACCGACCACCCAATCAAGGAGAAGACCAGGATGAAACTTTTGAAAAGCAAATTGCCAATGTTTCAAGGAGGCATGATGTGGTAGTAATGGGGGACTTCAATTTCCCCAATATCTGCTGGGAGACAAATTGTGCCAAACATGGCCCCTCCAAGAAATTCCTGACTTGTGTTGCTGATGACTTCCTCCTACAGAAAGTGGAGGAAGGAACTAGAGGATCGGCTATCCTTGACTTGATTCTAACCAATAGAGATGACTTAGTGGATAAAGTAGCAGTTAGGGGAACTCTGGGGGAAAGTGACCACATTGTACTTGAGTTCTTGATTCTAAAGGAAGCAAAAGCTGAGTGTAGCCAAACATGTACCATGGATTTTAGGAAAGCCAATTTTAATAAACTCAGAGAACAATGATAAGGTCCCATGGCAAATGACTCTACAGTAATACCTTGGCTTGCAAGTAACTTGGTCTGAGAGCGTTTTGCAAGACAAGCAAAAATTTTAAAAATTTTTGACTTGATAAACGAGCAAGGTCTTGCAAGACAAGCTCGCCTCGAGCGGGCGGAGCGGGCCGAAATCTGCCCCGCTCACGCCCGCCAGAGACTCGCTTTGATATAAGCGTGTTTTGGATTACAAGCACGGTTCCAGAACAAATTATGCTTGCAATCCAAGGTATTACTGTAATGAGAAAAGGAGTCCAAGATGGGTGGGAGTTTAAAAAAAAAGGAAATTCTAAAGGCACAGTTACAAACAATTCCCACAAGGAAAAAAGGTAGAGGGCAACAGAAGAAGCCAATGTGGCTTCACAAAAAGCCCAGAGATTATCTGAAAACAAAAAAGGACACATATAGGATGTGGAAGGAAGGCCAGGCTAGTACAGGCAGGTAGCACAGAACTGCAGGAATAGTGTAAGGAAGGCTAAAGCTGAGAATGAGCTGAGGCTACCGAGGGATGCTAAAAGCAACAAAAAAACTTTCAGATACGTGCAAAGTAAAGACGGAGGAAAGAAATGGTGGTTCAACTATGCAATGAGGACAGCAAAATGATAACAGAATCAAAGAAAAGGCAGAAGTGTTCAATTCCTACTTTGGCTCGGTCTTCTCCCAAAAGAGGGTCTATGACCCCTCTGGCAAACCTGAAGTGCAGACTGAAGGGGCAGGATTGCAGCTTGAGATTGATAGGCAAATGGTCAAGGAACACCTGATTACTTTGAGTGAGTTCAAATTTCCAGGGCCCTGACGAACTGCATCCTAGAGTAATAAAAAAAACTGGCAGAAGAACTCTCAGAATCACTATCTATTATCTTTGAGAAATCATGGAGGACAGGTGAAGTGCCAGATGACTGGAGGAGGGCAAATGTTGTGTCTCTCTCTTTCTCCCCCCTCTCCAGCCAGAACGACAAATGCAGACCACGGGTTTCTTTGTAAAGTTTTATTAAGCAAAAGCAGGGCAACTCAGGTGGTTGCAGAAAAGTGTTACACAAAAGTAAAGAAAGTGATTCAAGACCCTTTATCCCCTCAATGGGAGGTCAGGAATGTTAAACTGTTGATTCTGCACTGAGGTGTTTCGCACTTCCTCACCCTCTAGAAAGCTGACTCCGCCCCTAAGGTGGGTCAAAAGTCTTGTTAGCTAACCAAGCTGAACAATGAAGCGACATTAGCTGTTTTTGCCTATGTAATTTACACCGCTCTCGAGCATCAGTTACAGAGGCTGTTTCCCCCCCTTCCCCCACCTCTGCCTCCCCTGTTCCCAGAGAGTCTTCTTCCCCCCCTCCCCATTTCCCCGGCCTCAAGCTGGGACCTTGACTGCGCAACTGGGTCCTGGTTATCTTCACGGAGAGGCACTGCCGCGGCCTCCTCTTCCCCCTCCCTGTCTGTTCCAGAGTCCATTCCCACGGAATCTGACCAGTGCTGTTTGAGAGTTAGGGAATCAGAACTGGAGGGGCTAGGAGAGCTAGCCTCGACAGCGAATGCTGTTCCTATCTTCAAAAAGGGCAAGAAGGAGGAACCTGGGAACTACAAACCAGTCAGTCTGACATCAATCTCTGGGAAAATTCTGGAGCAGATTATAAAGAAGTCAATCTGCAAGCACCTTGAAAGCAATGCAGTGATTACTAGAAGCCAATATGGATTTGTCAAGAACAAATCCTGCCAGACCAATCTGATCTCATTTTTTGATTGGGTAACCTCCCTTGTGGACTCTGGGAATGCTGTGGACATAATATATCTGGACTTCAGCAAAGCTTTCGACAAAGTGCCTCATGATATCCTGATTAGCAAGCTAGCTAAAAGTGGGCTAGATGGAACAACTATCAGGTGGATCCACAGTTGGCTACAGAATCAGACTCAGAGTGCTTATCAATGGTACGTTCTCAAACTGGGGAGAGGTAACGAGTGGGGTATCGCAGGGCTCAATCCTGGGCCCAGTGCTCTTCAACATTTTTATTAATGACTTGGATGAGGAGGTGTTAGGGAATGCTTATCAAATTTGCAGATGACACAAAATTGGGTGGAATAGCTAATACCCTGGAAGACAGAAACAAAATTCAAAGTGATCTCAAAAGGCTGGAGCGCTGGGCTGAAAACAACAGAATGAAATTTAATAGGGATGAATGCCAAGTGCTGCACCTAGGAAAAAGAAACCAAATGCAGAGTTACGGGATGGGGGACACTTGGCTCAACAATACTACAAGTGAGAAGGATCTTGGAATTGCTGTAGATCACAAGCTGAATATGAGCCAGCAATGTGATGTGGCTGCAAAAAAAGGCAAATGCTATTTTGGGCTGCATTAATAGAAGTATAGCTTCCAAATCACATGAAGCACTAGTTCCCCTCTACTCAGTACTGGTTAGGCCTCATCTTGAGTACTGCATCCCTGGTGGGGGTAGGTAGAATTTCAGGATAAAAACAGGTGGGGGTGAAAGCTTAACCCCCCCCCCCCCAGCTCCCAGAGTGCCATTATCCCGAGCTGAATCAAGGCCACAAGTGCTTACTCTGAAGTAGAGAAACCAATCACATGTAGCTCTACTATGCATAATTAAAAGGTTTAGTTTGGCCCTTAAATTCCTGGTAGGACATCAATAAATGACTAGAGTGTTAAGCAGGGCTGCCCCTTTCAGGAATTGCTTAGGATGAGGGAAAAACACAAAGATTACATCCCAGGACGCTACTCAATGTTGCTGCCCAACATTTCATTGTATTAGTATTCAGGTCCTTGACCAGAATGACCTGAAGGAACCACAGAACATGCTTAATACATTCATTATCTAGGGTCCATTCCAGCGTGTGGTGTACATCCTATAGGTAAAGGCTTTTCTTGGACAGCAACATGATCGATGTGTCCTCTGGGTACCTGTATCAGCCACAATCACTATGCCTCTAGGTTGGTCATCAGAAGAACTCTGGATAGGGATGCAGAAGCAGATCCTACCAGTGGAGAAGCCTCCAGCAATCCTGAACTGACATGTTAATCAGAGTAGGAAACCATCACCAACCAGTTTGGCAAGATTAGGATCACTTCTGTGCGCACACACTCACACCCAAACCTTTCAGAAAATGAGGCAGGAGAAGAAGAGGCAGGAAGGCATTTTAATTGTACATCGCCCAGGGTGGCCGGGTGACCGGCCAGATGGGCGATTAAAAAATATAATAAATAAATAATAAATAAAGGCATACAACATACTGCTGGGTCAAGCCATCTCTAAGGTGGCTGTTCCAAAGGTGCCTAGAGATTGGAATTGTGGGACTTAGCCATTATCTGCAGAGACAAGCAGATCCAGCACACAACTCCCAAACTGGTGAGCTAGCTGTGTGACAGCCCACTCTGACTTTTGGATCAATGTCCTTCTGAGCCAGTCTGCCACCTGGTTAGAGACCTCTGCCAGATGTTCTGCCCTGATTGAAGGTGCACCTTCATCCAGGTCACTCCTTGCAGAATCTTGTGTCCCCTTGCTTATTCACAAAAGCCTTTGCTGACTGGTTGTCCATCCTGATGAAAATGTGTATGTGTTGATAACATGTTGGCTGAATAAGTTTAGTGCTAGTTTTATTACCTTAAGCTCTGGCCAGTTTATGTTCCAACAGTTTTCTGCCTGAGAAAGACTATGTCCCCTGCAACAGCCTCGCCCCCAGACGTGTTCCCCATCCAAATAAACTGGCATCTGTTATAATTATGTTAGCCTTTCAATGGTCTAGAGCAGGGGTCCTCAAACTACAGCCGGCGGCACACATCCAGCCCGCCGGGTCTTTTCATCCGGCCCGGCGGCCGATCTAGAGGCTCCCTGCAAAGGAAGGGGAGGAGTGGTGGCTGAGCCGGTGGTGGGGTGCGGGCCGCCCGCCCTCTGCCCTGCGTCTCCTGCGGGGGGGGCAAGGGGAGGAGTGGCGGCAGGGCACGTGCCAGCCTCCCACCCGCCGCCCTGCGTCTCCTGTGGGGGGGGGAAGGGGAGGAGGGGCGGCTGAGCCGGCGGCGGGGCGCCCACCCGCCTGCCTCCCTGCGAGGTAAGGGGAGGCTGAGCCAGTGGCGGGGTGTGGGGCACCTGGTCGCTCGCCGCCCTGCGTCTCCTGAGGGGGTAAGGGGACGAGGGGCGGCTGAACCGGCGGCGGGGTTACCAGTCTCCTTCCAAGCACAGTTCACAGTGCTGGCGTTCAGCTTCAAAGTCCTGCCCGGTGATTGATTTGTTTCTCTTTCTGTTAACTGGACAGGGATTGGAGTGGCGCTGTGTCTTGGAGGGGTTTTGCCCTAAAAGGCGGCTTAGGGAATCTTTAAAATAAATAAGATAAGGATGAAGACCGTGCAGGAAGGGGGAGATACAGCCGTGGCTCCCTGACCCGTGTCTGCCTCTCTCTCTCTGCAGAACATACTCTGCTCCATATTAGCCTCCCTCCTGAGGAACCTCAGGGGCCAGCAGAGAACGCAGCTGCTCAACAAGTTCACGGAAAATGACAGCGAGAAGATGAGGAGTTGGGGCAACTGGGACGGGGAGGGTTTGGCAGGGGGAACAGGGCTGCCTTGACACTGAACGGGGCATTGCCAAATAGCAGGCCCATACTTCCCATTGAAATACTAATAAGTTTATGTTGATTAAAATTGTTCTTCATTTTAAATATTGTATTGTTTTTTCCCGTTTTTTTGCAATACAAATAAGATATGTGCAATGTGCAAATCAAGCCTTTCTATACCCTTTTTAAATTTAATGTATTTCAATTTTAGATAGCAAATTAATTTATAATTAATTTATCATTAATTTATAATAACTTTCCATTTAATCAAGTAAAAAAAAAGGACCCGAGTCCTTTTTTTTTACTTGATCCATTCGTTCATATTTTTTTCAAACTATAGTCCGGCCCCCCAACCGTCTGAGGGACAATGAACTGGCCCCCTGTTTAAAAAATTTGAGGACCCCTGGTCTAGAGGGCTTTAGACTCTTCAGATGATCTGGAGGGTTTCAACCACAAGTTCAGTGCTAGCTGGGGACAATCCAGGATAGTCACCTTCAAGTGTGACTGAGAGGCTCTCTGATCCTGGAATGGTAAGAGGAGTTTCTGCAGGGGCCTGGAGATGAAACATGACTAGTGGACCAGATCTTGGCAGGACACTGTCATGCTCAACAGTTGAGCTAGAGGCATGAGGTCTGTCTTCTCTACTGAGAAGACTAAGGCTACCAACTGATGGATACTATGGTCGTCAATCTTGCATGAGGATCACTTCCAAGTGTTTTAGCTATTTCTTGGGTATTAAGGACCTTTTCCCAACTTAAGACAAACCCATGGTCCTTGAGGCATACTATGGTCTGGAAGTAATTCAGATTTTCCCCTCAACACCAATCAAAGGAAGACACTTGACAGTCAAGAGGGATACAGTAATATTCCTTGTAACCTCAGATGTGCCACGCCACCAGTGCTACCAGGACCTTTGTAAACACCTTGGGTGTCATGCTAATCCAAATGGTACTGTACTGAAATAGCAATTGTACCAAAATCAAAGGTACCTCCTCCTGTGCTTTTCACTGATTGGAATGCATAGATATGACTTGAATAAATTGATGGACATGAAGAAGTCTTCTTTGTTGATGGAAACAATGAAGGGCTTTAATGTTATCATCTTGAAGAGTTTCTTTCTGAGGAACTTGTTGAGCCATCTGAGATCTGCGGTGGCCATGATGTCTATGTTTTTCTTGGGAAGATAAAAATGGAAGAGATCCCAGAAAAAAAAAATGTGGTGCAGGTTAGATTGCTTGGATTGTAAGAAGGTGTTGAATCTCCATGATGAAAGGTTGTTTCACTGGGTGTGGAGATGCAAACTTGTCTGTAAGGGGAGGCAGGCAAATTGCAGGATGTATCTTCTTTGGTCCCTGTGTTGGAGACCTCCTGATGTCATACAAAGGAGTTCTTTTTTGTTCCATTAGAAAACTTAGAAGATAAGGCAGATATTATATTCTTGCAAGAAACGCACCAGGCAAGGAAAGGAGTCAATGAATTGAAATTGAGGTGGTCTAGAATATATGAGATAGCATGTGGATCATCTAAATCGCGAGGAGTAGCAATTATAATTTCAAAGAATTGTGGTTTTAATGTTTTAAAGGTGAAAAAGGATGATACAGGTAGATATAATGTATGGGACCTTGGGAGGGGAAGAATATGTTATTGTTAATGTTTATGCTCCCAATCAAAATCAAGGAGAATTTTATCAACATGTGTTTAAAGAAATGGGTAATTTTCAAAATCAAAGGGTTATTATGGCTGGGGACTTTAACATGGTATTGGATAGAAGAAAAGACAAATCCAATCCGACGAGAGAAGATCAGAGAAATAATCTAACGATCTTGAATAAGTTAATTAGTAAGGAAGGATTGCTAGATGTTTGGAGAGGGGTCAAGGGGAATGAGGAAAGATATACATTTTACTCATCAGCAAATAAGAATTATTCTAGGATAGATTTTATTTTTGTGTCCAGGACACTGTTTTCAAGGGTCCTGGGCACAGAGATAGGAGTGATAAAAGTTACAGATCATGCTTTGGTTAACATGGATTTGAAGATACATAAGGATTATAGAGAAGCGAAAAGATGGAGATTGAATTGTAATATTTTTCGTTATAAACATTTAACAGAGAAAATAGAGAAGGAATTGAGGGAAATTTGGGAATTTAATCAAACAGAAGAATGTACTGAAGCGATAATATGGGATACAATGAAGAGTGTAATGAGAGGAATAGGACTGAGAGAGGCAATAAATTTGAGGAAACAACAAGAAGTTTTTTATCAAAAGCTAGAGGGGGAGATTAGGGATTTGGAAAAGAAGTATTTAGAGAAGAGGGATAAAAAGATTTTTGCAGAATTGCAGGGTAAAAGGAAAGATTTGGAGAATAAAGAACTGGACAGGGTACAAAGGAATTTGATTTACACAAAAAGGGAGTATTTTGAGAATAGTAATAAAAACTCTAAAATGTTGGCTAGATTAGCACAAAAAAAAAAAGAAAAAAGCTTAGTGGGGATGATTAAAGATAAGAGGGGTAAAGAATATAATCTAGTAAAGGATAAATTGAAAATTTTTCATGAATATTATACGGAGTTATATAAGGCAGGAAAATGGTCGGAAGCTGAGAGTAGAAGATATATCGAGAAAAATTTAAAAATAAAAATCCAGGATGAAGATAGAGAGAAAATGGAGCAACCATTCACAGAAATTGAAATAGAAAGTGCTATAAATAAATTAAAACAGGGGAAAACGCCAGGACTGGATGGTCTGGGGGCGGAATATTATAAAGTCTTTAAAAAAATGTTAATTCCGAAGTTAAAACGGTTGTTTAATGATATTTTACAGGGGGGAGAGATCCCCCCGTCATGGAAACAGTCCTTGACCATTTTAATCCCGAAACCAAGGAAGGATTTAGCAGAACCAGGTTCTTATAGACCAATATCATTAATTAATCAAGATGCTAAACTATTGACAGCAATTTTAGCTAGAAGAATGAATAGTTTTCTAAATAAGTATATAGGGATAGATCAATGTGGGTTTATTCAAGGAAGACAAATGGCAGATTTAACAAGAAGGGTTCTGAATATAATTTATTTAATAAAGAAAAATAATTTGAAAGCGGGGGTTCTTGCATTGGATATTTTTAAAGCCTTTGATTGTGTGGAATGGCCAGCATTAAAGATGTTAATAAAAACTATGGGGTTTGGAGAAAAATTTATAGGTATTACTAACCAATTATATACTCATAATGTCACGTCGGTAATTGTAAATGATGGAATAACAGAAACTATTAGCCTAGGCCGCGGAACTAGACAGGGTTGTCCCCTTTCCCCAGTATTATTTGTGTTAGTTATGGAATTGTTAGCGAATTCGATAAGACAGGAGAAGAAATTACTGGGGATAGGAATAGAGACCAAATGTAAGATAAACCTTTTTGCAGATGATATCTTGTTAACATTAGAAAGGCCTATAGAAAATTGGGATTGGATAGAGAAACATTTAGATGAATTTAGAGAAGTAACAGGGTTAAAAGTTAATTGGGATAAATCGGAGATAATGACATTTAATTATAGTAAACTGGAGGAAAGGGGATTTAAACAAAGGGGAGTGGATATAAAGATAAAAAATATAATTAAATATTTAGGTATTGATATATTAAAAGATTTGGATAAAATAGGGGAATGTAATTTTAAAAAACTAAAAGATGAAGTTAAAAATCAAATAGAGGATTATAAAAAATTGGGATTATCGTGGTTTGGTAGGATAGCTTTGATTAAAATGAAGATTTTACCGAAGTTTAATTTTTTATTTAGAATGATACCATATAAGATATCAGAGAAAGAAATTAAAGAGTGGCAAGTAATGTTAAATAGCTATTGTAATGGGGGGAAAAAATCAAGGATTACTAAGAATAGATGGTATAAAGCTCAAAAAATAGGGGGACTTGGTCTCCCTAATTTAAAATGGTATTATATAGCTAATCAACTTAGATATATCATGGATATTATTGTTAGAAAAGATTTTATGTGGTGGGAAATAGAAGCATTTGAATTGGGTAATAGAGTGGATAAATTCTTATTTACAAAACAAGGACATATTATGACAAAAAGATTAGAAAATCCCTTTTTAAAAAATATGTTAGAAATTTGGGGTAGAAATAAGGAAATATTTTTACCAGGTATATCCCCGCTTACTCCAGTGGTGGTTATGGAAGATTTTCCCGAGAATGTTAGACATTTGGAACAAATTTTTAGAGAGAAAAAGGTGATAACTTTAATGGATTGGCTGGAAAAAATGGAGACAAGACAGCAAATAATTGATAGGGTTGGGGCAGGAAGAATTTCTTGGTTAAATTTAATTCAATTAGTACAATGGGGTAAGAAATGGAAGAGGAGACATGAGCATGAAAGGGATTTCACTGCATTTGAGCAGGTGGTTATGTCTAGAGAACTTGTAGAAGGAAATGCATCAGCTAGGGGTCTTACAAAGATGTTATATAAAATGTTGCAGAAATCAGAAGAGCAAGCAGAAAATCTTAAAATAGTTTGGGATACAGAGTTTGAAGAGGAAATATCAAAGGATGAGTGGAATAAGATTTGGGATAGGCGAATATTGAAAAATATGTCTATAAGAATTAAAGAGAATTTTTATAAGCTAATTTGGAGATGGTATTTGACCCCAGTGAGATTAAATAGAATAGATAATAAATGTTCTTCCAATGTGTTGGCGAGGATGTCAGGAATTGGGTACATATGCTCATATGTGGTGGAGTTGTAAAAATGTAATGGATTTTTGGAAAATGATTTTTGAGGAAATATCAGAAATTGTTGGAGTGGATTTAGAGGTATGCCCTAAACTAGCTTTGCTAACAATAACGGAAAAGGTGATCGGTTCTCAAAATGTTAAAGAATTAATCATAAATTTGTTAACGGCAGGTAGACTAATGATAGCAAGGAAATGGAAAATCCAGCAAGTTTTCACTATTAATGAATGGTATAAGGAAGTATGGGATATGGCTTTGAATGATATGTTGACTTGTAATATTAAATGCAAAAGGGGTCAATTAAAGAAAAATAATTTTAAGGATATTTGGGGTTTATTTTTGGAATATGTGTTTAAAAGGGGGAAAGGGAGTTTACCCTGTCAAGATTTATTGTATTTTTGGAATAATGAACAATTATAGAGTTATTGGATTGTTTGGTCCCATGGTGATGGGAGCACAATATTAGTTATGTGTGTATGTTATTTTCTTTGTATTGTTTTAAAATTTAATAAAATATTTTTAAAAAAAAAAAGAAAACTTAGAAGATGAAGAGTAGGATGACAGTTGTGGAGATCTCTTGCCTGATGGTTCCAACTTGGTTTGTATCCTTCAGAGGTTTGAGTGTTTAATGGATGAAGCAAAGGGACTGCTCCAGCTTTGACTTGCACTCATCCCTTTTGGCTTTTGGCAGTGCTTTTTTATCTCTAGTTTTAATAAGGACAGCATCCAGTGGTTCACCAAAATGTGTGGCTCCTACAAAAGGGGAAATAGATGTTCTAGTCTGGGATCCTGGGCTTATATTTCAGTTGCTCAGTCGGATGTTCCTTCTAGCTACTGCATTTGCTGCCACTGTTCTAGATTCAAACTGGATTGCATCCAAGGAAGAATCTGAAAAAAGAGCTAGTGAGTGTGCAATCTGCCTTAAACCATCCTTCATTGGTCTGAGCATGGAGTCCATGCCAGCAAGTTCTTCTGCCAACAGATTACCTCTGCTGACAGATCCAATTCCTGGCGGATACCTGTAACGCTGCTGAGGATGCTTCAAAACCCCTACAAAGAGCTGTTTTCACCCTCCTAAGTAGCTGCATTGCTGCCATGTTGTCTTGCAGGCAGCCCAACTTGGGCCAGATGTTGCAAAGCTTGGGTTCTTAGGTTTTCCAAATTGACCGAACCACTCTGTTTGCGAGGAAGGGTAGCCCCTTCCCTGTCAGAAGAGTTTCAAGTTGTTGACTCTGCCTATCTGCTCCAGGGGGGGAGGCACCATACTACTTCATGCATTCAGTGAACTGTATAGATGCCACCAAAAGCCAATTTCACATGCTAGGGTTCCTTCTGGCTGCTGTAACAGAATGCAAGCAGACTACCGCTCATACAGTAAAATCCAACAGAATGCAAGTGGACTACTGCTCATACAACAAATTTCCCCCTCAAGCTCCCCCATGCACCTGCAAAATCTGCTCTGGGTGCATGGAGAACTACAGCAGGGAGGAAAAAATCCCTCCCTTCCCATTCCGTTAATGGAAGCCATTCCATCAGCAGGAGGGGCCAGTTGATACAATCCTGTTTTCTCCCCTACTCGCCTGCTCGCACTTTGAGATCCTCAGGGGAGGCCCTTCTCTCGGTTCCACCACCATCACAGGCATGCCTGGTGAGAACACGGGAGAGGACCTCCTCGGTGGCTGCCCCCAGTGCTCTGCAATTCCCTCCCCAGGGAGGCTAGAGTGGCGCCCTCCCTGGTAAGCTTCTGGAGGCAGGCAAAGATCTTCCTGTTCCAGCAGGCATTTGGAACTAGCCTGTGATGATGGAATGCTGTATTTTATATTATGTACTAGCTGCTGCCCGTGGCTTCGCTCGGGTGGATTTTAGGATTTGGTACAATTGTTTTTAAAAGAAACATGATGGAATCTCAGCTCCCCCAGGATTACACAATGAAATCCCAGATCCCCCGGGACTGTCAGTACAATGAAATCCCAGATCCCCCCCCCCCCGGACTGTCAGTACAATGAAATCCCTGCACACACACCCCGGGACTACACAACAATGAATTCCCTGTTCCCCCCCACAGGACTACAGGCGCGGTGAAGGTTTTTTGGAGATTTGAACCCGCCAGTCTTTGTCCTTGGGTGATGGAGAGTATGCGTGCCAGGTTTGGGGCAGATCCGCCCAACCGTGTAGGAGCCTATGCGACGCACACAAATGCCCGTACAATCAAATCCCTGCTACAATGAAATCCCTACCCCCCTCCCGGGATCACTCGCAACAGTGAAAGCCCTGCTCCCCCCCGGGACCACACAACAGTGATAGCCCTGCTCCCCCACCCGGGACTACAGAACAGTGAAATCCCAGTTTGCCCCCTCGGGACTACCCAACGATGAAATCCCAGCTCCCCCCCCCCATGTAGGCCCCGGCTGCAGTGCATATGAACATTCTGTTTTGACGTAGAAGAGATTTGCATATCCGCTCGATTGGGCCCCAGTGGTGGCAGTTCATACGAACATTCTAAATGTCATTGGAGTGATTTGCATAACTGCTCCTGAATGGCCCCTGCAAACATTTCAAGTGACGCCATTGGCTATCATCTATTTTGGGCCGTACAGGCGCGGTGAAGGTTTTTCGGAGATTTGAACCCGCCAGTCTTTGTCCTTCGGTGATGGAGAGTATGCGTGCCAGGTTTGGGGCAGATCCGCCCAATCGTGTAGGAGCCTATGCGACGCACACAAATGCCCGTACACACAGAATTGCTGGCAGCAGAAAACTTTTCTGACAGAAATATCTGATCTTAAAGAAAAATCAGGTTAATCCTGAGAGTCTACAGGTGATGAAGAGTGACCGTGCCAAGTTTGGGGTAGATCCGTCAAAATGTGATGGCGCCTATGCGATGACACCCCCCACACAACAGTCATTCAGTCATTTAAAAAGTTTCCCTCCCTTTTCACCCCCTCAGAGAACATTCTAAATGGCCGAGGGGAGATTTGCATACCCAGCCCTATTGGCCCCTGCAGGAATTCATACAAACATTTTAACTGTCCTATGGGCTATTTGCATAACTGCTCCTATTGGCTCCTGCAGCAATTATGAGGTGAGGCCGACTTGCATAACTGCTCCCCTGTTGTTTTGCCCATAGGAGATATGAGAGTGGGGTGATTTTGACCCCTTTTTTCACCCCCTTAGGGACGGAATTTCCAAAAATCCTTCCTTAGTGGGTGTCTACATCATAAAAACTATGTTTCTTTGAAATTTCACGTTCCTGGATTAAACAGTTTGAGCTGGGCATTGATGAGTCAGTCAGTCAGTCAATCAGGACACTGTCTTTTATGTATATATAGATATCATATTGTTTTTAATGTTTGTATATGTGTGTGTATATATATATATACATATATATATATATATATATATATATATATATATATAAAATATTGTTGATGGTTTAATTTTATTTTTAACTTTTGTGTTTTTCTATTTGTTTCAATGGTATGAGTTTTAAAGGTTGTGAGCCGCCTTGGGTCCCAATGTTGGGGAAAAGGCGGGGAAAAATAAATATCATCATCATCATCATCATCATCATCATCATCATCAAGAACAACAACAACCCTCTTCTATTTTAAACAACTGTACATCTTCAGTGATTGGAAACCTTTTCCAGTAGGCCCTGTCCCTGAACTGAGCATAAAACCATGGGGCTCAGTCCCCAGATCCATCCTATCCAGCACCGCAGATCCAGCAGGTCCCTAAGGAGCTTCCCCGGTACCAGGGTTGGCAACCTTAATACAAGATAAGTCTCTGTGCCCTATCTTTCACACCGGTCACAAGGTGTATTAACTGGACGTTGTTGTTTTCCACCAGCATGTGCTTTCCTAAGTGGCTCTGTATTCACATGCCACAGAGCCTGTGCAGTTCTCATGCTCTTTAATCCAACTGTGCATATCTTCAGACAGTGGTGAACATCAGTATTCTAAGCCACTGGAATGCACACTGTTGTAGTGATACTATGCAACGCTCAGAGATCCTTAGAGGCTATCACTGACAAGTGCCCATGCCGCATGTATACCTGCCTCAGGGGGATTTCTCTAGTGGGACTTCAGTGCAAATGAGCTATGACACCGATACAGTGCTGGAAAGTACATGCCAACAGTTGGCCTTTGAAATGCCGTTTACTTTCTAGGAACACTGGCGTCCAAGTTGCATGTATTTGCACCAATTTTTATGTCACACAGGAGCTCTAAAGGAGTTACTACTTGAGAGAAACGTATTGCATGAAGAGACCCACAGCTAAACATCCACCAGAAAGGAGCACTGAGAAAACTATCTTCCAGTCAGTGTGCCTGGCTCAGTGACTGTTCGAAGGGGGTGGGGGAGAGGAAGGAAGGGAAAAAGGAAGGAAGAACAAGCTCTCCCTTCTACTGCTGCAAAAGCAAGATAGGCAGGTAAATGATTGCAGGCAAGTAGATGGCTGGGTAGGATGGTGGAGATTTTCCTCGAAGCAGAAAAAAAGTGCTTCATGCTAGTGGCATATCTGAGGAAAGCATTACAAGTTGTCAAGATTCATATTCTGAGCTAAGGAATTACAAAGCTCTGCTACATTTCTACTTCTAGGTCAGTCATGCTAATTATACAAACTTACCAGAGCCACACACCCCCATATAAACACACACACACACATATTTATCTAGAGTTATCTGTGGCCAAAAAGGGAGAAGAGTGCACTATTGTGAAGAACTTCCATTCCTGGTTACCATGAAGCAATCCTTACCCCCAGCAACTGGTTTATTTATGCATCTGTTCTAACCATTTGTTTGGTTCTCAGATTATGAACACATATGACTATATAGCAGACAACATGAACATTTATTTACTTTCTATTTCAAGCAAAAAAAGAAAAGCAACCCAAATCAACTTATCTACCCAGTAGCTATTAGCATTTGCACTTCTATAACATTCTGGATACTTAGCATTCAGTGCTCACAGGTGAACAAGCCGTACACTGCACAAGAATGGTAGGGGTAGAGGCTGCTTTTCATACAGCTCCAACTGACAGTTCCCTGCGGCAGCAGACTCCAGCCTCATCCATCGGCCAGAGAACCAAGGGCCACTGGGAGGCTGCACCCCCTGCCTCCCAGGAGTAACATCACAGCAAGGGGGAGACCACCCTGGCCCCATACATCAGCCAAGGAAGGAACAGCTGCAGGGAGCTTGTTTTGCCCTTCCCTGCCAGAAAAGAAAGAAAAACCTATAAGAACCTTTTGAATTAAGAACTGGTGCCTGAGTTTTGCATTCTTCCTCCTCCCTCCCAATCCATTTTCCTTTTGTGTCTTGTTTTTTAGATTGTAAGCCTGAGGGCAGGGACTGTCTTATTATTAATCTATGTAAACCACTCTGGGAACCTTTTCTGGCTGAACAGCGGGATATAAATTCATTCATTCATTCATTCATTCATTCATTCAATCAATCAATCAATCAAGGCTGCTGGCAATCATGCTGCCAACATAGGTAGCTGCATCATACCAAGTCAGACCACTGGTCCATCTAGCCCAGTCTTGTCGACAGTGACTGGCAGTGCCTCTCCAGGGTTTCAGGCAGGAGTCCTTCCTTAGCACTACCTGGAGATGCCAGGGATTGAACCCGGGACCTTCTGCTTGCAAAGCTTGTGCTTTGCCACTGAGTTAGCTACGGTCCCTCCCTGTGCTCTGAGATGCACAGCTCACCACAGAACAAACAACAAAATGATGCTGGGGCAGGGGGTAATGTCTGAATGAAGGAGGGGGCTCTTTGTGGGCAGGTAGAGCTCCTCTCTCTGCTCAGCTCCCTGCATCACTACTTTCATGATGGCTGTGCCAAATAACCCCCCCACCCCTCAAAAGTTGTAATACATACTTTGGGTTTTTGATCACATATACCAGCACTTAGCTACACGGGATAGTAAATTGGTTCCCTCTAGTGGCCACGCTGGCTTGGAATGAGTAGAGTTGCATCCAGAAAGCAGTAGGTCAGAGGGCTGCTCTACAGTCTCTATATCAGAGTCAGGCATTATTTTTTTCTACAATAAATTCTGTAAGAGTGTAAAAGCCCATCTACAAAGAGCTGAATATTTTGAAACAATTTATATCATGTAAGTTGCTTATGACATTCCCGGCTACTTTTATTTTATGCACTAACAATTTCTGGAAGTCTAAAATGATGGGTGTGTGTGTTAATATTAGAGAGGTAGGTGCACATACCAAGTATGCAGGACTAATACTTGGTACATGCAAATGAACATAAATCTATTCAAATTTAATTCACATTTATTAATTTTTGTCAACAAAAATCAATCTCAATTCAAAATTTGAATTTACAGTAATCCTCCAATTAGAAAACTCTCTAAAATATAATAATATATCACAGGCTGATTCACATTGGTGAATAAGTTATTCCAATATTAGTACACCTTCCAAGGCAGCAAAAGAAAAAAGATTGAGACTGTTCAGAGACTCAGCATTTTAATGCTTATAGCATCAGACAGGAAGACAGGAAGCCCCGGTGGAAAGATTGGAGTAACTGAGGTGAATTCCAATCAAGGCTTTCTGCTATCTCTTTAAAATCAGTAATTGTTTATACAGTATAAACAGCATAAACCACCTACTGCACATTTACTTATACAAATGAGAGGAGGAAATAGTGACCAAGTGTACTAGCACAGTCTTTACGTAAAAGCTACAACATACAGAGTCATATGGTGAATCAAACTACTTGGAATCACAACCATCTAGTTTGTGAAGCCCTCATTCTCAAGTTCCTGAAATGTTCTGCTGCTTCTGCCTTTTTTTTTTTTTTTAAAGGAAGCCATTAACGTGCATGTGGCCAAGAGTAATGCTGCTCCTGAACCATCTAGGTACCAGAGGAAACTGCTACCAAATGTGAGAACAGTCTGGTGGATGTTAACTTTACACAATGTTGCACTGCCAGCCAGAACCCACCACAGGAACTCTGCAACTGGCAATAAACGAATGGAAGAGGGAAGGGTTTGCGTCTTCAAAGCTTTATTTCCTCTGTTCTCCAGAGCAGACAGTGAAATAGCACAACATTCTTCTGGAGTACAAGTTTCATGACTTAATGGAAGAGTTGTTTATTTAAAGCTCCCAGAGCAGCTTACAAAAGGCCAGTAAATAAGCCCCAGGCTTACAATCTAAAAGACATGACACATAAGGAAAAAAGATGGGAAGGGAGGAGGAAAAAAGCACCAGTTCTTAAAGTTACAGTTCTTATAGCAAGCTGATGTGATCAAGACAGTTCAGATAAGCCTGATGGAATGGTTACTGCTAGGTGACATTTAAGGGAGCCCAAGACAGTTCATCTCTCAGCAGAGCCTAGGGGAATAGCCCTTCTTTCCCTTTTCAGTATTCAACAGGTGGGCAGCACAGCATATCATACTGTAGTTAGCTGTCCAGCCAATACCCCTAGCTATAAACAAGTTCTCAACATCCACCAGTATCAGGAAAGAGAATACAGGATGGAACTATGCAGATGGGAGAAGCAGTAAGCTCAATTCTTGATGACTGAGGTTACCAAGGGCAGGAGCAGAGTCTAGGTCCATACCCCAGTGGTGTTTCTGGGTGCACCCCTTTACTTAATCCCATACAAGTGAATACTTCTCCTTCAAAAAGTGCCATTAAACCTGGAGGCAGCATTATTATTTTTAAAAGGATATATACCTTTCATAAACATTTTATAGCGCCATACAGATTTAAAAACCAGTAAGAAAACACAACATAGATTTAGCAACAAATCCATCCCCCCAAAATAGCACCAAATTATTCTGCAGCAAACTGAACAATAAAAAGCAAACAACATTGATGATCTAAAATCAAAGGTCTTAAAAAGAAAGGCTTCAGAAAAAAGGGGGGCATCTAAACAAACTTCATTCAGAAGAGTGAGTTCACAAACAGATCAAGGCTCCCTTGAGTTCAGGGGATTGCAACGGGGGGGCCTCCACTGACCCCTCCAAATTGTTTTCCCGCTCTTAATGTTGCCAGAGCGGCCATTTTGACCTTTTTGACCCTTTCAGTTCTAGCATACTAGTTTGCAAACAGGCTAACTATGACTCTTTTGGTGCTCCACTCTAGGCGCCTTTTCTCCCCCCCCCCTTTTTAAACTTCCCTCCCCCCCAAAGTTGTTCATCCCTGCTGTAGAGGCTAACAGCCTCTTCATAAGATGGAATCTAGAGCAGGATCCCTTAAGATCTTAACTGCCGGGGTAGGGGGTCATATGGGACCAGAACCAAATCCACGAGGGCTTTAAAATGTTCAAAACAAGTACGTACTTTGAACTGGGCTTGAAATACGAAAAACATGAGTGTCAAACAATGAGCAAGCCACTGCATTCTGCACAACTGAAGTTTCCACTGTTTTCAAAAGGCAATCCCACACAGAGCCCATTAAGGTAGTCTAGTCTGGAAGCCACCTAAGCATGAACAGCAGTGTCTAGGTCTCTGTTATTCATGCTTTAGAGACCAATTTAATTGGTGATTTATAGTGCGAGACCCTTCTACCTAGGATACCAAATAACCCAGCTCTGACTGACAAGGAAATCCTGAGCATAATCACATGTATTGCTACAATATATAGCTCCTCCCTCCCTCCATGCCTCATTATCATGAAAGACATTTTGCTGGAATACATAAAAATCACAAAATCCACAGCTGGATTTATTAGGACCAACCAAAATTCCACAAAATGAGACAAGCCTTTGAGTTCTCTAGAACTATTCTTCAGGCTAGGTAGTACAAAAAGCAGAGGATGGGGGAAGAAATAAAGTCCAAAGATATGCCAGGTATTATGGCCATGAGTTCTGTGGTTCAGATAGATCCAGTCTCAAAGGGGAAATTTGCAGTCTGAATTAGTCAGTGGTAGGTATTGCAGATTACAGCAAGCAATGCATTTTTGGAAGTAGAAGCAATGGCTGTTCATACCAGTAACATGTACATTGAACAGCTTGCCAGCATCACTAGATTTTGTGGGATTGCCCTTTAAAGTTATCTATAAAGCCACCAAAGACAGTGGAGGGGTAGGTGGATTATAATCTTACAGGGGTATTGCCTGGTTAAACAGATAAAGGGGCATAATAAACCAATAGACACTTAGCTTCCTTTATTGGTCTCCACTATTGTGTAGGTGACTGGAAGTATCTTGCAAGGCTGGCACCAAGGGACAGCATGTTTGGGCACCTGCCAAGGGCCCACTGTCAAGAGTCACCAGACCTACTCCTCCTCTTCACCACTGCAAGTTGCTTGTTCACCCATGTCTTGCTCTGGGCCAGGCAACAGTGTTGCTGCGAAGATGGAGCAGTAGAAGCCACTGTCTGCATGATCACTGACGCCTTCCCTGGCAAGCAAGCAAGTAGTAAAAATGATGAAGCAGAGGAGGCGTGATCAGTGACAATGTGAAGGTAGACTGAGGGAGAGGGGTCCACTGAAGCTGTCTTTCCCAAAAGCACTCCAAAACCTGAAGCTAAACAGACAAGATGGAGGTGGTGTTGGTCAGCAGAAAGCCTGACTCAGGGACTGGAAATTCAACCTGTCCTGGAAGGGACTGCACTCCCCCTGAAAAATCAGGACCATAACTTGGGAGTGCTCTTCGATCTTACACTGTCCTGGATCTTCAGGTGGAAGTGTATTTGCACCATTATGCTTGGTGTGCCAGCTGCAACCCCTTCTTTAATCAGTTTGACTTGGCAACAGTTATCCATGCCTTTGTTATATCGCATTTAGATTACTGCAATGTGCTCTACGAAAGGTTACCCCTGAAGTATGTCTGGAAGCTTCAATTGGTGCAAAATGCAGCAGCCAGGCTGCTAACTGGTGCATGGTATCAGGACTATATTACACCTGTCCTGAAAAGATTGTACTGCTTGCCAGTTTTTTTCTGGGCTCAATTCAAGGTGTTGAACTTAACCTTTAAAGTCCTAAACAGCTTAGGACTAGCTATCTAAGGAACTCCCGTGCAAAGTATGAACCTGCCCAAGTACTAAGATCTGCAGGAGAGGCCATTTTGAGGGCAGCATCACCTGTTTGTTGGGCACACATGAAAGGGCTTTTTCCTGTGTTGCCCCCAAACTGTGGAATGTACTCCCTCAAGAAATATGATTGGCTCCCACTCTCCTGCATCTTTACACCCTTTCTAATTGCCATCCTTTCAATTTAGCCTTTTAAATTATGTGGTTTTTACTGTTTTTAAGGTTCTTGTTTTTATTGTTGCATTATTTTTATTATTGTACGCCAGCTTGATGGCTTTTTCGCAAATAAGGCAGAACATAAATTAATAATAATAATGCTGCAGACCAGTGTTTAAAAACATGGGTCTTATGCCACCATGTGTAGTCTGATTACTAGAGCAAAGGTTAACAAACAAACAAAATTGGTAAGTTAGAAAGAGAATGCATAACGGATCTTTTTTACTTGCAGAACTCAAGGCCCAAAATTTACTGGAATTTTAAAAAATAAATAAAGCTGTCATAGTATTTACATGAATTTGAAGCTATAAACAACTTGAGTTTTTGCCCCCCCCCCCCCCAAAGCTAGTTGAATTGGAACTTCATGGATATTCTCTGGGAAAACAAAAAACAGGCAAAACCACCCTAGATACTTCCTACATATTTTCATCATAATATAACACTAATTATAAAAATGTCTGGAAGAATTTATTTCCTGGCAGCATTTAAGAATAAGAATAAATTCCTGGCAGCATTTAAGAATATTTTGGAGAACTGAGAAGACATTCACTAAATATTCTGATTTTAGTTATGAAAAACAAAAGTTCCAAGCCAATTAGGGGGGGAAAAACCTTTTGCACTTTTCTTCTAACTAATAAAGTTGTTTTTTTAAAAAATTAAACCAATTATTCCTTGAAGAGCTGTCAACATTTTCTTGATTGAAGCCGGATATTTTGATCCTTTATTAATATTAATGTAATTTGCCATCAATCATGTACAGTGTTTAGAAAGTTTTTAAGTTTAGAGTTGAGCCATGTCTTGCAGATGAGGTTGAGACTAGAGACTTCAAATGAAGTCTTGGAATGAACTAAGAATCTTGGACCCAGTGGAGGTGTTTCATTTCATTCAAAAATCACTCCTGTCCCTGAAACACACCACTGACTACAGACACAGAGGACCAGGGAAGACCAAGTCCAAAAGACATGCAAGGCTGAAAGAAGTGTCTGGAACAGTGATGAAAGTGGTATCAAATTCAACATATACATAACCAAAACTTCCAAGCAAGTCCAACACAGACACATTTGACTTCAAAAGAGGAACCTTGTCAAGATGAGGGGACTGGTACAAAGGAAGTTGAAAGGGGGAGGCAGGAAGGTCAAATCTCTCCACAATACTTGAGGGATATTCAAAACCACAACAACAGAAGCTCAGCTAGAATGTATAGCACAAATCAGAAAACACTAAGTCCAAGAGGACACCAGGGTGGTTAACGTATAAAGGAAGCAGTTAGAGACAAGGCTTCCTTCAGTCTTGCCTAAAGGAGAACTAGAAGGAACACAAAGGCTGGCAAAAGAAATGCAAAGAGACAATAAGAGATGGAAATACAAGAACAACATATTACTACTAAACACATTAAGACCAACAAAAAAACATTACTAAACATATTAAGGCAAACAATAAAAAAATCTTTAAATACATCAGAAGAAGAAAAGAGTTAAAAGGTATGCTATAAGACAAGGGTGGACAGAGGGTAGATCTCCAAATGTTTGGGACTTCAACTCTTAGAAGCCCTAGCAAGCATGGTCAGGAATACTGGGAGCTGAAGTCCAAAACATTTAAAGATCTACTTTCTACCCACCTCTGCTTTACATCAGGGGTCTCATGCACCACACTTCCTGCTCCACGGTGCAAGCAATGTACCAGGCAGGAACTGACAAAGAGGTGTCAGAATGCTAGGTTCCAAGCCAGAAGACTACCCCTGGGAGTTAAAGTCCAAAGCATCTGGATATATTTTTTTCGGTTCACACCTGCTATAGGAGGATAAAAAGACAGCAGAAAAGCTGAATGAATTCTTTGCACCTGTCTTCACTGTTGAACATGTAGGGCAGATATCCAAGCCTGAACTGACATTTTTAGGAATGGAGTCTGAGAGTATGAGGAACTGAGGCAAATAGTGGTGGCAAGAGATAAGATTCTAGGCCTTATTGGAAAATTAAAAAATCACCAGGTCAAGATGGCATCACGCAAGAGTTCTTAAAGAACTCAAATGTGAAATTCCTGTTCTTCTAACAAAAATATGTAATTTGTCTCTAAACTCAGCCTCTGTATCCGAGGTCTGTAAAGTAGTCAGTGTAACACCAGTGTTTTAAAAGGGATCCTAGACACACATTTACCAACTCAGTGAGAAATAGGCCCAAAGTAAAGTTAATTAAGAGCCAGACTCTATTCATTATCACAGACTCCATCCCTTATTTCCTTAGTTTATCAAGTGAGCTTGGGTAAGAAAGTATGCAAACATGTTACGTACCATCATGTGAGCAGTTTATTTCATACCTTATATGCTTGAATTACAACAAAATACAGGACATCTAAATGCCATAGGGGCTTATCCAAATTTCACCAACTAACAACCGAGTGGAATGACAACATGCAAGCAAGCTTTTATAATGCACGTTAATGAGTGAATGTGTCTGCTCAGTCCATAAAGTCTTGATAAAGGGCCCTCTTTAGAGTCAAGCTTCATCAGTCATTACACAGGGCAGAGAGTATCAACATTACAAAGAAGGTATGGAGATCAGGATTATAGCACTGCAGGAGCTAGGCCATATTTTGCCCAATACTGGTGTATATTTGGAAACAATGAAGGCATAATAATAATGGATGACTAAAAAGGACTCAGAAGTATATACCAGTGGTAACCTTGGGGAACATGGGGAGTGGATGCAGACTGCCCTTCTTTCCAGCACTTCCCAACACAGGTCATTTCAGCAAGTATATACTGAAGACTTCAGTTACAATATGGGTTGTCTTGTCTATTTCAAATATGGTTATTTCTCCTAATTGTAACTATGTGCAAATAGCTAAATAAATGCAAAGAAACAATTTATGGTTGTCAATTAATTTACCCTATTTGGAGAAACTATTTAGGAACCAGTGTGGTATAGTGATTAGCATTATGGACTGGAACTTGAGGGATCCAGATTCCAGTCCCCAGCTGGACATGAAGCCCATTGGGTGACCCTCATTTACTTTCAGCCTAACCTACTTCACAGGGTTGTTGCGAGGATAAAATGGAAAGGAGAACCTCCATGAAAGCCAGCTTGGATTCTTTTCATAAGGAAATAAGGTGGGATATAAATGTATTAATTAATTAATAGACACTCCAGTGCAACAAGTGCCAGCTCTTGGATCTGGAATATCTAAGATTAAGCCCTACCTTTACCACAGAACCACTTTATTGTCTTGAGCAAGTCACAAAAGTAGGTTCTACTGAGTTCAAGAGGGCTGTCTCCCAAGTTCATACTGATAGGATTACAGCCTTAGATCCCTACCAGTTTAAAAACAAAACACAGGAGTAATTGAAACCTACTTCAAAAGATTGTTGTGGGAGCAACCAACAGCACTGTGCAAAACTGAAAAAGTACACTAAAAATCAATTGCAGTTGTAAGGCCTGAAACAAGTTAAGACAACCATTATCCCCAGAGAAATCTTCATTTACTATCATTATAAACTAAACCATTTTGAACCAGGTAGGATATAGGATTGTTCAGTGTCTAGATAGATGTAATGAAAAGGCTTGTTACTATGAGACCTTGAAAGGCCTGCTTTCTATGAATACATTCAGATATAAAATTACCTGGGGAAAAATAAGGGGGGAAAGTTTGTTGATTAGTGTTAGGGAAGATTTTTTTTAAAAAAAAACAGTTTACATTAAATTAAAACAAAACAGTTTAAATTAATTTACGTTTCAAAACTTGGAAGTGGGCATGCCAAACTACACATTACACACAACTGTACATAATTAGGGATGCTGCCAAACTTGAAAATAGGAGGTTCATTGGTAGAATCTGTTACGTTTGTGATGACCTTGTGTGTACCACACCTGTATGGCTATCTAAAAAACTTTGATATTATCTATATTCAAATCAAGATTGATTACAAACGTATAGCTATCCTCTGCGCCTGCACAGTCTGCATGACTAAGCATTTAAACTCCACCCTTTCTGCACATATTTGGCTGTTGGTTGGTTCAACCCAAGGGAGGGGAACCTCCAGCCTGCAGCCATTCCCATCCGACCCATGGAAGTGTTGGCTTCCTCTGCAAGCCCTGCCTCCTCGCCAAGTCCCACCCGAAGGAGTTTACCAGGGCGTGAGAAAGAGGCAAGAATCCCTGTTACCCTGATCAGAGATAACGGGGGGGGGGGATTCCCCTTAGTACAGGCTGAGGCCACTTTTCCCGTGCCGTGCCTTCCCCCATTGGGGAGATTCGGCATGAGCTGCAGCCTTGGACACACCATATTTTTTCCCATTGGGGACAACATGGTGCGGGCAAAGCAGCCCCGGCAGTGAGGAACTATGATGTCAAGGGTCATGGCCACAACCTACTGAGGGCTGGGTAGGGGGGGCATCCACTCCCCCCAAATCAGTTGCCCAGTCCTAGTTTAACTATTTTCTGAAGAAAACATAAGCATCCCATTTGCAATGCTCATGCTTGTAGAAAGATGTCACTTAATCCTTTAGTTACTGTTTTCCAAAACGATCGGTGTAAAAGTCTGGATTTGAAATCCTTCAGAGAACTAATCAAGTTTGAAGAAACAGCCACGAAGGTTACTATCCACCCCTTGTTCAACACTTTTTTTTCACTTGTGGCTTGGTTTCATTCCTGTATCCAGCTTGTCAACTGAAGTCATTTCTCTTGAGTAACCAGCAGGGTCCCGGTGTCCCCGTCCCCCCGTTTGGTTTACTTTAGACCTGGGTGGTGGTGGTGGGTGGTACTGTGAGGGAACCCAAGGAAGTTTTTCTCTAGCGAACAGTTTTCAGGCTGCAGTTGCATGTATTTGCACATAATGCATAGCTAAGCCCTTCATCGTTGCTGAACTGTGACATGGTTCATTAGGCTCTGTTATTTACTTTAAAGACTAAAAAAAAAACTGGCTCAGAAATTTGTGGAAGGTAGGGGCATTGTCACAGGCCTATAAGACACAAATCTACATGATTTATATGTATATACACAAATTTAGAATTACACCCCCTTCCTCAGGGTGGCAACAAGCCTCCACTTCAGTTACAGATCAGACGGGATCATGGTGGCCATTAGTTCCAAGCCCTTCGCACGGAAAAGTCCAAATAGCTTTTCAAGAGAGGCATTGTAGGCAGCAAAGGTAGGCTCTATATTATGAAAGGAGCTCCTTCACAAACAGGAGGGGAAGGAATCCCACTCCACCCCAAATTTAATCATAAGAACAGCTGTGCTGGATCAGACCAACATATATGTCATTCACCATTCTGTTTCCACAGTAGTCAATCAGATATCTATGGGAAGCACACAAGCTGGATATGAGTGAAATAAAAAAGCAGAATCCAACGCAATGGACTGAGGATCTAACAACGCTTTCAATATTTGAACAGATGGCATATAGATGCCATTCTCAAATGGATACATATATGGAAATTTGGTCTGCCTTTGTTGATGTATAATTGATACAATCAAATCTGTGTGTGTGTGTACGTGTGTATTATTTTTTTCTTTATTATGGTTTTGTTTTGTTGAAACTTATAATAAAAAAAGCAGAATCCAATTTTGTTTATCCTGGAAGTAGTATGTAGTGAATTCTGGGCTGGGGTTGGTAGAGCAGAAAACCTCCCTTTGGGGCTCAAGAAAGAAGAAAAAACTCACTCAACGAAGCTTCAGAGAGAACAGGCAGTGGCAGGTGGGCAGCAACCAAACCGTCCACACCTTTGGGGAAATCGAAGGCATCTCCTGCTGCCCTACCTATTCCCCTCCAACAGATCACAGTGCTATGTGCCCAACTGAAACATTTTGGTTTAACAATCACCCTCGATCTTGTCAAAACATAATTTTTCTAGAAGAACATAAATATGTCTTTTCTGGGCCACACGTTAAAGTAGCTGGCTCTTATGGGATTTAGCAATTACAATGGCAAAAATTTATGATGATAATGACCATGATTACAGTACTGGATGCGATCCTATAACCAATTACCTGGAAGTAAGTCCCAATAAATTCAATGAGACTTACTTACGAGTAGGTACATGCAGGAATGCATAAGAACATGACCCCTGCTGGATCAGACCAAAGGCCTATATAATCCAGCATTCGATTCCCACAGTGGCCAACCAGGAGCCTATGGGAAAACCACAAGCAGAACATGAGCACAGGAGCACTTTCCTGCTCACGATGCACGGATTTCAAATTGCAAAGAGGAAGAAAACACCACACAAATCTCTTCTCTCTTTTATTCCTCTAGGATGGAGCTTCAATTTTCTTAAGCACCGCAGTTTTCTTAAGCACTCCTCAGAACTCCAAAGCACTTTTTCCAGACACCCCCTTAGACTGTACCTCTCTCTTTCTCTCTCTCACACACACACTTGTCTCTCCTATCACCCCCCACCTTTCTCTCTCTCTCACCTGACACCCCTTTCGCTATCAGCCAGGACTAGATAGAATGTAGGTGCTTTCTATGCGAAGCATCTCTCCAAAAAGAATGTGCTTTTGCCAAAAGATCACAAAGAAAACCCTCTTCTTCCACTTTTTTAAAAAAGGGGGGGAGCTTAAAAGATGCACTGTACTCTTAAGGTTTTGCTTAGGTAACCTAGCCAATTATTCATTTATTTATTTTTAACATTCACCCAGACTTCTTTCACATCCCACTTGAGAAACTCTTTTCAGAATCAAGCCGACCCAATTAAGAACTCATGTGTGCAAATGAAGGGAGGAAAGAAGAGGAAGAAGTGCAATTAAAACGGGGTGGAAATTAAAGGCAGTGTTATTTCTCTGGAAACAAAGCCAAAGAGAAAGAAAAAAGGAAAGTAACCACCTACCTAAACCATGCTGCAAAAGGCAGCTGAAAAGCAAGTTCACAAGTTGAGGGCTACACCTAAAGGAAAAGTGAGGGGGGGGGGGGGAGCCAGAAACCCATTTTAAATCTTTGTTTAAAATGTTTGTCAGCCATGTTGAAGAAGCTGTCTTTTTCTTCCTTCTCTACTTAAAACTGCAGAGTAGTGTGAGGTGTTTTTTTAAAAAATATATTAATATTTTCTTTAAATACAAGTCATACCAAAGAGCCCAATGGCCAATCAATGGTAGAAGAAAAGAGAAGTTTTGAAAGGGCAGGGGAGGGAGAGAGAAGCACTCTGCTTACTCTCTTGCCAATAGACCCTCTCAACCTCACAGAATTCAGCCAAAGCAATGTGGTGGGATTGAACCAGCCAGACCTTCGGCCTGTGGCTTACGCTGGCTCAGCTTGTCTGAGTGTGGAAAGCTAAGCAGGGTCAGGCCTGGTTATTACTTGGGTGGGAGACCCCTCCTCTAGTTTCCTGCATTGAGCAGGGGGTTAGACTCGATAGCCTTGTAGGCTCCTTCCAACTATGATCTATGAAATCTCTATGAAACACCAGCAGGAGAAATGTAAGTCTCTCCCTTGCTGAGGACTTTCCCACAAAAGGCATGATCCTTTTCATTATTTTTATTATCCTGCACCCAGGGCTGGGTTCAATCCATAAGCCAGATAAGGTGAGATGGTGATAGAAAAATTTCACTTCCTTATCCTCTCCTCTGTGCCGCCACTCAATTTCGCATGCAAGAAATGGATGGAGATTAACCTGTTCCTTGGAGGGGACTACCCACTGCCCACCTGGAGAGCCCAGAGCAAAATGCACAAAAGATATGGGGCTCGAGCATTGGCTGACCCCTACTGCCTACATCCCAGGTGGGAGGTAGCAACTGATAAAACACTACGTGAAAAGACATCTGCATATACAAGGGAAACTTTTTCACTGTTGCCCTTTCATTTTGTACTATGAGTTGGAGAATTGGTTAGATACTTTATGAATTTTTCTCATTGTTAGCTCTTCTAAACGGTATTCTTTTATATTTCTCCAAAGTAATGTTTTGTTAAGCACACAGGGCAGCACCTTAAGAAGGACGTGCAAAGTATTCTCTCTTTCTTAAGGAACACGGTGTGTCTGAGCACATGCTCAGCTCAGAAATTTATGTCCAGAACCAAGTCCCTTCACACGCAAATCCACTCTTGGCTTTCCAAGTGTTCTTTCAGCAACCAAGTTTAGGGGAGAAAGCATTTTAGCTGTTGGTATTGCTAAGACAACTGAGAGTCAGAAACCCTTGCTGATCTACTGCAAATCATCCAGATATCTACCAGTAGATCCTGATCTACCTTCAGCCCACCCCTGGGCTAGGGGAGGAAATAATATCCTATGCCCCCACCCTACTTTAGTAGACCAGGAGCACAGAACCTCAGGCACAGGGGCCACGGCCAGCCCTCTGGGCTCCCCAGATGACCACATCCCTTTCCCTTGACCCCACATCCTTTTCCCCAAACACTGATCATTTTGTGGTTTCCTGGCATCCCCCCCCCCCCGTTTTCCCCCATTCTGAAAGGTTGAGATACTTCCCCTGAGGATTAGCTACCAGCAGTAAAAGCTTTAAGCTAAAATATGCTAGTATTTTGCCCCCTCGAATCCCTGGAATGTGGGCCCTGAGAGCTTCTCCACAGTGGAATTCAGCCCTTGGGCTGAAAGAGATTCAACACCCTGCGGTAGACCATTATATGGGAGGGCCCAAAGAAGTGCTTCAGCATTCTTCCCCCACACCCCCGTTTTTGGGGTCAGTAGCCTCGCTGCAATCACAGCAGCTCCCCATGCAGCCCTCTTAATCATGGCATATCGCTTTATCCATTGGAGCAAAGGGAGACTTGACAGCTCACGTATCCTCTGTCCTCCAACAAATGAGTGCTGTGAAGGAAAGAGCACAGGCTTCTGCTCAAGACCAAGCAAGATAGGAATTCACCCACCTCCTTTCCCTGGAGGGGGAAATGGATGTTGAGTACCTACTACTTTGTCAGCTCAGAGAGCCAAATCCTCCCCCACTATCTCCTCCAAAGAAGAGAATGGAGGAAGCAGATGACAGAAAACTAGAATTTTTCTTCAAGTAGCCAGGTGAGACTCCGACAGTATTCTCCACTCAGAGACCTAGTTACAAATCTCAGTTTAGCAATGGACTTAGTCATGCACTGAGTGTTGTGTGTATTCTTTAAATCAGTCTAAAGTATTAACTAGTCACTGGCTTTCACTTGTTAATATTTTAACAAGTGAACAAGCACACATTGCAGCTTCCTTTGTGAAATTATCAGTAATACTTAGTAATACATCACCTACATTCTCAGTCATCCTTACAAAGTACTTGCTAGATGTCATAGTTGATAACAAATTATCTCTATTTTTCAGATTAGGGGACCAGGCACCTGAGGATGAGAGAACAGTGACTTGTCTTAAGGTAGGGATGGGCAACATTTGGCCCTCTAGATGTTTTTGCCTACAACTACTATGATCCCTCATCATTGGCCATGCTGGCTAAGGCTGATGGGAGTTGTAGGCAAAAACATGAAGGGCCACAGGTTGCCCACCCCTGCCTTAACTTTGTGGTGGAGGGAAGACTTCAGCCAGGGATTTCCCATCTCTCCATTTGCTATTATACCCTAGCAACTGTAACTACAACAACACATCAAGACTGTGCCTATGCACAGGCCAAGAGGTAGCAGGTAGCAGGATAGGTCAGTTGGTGAGTCTAAGAGGCAGTAAGGAGCTTACTAGCTACATCACTACTATTTTCACTTTGTGAAGAGGATCTGTAAAAATGTCAGACACACCAGGATGATCTATCATATTGCCCTGGCATCTGATAGAAGAAGATCATACCCTTGATTCTACAGCAATCAGAGATTCTGAGGCTTGGGGGGGGGGGGGTAACCAAAAAGCCTTGACTAGATCCTACTTGAATTGCTATTCTCTATTTACTAGTAAATACCTTACTGAATTGTTAAGAGGCATGCTCTACATCAGTGCTTCTCAAATAGTGGGGCGGGCCCCCCAGGGGGGGCGCGAGGCTCCGTAAAGGGGGGCTCATTTGACCTCAGTTAAAAGTTTTTTTTAATATTGTGTTCCTTTAAATCCTGTGCTCCTTTAAATCTTTTCTGCTACAGTTAATAAAGCTATTCTTTGTTGTAAATTGATCCACATTTCTTTCTTTTTTAATTCTCTTATACGTTAATAAGGATACAGTGTTATGCAGAGGTGTACTTATAACAATTTTATAGACAAATGATACTATTTACAGTCGCGCGGGGGGCGCGAAATGTTTTCTTCTTCCTAGGGGGGGCATGACAGAAAATAATTGAGAAGCACTGCTCTACATCATCATATTAATGGAGGGAGTGGGCAGGGGGGTCAGAATGAAGTGTTGGCAAGGTATATGCACAATGCCTAACCATAAACTGAATTAAGCCAAAATGCACCTAAGAAGTCACTTAGGCTTGCTGGGACTGAGAGCCTCTGCAGGGGCAAGGGGCCAAATTAAGATGGCCTGCCCCAAGAGACTGATGAATCTGGATGGCTTTCTGGTGGCTCTTGGGGATCTTCCTGTCACCTCAGCGAGTGATTCTGTTGAAGCCCTGGTTAACTGGAACAAAAAAAACGGCCTAGGCAGTTGGCACTATTGTTCCCAAGTGTCCTCCTCCCACAGAGTGGAGTCCAACGAACCCCCTGGTTTTCCAGGGTGCTGGGGGCAATGAAATAAGTGGGATGTCAGCTAGAGCAACACTGGTGGAATGAATCCAATTGAACATGGACTAGAGCTCATTTGAAAGCCTACTCCAGTACTCCATGGCAATGAGGGCAGCAAAGAAATCGAACTTCTCCACCAACATCATCTCCGCTCAGTCGCTCAGCAGAGTTTTTTGGGTGGTCAGAGGCCTGTTATGCTCTTGTCGCAAGAAGAGGTGGACCACTTGACAGCCAGCTGTGATCAATTTGCACAACACTATGCAGATAAAATCAATTATATCCATGCCGACTTGAATGCCATTGTTGATACAGGTACAGTGGATGTAACTTTGGCACCTGCTTATCCAATTACAATTGATACTTTTCAAATTGTGCAATGCAAGGTTGTGGACAGGATCCTTGAAGAAGTGCTGGACCCTTGCCCATCCTAGCTCATAAAAGTAGCCGGGGGGGGGGATTGGCTGAGTGGGTAAGGGAAAATGTTATTCTTTCTTGCCTAAAGGAGGTGGTGGTAATACCTTTGTGTGTGTTTTTAAAAAAAGCCCTCCCTGAACCCGTGTTGGATAATTTCTGGTCAGTCTCCAATATTCCATTCTTGGGCAAGGTGCTGGAGCGTGTGGTGGCTTCTCAGGTCCAGGGATTTCTGGATGATGTGGATAATCTGGATCCATTTCAATCTGGTTTCAGGCCTGGTTATGTGACAGAGACTGCTTTAGTTGCATTGGTGGACAATCTACTCCAGGAACTGGACAGGGTGTGTGTCCCTGCTGGTTCTGCTGGGCCTCTCGGTGGCTTTCAATACCATCGACCATGGTATCCTTCTGGGGTGTTTGTCTGAGATGGGACTGGGAGGCAATGTTATATGGTGACTCCAGTCCTTCTTGAAGGGGCGATCACAGGTGGTGGTGCTGGGGGATTCCTGTTCAACGCCATGCCGTTGGCCTGTGGTGTCCCCTCAGGGTTCTCTCTTATTCCCCATGCTATTTAACATATTCATGAAACCACTGGGAGCGATTGTCTGGAACTTTGGGGTTTGGTGCCACCAGTATACTGATGATGCTCAACTCTATCTCTCTTTTCCATCTAAATCCAAGGAAGCTGTTCTGATTCTAAATCAGTGCCTGATGTCAGTAATGGGCTGGAAGAGAGCAAACAAACTGAAACTTAATCCAAATGAGACAGAGTGCTCTTGGTCAGTTGAAAGGCAGATCAGGGAATAGGTGTTACTCTCCCCCTGAAGACTCAGGCTCGTAGTTTGGGTGTACTCCTGGACTCGGCCCTGAATCCAGGTGCCCAGGTCTCAGCGTGCATTTGCCTGGAGTGCATTTGCACAGCTGACGCTAGTGCACCAACTGTGCCCCTTCCTAGAGACATCTGATCTGGCCATGGTCACACATGCCTTTAGTTACACCCCATTTGGACAACTGTAGCACAATCTACATGGGGATGCCTTGAAAACTGTTCAGAAACTTCAGCTCGTCCAGAATGCTGCCACCAGACTGTTTTCAGGGGCAGGTTACAGGAAGGTCTTTGACCTAGAAGTGGGTCTGTGGATTGGGTGCTGTTTTTATTCTATAATTGTTATGTTTATTGTATTTTAATGTGTTTTATTGTTTAATCTACTTTAAATTGTTTTGTAAGCCACCTTGAGTGCCATTTTTTTGGTAGAAAGGTGGGGTATAAATCAAATAGATAAATAAATAAATAAAATAAAAGCTCAAGAGAGTTGCCAAGATCCAAGTGTCAATATGGCACTGATGTTTTGAAAAGGGTGATGAATGGGAACAAAGCAGATGAAATGCAATACTAAAAAGCTGCCAAGATGATAACGCAAATGCAGAACCTTGAAACTAAGTCAAGAGGGGCATATTCCCTCTGGCTAGCCTAATGTAGCATTTGTGAAACAGTAAAAAACCGAAGACGCTTAGAGGCTTCACAACAATGGGTGACCCACAAACAAATGGCAACCCAGAGCCTGGGTTAAATGCTTTGAATGCTATGTAATTTGCTATATTTGAGATTGAGATCTGTGAATTCCTGCCTTCACATTGTGCTATTCACATGCTCTATCTCTATGAGCAGAAAACAGCATATGACTTACCGAGTTGAGACTAAAACAACTAATCCTTCTCCTTAATATGCCTTTACACACTTCTGCCTTGTGCATATGAAAGCAGTTTTAATAGTCTGTATTCCTAAATTCTATTTTGGTATGCAAGTTTTATGTAAGAAATTCATTTAAGTAAAATTCATTCCACCTCCACAGTGTCAACTTTGTGATCTGCACTTTGTTACAGATGAGGAAGGGGTATCCTACAGCAAATTGTAAATTTCTAAGGCTGTAATCCTATACCCACTTACCTTGGAGTAAGGCACACTGAACTCAATGTGACGTACTTCTAAGTAGACATGCATAGGATTGCATTGGGAGGATACCTGTTTTGATCCTTTTGGTCAGCAAATCTAATTTGGATTTCAAGACAAAGCCAACAGAGATAGAGGACAACCTCACATTTGTATATTTTTCATTCATCCCCAGTTACAAGTAGGCAGTTTTAGTATCTGTTGAGATTTCATTTTCCTCTGTGAAAAATCAACAGTTCTTAGGACACAGATGAATGGATATCTTGTCTTTGCAATTAAATATTCTTCTCCAAAAGTATTTGCAAGCTCCCCACGCTATTTTTGAGGACCTTGTTAAGGCTTTTATTTCTAATATTACATACTGAATAAATACTAATCCATCTTCCAAACAAACACCGTACTTTCCTTCCTTCGTTCACAAGTGATGCTGTACACAATGTTTAAATAATAATATCCATGTGCTCCATGCACATGCAAATCCCTGGTGCTTACATACCTGTTATTTTGTCTCTTACTAGTTTGCAGGATTCTATCTCACCAATGCTCCCGAACAGACTTTTGAGCTCTTCTTGTGTCATATTCTGAGGAAGATAGTTGACTATTAAATTGGTTTTGCTGTCCTCCGTGTTCCCAGAATCAACTGGTGATGAGCAGTTGTTGTTTATGGTAGTAGGACCATTGGCTGTGTTATTGCAAGTTGGCCCATTAGACAGTTGTGTTTCCATGGCAGCAATTACCTGCTAAAAACAGAGAAAATGGGAACTGTCAGAATTCATATTTCAGAATCTATTAGTGATTCTAAACAAGAATTTAAAGCTTTGTCACTATGCAGGAGTGCCCAACTGTCAGGGCTGCAATTACGGTTCTACAATAAAAACAAAACAGTTTTAATTCTCTAGCAATAAAAACTATTTAGAAGTTTTAAAGCTACAAAAGTTTCACTGAAAGATTTTCCAAGTCGGGGGGGGGGGGGGGGGATGGACCCAGGAGCTTTTGCTGATAGCAAGAGTTAGAAATATTTTTCTAAGTCAGCGCTGTTATTTCAATAAATCCTAAGATTTAACTGTGTAAATACTAAATTCAGATAAAGATTTAGAATGGTTCAACTGAAGTCGCATTTAGAAAGTGTCAATTGACAATGACACTCAACAACAGACTTCATGAAAATGCATGATTAAAACAATGTACTGTTTTGGTTACTTTTCCGGTATTGAAGAGGGTTGGCCGCATTGTTCATATTGCTGGAAAAATACAATTTTCTGTTTCAAAACTTTGCAATTGATGAGGATTAAGTAGTACAGAAATGCTGGTATGACCATGTGAGCCCTTCTTTGCTACTGATTCTAAGATAGGAAAAGCTTTATCGCCAATTACAATGCACCTATCTTGAGATCTATTACTCCCCCAAAGTAGTCCATCCAGATCTGCACATCTAGTGAAATTGAACTAATCTAAAGGATTATCTGTCAGGACAATTGGGGTTGCTCATTTGAAACATGTGAGCAAAATACATGGCTTTTTAAACGAAGGTCTATTTCTAAATGCAGAAATTCATTTCAATTTCAAGTCTGCTACTACATGACAGTGGCTGGCTCCTACAGAATGCAATGCCTACTCACTACTAGTGACAGTCTCCATATAAGAACCTGAGAATCTAAATTTTAATCAAATCTGCCAATACAGAACACAATCCAAATCTCAAGAACTAGTTTAATGCACAATATTGTGCCAATAAAAATGCTCTCTAACCTAAACTCAAAAAGGACCTCAGCTTCAAAGTCAGCAATTGGCCTGTTTTCAATCTTTGGAAGTTTGACAAAGTATCTTGATGAAAATGAGAGTAAATCGGTACTGGTAGATTATAAGTATTACTCTTAAGGAAGGGAGGTTTATGGATTACCCAGGATATGACTGGGTTCCAGAAAAAAGAGAAAGCCCCTTCAATATTTATTTTAAGAGATACACGTCGTCTTTTGATGAGCAATCCTTTCACTTAATCCAGTATATGTTTACACATTAAGCGCTTCCTACAATTTCAAAACAAAACAAAAACTACATTGTCCAAGCTGGTCAAGAACCATTTAAGCAGATGCCTATTCAAGTGTTCCTACTATATCTGGCAGAACTGGGCTACAACACTGCATGAAGACTAAAGTGTTCTAGAAATATGTTTTGATTTTCATTTTATTTTTAAGGATAATTAACCATCTTCACATATCTGCATATTTATTTTCATGCTTAGATGGCAAGAATGAAATCCTAAACCAACATCCAAATGAACAGCTGCAGTAGTTTATATATTCTGAAATTACAATGTCTCAGCTACAAGACCATCTGCTGTTCCAAATAAAGCAATACTAATATCCTATATTTTAACAAATAGTTCCTAGTCCACTGATAACAGTATATATAAAAAATCCAAAAGCCAGCTGTTCACCTGATGCAAAATCAAGTTGTTCAATAGCTCCTGCATTTTTTTCTGGCCAATTAATTTATGATTTGAATGGAATTCTATAATTTCATTAGTAACCAAAAAAATACACGATACAAATTTTCCAAAGTCACTGTTATTCAGCATTCAGACCATACCAAAACAGCTTTAATATAAGCTCTGCTCTTTTTAAGTGTGTGTGTGTGTGTGTGTGTGTGTATATATATATAGTATTGGAGCAAACAGATAACTCAAGTTACTGTGAAGTAAGTTAGATAGTATTAGATGAAGTCACATGTATATTTACAAGTTTAGAGGTTGCCCTGAATACTGCCCAAAACCAGGGATACAGTCTAATTTCCTACACCAAAACGTAGAAGGTGGTGGTGTACAAAATTAATCCAAATATAATTTGAAGTCTTTGGTATGGCCTCAACACTACTGTAATATGTTAAAAATAGCCTACAGAATTTAAGAAAAATCCCACAGACCCCAGTCCAAGGCTCTGCTGCCCACGAACCACTTCTAAGCAGAGAAGCCACATCACACAGTCTGACTGCCATGTTAGTTTGGAGTTGCCGTCTGCAATATGGACACAAAAAGTACCGTATGTTAGATTAGCAAGATAATGCAACAAATCAGTTTGTACAAATTTACAGTAATTGTATTTATATTCCCAGCACGTCCATGCAGTGTGGCTTAATAGAATTTCAGGCAATTCCAATCTAATCTTTCCAAATTCATTTAACATGTTTTTCTTGCATGAATTAAGACACTTTTTAAAAGCCTGATTTAAAAGGTAGTACAAGCTAGTGACTTTGCATCTAACCTTAAACCTATCTTAAACCTATCTTAAATGGATATATATCAACACATGACTACAAGAACTGTATCACAGGAAAACAAAATTAGATGCTGAAATAATTGTGGTGGTGTGGAAATTTTGAAGCCGGGGGGGGGGGGATTCAGGAAAAAAATGACATTTTGGGAAACACTGAAAAATATGCAACACTTATTTTTGTATAGCTCTTTACAGATCTAAAATCACATTGTAGCTTTAGAAACAATGTTTTATGTATAACTGGGATTGCTCATAAAACTATGATTACAATTAAAAACATTTAAAAGTAAGATCATTTAGGAAATGTGTAATTATTGTCTGAATAAACTATATTTTTAATTTTAATATACCGGTACCAAACATGATAATTTTATGAGCAAACCAAGTTACAGTATATATATTACATTTTAGGTTTCTAAGAGGGAACTTCAGGAAGTGGTCCCTGAAACATCTGAATCATCCTAGAAGCCAGAAGAAGCAAGAATAGCTGGAGGTAGGGGGAAGACATGTGTACAGTATCTTCTCCTGTTTGTGATGAATTGGTTGGGGCAGATCTTAGGGAAATCTAGTCTGAAGAAAAAAAAGCTTGAAAGAATTTATTTAGCTGGAAAAGACTCTCTTACCTATTGGCATGGTACCCAAGCATATTTAATGTAAGAACCTTTAAGCAATCTCAACCTGTTAATAGAAGAGTGATAGTTTATTCCCTTTTGTAAATAAATCCCCTTAATAAATTCATATTTTTTGTTCATTTTGAAAGGCTGTCTTTTTTGTTCATTTTGAAAGGTAGTGTCAATCCACTGCCTATGCCATAGGAACCAGGCTATTGATTTTCTTTTAAGTATAGAGGGTTTATGTGGGGGTCTGCAGTTAACGGTTTTATAGGTTGGGTAACATTCCCCAACAGTGAGCTCTAATTGGGAAATGTATTAAAAACTGTAGCAGTAAGGCTTTTAAAAAACAAAACAAAAACCAAGGTGGGGTAACCCACACATTATTCCACTGCATGTGATGGTAGTGGTAGGATAACTAACCTACACTGTTTTGCTCACATGTGGGTTTTAGAACTACATTAGTTGACAGCTACAGAATGTAACCAGAACAAGCTCAGAAACATGGGACTCTGTACAGGGATGCACAACATTTTTGGCCCCAAGGGTCACACTGGTCGGTGCCAGGGGGCTGCACATGCATGTGCACATACACATGCTCATGTGCTCACACAAACACAAGCCTTATCTTCGACCAGAGATAACCAGAGTAAGGGGTTAACCTGCTAGTGTTAGCAAGGGAAAACTGAGGCAGTATCATTGCAATTTTTAAAGTGGCAGATTCAGGGGGGTTGGGTGTACAGAACAGAATCCAAACTGTCAAGAATGCAAATTTTGTTCACATATATGTGACTCTGGTCATATATTGGGAAATTGAGCATGACTTGGAACATGCCTAAATGTCTAACAGTAAGTGATATATTAGAACAATAATTTTAATAAGGAACCAAAAGAATGGCTATGTGTATCTTACAGAGAAGATTTTTTTAAAAAATCCCCCATGGCTTCAAAATTTCCAGAAATTTTACATCTCTAGATAAAAGTCATCCTTTAGAAAGCATTTTAAGGGAATTGAGGCCAGGTTGCAATATATTAATACCATATCTTACACATTTTATTTGTTATTCTAAAAGAAATTTCATAATCAATTTTCCAGGGAAACAAGGCCCTTGGAAAAAATAGGGGAAAAAACATCTTCCACCATTTTTTTCTGGGCCTTCACATCTCTAGTGGTGATGGGTGGAAAAGAAAATATAGTTGAGTCATTTGAATTTTAGAAAATGTGTCACTGGACTACTATTCCTTTCACAAAGCCATCTAAATTACATATCAGGTGCTGTCTAGCTCTGCTAGACTAATCTGTTCACTGATACCATAAATAATATCCTTGGTAGGATCACAGTTGCTTTGTTCAATTTGATGTTGCAATAGCAATCTCATTCAGTGTATATTTATAAGGAAACATTAGTGAGTCAAGCAGCATTATTGAGACGGAATAACAGAGCCAATATATAGAAAATGTTTTCAATAATGCATTGTCCCCAGGCACCCAGTAAATTTAAAGCCCCATACAAATTGTAAGCCTAGCTGCATTTGAATGCAGCAAAGCTAGGCAGTGACAAATATAGCTAATGTGCCATTTACAACTTATTATAGCTTGCCCAGATTTTTTAAAATAGTCATAATGTTGTCATGATGACAAGTCAAAGCAGGACAAGAATAGGTATTGTGCCACAACCGTGAGTATACTAAGCTAGCCTAGCCAATTCTTCCAGCTAAATTGTTTGTGAAAATATGGATTTACCTTAATCACAGTCATACACACAGAAACATGCTTGCGTACACACACACTCACATGAGAGACAGAGTGCTTCAGAAGATCTGCCTCCTTTCAGAGTAAGTTCATTATACAATTTTATTTTTGGCTTTTCACACATGCATTTCCATTCAAATTGTTTAACACAGTCTTACAAATAGAAATGGCTACTAGTCCTGATGGCTATATTACTATTTCCAGGATCAGAGGCTATGAGGGATAGCAGCATGAAAGGGCTTATAGGGTTGTATACAATGTTTCTCTAATTTAAGTCCTATAATTTTCAATGGGTCTATTCAAAGAAGGACTAATATTGGATTCAACCCCTCATGTCCCAAGTTGAGTACTTCCCAAAGGTTGGCCACTGTGGGAAATAGGATGTTGGACTGAATAGATCTTTGATCTGATCCATGAGGGCTCTTCTTATGAATCCACAAAAAATATTAGTTGACAGAGTGGGGAAAGTACTAGTCCACCTAGTGGGCAGACACAAGATTTGTGGCATATCAACAGCTTGAAAGAAATGATTATCTTCCAATTTAGAAAACTGTTTCCCTGCCTTATTGCTTATACTGTACGTGATACTTATGTCACCAAACATATGGCCATTTACAAGGCAGGTTTAAACTTTCTTACTGCAAACATTATTTGGTCAAAGCTCAAAACCAATATATTATAATGTTGCTTTTGCAAAGTTAAATATACTAATGGTCGAATATACAGTACCAGTGGCTGAACATGCAAGCAAATCAGCAGCACTACATACAGGTTCAATTAAGTGTTATACACGTAGCCGTATAATTCTTTCTTCCCACTGCAAAAGCACACACTGTACTGTAAAATAGTGAATCTCCAAGGACAGAATTATCAAGTTACAAGTTGAATATGAATGAGATAAGCTGGGGAAAATTCAACATGAGATGGAACACATACTGAACAGGACTGACATTTATTAGCTGTTCCTGTAATACCTTGACAAACCTGATAAAAGCAGTGGTACAGAATACATTTAGTGTCATGTCATTGTACACATTCACTAGTCGACCCATCATATTTCACTATATCATCAAACCCCTATATTCTCCCAGAGAATAAAAGATACCAGCAGCTTCAGTGCTGCTGCGAGCCTTGCTGCTATAGTAAGCAAAGTGGAAAGACTGCACTCCTTCGAGACCAGTGTTCTCCAACCCTGGGTCCCCCGATGTTTTTGGCGTAGCTGGCTGGGGCATGCTGGGAGTTGTAGGCCAAAAACATCTGGGGACCCAAGGTTGGAGAACACTGGTCTAGACTTCCACACAGGGTGGTAGTTGCTTAGACCACACACACTAAACAAAAGAAGTACAGATCACCCTTAGCCCATTTGGACAAACAACCAAAAAATAAAATCCACTTGCAGTAGAGTAAGGGGCTGAAACTGCTTTGCTTATTTCACCATGCAAGGAGAACCAGAGAGAAGCTGCTAGAATTTGGCAAAGGAAGATTATTTGGGGGGGGGGGGTTATACTAAGGCCAATTTCTGAATACCTTTTCCTGCCTGTGTACTTGTTTCTGTGCTCCGTAATGCTTCCTACCCTATATATGTATAAATACAATATTACTAAGATAACCGCTGGCATGCTGTCCTTCAAAGGAAACTAATCCTCTAAAACAGGGCTCTCCAACCTTGGGTCCCCAGATGTTGCTGGACTACATCTCCCAGAATCCCTTGCCATTAGCCATGCCGGCTGGGTATGCTGGAGCTGTAGGCCAGCAACATCTGGGGACCCAAGGTTGGAGAGCCCTGCTCTAAAAAAATGCCAAGAAAGCTTCCCACTGCTAAGAGAAAGGGGGATGAAAAACTGCATGAGACCAAATCATAAGTTGTGTGTCAACATGCACAGAAGCAACACTAGGCACGATTTCAGACTAAAGAAACTGAGCTTCAAGAATAAGCTGCTATTCAAAAAATATTCTCTATTTTAGCACTCACCTGGAATCCACCCAGCTGGCCAGCAAACCAAGAAATGTGTGTATCAAAGAGATTTGAAATTTGATGGGAAGCACAAGAGATATGAAAGTGACAAGTAACAATTGGAAGACATCAGATTTTTCAAGTATTTGTATTAGGAACCTTAGGAACTTTTATGATGTGTGCAAGCAGAAAGGAACAACTAACTTGAAGTGAAAAAGCCAAAAACCTTTTAGATGGAGGCAGCATTCAATGAGAAGTAATTAATGCTTCTGAAATTATTGCTTTCAATGCTGAAAATTGGCATTGTCATTATTTCTCTATACAGAGCCAGTGTGGTGTGGTTAGAGTGTTGGACTGGAACTCGGGAGATCTGGGTTCTAGTCCCTATTTGGCCATGAAGCTCACCTGGTGACTTTGGGCCAGTCATTAACTCTCAGCCTAACCTACCTCACAGGGCTGTTGTGAGGATAAAATTGAGAGGAGGATCATGTAAGCTGCCTTGGGTTCCTTGCAGGAAAAAAGGTGGGATATAAAAACCTCACAGGGTTGTTGTGAGGATAAAACGGAGGAGCAGGAGGAGGATTATGTAAGTCGCCTTGGGTTCCTTGCAGGAAAAAAAAGGTGGGGTATAAATATAATAAATTAATAAAAATTATTTTTCCTTGAAGGAAAAAAGGTGGGGTATAAATATGATAAATAAAATAAAATAAAATATCTATATAGCTCCAGAGAAAGCATGTCTTAAAAAATTACCTCCCCCATAGACATATGATAAACATTTAAGAAACAAGGTGAATAGTTTATTAGTGACAAGGAATGAACAAGATATACTACCAATTTGCAGCAGATGCAACATTGGACCTATGGTGGTAATACATACCACACTCAAAAAGGAGTTGGCAACCCCAGGTAAAGTTTCCCCTCATCTCAATACCATTTAGTCATTTACCCAAGGAGTTTCCCAATACCCCATTCATTGGATGAAGAGAAGATATGCCATGGGTTTATTACAAAGAGGAGAAACAGGGTTGCCGTTTTGGGTGACAGCCCATTGACTAACGTTCTGTAGAATAGCACCCAAAGTTCAAGGTTCAGAAACACCAATAGTGCGGTTGTCTTTGCAAATTCTACATAATCAAGTCAGAAAAGACGGGGTATAAATATAATAAATAAATAAATAAATAAATAAATAAATTAGACTTTCATTATCCTAATTCAAATTTAAATAGCTGGAGTAGAGCAGTAGTACAATACCCAATTGTGCACCACTCCAACCATAAAGAAACAAACAACTGAAATATAAAGTTCTTACAACTACGACAGTCAGCCATTTTTCAAAAAGTCTTGTATCTTACGTAACTTTTAAACCAATAGATGTCCATATTTTAAATCCCTCCATATCTTTTGTGGAGCCTAAACGAAAACGAAATTCAAGTCTGGAACAGTGTTAGTCTTTAAGATGCTACAAGCCTTAAAAAAAAACATAAAGGAAGAAAGAGTCATGACCTAACTTATTTTAAGAGCACGAGCCTTCACAGACTCCATCCAACTACATCAATATGTTGGGCTTTAAGTCAGAGCACATGCTTTGCATAGAAAAAATCCCCAGGGTCAATTCCCAGAATCTCCAAATATGGAAATAATTCCATGTGTGTGAAACCTGGTGAGTTGTTCCCAGAAAGTACAGACAATACTGAGCTAGGTGGGCCAATAGTCTGACTCAGTATAAGTCAACTTCCTATATTCCCATGAAGTTCACTGAACATTAGCAAACGTAAGGGTGCTAATTTGAATTTATACCAACAATTATTACTGTTCTTCACTGACAATGGCTATTTTACTTATTATTTGAAACCCAAAGGATAGTAGCAAGTTTAAACATCAGTTTTAGCTTAGCTCCTCCACACACAACCTTCCTGTTTTCACCTTTGTTTTCACATTCCTAGAGACAGAACATGGGGCGAAGCAGCCATTTGGGTATGTTGGGCTCACATAGTTTGTCCGGAGTTGTAGTCTTCCAACCACAGGAAGTCAGTGCAGACACTGACTCTCTTAGGGCGCAATCCTATCAATTGTGCCCTTGATGCTCCAGTGCAGAGCGGGAGGAGTGGCAGAAGCAATCTCTACCTCTCCACACCTCCCACTCATCAATTCAGCTAGATGGCCGTTTTTGCCCATCTAGCTGAAACGCTTTGGAGGGGGAGGGAAGGAGGCTGACGCGCCACAAGAGGATACCTCATATCCTAGCTGCCCCAGTCTCCTCCCCTCCCCACCCCCTTTACCCACTCTCCAAGGTCAATTTCCGACCTTGGAGAAGCAGCCAACATGGCTCTTTCTTGAAGTCAGAGCTCTGTTTCCAACCGCGAATCTGGGAATCTGTATTATCCTATGGCCCCCTAGATGCTGTCTAGGGGGCCATAGAATCGCTCTCTTAATCTTATCAAAATACAAGGCTGCTGAGGAAGAATCCATGTCTGAACAATCATCAGCACAGCTCCATAAAAGAACCTAAATATTATAATAGTCTGGCCTCAAGGTTATAGGCCAAAGTCTTAAACAGATCTAAGACAACCTTACCCAAACTGGTACGTTCCAGATGTTTGGACTACAACTCCCATCATCCCTGACCACTGGCAATGTTGGCTGGAGCTGATGGGAGCTGAAGTCCAAAACATTCCCCAGCCTGGGGAAGGCTGCTTTAAAAGGCTGCCTGCCTTTCTACAAAGGAGGAGGAAGAGGACAAGAAAGCTCGCTTGACTACCACTGCAACCTGAAGCTGCAAGTACTGCAATATTATTCAAGACCATTCCCAGCCTGACTGAGGCAGCTGACTGCCATCTCCCTGCTACAAGAGAAACACAGGTTACATTTCCATTTCCCCAAGAATCTCAGAACAGAACCTTATCTAAGAGCTAGTGTATTACAGTAACATAAAACTGTGACCATGGAAGTACCACAAAAAAAAAAATGTTTGGTGGCCTTCAGCAAGTCAAAGTTCTCAAGTCCAGCCTCGTCCTGCCTACCCTCCTCCCATCTGCAATAATGGGATAACAAAAGTTAAATAAAATAAATAGTGGCCAACCTTACAAGGCTCTTGTAAAGGATTACTGAGTACATATGCAAAGTACTTTGAACATCTGAAGATCATGGCACAAATGCTAGGTATTATCGCTGCCCCTACAATTACCCTCCAAGGCTGCAGTATCAGCAATGGAAAAGTGTTGTTAGTCTCACAGATCATGATGTGTTTTGAAGACACTAAGCAGCAGCAAGAGACTCATTCCTTCCGAGTCCTCCAAAGCCTGCATTAAGTGAAAGACTGATGGTTCCCCTCTCCCGAGACCTATTATGCACATACTAGAAGAATGTGGGAAGGGGTGAGGTCTGTGGTATTCACAAATATAACGTCTGTCTACCAAGCTCAGACAAAGTTTGTGGTCTCCTGGCAATGAGTCAAAGCTATCCTGGATATTGTGACTGTCATGTTTCCAAGTCAGGAAACAGAAGTGCAAGGAAGCTCATCTCTACTTTATTGTAATAGCTCACTGCCTGTACCACTCTGGATAGTGATTAGGTAAGACATAGTATAAGTTGGTGCACAACGGTTTTCCTAGGTGAGTAGCCAAATTGCATCTGTGCCTTATCTAGATCTTACCTATAAACAAGTTTGTAGCCACAATGCAGAAAGTATATACAGTCATGCCTTGGATTGAGAGCATAATTCGTTCCGGAAACATGCTTGTAATCCAAAACACACTTACCGTATATCAAAACAAAATCCCCCCAAAAAAATCTGTACAGAGATTTTTAATTTAAGCCGTACTACAGTACTTGTATTACAAGACGTCGCTTGTATATCAAGTAAAAAATTTTTAAATAAATATTTAAAAATTTGCTTGCCTTGCAAAACGCTCTCAAACCAAGTTACTTGCAATCCAAGGCATTACTGTATTACTATTAAGATCCATTGGGGGGCATAGAGGAATATGCAATGTGAACCAAATATCTGGATACAGTTTTCTGAGGGATATCAGGCACAACAGAATAGAATATCACAACAGAACAGAAAGGGTAGGGGAAAAACTAGTGATAAATGGAGTCAAACAAGCAAGATTTCAGCATCACACCAGAAAACGATGCTAATACAGATCAGATTAAAACGACAACAATGACACATAGAGAGTTGGCAGAGCCTTAAAAACAAGACAGATGTGTGCAACTCTACTAAATGGTGACATAAAAAGTGCATACACACACGCTGTCTTCTGCTGTTCTGATGTAGAAGGACAGCATAAACTATTCACATTATCCACTGCATACAGCATATTACTACAGTGTTCTCTTTAAGTCTCGGGCTCTTCCTTTGATAGAAGAGGCTTTAAAAATATATCTTTACAGGAATCAGACAGTAGCATTTCACAAATGAATCCTGGGATGTAGGCTCTCAGCCCAATTATGGAGAAGGGATGTTCTTTGAAGTACAACTTCTAGGCATTCCTTATGTTCTCTCCTCAACCTAAGAGCCACCAGCAATCTACAGCTCAATGCAGTTTCATGCATTACAGTTCCTCATATCTGCCTTACCTTACTTTTGCAGATTGGAATTATGAATAGTAATTTCTATCTATCTTAACTCTTTGTCCAGAGTATGTTAACACATACAAATATGCCTTTAAATTGATACAGACTAAAATGTATAGCATTCTTTTTAATAGGAATTGTGAGTTACATTGGCAATACTGGCCTCTCAGACTTTCAAAAAGTCTTCTGACTGCTGTGTAAAACTGTTTCTCCGCAAAACAAGTTTAAAGCATTTGGCTGCTATATAAAGATTATATAAAATATTATCTGATTTTTTTTGCACAAGTCTGACAATTTTCTGTTAATTGCCGAAGTTGAGATGTTCCAAGTATTTGAACAGGAGGACTCACATTCAGAAGAAGTGATGTAAGTAGCATCATTTTTCCACTGGGGATCCTGAAACTGGTATGCTCAGTCACATCACTGGCATGGTAAAGCACTGACAGAACCCCAACTGTGTCTATTGTGGCTTTTCCCAAAGGTATGTTTTGGGGCAGGCGGACAGGAACAGGTGCTTTTGCAAGCCTATTTTCAAACTGAGTGCTCCCAAAAGCTCATCTTCTTTAACTGCAGAATGCTAAAGCCCCCTAAATTGGTTAGGGGTTAAGAGAGAATATTGAAAGCACCAGCATGCAACATCAAAAACAGGCAGGAGCCAGCCAATCGCTGTCTTAAGTTAAGGTAACTGCAATCTTCTCCAAGTTCCTTCGCCTCCAATATGATACTGTTTCATGCAAACAGACTACTTGTGTAAGCAGTTAAATAATAAGATCACTAGCTGTGGTAATTATGCATCAACTGGCTCAGAGTCAAGGAGGAGACAGAACAACAAGGTCTTGTCAGGAAGTAGGAAAAGGAAACTGTGTGGGATGCCGCATACATTATAGCTTTTGGGTTTTCACCAAAGGTGTTCTTAATTTGTACCTAAAAATGTGAAGTGTGAAGTCAACCAATTTGTGTTTGCAAACACTTGTCATACAGATTTCATTTATTTATATATAGATTTATATCATACCGTTCAATAAAATTGAGGTTGGCTTACAGAATTATCTTCAGAACCCTGAAATATACCCCAACACAGTACCTACACTCAGGCTTCGACGATGAAGTTATCAGCTGATATTTAATTATTTGTTAAAACTCAAGGGAATACTAGACCATAGCTTAGCAAAATTATGTTACTTGGAACAACTGGGCATTAGTCAATCGAGGGATAAATTTTGGTATCAAAATATGTTGTCCCTGCTACAGAAATTTGGCTATTCAGAGATTTCTTTCACTCAGAAAGATCATGTTCTAGCTTTAAAAAGAGAAAGCTTAAATTATGCACTAATTATACGTTTTTACAGGACGATTTAGCATCTTTTAAGACTGTAAAGATATCCCTCTGGTATAATCTACTTAAAATAGACCCAAGGCTCATATAACTATTTAAAAAGTTCAGTCTGAGGTAGGAACTAATCCTTGCCAGCTAAGATGCCTTACCCATTTATGATTTTGTCATTGTGGATCGGATGAGACTTACCGGTACCTCATCTCTTTAATTCTTCAATACAACACATACACACCCATCCCAGATCTCTCACTCTGAGAATTCCCTCAAAGCAAGAGATCAAGTGAACAGGCTCTCTGGAGAGCCGCACAAATTGAGCCTGCACAGGTGGTTTCCAGGGCCCACCGCACCAGAATTCCTTGCTCTGAGGAAGCAAGATATTTGAGCCTCACCTGCTCTCCAGAGAAACCACCTACCTGATCTCTCGCTCTTGGGAAGTCCTCAAAGTAAGAGATCAAGCAGGCAGCGAACCCCACTGGCCACACTCCTGCATCTTCTGCACTGTGAGAGTAGGGCCAGCAAGGTGGCACCAGAAGGGGGCACACAGAACTCACCACCCCTCCCAATCCACTGTCTTAGGCAGGATATTCACCCCATCCTCACAGGAGGGCGAACAATGTGGCCTGCTAAAAAAAATGGAACAGCTTTGCCAAAATATAGACTTGCTTTTTTTTAATAAGTTGCTACTTCCTTAGTGGCACTAGCTAACACCAGATTTAAAAGGCTGCAATGGGGAAGTCCCACAGTTAAATAAAATGATTTTATTTGCAGAAGTTTTATCCTTGGTTTGGTTAACTGGCGCTTTTATAAAAATTAGGAAACAGTATTATGGAACTTTATCTTTAGGTTACTGTAAGTTTGTTCATTTTAGGTTAATCATTTTTTCTGATTATGTTTGTGTTCACTTTACTTTTGTAACACACTGGATATTTTTCTTCTTTTATATTGTGATGATCTAGGGTTATAAACAATGAAACTTAACTGGGCTCCAGAATTAAACTACCACAAAATTATGACAAGAAAAAGTAGCAGAAAACCACATCAACCCCCAAGTTACAATAGAGGGCTGTTGTCTTTAAGTCCTAGGACTTTATCTACATTGAATGATTTCATGTTTCTTAAGCAGGTGAGCCTCTTTGAGAGCATTCCGTAGGTGGAGTTCCATCACCAAGAACACTCTCTTCCCCAGTTGCCACTATCTGCACCTCATTCAGTGGCAGCACTGAAGAGAAGGGCTTCCAATCAGGGCTGCTCAAGACCCCACCTTCCGCAGGTCATTCGTCATCCAGCAAGGTGCCGTGAGAAGTTCTGCAACGTTTGCAAGAATCCTGCAGTGGTCACAACACTTGGGGATAGGGAGCACTGGGAACAAGGCTAAATGATGACATAGCATGGTCCCCAGCAACATTATGGGGAGACGGGGAGGGGGAGAATGGCTGCCTAAGTGCCATTGTTTTGAAAGAGAATTCAGTGTGATGGACACCTGGCTGCTGAGTGTAGCAGCTTGCCCTTGTTTAATGTTTAGAAAGAGGGGAGGAAGATCATGTGGCCACCAAAGTACCCCCTATCCTTAATGTCTCCTCACCAGCACCTTAAATATTCACCTTCCTCTCTTGATCTTCAGGTGTGTGTTTTTTGCTCCCTGTAACCCACCCAAAGATTGAGAAATTGTGCAGGCAGCTCAATGTACAAGCAGTTCCTAAAGTATCTTTGTCTCAAGATGTGAAGCGTTTTAAAGGTCAACCACACACACTCAAAATCCCCAGATGACTTCATTAATAGTTAAAAAAAAGTCCTGGAGGACAAGATGGAACTCTAACAAACTTCATACTTTCATAGAGCTGAGCAATAGTCCTCCAGCATCACCTTCTGGGATCTGCAATCCAAGCAGGAACCACTATAAAACGATAACTTCAATTGCCAACCCAGACAGCCTGCCCAAAAGGACATCATACTCAATGTTACTGAAAGCTGTTGAGAGGACAAGGAGAATAAACAACATCACACTGCTCCTGTCCTTTTCCTGGTTCAGCTCATCCATCAGTGACCAAGTCTATTGAAATGCTCCAGAAGTATCAGATACACTTGTTATAAAACCACGAATGGCTGCTGCTCCTTGTCAAGTGGGCACTCAGTGGCAAACCCAGTTTGCCTTTGTGTAATACAGAGGTGGGCATCTTTGAGAAGTCTGGGGGACAATCCCCCCCCAACCTGGCATGGGTTGCACTCCTGCCACCATCATGGCAAAAGGGGGGGAGAGCAGTGTCATAAGCCTCCATGGCTGCTTGAAACCAACTAAACATGTCCATTCTAAGCCTCCATAGTGATCTGCCACCAAATTTTGGCAGCAAACTACAACCTTCCCCCCTTTCCCCTGGAGGAGATAAGGGCAACAGGGGCCATGGGGCCATGGGTTGACCACTGCTGGTGTAATGTATGGAAGAGCAAAATAAAGTAGTGACTGCAGAAAAAGGAAGTAGTGGCTGGTATGTTTGTTTGTAGCTACTTAAGCAAGCAAGCCACTACTAGCTATAGTGGAAATGTGTTTAATTCCTTAAAATAATCTTAGGAGCTTAAACTTTACTTCCTACAGACAAGCTATCAATAATTAGAGATAAAGTGTGTCAACCATGCCAATCATGAATCTGGATGATAAAGTACTTTAAGTTCTATTACATGGATTATATAAGGAATCACCTGCTAAATGCGTAAGAATATGGCCTACTAGACGCACGCAAAACTGAGTACAGAAGTCACATCACCAGTGTATGCATCACTAGTGCTCCCTAATCAAATTCTCATGCAAAAGGCAGATATGCCATAACTACACTGGCCAGCAGAATTGATTCAATATATAAATGTAAAACAAGAGGCATCAAGTTATGCGTAAATCCTCTGTACTTGAAACTATTTGGCACACTTTGACCTAGTCCCCAAATCTCTCTCCTTGAGGATTCTGGTATTCATGCCATATTTTCAAAATGCAGGACAGTGTCATAAGAGCTCTTTATAGAAGAGTCAAACTCTCCTCTTCAACATGCCAAGGACAGCTCCTTCACTTTCCAGTTGCTATTTGTTTTTGGGTTTTTTTAAAAAAAACACACACAACACTCTTGCTTCCACCAATATTTCAAGAGCCAACATACAAGGAGTTTGAATGAAATAGAGCACCCATATAAAAGCACCATAGAGAACTTGTACTAGCACCCCAACCCCCTAAATTAATTTACTTAGATATAAATTCCTGCTGATTTCAATGGAACATATTTCCATATAAATTTAGGGAGTTTAGTGACAAAATTAAGCCAGTATTTGGAATTTGAATCAAACCCCACAAACAAGTGCTCAACCCAAAATCTAAAGTCTCATTAAAGAAAGGCAGAATGGATTGAACAGTCACAATGGACACACTCCATATAACTCCACAATTAATTTATCTGACCCCTTAGCTACACTTAAGGATAAATACAAACATGGGAACAACAAAAAGGGACTAATTCATATTCTAGGGTAGATCAGGCTTGAAATAGCCACTTGACTACTCACCTGGGGCAAGAAAAAATTTGTACCAAGCTAGCAGGTGCTGATCCAGAACCTCCCTTTAAAAGTTCATTACATGGCCAACTCAGCTTTCAATGCTTATGCAGATTGGCTCAGCTTGTCTGAGCGTGGGAAGCTAAGCAGGGTCAGGCCTGGTTATTACTTGGATGGGAGACCCCTCCTCTAGTTTCCTGCATTGAGCAGGGGGTTGGACTCGATGGCCTTGTAGGCCCCTTCCAGCTCTATGATCTATGAATCTATGCTAATGATTATCTAGCCACCACCGCCCAACAAGAAGCCTTCTACTTTTTTGTGCAAGCCATCAGTGGGTTTGCAAGATCAGAGAAGGAAAATATGTCATTGTAGCATATTTTCCCACCCTGCAGGTGCCAGTCACATGCCAAATTACCATAATTACCCTCGCCAGGCACAGTTTGTCATGCTGCCCGAACCTGGTGAGGGTGGGAGGCCAGAGCCGTTTACAAACCACCCCGCAACCCTAGAACAAGCCATGGATTCTAGGGTGGCTTGTAAACCACCGCCCCTAAGTTTAGATGACACAACAAACCATGCCTGGTGATAGTATTTATGGTAATTGGATGGTGCACACGCAGGGTAGGAAAATAAGCTACAGTGGATTATTTTCCTTCCCCAATCGTGCAAGCCAGGAAAATAAGCTATCGTCAATATCTGCTTCATCTTCCTACCTGGTTAAATGCAATGTTAAGAGGCCTACTAAAATGTTCACTATTGGAAACAACTAATCTTTGGTTTAATTTTTAAACCCCTGCTTGCCTTGAAGTCTGGTCACTGAGAAAAGTTACTAAGTTAAATTACTTAGATGTTAATTTAATGCATGAAAATGTGTACTCTACAACCAACATGCTGGGGGCAGGGATTGGAAAGTGGAGAGAGATTCTGAATGTTTACTCTAAATATTTTGCAAGGGGCCTGGTCACCGTTTCTCAGTGTTGAGAAGAGGCTCTTCGCACATGCTTATATGTCTAATTATTTCACAAATTTTTGAACTGGTGTCCAGAACATACAATACTTTAAATCTGTATCTAGCAGCTACATCTTTTTTCCCCATTTTACTCTAGAGTGGGTGCAGGAGCCCCAGTCCAGATCTTTAAAGCTCACCTAACATCCATGCTAGCATCGCAATCCAAATCAGCCCCCTGTGCAACCTCTAGAGCAGGGGTCCTCAAACTAAGGCCCGCGGGACACATCCGGCCCGCCGGGTCTTTTCATCCGGCCCAGCAGCCGATGAGGCTCCCTGCGGGGGAAGGGGAGGAGGAGCAGCTGGGCCGGTGGCAGGGCGCGGGCTGCCCACCCACCCGCCGCCCTGCGTCTCCTGCGGGGAAGGAAGGGGAGGAATTGCGGCTGAGCGGCAGTGGGGCGCAGGCCGCCCGCCCGCCCGCCTCCCTGTGGGGTAAGTGGAGCACCGTCAGCTGCGAAGGGAAAGGGACCGAAAGGACGCCAACTACGCGGAGCAGTAGCCCCGTCCGCGGCCGCCCTCCAAGCATCGCTTTCCTTCGAGTCGCCTCTGTGCGCACGCTTTTTGGCGCTGGCGCTCCTGGGACGCCTCCTGGGACTCCTTCTGCACGCCCGAGCTGGGCATGATCGGCTCCGCTCGGCAGGGACAAGGCGGGCGAAGGTTTCCGCCCCAGCCCAGCCCCCTCCAGCCAGCAGCGCGCTCCCCCGACGGGCAAGATGGGTAAGGGGAGGCCCTACGTTGGTAAGGGGAGGAGGCGCAGCTGAACCGGCGGCGGGGCATGAGCTGCCTGCCCGCCCGCCGCCCTGCATCTCCTGTGGGGGGAGGGGGGGAGGAAGGGGAGGGATAGAGAGAGGTGGGGGCATAGGAGGGTTCTGAGCTACACAAGAGTCGCCCCCCACACGTAACGTAATTCATGTCATGTGGAGTGAAAGTTTTGCTCCTAATAAACAGCAGCATCCTTCGCCCTTTCTCTCTCTCTCTCTCTCTCTCTCAATGTATTGGTTTGCTCCCAAATTATTGGGCTATGGTTTCAGCTCCCCCAAGGCAGGTTGCTTGAAGGTGGCTCGGTGGGGGGGGGAGGCGAATGGTTGAAGTGCAAAGACTGGGCCTGTTGGGGCAACTGGAAAGCTCTCATTTGCGTTGGGGAGAGCGTTATGGGGGCATAGAGGGGTGGGAGGAATCTCACTGCCCCCTCTCTATATACTTTCCTGCCCCTGCTGTCTAATAAGCCCTGTGGAGTTCAGCAGGGCTTTCTTCTGAGTATTATTTATGTTTATTATATTTATACCCTGCCTTTTACCATGCAAGGAACCCAAGGCGGCTTACATAATCCTCCTCCTCCTCCTACATTTTATCCTCAACAACCCTGTGAGGTAGGTCAGGCTGAGAGACAGTGACTGGGTTTCGCATAATTACTGTCGCCGGCACGGCTTGCCATGTCCTGTGGACCTGGTGAGACCGGCTTGTTGCCATGGCTAACAAACCACCCCAGAACCCTATAACAGCCCATGGGTTCTGGGTGGCTTGTTAACCAAGGCAACAAACCACCCTCAATGGGTTTGCATGATACAGCAAGCTGTGCTGGTAAGGGTAATTATGCAAGTCCCCCTGGCATGCAGTCGGCTTATTTCCCCTGACATGATCATGCAAACCCAGTCAGACTCAGGAGCAACCATCTTTGGCAGCACCTATGCCTGTGAACAGACTTTTTCCCGAATGAAACATCTGAAATCTCCAACCAGATCCAGACTAACTGATGCACACTTGCATCACTTGTTACGACTAGCAGTGACAAATGGAACCGGACATTGACCATCTCATTAGCCAAAAGCAGGCCCATACTTCCCATTGAAATACTAATAAGCTTATGCCTTATGTTGATTAAAATTGTTCTTCATTTTAAATATTGTATTGTTTTTTCCTGTTTTTTTGCACTACAAATAAGATATGTGCAGTGTGCAATTCAAGCCTTTCTATACCTTTTTAAAATTTAATGTATTTCCATTTTAGACAGCAAATTAATTTATAATTAAATTATTATTAATTTATAATAACTTTCCATTTAATCAAGTAAAAAAAAAAAAGGACCCCGGTCCTTTTTTTTTACTTGATCCATTCGTTCATATTTTTTTCAAACTATAGTCCGGCCCCCCAACAGTCTGAGGGACAATAAACTGGCCCCATGTTTAAAAAGTTTGAGGACCCCTGCTCTAGAGTAAAAACTGGGGGCGGGGAGAGAGATGTAGGTGCCAGATATAAATTCAGAGTAATGCCTGTTTTAGCCCTGAGTCTTGCCACTGAAAATAGGTGCTGGGGCTGCATTTGGCATGGGTATTATTCAAATTATGCAATGAAGGGCATGAGGGGAGGGAGGAATATATCTATTTTACATAACGCCCTGCTATGAACAACTCTTGTTATAAAGAGGTTATCTGTTTGAGCAAAAAACAGGGACAAGAGTTTTGTCTGACCACTTGGAATGCAAAGGTGTTTGCAGAGTAGCCATATCCCAGAGTAGCCATATATGAAAGACACTTCTGCTCCAAGATCCTCCAAACTACTACTTTAAAGCAGGGATGAGGAACATTTTACCCCACTGGGGCCCAGAGTAATCTGACCATGACCCCCCCTTCTGGGTCACCACAATCTCACTCTCACTCTCCCTAGACTGGGAAAAAGTGTGAAGTGGTGATGATTTTAACTTATCACCATCTCTCCCCCCACACACCAACACTAACTTAAGTCTCATCGATTTCAATGGGTCTACTTGAAGTATGAATAAATTTGGATCCAATCCATTGTTCACATTAAGAAAAAGGAAAGGACTTAAAATTGTTAGCATCCTAATTTTAATATCCAAAGAGCTCTGCATTCATATTATGCAGGCATAAATTAGAGATAGTTACAAAAAACAAACAAACGAATTCCAACTTTGAAAGCGCATTTTTTTTCTGGTATCCATTATATTATTAATTGTATATAATAATGCATTATTAGAAATAGAAGTTTCTCCACCCCACATCACTGGGTTAAAGGGTCTGTGGACAAAGCTGTTATCTGGATATTGAACCTAAATGCATGGGCAAGCAAGCTAATAACCTGATAACTCATTTGCAAGGATGGTACGGAGAGTAATTCAGTCTTTCAACAGAAGACCATAGCAGAAGGCATACACTGTTTGGCATACCTTATAATTAAAAAGACTACAGTTAACAAGGATAAGGGTATCCCAACATGTGGACTGTGATTACTGAGGTCACTGAAAAACAAACATGGGGTTTCAAGCCCCCAAATGCTGAAGACGCAGTAACCTTACACTCTAGATGGGAGGGAGGCGAGACTGTGGGAAATAGCTGTAATATGGAAACCAAGGAAGTGGAGAAGGAATAACACAGCAATTGTACACCCAATAAGATTAAATGTGGTGAGGGTATTCAAAATTTAGCATGGTTAGGAGGGCACAGCATCATATATCTGACAAGCACTGCAGTCATGCATTTACAGGGAGATTGTGTACTCTTCTCATTCCTTGAGACGGAGATGTGATAAATGAACACACCCGATCTAAATAAGCAAAATTCAACGTTTTGCTCACTAGTCCCTTAAGAGAGGTTTTCTGGCCTTCTCTCTTTTCTTCTGTTCCCCTTGGAACACACACGCGTGTGCGCGCGCACACACTATTTCTTCTTCTCTTTGCTCTGGTTCTTTGGGATCACACAGCCGCCATCTGCTCACTGGCTTCTTGCACTCGATGGGTAGGATCTTCTTCTGCTTACTCACTGGCAATTGCTGCTCTCAGCCTCTGGGACACGCACACGCAGCTTATATCTTGCCTTGCCAGGGCTCTTCTAGCTCTGGTTTTCTTGGATCACACACTTGCTGCCTTTTGCTCACTTGCTGAGCACACAGGCTGTTCTGGAACTTTTTGGAGTTTTGCTTTCTCTGCTTACTCACTCTACAGTTGAGATTTTTTGCCTTCAACGCTCCCCGCTGGCAGCTAGGCTTCTACAGACTGCTAAGCAATCTGAACGTTTTTCTTGAGGCTCACTCTCACACTTTAATTTCTAAAAAATAACAAAACTTCTACTCATGTACTAAAATCTTTCTAATCTCTCTCATTTGCCTACGTGCACACACTCTTGTGGTTCAGCTTCGAATCCCACCTCTGCCACCATGTGGAGGAAGGGGGGGCTGGCTGACCCGCCACACCCCCACCCTTTCCTACTCAAAGGACCCAAGACCCCCAGAGATCTCAAGGTACCAGATTGCCAGCCTCAGCTGTCTGCAATACTACTTGAATCTCTGTTCAGGGACTTGCCCTTTGTCTGTAACCTGGATTTAGTTACTGAACCAAGCAGAGCGACTACAAAACCCATGTGGGGTAAAACCAAGAAAGGTTTATTCTGGTAGCATTTTACAACAAAAGGTGGGAAATGAGAGAAGCACAAAATAGAGAGACACTTTGGTACAAAGTAAAGCTGCAAAATAACAAAACTTACTTTTTTATATCTCTCAGTCACACAACTCTGTTACTTGGGGGTCAGTTCTCTTCCAGGGTTAGATCCAGCACAGCCTTGCTGCCCGGGAGGACTACTTCACCTACTCGAAGGTCCGAGATGGGTAGCCCTCCACAAGGCGTGCCTTTCCAGAGCCCTCATTCAGCTAATTTCACCAGGAGCTACCTGGGGTCGGATCCTGAGGCCCCCCCGAAGGCTTGGACCTCTGCCTGGCTTGCTGCCATTGCTCCACAGCCAGCAACCACGCGACGAACAAAGACAAAGACACAAAAACCCACACGTTGGGAAATAGCTTTCCCCCTCCCCCTTCCTATAGCTTTGCTGCTTCTTAGCCAATCAGGATGAACTTCACCTGGCCAGGCAGGGAGTGGAACTCATGACTTACTGGGCCTGAACTACATTTGCATTTGAAAGCCGTGTCTCTGGCTTTCAAGACTTCTAGGCGCCATCACCTCCTCCCAGCCTTTAGCTGGTTCACACATGAGGGTGTGTGTGTGTGTGTGTGTGTGTGTGTGTGTGTGCATGTAGGAACCCCCAAAGGCTCCTTCCTTCACAGTTTTCAAAGGGCAACGGGACTGAGATTATCACTTAAATCAGGCCGCTTGTAACTTGTTAGGTAGATGCTTGTTCGTGCATATCTATTTGCAACCCATGTTACCAAAACCCCCAAAGCCAAAATAAACTGCTTAATAGTAATGCACTGAAAAAATGGAGTGGGGGAAGAGAGCAAGCCACCGTGATGCCAGCAAAATGTTCATTTAGCCTTTAACTTTCATGAGATCGCCAGAAACAAAGACAACTGGCTAAGTCCCTGTAAATAAACATTCAGCTGTTAAGAAGGGGGCATAGGAGTAAAGAAAGCTGAGTAACCTTCATGCTGAGGACTACAGATGCTGCATGGACTTGAAAAGCAGCACATGGTAAGGAGCTTTCAGATAAGGGGTGAGAAACCTGTGACCTTCCAGATGCTGTTGAACTCCAACTCTCACTAGTACCAGCAAGGTAAATGGTAAGGAATGATGCGTAGTCCAATGATATCTGAAGGAACACAGGTTCCACACCCTTTTTAAATGTTAAACATGCATCCCACGTAGAGGACTTCAAGGTTTTACATTAGCCCTGATTCCAGGGGGGGGAAACCTAAATTGGACATTTTTTCCGCACATACGTATGAATGACACCCAACATTTTGGGGGGACGACGACAAATATTTGAGAGGCTGAAGAACCCAAGACCAAGGCTATTGTTCTTGTTAGACTTTAAATTGATCTTTTACCCATTTAAATATCATAAAACAGTTTCTCTAAAAAAATAATAGAACAGCTTATCGTATACAAGACACACACAAACGCCAACATCATTAGCACACCAGCAGCAAAAGTCACTGCATGTGTCATCAAAGCCAACAGAATCATTTCTGAAAATGAGAGAGGAGTATTTTCTATTAGCGCTATACTGAAAATACCCTCTCATTTTTGTAGGGCCATTTGCAGGCTATGAAAGTGGAAGGGTTCTACAATTTTGGGAGAGATGGAGAGCTTTACCTGAAAAGTGGCAGCACATTTTTCCTTTCTTTTTTAAAATGTTTATTTGCCACAGTAGCAGCACTAGCTCCTCAAAACAGTCTGATGGCCATGTGTTCCCATCAGTGACTCCCTGGAAGCTAACAGGGATCTACTGTAACTGTCACAACGCAGGTGGAATGAAGTTGCTGCTGCACCTCTGCAAAGCAGTAAGTAGCGGCATTCTACAGCCAAACTAAAGGTTTGTTAAAGCATGCATAGTGGAGCTATCTGTGCTAGCTTTCCCTACTCTCCTGTAAGCACACACAGCCCTCATTTAAATTAGGATTGTAGCGCTCCAGAACAGGATTTAAGCTTCCCACCATGAAATTCCATCACCCCTGCAAGTGGGGGAGAGCGCTAAAACAAGAAGAAAAAATCTCTAATGGAGACTCCAATGGAGATTCCCCCGCCCCTTTTTAATGAACGTTTTGTTTGGCCCTACAACAAATCATTTTTGCGGATAGCACAGTCCATCCAGATGACAATGTACAATAACTACTAGTGTAAGAGTATGAGACTGAGTCAAGATCTGTTTTATACAACTGAGTATCTGGCAAAACACTATTTACCAAGTAGGCACTTCAAGTCATAGCTACCACTGCTTTTAGTGCAGCAGAGCCAAGTCCAGAGTACAACTTGTTCTATAAGAGGAATTCATAATCCCCATCAACATGCAAACCTGCCTCTCAAAGCATCTGGATTCTCCAGTAACAACTCTAGTGAGCATCAGCATCCACTTGACTCAACAGAAATTATAATTTGCTCATCAAGTTAGGTACAAATTCCTCCATGATCCAATCTTGGATTAAAGTTCTCCATTATTCTGATATCTCATTATGCACATACAAATTGTTGCACATCTTCATTAACAAAAAATGCATCTTTGGAATTGTGGTATGGCATCATGCTATGTGTCATGACATCATGCATCCCTACATTATGTTCCCCAATCTGACTGGCTGTTTACACGTGTCCTACTGTTTACCCTACAGTCGGTATGGAGATGTTGGAGCTAGTACAAGACACTGTGGCACAAGCCTCGCTAGTAGGAGCTGCCAAAGATGTCCTTCTATTGGCAAAGCCCAGATCTCCTCCTCACCCACTAGCCGCACCACTCCAAACCTCCTCATCAGATTCCCTTTCTAGTATTGGTCACAGTACCACCCACCAGCACCCAGGTCTTAAATAAACTTTTACTTACTGAACAAGGGAAAAATTCTGCCCAGTATTTATTTATTGAATTACATTTCTATATTGTCCAATAGCCAAAGTTTTTGGGCGGGGTGTGTGTGTGTGTTCACAATACTACTGAGAAATGGCCTTAGCTGAATAGCTAGATACAGAAATGAAACAAAGCCACAAAAGAAAAAGAAAAGTTGAACAAGGGATGGATACTAACCTACATGGCTGTTTCTTCAGTTTTCAAATTCAAACTTTTACGCTGATTGTTTTACAAATGTAATAGATCCGACCAATGAATTCCCTAATTTCAAGTTTCAGCAGCTATCCCTAATCAATTCTGTCTTGTCTAGACTTAGTTTTATCATTTGTACCTTCATCTACTCCATCATGACCTTGAGACACTAGCTCAGGACAGAGCTCCTTGATGCTTAGAGAAACAGAGTTAGATATCTCACATACTGATGACATCACATGCAACAGCTTAGGACAGTGATGGCGAACCTATGGCACGGGTGTCACAGCTGGCACGCAGGGACCTCTCTGTGGGCACTCGAGCCATTGGTCACCAGATCGCGAAAAGACTGTCCCCTTCTGCAAAACACTAATGATTTTGTTCTTTCTCACAGTGTGGAACAGAATGATTTTATTCTAGAATTCCTGTTACAGAATTCTTTTCTACATTGTTATCACATTTAAAAGATTTTGAAGAATGATGCACAGAGCATGGCTTGGATGTAAAGCCCTAACAGTTGACCTGAGTGCTGCATGTGTTGCTCTCAAACTAATGGAGTATGAGCCAAGGTTTGACAAATTATCAGCATGCAATAGCAAAAATCACATTAATTGTGCAAAAGCATGCCCAATGCAAACTTTTACCTAATGCAGTGTTTGCAGTCCAAGACATAAAGTGTCTAAAATGTGTTAAGCACATTTAGTTTTCTTGTTTATCTTGCTCATCCTAGTACAGGTTGACTTTTACTTTTACTAATCCGACACCTGTAGAAGCAGGGAAAGGACCCGGGGTAAAGCTTGCCCCATACAATTTCAGTCTGGCATGTAATCATATTACAAGTTGAGAATCCCTTATCCAAAAATACATGTGCCTAACTATTTTAAAAGTTTGTATAAATTCCCTTCAGGCTATGTGTACAATGAAGTACTATAATAATTTTTGAGTTGATTTTTTTCCCAACAAAAAACAGTTTGTATCATTGAAAGCTCTGTTATTGTGTGTTTCTTTAAAGACAAAAGATGTTAATTAATTCGGACAACTGTATGAGTTGTTTTTCTAAAACTAAAACCTCGGTATTCAGGTTTAATTGCAGTGTTGGCACTTTGAAATAAATATGGTGGTTTTGTGTTGCAGTTTGGGCACTCGGGCTCAAAAAGGTTCGCCATCACTGGCTTAGGAGGATCTTCTCTCCCAGTGATTTTAGAAATGTTAAGCTGAGATGATAATATTCACCTCTGTTGATCTCCACTCAGTGTCTGTGATACAAGAGAGAGACATCGAACTCAGGTGTAAAAATCCACAGAGAAAAGCTTATACAAGGACAAGTGCAAGGTCTGGTAATTTCCAATGCATTTCAAGTCTGTCTTTATCAAAGGAAAATTCTCATCTTTTTCATCATGAAAAATGCTTTTTAAAAAAACAACAACAAAATACCCCTACGGGTGGCAGTTACCTTCAGCAGATTGCATGCTCAGGTTTGAAATGGACCAAGAAAGATGGCTCACGTATTCATGCTCAGGCACCTTCCTCCAATAAGGGAAGACCAGCCAGTTTGTCATGCTACAAGGATGCACATAGAACCTGAGTTTAGTCAGTGCTTCCTTTAAACATCACATCCTTAAAGAGGTACTGACCACCACACCCAAGAGCAGATCAAGCCATTCCATCCTGGCTCGCCATGCCTAACCACTATGGGCAAGGGTCCTACTACTAGATTCATTCATACAGCCTCTCTTAAATGTTCATAAAGAGAAGGTACTCACTTCATAATACAGCTATAGCTCAGTGGTAGAGCATATGCTTTGCATGGAGAAGGACCCTGGTTCAATCCCTGGCTTCCCCGGGTAGGGCTGGAAAGAATCCTGCTAGAAACCCTGAAGAGTAAGGTGACCATACGTACTGGTTTTACCAGTACAGTACTGGTTTTTTGGACATTGTCCTAGTTAGTTGTGAGATGTAACCAGTACAGTTTAGGACTACAAAATCAAAAATTATCATCAAAATATTGAGTACATCAAATCAATCCTTGATAAACCAGCCTAAATCAATTTTATTAATTTATCCTAGTTTTAGTTTTATTTTACACGACGACGGTTCTCGTCGTTGGATCTCGGCAATACTTGGCATTCAGCACACGCACTCTCACTATATTGTGGCCTCGGCGACTTTTCGATAATACTCCCCCGCAGTACATACAGCCTGACCGTGGAACTCAATGATGACGTCATCACACAGTCTGCAACCATGTCTGTTCTGGATCCTTGCCCCTCTTGGCTTATAAAAACTAGCAGGGAGGGAATGGCCGGCTGGGCCAGAGAGGTGATCAATGTCTCCTTGCGAGAGGGAGCGGCCCCATACCACCTGAAACCACTTCTGAAGAAACCCTCTCTGGACCCGGAAGATCTCAACAACTTTCATCATCAGGCGATCACTCGTGACCGAGTAAGATTGTCTTCTGGGATAAAAGGAGGAAATTCTAAAGAAGATTGTGTAGACTCTAGCGATGGGTCCGTAAGTGACTGTGGAGGCCAATTCTAGATCCACACAGCTTCCCACAGTGAGGACACAGGTTACCAGATAGAAGATGGTCCTGTAAAGGATTCATTTGACGTGCTTTTCGCTTAGCACGTTTCTCCCTTTCACCTTGCACTCGGGCTTCTTCAAAGTCCATGGAACCTTTGTGAAAGGCCAACCTCCATTTAGATCGTTCATGGGCCAGAGCTTCCCAGTTTTCGATGTTTATATTGCATTTTTTTAGATTAGCCTTATGAACATCTTTAAATCTCTTATATTGACCACCGATATTCCGCTTTCCATCCTTGAGTTGGGAGTAAAGTGGTGAATGTTCCTTTCCTGGGCAAGGTCCTTGAGCGGGGTGGCCAACCAGCTCCAGGCGCTCTTGGATGAGACTGATTATCTGGATCCATTTCAGTCGGAGTTCAGGCCTGGTTTTGGCACAGAAACAGCTTTGGTCGCCCTGTATGATGACCTATGTCGGGAGACAGACAGGGGGAGTGCGACCCTGTTGATACTCCTGGATCTCTCGGCGGCTTTTGATACCATCGACCATGGTATCCTTCTGGAGCGGCTGTCTGAGTTGGGGGTGGGGGGCACTGAATTGCAGTGCTTCCGTTCCTACTTGGATGGCCGGCTCCAGAGGGTGGTGCTTGGGGAATATTGCTCAGCCCCATGGACTCTCCAGTACGGGATTCCTCCGGAGTCGGTCTTATCCCCCATGCTATTTAATATCTACATGAAACCACTGAGTGGGGTCATCCGGAGTTTTGGAGTGCGTTGCTATCAGTACGCTGAATGACACGCAGCTCTATTTCTCCTTTTCATCTTCAGCAGGTGAGGCTGTGGATGTGCTGAACCGGTGCCTGGCTGTGACAATGGACTGGATGAGGGCTAACAAACTGAGGTTCAATCCAGACAAGACTGAGATGCTGTTAGTGGGTGGTTCCTTTGACCGGATAGAGGGTGTTCAACCTGTTCTGGATGGGGTTGCACTCCCCTTGAAGGAGAAGGTTCGTAGCTTGGGGGTGCTCCTGGAGCCATCTTTGTCACTTGAGACTCAAGTGGCCTCAGTGGCAAGGAGTGCCTTCTACCAGCTTCGCCTGGTAGCCCAGCTACGCCCCTATCTGGACAGGGATAGCCTGGTCTCAGTAATTTACGCTCTGTGATCTTTAAACTAGACTACTGCAATGCACTGTACGTGGGACTGCCTTTGAAGACTGTTCGGAAGCTGGAGCTTGTGCAAAATGTGGCAGCCAAGCTTATTGCGGGGACCGGAAGGTCCGAGCACATTACACCAGTTCTGGCCCGTTTGCACTGGCTGCCAATATGCTTCCAAGCCGAATTCAAGGTGCTGGTTCTAACCTATAAAGCCCTACACGGCTTAGGACCACAATATCTGACGGAACGTCTCATCTCTCCCAACCGCAATCTACCCGGACACTACACTCAACATCTGGGGCCCTCTTCCAACTGCCACCTCCAAGAGAGGCTCGGTTGGTGGCAACAAGGAGGAGGGCCTTCTCAGTGGTAGCCCCCCAATTATGGAATAAGCTCCCCACTGAGACCCGCCTGGCACCAACCTTACTATCTTTTCGGCTCCAGGTTAAGACTTCCCTCTATGCCAAAGCATTCAATAGTTAAGAGCTCAAAATAGCACGGGGGGGGGGGATTGTCACCTGTAGACTTCGTTTTATTAACTTTTGGATTGTTATTTTAAACTGTGCTTTTAAATTTGGTTTTTAATTTTTAACTATTTTGAAATGTTTTTATTGTTGTTTTTATGTACAAACTGTTGTGAACTGCCCAGAGAGCTTCGGCTGTGGGGCGGTATAGAAATGAAATAAATAAATAAATAAATGTCCTGGTTTTAAATTTGAAAAAAATGGTCACCTTACTGAAGAGCCAATGCCAGTCGGTGTCGACAATACTGAGCTAGATGGAGCAAAGGTCTTACTCTGTATAAGGCAGCTTCCTATGTTCCTATAACTCAGGACTCTCTTTCCTTACATCCATAAATACCAGTAAGTAACCAATATACTTAAGACAAACACACTTTCCAAAATCTATTTGACAATACAACCAAACACACACTATTTAAAGGTGCAATAAGCATTATTCCTAAAATACCTATAAAAGCATTTTACTAAAAGTTTCCTGAAATAATATGCCCTTGCTACTCAGCTTGCATTTATACTCTATTTTGCTTGCCATCCATCAATTGGGAAACTAGAACTTTTACATCAGAGCCACAATTCTCAGGAGTCATATCTCAGCATTGTTCACTGCAAGCTTCAGATATATCAAATGAAAAAAACATTTTCGGAAAACTGACATTGCTTAATACTTATCAAATCACCTCCTACTTTAAAGAATGCTAGATATTTATCTTAACAGCAGACACATCGTAATACTTTGTATAGTTATGAATATATTATTGTGTGGATAAAAACAAATCCACCTAGTGTTAAGTGATGCAAGCTGCAGCATAAGATGATTGCATATATGTTTTTTTAAATTATTATTTATTTATTATATTTATTAATCGCCCATCTGGCCGGTCACCCAGCCACCCTGGGCGATGTACAACCAAAATAACACAGTAAAACAATACAATAAAATATAATAATTAAAGCAGTATAAAAATCTCTTTTAAAATCCTAACCCACCCCATATTCCCGCCTGAACAGCCATGTTTTTAATGCATGGCGGAAGCTCATCACAGAGGGGGCATGGCGAAGATCATTAGGGAGGGAGTTCCATAACGTGGGGGCCGCCACAGAGAAGGCCTTCTTCCTAGTCCCCACCAGCCTGGCTGCTCTGGCTGATGGGATAAGGAGAAGGCCGTCTGTTGCAGATCTTGTTGAGCGGCCTACTTGATGTTGCTGGAGGCGCTCCTTGAGATAAACTGCTATATGTTTGCAAAATATATATTTTAAAAGTTGAGCACAGAAATAAATCAACTTTTGAGGCCAAAATAAAGGTTAGATTATTTGGACATAGAATTACTAAAGAGACTCAACATTAACAGAAGAAAGATATTTTGTTTTTAGGAACAGAGTTCAAAATGAAGATCCCTATCATATGTTAAAACTAAATTTTATACCACCAGAGCTTAGTAGTATCTCACAATCCACAGACATCTGGGGCTGAAACACCACAAAGTTAGTTATATGCCTACCAAAACCAAAAATTGTAATTGATAGATAATTTCTTACAGAGAGATGTGGAGGCCTTGAAAACACACAGGAAAAATGGGTGTGTGTTAAAATCTATTTTTCTTTTTGGAGATGCTTTCCTCAATTTTTCCAATGGAAAATTGAAAACTTATTATGAAATATCACTTGATGAGTGAAACTATTAAAACAGTGCTTTAAAACAATATTGTTACAGCCAATTTCACTGCAGCAACCAGCCCTGTAATCCAAGATTCAAAGGTTTGTAATGATTAACATTGTATGTATTACTGAAGACAGTAGCAAACAAGCAACTCTTAGGTCTTGATGTTGCGTGTTTTCAAAAGTTGCAGGACAAAGAGCATCTTCAGGTTATTTATTCCCAAGCAAGGGTGCCTATGATTTCTCACTTGCTCCAAATTTGCATCAAGTGTAAGAAATCAATGAATATCTGATATTCATTATATATGAACACACAAACAATCCAGAAACAAATGTTAAGTAGGGATGCTTCCCTCTATTCATGCAAATTCTCTATGTTCTGAAGTCTATGAACTTTAAAGTTCAGAATCAGAAGCTATGTTCGTTCAGAAAAGAACACGTATGTTTGTCAGGATAAAACAATGGATTGCAGGCAAACACAAACCACGATTTGCCCATTTGGACAAACTGTCAAACTATGGTTCGCCACAAATAAGGATCAGAAGTCAGGAATCACCACAGAAGGCTCCTCAGAGTTCATTCATGCAATGCCAAATGGTTGAGCTTCATGCCTGAACAGTCCTCCCTGCCAATTCTGGTAAGGGAAGCACGGTATACTAGTATTTTCAATATTGTTTACGCAAGGGTTCTTAACCTGTGGGGCACGCCTCCCCAGGGGAGGTTTGGACTGGCTCCAGGGGAGGTGTGAGTAGCCCCCTCAACCATAAATTGTTTATTTTACAAGTACATAGCAGCGCAGCTTGGCGGTTGGCCCAACCTTATTTCTTTCTACTAATCTTGCAGGCTACGCCATTCATTTAATTGAATATGCATTATTTTAGGCCAGAGACAGAGCATAAACTAAGAAATGCAAACTCGTCCTGCCTAAGCCTAAATTTTGGGCCGTTAATACATGGGAGGCGTGGGTCAAAAGATTTTTCACAAGGGAGGTGTGACACCAAAAAGGTTAAGAACCACTGGTTTACTGAGATGGCACAGTACCCAATAAGAAAATATGGGTACAAGATAGCTCATTTTCTCTACAATATTGAACCTGTAATTATTTAAGGGAAAATATATATTTTATTTTATTTTTACTAAGAAGCAAGTCCCGAATAATTCAGTAGGGCTCACTATTCAATATTCATAGGACAACAGTGTATAGCAGGGCTGGACAACATGTGACCCATGGGACACATATGCTCCCCCATCCTCTGGTGTCACCCCACCAAAATTCAGCAGCAAAAAAATCAGTGGCAAACTGCTACCAAGACTTAAAAAGGACAAATTTAGCTGCATATAATGACTACACAAAATTGTCAGGTTTAACTGAGTATTTTCTCCACTCTCTAAAAATACAAGTATCTTGCATTTCCAAATGATAATACGGAAGATATAAATGTATCTTGTTTTTGTTGAATACTTACAGGCATCTGGGTGCAGCTAAGAGCCTTAGAAAAAAGTTCCCATTGGCACCAACATGAACTTTTTCCTAAGGCTCCTAGCCCCATCAGGGGAAAGATTGTTGTTCTGACCACAGTGGGCAAGTGAAAAGTTAAGCTTCACCTCCCCATGCACTGTTTTCCCAGTAAGAATCACACACTTATAATTATTCAAGGAAAAAAAATATTTGCAGCTGCATGCTATATATTTAGTCATCAAGACACACCTGCTGAGATCATCATGGCCAGACCAATATCAAGAACTCAACAATCTTATCCTGGAGCTGGTCAAAACTGAGTTATTAGATACATATTCATAAAAATAGTAGCACAATTTTGTCAACGAAGCAATCAATTTGTTTATCTTTGTCCAGACATAATGCAGGCAACATATAACTCAGGTGATAAGAGGTATGCCTCATACACTTCCAGACAGTATTTATTTATTTATTTATTTTATACCCCACCTTTTTTTCCTGCAAGGAACCCAAGGCGGCTTACATAATCCTCTTCCTCCACTCCTCCATTTTATCCTCACAACAACCCTGTGAGGTAGGTTAGGCTGAGAGTCAGTGACTGGCCCAAAGTCACCCAGTGAGCTTCATGGACAAGCAGGGACTAGAACCCGGATCTCCAGAGTCCCAGTCCAACACTCTCACCACTACGCCACACTGGCTCTCACTGTAAGATGAGCCAGTCACTCATGTCTAACCTGAGACCACTCAGCTCTATTGTGAGGCAAGAATTTGAACCTACATCTTCCTGCATCCAGTTCAAGATTCTTCACTGTTCCACACTGGCTCTCCAATTCCAGTTGTTGGAGTAGTGAGACAGAGGATATTTCACCCAAGTAAGTGGAGTGTATAGATGGATGCACACAGGTTATTTATGTAATTCTAACAGTAAATCAATTTGGGGGTTTAATTCAATTAACTGCTTGTTATTTACATTGTTGTTGTTGTTTACCAAAAAGACTGTTTCGGAGAACTGGGATGAGCCTGGAATAAGCACTACTTCAGCACAAAACTTGCAGTACAGAAGCTCTTTGAACAGGATAAAACACTTGATTAGGTGGTGCTGCATTGAGCTGCATCTCAATGACCTAATCATATGAGCAGGGCTAATCATGTAGGTCTTTGCAACAGAATCTGCACCCTACTAGAAGGATGCCAATTCCACAGGAAAGATCTACATGATCACTCTGCCCATGTAGTTGGGTCATTTAAGTGCGCTCCCAGCTGTGTAGGATCTGCACAGGGATAGGTGCTACAGATTCTCTAAACTGTATGGGAAAGGCACCTTAGTTTCAAAAGAGGTTTGCCATGCAGAATGGGGGTGTTTGTGAGACATATACCTAAGCTCCCTTGTACATACAAAACTACGGTAGTCATGGAGTTCTTTGGATCTGTGCCTGTATCTACACCTTTCCCAATAGTGGCATCATTGGTACTTGTAGGGACATGAGTTTGCTATGGGTATAGGACTTGCTCTACATTACACAGCACTCTTAAATGAGCGCTGCTTCATGAATCACTATTGTGGGCATTCCTCTTGATTATTCAATGCCCAGAACACCAATTCATGCAGAGACCAATGGGAAGCGTCCTCTGAAATACAATCCTGCCGCATATCCACAGCAGGAAAGACTGAATGATATAATCACAACCAATGCAGAAAAAAAAGAAAAATCAGGAAAAACAGTAAGATACGAAATAACTGAAAAAGTGTTCCCACTTATAAACATAGAACCATTTTTAAAAAGCTAAAATATTTAACTTTTAATATATATGCATTGATCTAATCATGTTCTAATTTTTCTTTAGATTGACAAGATTGTAGAAAATCCTCCACTCTCCCTAAATCTGGGCCGAAGTGCAAACATGACTAGATCTATTCAAACTTGAATCGTTTTAACCTACTTTGGAGTAGCTAATCTACTCTTTGCAACTTGTAGGCCACTGAAGAAGTCTGCAAGGTTGAAAGTCATCTGGCAAATGGAATTATTTACCATATTCTATTTACCATTCTCTCTTAAAATAAGGATATCCATTCTGTAAATGAATTAACACATTTTAATATATTAACATTGTTTTTTCGATTCTTCCGTATATGTTTAGATGTAAACAGTTCATTTTATTTATATGATTAGGACATAGTCCTCACAGAGTTGCTCAACTGATAAAAATTTAAGATACCGGTATAACAAACATAAAAGCACACAAAATCCCACAAACAAATTAACAAAAGAACAAAATTAGCTAAGTAGAAATTACTTAACACAGATTTTAAAAATCACCTCTACAGCTTCAAAGCTCAGAGGAAAACTGGCCGCATTACACTTGCCATGGCATGCAGAATTTCTGAAGCCTGGCCATTTGCATGATTGCATCCTTACTGTTCCTAACTGAGACCTGGGAGTTGACATCATCAACCCATGTCATGTAAGATTTCTCTCCGCTAGTCTAGTGAGGTCTTTGCAAGTAATTCCTCTCAGTTTGCCCTCTCCGGCTTGCCTTGAGATGGAGATATTAGGAATGGATGCCAACTGTAAGGGCACATGATAACCAGCTGATTACAACATTAAAATTACAATAATTCCAGTTCTACAGAACCTAGAAAGTTAATCATGGTGTTGATGGAAAGCCTTTGAAATGCTCTTTCATTTGATATGTAACATAAGTGGTTTTGTGGAATAAATATATATTCAAGGTCAAATAGTAAAATTTGACCTTGAATTCTGCAAAAACTAATTTTTTTTCTCCATGATTTTTGTTTCAGTATTTCATCTTAATACATGTACCAATTTTCAAAATCGGGTTCTTAACAGAAAACGAGTTACATCTTTTGGGGTGCTCTGTGTGTATGTGTCATAGTTCATATGAATTGCTATCTCACTGTACGTATCTTAAGAAAATATGCATTATCACTTACGGTAGGTTTTGAACAAAACATTGTGCACAAGTACAAGCTACCCTGTCATAATTGTGCAGCTCTAAATTAGGTATTCTTATTCACAAATGCATACTTCTGACATTTTGTGTAGAATAATGATACTTCCTCTGGGTGGTCATTCTGGTATGAAATCAATCAAAGAATATTTCCAACTGAAAGCAAATTGCTTAAGATTTGGTGAACTTGTTCTGCTTATTAAAAAATAAGTTGCAGGGCCTATTGTTTTCAGAAGAATGAGGTTTAAAATATGTACTTTAAAAAAGGTACTCACCAGTATGCTTGGGGAAAACATGTTCATTTTATTTTTTTCAAATAAATATACAGAAGCTTGACCTTGAATAATGACCAAAAAAACTCCTTTTGTTTTAAATAACGTTTAACATCCCTGGAAACATGTACTTGATTTCAAAATGGGACTTTTACTAGCATAGTTATTTTGATTTACCTAGATGTGGGCTTGAAAAACCATTATTGTGCATAGATGAGATTTTCCATTTTACTTTTATACTATATGCTGATCAGATTTTATGCAGTTCAAATATTACTTGCTAACATTTTGTTAACAAGTCCTAAATTAAGAAGCTTTTCATAACAGTAGTTTCTAGTCTTGAAGTTGCTGCTTGACACTCTTTGTCTGTTGGGGCCGGTTCGCATGACCCAGGCTGAGGGAGGCACCACGGGGCCATCTGTGGGGTCTGGCGGGGCGCCGCAGAGGACCTGCGCCCCACGCGCGTGGGCGGACCCCGCAGTCCCCGCACCACAGTGCGGGCCTCCCGGCGCTACGGGCCGGGGGGCCGGGATTCCCAGAGGGGCCGTTTGCCCCTACAGGCTGGAGCGGCGGCCGCTCCAGCCGCTCTGGGCTACCGCCTCTGTGAGGACCCCGCAGGACGGCCGCCCGCTGTTCGCACGGCACGGTGGCCACGCATGTTAGGGGCTTATCCCTCTACCGACCATGGTCACTTTGAGTGCGTAACACGCGTGGCTGTCCCGCGGGGGCACCCCCAGTCGGCATTCACACAACACGGGAACCGCGGGGGGACTTCTGCTCCTCCGCGGTTCCCGTGTCGTGCAAACAAGCCCTTAGTGTATAGAAGTGCCCTGTTGGGCAACAAGGATCAGCTTTTGTCAAAACATCTGAAGATGGTATCCATCTTGTTTATCTGGATACATAAATGATTTTGCTGGTCCAGCTGGATGAAGAAAGCTCACTAACACTTTTGCTCTCTGATCATCTGTTTGTAAAACACAACCTAACCACCATTGTGAGATATAAACGCATGTAACAAATCCTCGTATTTCTTGCAATTCCAGTTCTCCTTCTTTAATAGTCACTGTCTCTTTTCTGGATTCGCATTGAAATGAATATCTTTTAGTAGCAACAGTTTGTTTTGTTAATGGAATTACAGCGTGAATTTTCTGTGTCCCAGGAATCGTCTTGAATTCTCAAAGCAACATTTCAGAAGATTCTCTTTCAGTTCATAATCTTTACTTGTGATGTATTGAAATGCAACCTGTGTGATGTTCTTCTTTGCCCAATCAAAGAGCTGATGAGGGGTCATGCTTTGTTTTTCATACGGATGCTGCAAACTTACTCGAGCAGCTAACCTTTTCACAGTGCCACCCAAACCATCACAAGGCCCTTTCCCATGTGATGTGGCAAAGAAGTGCCATTCTGCATCGATACCGAAATCTGACTTATGCTTACTTAAGTTGTTGAAGTTTTTACTGTTTTTATACTGTGCTGCTGCACCATCAGGGAAATAATAGATCTTAGTTATGCTACCTGTAGAAATGGTGTGCAGGAATTCAACAATTTAAAAAGTCATGAACACATTGCAGCAGAAGTGAGGTCGGCACTTGTCACGGCTTCAGGCCTGCCTTTTTCTTTCTTATCAGAATCTGTGAATAAAGCTTGATTTAATGTAGATATCCAAAGAGATATATCTCTGTGAAGGTTTGAGGCCTACCCATGCCTGGTTTGGTTTCATTCTGAAGGCCCCGGAAGCTCCGGAAGGGAGGGGGCGGGCTTAAGTTTAATTTCCCTCCAAAAAATTCTGTTTTAAGTGTGTATAAGGGGGTGAAGTTATTGTAGGGAGGTACTGTGCATGTATAAGAACATTCACATCTTCTGAACTGTTTGGAACCCCGTTCTGGAAATCGGTACATATACTCAAGGTAAACATGGGTTATCTGAGGGAAAAAATCAGCAAAAATAACATTTGGTTTTTTTGGAATTCAAGGTCAAATTAAAGAAACTATGACCTTGAATATTTTATTTCACATGCATGCTTCATGTTACATATCAAATAAAAGGGTAGTTCGAGAGCTTTCATATGACACCATGATTTACTTTCTAGGTCAATTCTGAAGGAAGTTGATACTTTTTGTGTAGTCACAAATGCTGAAAAATCGTGTTTTGGGCATTTTTTGAGTACACTGTACTTTTGAACCGTGAGGTATAATGACCTATAATTTGGTGTATGTTCATTTCTCATGCTGGTCTACCAGTATGCCAGTTTTTTTAAAAAATCGCAGATTGTGAGGTAAATTTTTCATTTTTTTTGGTTGATTTTACATGGAATGATCCATTTGCAGACCAATTAGAAGATGGTGAGAGACATTAGCAATGCAAGGGTGCCCATGATTTCCCTATATGCTCTTTTCTTCCTGGCTGCAATCTGATAATTTGCTTAAGGGATTTTCCATGCCTACAGTCTTTCTCCCCCCTCATACCTACTACCCTGAAAAGGCAAGTCAGTTTAAATAGCAGCTTGCCTCTTCAGGAGTAGAGTGTTGTACAGGGAATTGTAGAGGAAGCTTCTTTAGGGGAGACTCAGTGAGGTGGTTTAACTTCATGTTCTGTGAACAACTGGCATATCTGCAATGGGGAAGGAGTTTTACCTGGAGTTTTACGAAAAGACTATTCACAAGTGCTGGCTGGGGGGGAGGGAGGGAGGAGAGGCCTAGTGTTTAAGTTGCCTGTGCATGCAAAGATTTGGCATGGCCGCCTAAGGAAGTTTCTCCCCACCCCTACTAACCCTGGTTTACATCCCTCCCACCACTTCTTTAATCTATAGGATGTAGATTAATTGCACTACATCATCCAGACAGAGGTGTATATTCTGCAAAACTACCTTAGTACAATGTGCACTGATTGCTTCTCCTCTGACTGCAGAATGATGCTTTGGGGTGATGGGATAGTCTAGGTGATGTATAGACCCAATTCAAATACGATTCTAGCATGAGCAGCTTGGAGAGAAGATGTTAATACATCCACATATCATTTTCTGAAGTCATTAAGCATTACCTTCCAAGAAAGATAACATGCTACTGGAGGGCCAAACCACAAGTTAGGTTAAATGTGTATCATTGTTTCCAACTGTTTTTTTTTTAAGTAGCCATCACCGAGAAGCCCCAATCAGGATTGGATCAATGGAAAGAAGAGGGGGTTAAGGTCCCACCCCAACATGCGATTTTCACCAATAGCAATTTCCCTCCCAGGGCAAATAGCAGCTTTAAGTGGGAGGCTTCATCAGAACTGTGGTGTGGGGGAAAGGATTGAAATCCTGATATATTTTTTACATGGACACGGCTGCAATTTTTAAAAAAGATGAAAACAAGGACAATACATTTAATTTAACATGAAGTGTAGCCCACAAATTCATCACCAGGAAGAACTCCAAGTAATGCAAAAAAATTAAAAAAGGCCTGCCTTTCTCTTCTTCTTTTTTAAAGGCCTGGAGGAAAAATGCTCAGCTATACCAAATAATTCAGTTCAAGTAGTATTCAAAATAGTGCTGATTTGGAGTGACAAGCTTCATGCACTAAATTCAGATTCCCAACTTTAAATAGAAGCACACATACTAGCCAGCTCCCAAGAGAGAAGCACTTAAATCCCTTTCTTAGTTATATTTTTCAAACATATTGTTGGCTTCAATTATTACTTCATGAATCACACAGAAGGGGCTGGATAGCAAGGGGGCACAACCTCTTTTGATCCAGGGGCCAGACAGCCCCACAGGACCAAGCGGGTGGGCCAGGTAACACCAAGGGGGTGAGGCCTCATCCCAGGACCTCACCCTGAAGCCCCCTCCTGTGATGTCATCCAGCTTCATTCCTTTTTCCATGCAGAAAGGCATGGAGCTCTGTATCTCTCTCTGCATGGAGAAATGAACTCAACAGCTGACTGCAGGAGCTGGTCCTGCAAGTGGATGCCAAATCCCTCACCTGCTTTGTGTGCCGCTCATGTCCCCATTGCAAGCAAGGAACTGCAAACAGCTGCCGAGTCCATGAGAGGGAATCCCCATGTTATCTCTGATCTGTGATCAGAGTGAAAGGGATTCTCCTGTGCGCCCTCCCACTGGGAACCTCTGTGACCCAGAGGTTCCTTGACCTCTATGTTATAGGATAGCCTATATAACTGCAGCCTAATAGCACAATAATTTATTAATCTACATGGTTTTACATTTTACCCAATGAACATACATCAAAGCATTCTGGAGCATTCTGTTTGATGCTCTGAACAGAAATTATGCATCCTAATCCCAAACAATCCTACACCCAGGGCTGTGGAGTCGGTAGATAAATGTTCCGACTCCGACTCCTCAGTTTTTTGTACTTCCGACTCCGACTCCGACTCCCCGACTCCGACTCCTCTGTATTAATATGCTAATTAATTAATTAATATGCGAGGTAGTTGGGCAGAAGCTGCTGCCTTCTCCTTTTTGTGTGCTGATCTGCTGCTGAAGATAGGGCAGTGGGAGGATCCAGGAGGGGCATTTATTATAAAACAGAAGTCATTAATTATAACTGTTTGTGAATTGGGACATTTAAACTTGCTTTTTTAAAATTCCAATCTAAATTCAGTCGGAGTCGGTGCATTGTTTGCCGACTCCGACTCCGACTCCAGGTACCCAAAATTTCCTCCGACTCCGACTCCTCGACTCCGACTCCGACTCCACAGCCTTGCCTACACCATTGCACCATCAGGTTGCATTCACATCTCATACCCTTTCTTCAAGGAACGTATGATTTCTCAGCTAGTAGATTGCAAAGAAATAGAGGAGCACAGTCCAGAATGACTAAAAAAATGATCCTGAATCAAAGCAAGTTGCAATGGAAAGTGTACACATTAATGAGGCAATTCTGTGCACTCTTACTGATGAAAAAGTCCCATCAAACATGGTGAGTCAGTTTGCACGATTGCAGTGAGGGTGACTTATTTCCCCAACTGTGCATGCCAGCCAGATTTCCCTGATAATGCTAGCTGGCGCAGCTTGCCATATTGTCTGACCCTAGCCGTCACAGCTTGCTTGGAAGGGGGCAGGGCAGCAACCTTCAAATAACCCAACAGCCCATGGGTTATTTTAGGGATGTTGCCCCTCAAACAAGCCATACAAGCCCCTGGGTTAGGACGACACTGCAAGCCGCACCAGCAAGAGTTATTAGGGAAATGTGGCTGGCATGCATCGCCGGGGAAAGGAGGGGGGTAGGATCTTCTATTAAGATGAAGACTTAGTGAAATGCACAATAGGATTCAGATGAAACTAAAAAAATCCAAGGGAATCATAGAAAAGTAGAGTTGGAAGGGGCCTACAAGGCCATCGAGTCCAACCCCCTGCTCAATGCAGGAATCCAAGTCAAAGCATCCCTGACAGATGGCTGTCCAGCTGCACCTTGAATGCCTCCAGAGTGGGAGAGCCCACCACCTCCCTAGGAAGTTGGTTCCATTGTGTTATTGCACTAACAGTCAGGAAATTTTTTCTGATGTTTAGGTGGAATCTCAGTTCCTGTAACTTGAGCCCATTATTCCGTGTCCTGCAAACTGGGATGATCGGGAAGAGATCCTGGCCCTCCTCTTTGTGACAACCCTTCAAGTACTAAATCATTCTAGAGAACATTACTACTGGTAGCTACTTGTAGAATGGGAGTGTCCTCTTAAGCTAGAGATGCTCAGTTCATTTTAGCCAAGGTCGTAGTACTCATGAGATTCAGGACACTTTCTTCCCTAACGCCAACAGGCCAAACACAGTAGGCAGTGACAAAGAAGCTAAGGTCAGGACCACTAACTGCAAATTTTATTTACTTATTTAAATCAGCAAAACTCAACCTCATCCAGGTTTTCCTAATTCCACCTAGACTCGTTTCTTTTCACACAAAATTTGTTCATATTTTCATATGCATTTTTCCAAATGGTCCTGTCAACTGTGCACATTTAAAAAGATTTTAATGTGTGCATTTTTCTCCCATTTATTAAAGCATGTTTGTGTGCATTTTTTTCTAAAATAAGCTTTCTTCCATACACATTTTTCAAAAGTACACATTTTTAGAATGCTTTTTTTTTTCCTTTCCCAAATCATACTGCAAGTTCGAAAATATACAGAGTTGGACAGGACTGCAGTGTGTGTTTCGGTGCATGTTCAGATCCAGAAGATGTGAACTGGATACGTTCTAGTAAAAAATGAACTGAAACGAATTACTCATACATCCCTATCAACAAGCAAGCAATGTGCAATGCCAGTTTTGGCACTGTAAGTGGCTCACTAGGCCATTCATGGAGAATATACCAACTTTACTATTTCTTCCCATGTGTGTCTAAACAAAACAGATATATCTACACAGTGCTTCACGTACATACGTTCTTGACTGACTGTGGGGGCAACTATTCTGTACAGCCTCCTGTTTGCTTTTCTTGGCCCATCTTTCCACCCTGTAAGGGAATCTTTTGCATTCAGCCAGGCTCAACACACATCATTTTCCTGAGCTTACTGGGAAGATTCACTCCAATGAAGTTAAAGAACCCCTGTGCACTATTCTGATCAAACACTTTTTTTCTTATGTGCAGTATTCTTCCTTGAGGCTGTTCTTCTGTGACAGTTCCCTTATCAGAAGGAGGAAGACATGACACATCATGTCTCTGCTGAAGAATCTGAAGCAGATTCATCATTACAGGAAATAGCTAAAGGATTAGGGAAACAGATGTGAAAGAACATGGCAGTAACACAATCTACCTTTGCTAGACTGTGCACACTGCAGGAAGGGGCAGAGGAGAATGCATTGGGGTCTATACAAAACGAATCAGATCTTAAAAAGTCAGCAAGTACCCAAAACAGGAAGGGAAAATGGAAATAGGCAGGGATGGAGAAGCCATTAGTATAATTTAAAGTGCCTATGAGGTTCTCCACAGGCTAAAAAGGGTGCTTCCACATGGAAGGCTCCCAGTGCTGCCAATCAGAAGGCATTGTACAGCAGTTCCATCTTTCCTTCCTTAACAGATTTTCTGAAGTAAAAACAAAGATGGAAGTCATGGTGGGGAAACACAGGAAGGGTTACAAATAGAAGGCAATGACATCTGGTCCCCCACCCCAGCCTGGTCTGGAAGCAGCCAAAAAGTCCATCAAAAGGGTAAAGAAGATACTCTGGAGGATGAGGCTTACCTGCAGCATCGCAGTGGCTCCCTGTGGACTACACCCTGGAATACCATCTGAGCTGTTACAGCTATTATAATTATCATCCTCTTGAATATTAGCTGATAGGTTACTGGAAAACAATGGCAACTTTGATTTCCCCCATAGGGAAAGCCATATGTGCACTGAAATTGATATATTCAAATCTTTATAGCCATATTTTCATTTTCTTTTGAAATATAAAAAAAGAAGCAGCCACCACAAAGCTACTGGTACAACACTGGCTTGGGTAGGGAATACTGAAGCATTCTGCTTTCTGCTCCAGTCACACACACAAATATAACTAAATGAAGAGGGACTTGGGAGGAACCCTCAAAACAACTGCTCATTAACTCCTCAAACAAGTCTTATCCCAAAACCCTTTTGTTCCATTCACCAGGTCTCACTTGGTTGGTTTACAAGGAAGTCCATGAAATGAACTCACCTCCAACTTTAATAAAACTAGCCTTCCTTTTCAGGTTACTCATCTGTAGCCTATAAAAGAAGAAAGGGAGAAGAGCTACATTTTCTGCATAGCTTTCATGTCTGCGTGCCTAGAAGCAATTCTTACTTGTAGCAGGCAACTAGGCATATGGTTATTTACAGGCCAGCTTTCCAGATTGCTTTAAGAATTACATTTCTGCAAACAACTTTTCCCCAAACTTGTTCCTTTTTAGCCTAATGGTCTGCTTTGTTCCCAAGATGACAACACCCTCAAGTCTGCATGCCATCTTCCACTTGTACTACAGCACACATGGCAGTAATGCAGAAAATGTTTGGAGACATTGACTGGGTTCAGACAACACGATAGTATGGGTTGAATGTAGGTTGTCGTTGAAACGTGGATTATCGTGTTCTCTGAACACAACTGCGCTAACAAGCCATGGCCTGTTAACCACAAACAACCCATGAAGAGAACCCACGGTTTGTTGTTGGGTTATGAACTGTGGGTTGCTCACCATGCTTTGTTATCTCAGCTGGGGTCAGACAACACGATAACCCACATTTCAACAAGAGCCCACAATTCAACAACAACCCTCACTCAACCCTTGAGTGTGTCATTGTGTTGTCTGAACCCAGACATTGTCTTTCTAAGCACAAATATAACAAGTTAGATAACCAAGGGTGTCTTTCCTGGAAAGTGTTAACACAAGGCAGGAAGCACATGTCAGCCAATCCAGACACCACCAGCAGAGCCTGTCACAAAACAAGCGTAGAAAGCTAAAGCTGGTGAGTCAGCAACCAGACATTGCGCTACTGTATTTGCTTAAAGAAGAATATGAACTACGAAACAGGCAATGTCACATTTTTACAGTACATTGTACCTGTAAGGCAGGGGTGGGGAAATCTGGCAGGGGTGGGGAAATCCGACACTCCAAGGATCCCCAGAAGGCCACACTCCCTTTTCCCACAGCTACCAATTGTTTGTGGCTTTTGTGCAGGGTTTTTTTCTCCATTCTAAAAGGTTAAAATGTTTCTCCTAAGGCTTAGTTACTGGCAGTAAGAGCTTTAAGCTACAATATGCTGGGCTTTTTTCTTTCTTTTTTTGTATTTTAGCCCCACCCCTTTGCCTTCAGGCCCACCCCACCACTGAAATGCAGCCACCAAGAACTTCCCCAAAATTGAATTGGGGTGAAAGAGGTTCCCCACCCCTGCTTTAAGAGGTAGCTATTGAATTCCAACAGAGAAGCAAATGGCATACATCCCATCTATGAAAACTTCAAGACTGCTGACAACATGGAGTACAACATGGAGTACTGCTGTAAATATTAAGCTATACTAGATATCTTTTGGTAAACTTATAGAATGCACTATAACTTGGACAAACTTTCAGATAGAAATCACAGTTGGGGAGCAAACCTATTAAAAATTGACATATGGAGCAAGTAATGTCAGCTAACTACAGCTAGTCACCATTCAAATGACAAAGTGAAGCTGAAAGTCTTTAAAAATGACCTTGATCTGTGCACAAATGAATACAGAGTTTATGTAGAATAAAGATGGTTTCTGTAGTCTTGGATTTACAGGTGATCTAATGGCAAGAGAGACCTGGAATAATCTCTCAAGAGTCAAACAAAGCAAATATTTTGGAACCTAGTCATCTTTTCAACTGTGTGCAGTGCTGATTGCTAGCCTCATGTTTTTAGGAGTCCAGGCAACTAGGTACCTGTAATTTCTAGCTCTGGTTACTAAGTCTTAACCTGAGAATAGCTTATAGCCCTGACACCACTTGTAATGGATGACGAAAGGTTACTTGGATAATGAAGTACTACATTGGTACACACTGAGTTACTAGCAGGTGCTTCTATTCTCACCAAGTCACATGCACTTGATTTTGATTTTGTCTGAGTTAAACACCTGAGATGTTAAAGAAGAGATCTAAAGAGCAGGTGGCCAATCTGCAGCACTGGTTCGGCTGGTACACCCTTTCCTTGAAGGAAGCCTGATGCAACCAGAGTCATTCATGCTGTAGTGCTTTCCAGGTAGGAGTGGGGCCAGGGGAAGGGGGCACAGCCTTCTAGGGCAACTCAGAGGGATGCCATGGGGGTATGATTTGTCCCCTGGGCTTGAGGTTCTGCACCCCTGTTGCATGGGAGCTTCAAACCATCCAGAATTAAGCTGTTCAGCTCCCAATTACAGTGGGCTGATCAGACTATATGCACAATTCTGTCTCATCTGCACTAACCACCAACTTATTTACAGGCTCAAATGAAAATAATGGTATTCACCTTCAATGCTCTGAATAGCCTAGAACCAGAACTTCTTAAGAACCACCTCCACCTATATGCACCTGCCTGAAATCTGAGATGGTCTATTGAGGCCCTGCTTTGTGTTCGCCTGAAGTACAGAAGGTGCACTGGAGGGATGGGGTCTTTTCTGTGGTGTAACCAAGACAAAAAAATGCCACCTAGCTTCATCATGTTTGACTTTAGATAAGCAATAAAACATCTCTTTCAACAGGGTTTTTCATGTGTTGTTTTTAAAGTCATTTCTCTTACTGCTGGTTTTTGGTTTATTATATTGACTAATTTTTACTGTTGTATTAGTTTCTTTTTATAGATTTTTATATCATATTTTAATTTTCTACTTGCCACCTTAGATTTTTTTTGTTAATAGGAAGGCAGGATAAAGATGTCAAATACAGTTGCACAAGCAGGTGTTTGTGGCACACACAGACAGTAGCAGCTGGTCCCATGGTCCTCGCTACCGCACAGAATCAGGTCTGTACTCCACTTGCCTTTCCCATTAGGCTCTAAAGCAGTCTTCCCCAACATGGCACCCTTCAGATGTTTTGGACTACAACTCCCATCAGCCCCAGTCAAGAGAGTCAATGGTTAGGGTGGGAGCTGTAATTCCCTCCTGACAGTTTGGACTACGTTGGGGGAGGCTGCTCTAAAGCCACACCAATGCATGACTATGTATTTCAACTTCTGAGCAACTCACTTGCCAAGGAAGATTAATTATGGTGGTCAACAAAACCAGATATATTTTCAGTCTCGGACAGTGCACCAGGTTGAGGAAGGCTGTTCTACAGGAATAAGACTGTGAACCCCCTACTGAAAGCCAACAGTTAACATTTCAGTCATAAACAGCTCCAGGTTTTTCACAGGTGATCTTCACCGGCCAGTGGATCCAAGTTACAACTCATCTAAATTGGTCCTTCCACACTTTTTACATCAGCCACCATGCCAAACAAAAATGCTCAGTGGCCCTATCATGAACAGTTGAAGTAACAGTCATGGTCGTGTCATCATAAGACCTATATTTCTTTAAAAGTATCCCCACTGTACCATAGGCAAGCAGGAAAGAAGGGAAAAGTCATGGGACAAAAAAAAAAAGTAAACACTAAATGAAAGTAAAAATTAATTAAGCTTCCTAATTGGAAATAAATACTTGCCATGATGTGGTTAAAAAAAGAAGTATGCTCCCTAAGCTACTGCTGTAGTGGCAGCCAGAAGATAACCAAGCTTCTATCCCCATCTATCAAGGTACATGCAGTAGGCAAAAGACTCCAAGGGGAGAGAGAAGGAGTGCCATTTCCTGCATTAGAGTTCTATAACATTCCCAGTATTGGGATTGTGCATGATGAGCCCTCAAAGAAGGATGGAGAGAACTTGAATGTCTGGCTCCAGGCAGTGTAGGCTTCAACAAGTCTCACTGGTAATGCATCACAAACCTCATGGCAGCAAAAACATCTCTATCACATCTGTGGCACTATCTTTTTTAAACAGATGCATGCCCCAATCAGATGTTTATAGCACATGCAAACTACCAGTTGTATCCTCATCTGTACTTCCCTTGCAGTCATCTGAGTTCCACTCATATACCAAAATGCAACAGTTAAAGAGGATAGCTTTATATATGAAGAATATATGTAGGAGAGGTGCAATGGCAGAGGGTACATATCAACTCAAGTAGCAATATTATCTGGCATTAACACAGAAAGTTTCCAGAGCAAGTAGTCAGGACTAGAAGAGTTATTTTAATCATTGTTGATTAGTAGGGCAAGGTGCCAACACAACCCCACAGAAAACACACCATAATCAATGGGCAACAAGACTTGAAGCAGCCATGCCCAAAATGTGCCCTCCAGATGTGTTTGGACTACAACTCCCATCATCCCCATCCAGCAATGAGGTCAGGGTATATGTAGATAGCTACTGTAGCAAAGGATACTTTGCATAGAAGCCACCAGGTTACAAATAAAAACACACTGTGGCAAAAGACCTCATGCTATTTGAGGTTCTGTCCCAACAGCTTGAAGCTGACCTTGAACTGAAATATTTAATTACATTGGAAGAGGGATTTGCAACTTCAAGACAAGAAGACTGCATTTATCCTAGTTGTTTTACTTTAGAACTCAGGTGTTGAAGGCCAACGGGAGAGCAAGAGAACACCACTGTGTAAGCAGTTACATGTATTCAAAGCCATAATTCCCCAAAGATCTTTCACTGCCTAAATAGGTCTACTGCTTAAAAAGAAATTACTTATGTCCTACTATACTACCATATGGGTCACTGTTCACTGAACGATTGTTATTTCCCCAGGAGAAAATGCCACCACTGACTTATCTGCTCATTCTTCCTTCAAACTTCATCTTTAATAGCCCAAGACTTGAAACACTGGGCCTCTCTAAAGAGAGAACTCTGTACAAATACAGGATGTAGTCTATGTACATCCACAGTGCGCTACTAGACCAATTAATTCTTGCAACATCATTATTCCACTCTAAGCCACAATAAGGGGACACATAAGTCAGAGCAAATAAGCCAAAGCAACCCGAGGACCTTTCACTGTCAGAACATTGTCAGGCACCATTCCTCCCAACACATGATTATGTATTTGTCATCTCTACAGAGAGTGGAGTTTTTAAACATGCAGTGTGGTTCTTTGCAATGCAGTGTAAGCATTTTCTTCCTAAACAGTATCCACTTACCTTGCACAGTTGTTAAACGCTCAACTGAACAGCATTACTTACAATAGCTCTTTTTTTCTTGGTAGGATTTAACACAAAAGTATCTAAGAACGATTGTTCTATCACTTCTAGCAAGTTAAAACAGAAAAACCAGACTACAGAGTATACTCTGTTCACTAAATTAGCCACGTCACTTAAAATTTATTGTTAGCTAAAAGTAGATGGGATGGTGAAGTCTATAATTCAGAAGACCCCACCCCCACCCCCTGTAACCCACACAGATTTACTGTAAGATTTTAATAGGCACTAATCACTGTTTCCAAGCATAATTACTGAAACTTTTAAATTTCTTTTCTTCCCTAGAGCCAGACAATATGGCATAATTTCATGGCTTTGTTTTAATGAATCGGAGAAAACAGTTGGCAAAATACAAAGCAAAAAAGCAACCAGTAACGATCTTACATTAGGGTTGCTTCAGGTATCACAAAATTCCTACATGTGCCTCATGTCATGTGTGAAACAGCCCTTAACAATTTAATAAGCCCATTTTAGAAACCAATCCATTTGCATGGATAACTCACTTGGAAGGTCAGCTGAAGTGCTTGAGAAGTGCCATGTCGAGATTAAAGCTTGTTTTCAAACACTTAAATTATTAAGACCATTTTGTCTCTGCTGTACAATTAATGTGTAGTCAAGGACTAGAAGTACAACTCTGACAGTAGAATAAGTCCAAAGATAGTCTTAACTGAATATTCTGTTTTTGCCAGGAAACAAGTAGAATACATATTAAGAGAAAAATGGCCTGCCCATAAAGATAGCCAATTGCTACATCTGCATAGCAATTTAATGGAAAGTGGATTAATGTCTGAAGGTGCCAGTTATAAATTATAGCAGATGATCCACTTTTGTATGTTTATCCTATAGCACTGCTGTACTGTTTACAGGTCCACGACATGGGTGGAGCCATTCTCATAGATCCCAGCTAACTAAGTGATCATGGAAAGACCTGTTTCCATGGAATCAATCTCATGGTGGTGCATATTTTAAACATTCTAGTAGTGATGTGAAATGAACCTATAGAAACAGCTCCCACACCACTGGTTTAACATCTAAACGGGACCTGATATATAGCACAGATCAAAGCTTTTATGAAGGGAAAGAGATTTCAGCCTTTTCTAAACACACAACCTAACTGCCATATAGTTCTAGCCTCCAATACCATTTTGCTATTAAGCAAGGGACTTCCGGGCAGACATACAACATGAATTCAAACTATGTTCAAAGGGTTATCTACTAAAACAGATAGGGAAAATTTGAAGCCCAAGTCCACAAACTCTTCACAATCTCACCTACTCCCTTTTAGCATCCCCCTTGATCCTGACCAGCCATATATCTTGTGCCCCGAGAGCCTAATGGTCGCTGTTCCAGGAAAGGCACCCAGTAATTACACAGAGCCAGGGTTGGGTTATAACTTGGCCACAACTTTATTGGTTAGTTTAGAGTTTGACATGGTATGGGGATGGATCCCTGAATCTGCCAGCTCACTTGCTGGCTGATTCGCACCACAGCCCACATGCTGGGTGACCCCAAGGGGGGGGGTAGATGTTCTGCCAAAGCATGGGTTGGCCATGCCCCGGCATGTGCCGTGTGCATGTTTCCCTGCTCCCCTGGGGGGGGTGGCATGCTAGCCCCCGAGCTGGGCTGCAGCCCTGTGGCCCCCACCCGCAGGGACCCCCCATTCCTGTTAGGGAGGGGGCATGTACCCCCTCTCCCTTTGACGTGGATCCAGCCCGATGCCATCCACCTTGAAGTTGTGATGTTGCTGCTTGGCAAATAACTTTAAACAAACTTTTATTGCTGTGAGAAAGGCAAAAACCCTGTGAGACAAGCCAATCGATCTCTACAGGTAACATTCCTTCCCAGGCCCGTCAATCATCCACAGCAATAAACCACCTTACCTAAGGGGAGAGTGGGTTGGGAGCAAGATTGCAATGGCTCTGTGCCCAGGGGAGGAGTAGCCCAGGCCACAGTCCCCTTCTACAGCTGCAGAGCGGCCTGGAGGGAAAACTACCACCCAGCCCACTCCCAGGGGCCCAAGTGCAACCAGCACCAATGACTGGGCTGAGGGAGCTGAGACCCGCCCACACAGATCTGCCGGAGCGCAGCCTCCAGCTGTGCCAGCCTCGATTTCCTGCCATGGCGCAAACAGGGCCCCCTGGTTAACAGGGGACCCGAGCTTGTGTCAATTGGAGAAAGGGTGAGTTCAGAACATAACATATACATACATGTATTCACAGTACATGCATAAAGAGGAGTCTACTAGCCAGTTTAAAAGTTGGAAGCACATCTCCAAAGTGCTGGCTCAATCCAGACATCATGCCAATATTTTAGGTAAGCTCACAAAAGTTATTAGCCTGCTAGCGGCCTGCATTACCACGCTAGCACAGAAAGGGGAAAGCCCTGTTCTCTGCAGCCAGCATGGAAATGCAGGCTCCTAAAAAAGAAAGAAAGAAAAAGTCTTCTACCAAGTATGCAAGCAGATGAGGGACAGATCACTCTGTCCACCCTGTGCCAGCCCACATGGAATTCCTTGCCACTTACAGCAATCAAGCAAGTCGTTAAATAGAAGACTGCATCATGCCAACCCATGCTTAAGGAAACATAACTAGAGTTGGTGTGAAGTCTGAACTGACACATTATAGTTCCAGCCATTGCTTTGTCTCCAAAAGCCATTGCACCTAGAGACTGGAATGCTGAGCAACTGAAAAAGGAAAGCAGACAAGCATCACTAAAACATGTATGCTTGGAAAATGAGACTATTGTTCGCGTTCTAACTATGATTTGCACTAACCATTATTTCGTACATTGTCTCAATTGAGCCCTAAACACACACAACAAGTATTGGTTCCCAAAACGTTTATCTCAGCAGCACTATCTGGAGAGCAATACTAGCAACACCAATGGAATCCGATCTGTGAGTACAGGGAGAATTGGAAAAAATTGCCTCTCCTTCCTACAGCAGGAGCCTCCACTGGATTTCAGTCCCTTCCACAAACAGAAGGAACCCTTGTGTTCACAGAAAGGGCACTCTGGATCCTACCCATTTTAACACATTTGAACGATTAAGCCCCTAAATTTGCTAGGGCTGACTGTCTCAAGGCCCTGTAACATCCTCCCCACACATCTTCTCAAGCTTCAACAATCCAGATGTTACTGTTACCACAGGGATACTGATCCCATGGCATGTTTTCCACCTCCCCCAGTGGTGGCAGCAATTAATGTGAGCTGGGGTAGTGAACTGACTGTGCAATGGTCATGACTCATAGGGCGAGTTCTGCTGCCTCATTACATAGGTAGCTGGGAGGTGGTGGGCAACTCAACATAGGGAGACCAATGCCCATGCCAAAAGTAACATCTAGATTTGCTCTAAATTGCTTCCTTTCCCAACTTCATAACGTATGCCATACTTCATTCTCAAGACAAGAATACAAGATGACCATAACCTTACATGTGCTCGAGCCCCAAAATTCTGAATGATCTATACCCAAGCATATTAAAACCTTTCTGAAAACATGCCTTCCAATTGGTTCTCACACTTGCAAAACCACTTCAACTCAGAAATGAATGTTAAACTACAGAAATACGCAAATACATGGCATTATCTTGCCTTGGCTTACTGACAGCCATTGTTGTGGTCACCATCAACACTCCATTCCGTATCTTCTGTAGGTGCCAAAAGGGGTGGGCCTTGTTTTCATTTTACGGAGTCTTTTCAGATAGCTGAAGCAGTGAGTGTCCTGCTGCTTGTGCTTTCCACAAATCTAGCACAAAAGATGACAAGTCCCAAACCCTGTGTTCTCTGCAATTTATAGAGAAGGGGGGGGAGGGGGGCAGAAGGGAAAGGACTGCCACCATTGGCAACTTGACAAAGGGGATATTTTGAGGCCCTGGTTACAGCTTCCCCTATATGCTGCTATATGCAGGCATCCAATTTAGCACAAGGAGCACACAGCTAGTTAATATTTAGCACTTATATAATTAATTCCAAGAAAAGCTAAACACATACTTTCAATAATCCTTACAATAAGACAGGTTAGTATTATCCCCATTGTGGTGGGCTAAAGTAGTGGCTTGCCTATGGCCACCTATGAGATAAAGAGAATTTGAACCAGAGGGTTCCTACTCCTAGTCCTCACTCCTAGATGCTACACTGCACCAGCTCTCAAATTAGCTTGCCTTTAATTTAACCAATGGGAATACATCTCACTCAGAAAACATGAGTTACAAATGGGCTTAAGTTAATTGGTTGAGGCTGTCTAGTGTTTGAGAGAGTAATTTACAAGCTCTAATTGAAACCAAGCAACCCTGACCCTACATAACAGTTTTCTAGGTATCTAGCTAGTCTCCATCTCCAACACTGTGTTGAGACTCTAGTGTGCCATCTGGTGTATATAAACTGAATATATGGTTTCATGTACAGTAATGCCTTGGATTGCAAGTAACTTGGTTTGAGAGTGTTTTGCAAGACAAGCAAATCTTTAAATATTTATTTATTTATTTTGACTTGATATACAAGCGACGTCTTGCAATACAAGTACTGTAGTACGGCTTAAATTAAAAATCTCTGTACAAATTTTTTTGGGTTTTGTTTTGATATACCGTATTTTTCGCTCCATAAGACGCACCGGACCATAAGACGCACTTACTGTATGGTACAAAATTTTTTTTAAAAAAAAAATCAGCTGAGAGGCGGGGGCTTCCCCCGCCCCACCCAGGAGTCCTCCGCTCTTCCGGACCAGCAGAGGAAAGTAAAAAAAAAATTAAAAAAAATAAAAATAATTTTTTTTCTTTTTTTTTTTTACTATATTCACTCCATAGGACGCACAGACATTTCTACCTAGTTTTTTTGGGGGGTAATGTGCGTCTTATGGAGCGAAAAATACGGTAAGTGTGTTTTGGATTACAAGCATGTTTCCGGAACGAATTATGCTCTCAATCCAAGGCATGACTGTATCTGGAAATTTAAGGGCAAACTACACATTGCATGTAAATATGCACAACAGACAAACTGTGCGTGCAGAGGATTTCATAGATTTCATAGATTATAGAGTTGGAAGGAGCCTACAAGGCTATCGAGTCCAACCCCCTGCTGAATGCAGGAAACTAGAGGAGGGGTCTCCCATCCAAGTAATAACCAGGCCTGACCCTGCTTAACTTTCCACACTCAGACAAGCTGAGCCAGCGCCCGTCAGCGTAAGCCACAGGCCTGTTGTAAACTGGCATATGGGAAAGTGTTAACTGCTGCTCCCCCAGTACTGCAGTCCTCAATCTCTCACACATTGCATCTCTCTCCCATTCCCTCTCACTCACCCTAAAACTGCTATTAACACTTTTTTAAAAGCAGGTGAGACAATGCATTGATCTATGTCGCATCTACTTTAGCCCCAGGTGCAACAATTCACAAGACTGGAAGGCTAACATGCCTACTCTGATCACTTCAACACTTCTCAAATCCATATTCACTAGCATAATCCCACATACAAAGACAATGTAAATTGGCTGAGTAACTAGGATGTGTGAGGACAGCACATATTTCTGAAGGATAATGTTCACTTTATTAGCTTTATTTATGCTCTCTTCGGATGATGTGAAAGTAGCTAGAGACTGTACAGATCTATAAATGTAAGGCCTACACCCCATTTCCATTGGCTCCACTTTCAACTACCCCATGGCTGAGACTTTTGTCATGTCTGTTGTTAGGTGGGGCTAATACAGATTTAAGGGCACTGATAGGTTTTCCATAAAGGTGAAAGCATCATGGGAAAATGAGAGCTGCTGCAAAACAGTGAGAAATGCCATTTTAAGAACATAAAAAGAGCTGTGCTGAATCAGATGTGCATCTAGTCCACCATTCTGTTCCTACAGTGACCTACCAGAAGTCCACAAGCAAGACATGAGCACAAGAGCAGCCTCCCACTCATGTTCCCAATCAACTGGTATTTGGAAGCATATTGCCTCTCATACTGGAGACAATAATATATAACTAGAATGACTGATCGCACTGTCCTCCATGAATTTGTCTAAGCCCTTTTTAAACCCATCCACATTGGTGGCCATCACTACGGTGGTAGCGAATTCAATAGTTTAAAGATGCTCCATGTGAAGCAGTACTTTAATCTGTCCTGAATTCCTCACCATTCACCTTAATTCACTTTCTTCCAATCCAACTGCCTGCTCAGGGAACAACCAAAAGGAAAGGTATTTTTTGCGCAAATATGGGGTAATTTGAGCCCAACCTACCAAAATTTGCTACCATTTTCTCTCAAGGTCGCAGCACAAGCCACACTGATGCCACATTTTATTCCCCAATAGCCACAAGGCACCATTAAAGATGTATGAAGTAGTAAGGGAAATCTCAATGATTACTCAGGAAAGAATACCTACGGTACTCTGCCCTTCTCTTCAGCCATTATCCAGCCCCTTCCTTTCATTACTGACCAGTTTTTTATGGTCAATTTATACCACTGCACTTGTGTCTCATTCAGACAGAAACTGTTAATTTATCTGTATTATTTTTTTATCAGAAGCTAAACCCAGCTACTTAATCTCATTTTCCAGTTTCCCCACCATCCCATCTGAAGTGAAAACTGCATCCAATTTATTTAGGGAAAGGGAAAGAATGTGTTTGCAATTGTACAAAAAGTTGTAAAAACAGGACACAACGCTTATGGTTCCTTGAGGAAACAAAACAAAGCAACAACAACAACAACAACAACAAAAGAACATAACATCAATCTTACGAAGTGTGTTTCTTTCTGGTTCTCTAGCATCAGCTTCTGAAAGGGAAAAAACCTGCTTTGAGGGAATGGGCAAATTGGGGGAAATAAAGGGGCAAAGGTTAGGAGAATGTGTGCAGGCTACACTTAGCATTACCATCCAACCTGCAACCCTTTAGGCATGTGCAAGTGCTTCTGATTGCCCACCAGGGCTTCCCCCATATAAACACACACAGCAGCTGAAGTACACCACCTAAAATTAATCTTCCATTCTGCTAATATAAATAGAAGGATTTCATTTTCTAAATAAACTGATATGTTCTTTAAAAGGGGCCTGCATATTCCAGCAAGTGCTAAAAGATCGTTCTAATTACAACCATACATCTCCCTGCATAGAAAAACTGACTGAGCCAGCCCTTGCAGGAGCTGGCTCCTACAAGTACCAATTGGATCCTTCATGTCTCCTCCCTGCCCTGCTTGCATCCCGGTTGGGGTGCGAGGTTGTTGGAAGGGACTCAGCCGACACTTACAGGAGCTGGAAAGCTCCTGCAAGCCCCAGACGAGTAGAGTGCCTCATTCCTGCCCTGCTCGCAACCTGATCAGGCCACATGTGGTGTGGAAAGCCCCAGCTCAGTAGGAGCATCTCCACATTATCTCCTATCCTAGAGATAACAAAGAGATTCTCTTCTGTGCCACTCGCCCACCATTTGGAGGGTGCACCACACACGGGGGAATCCCTATGTTATCTCTGATTAAAGATTAGCGCGAACGTGGGGATCCCTCACTTCCAGGTCAGGGGGCAGCGCTTGGGGAGGGGCCCGCAAGCTGGGTTGAGCAACACCACTGGCAGGACTAGGCCCTCGGGCCAGAGGTTGCCCTCCGCAGCTCTAGCTTATTTATGTCTGCATAACATCTCCACACTCCATCTTATGAATTACAGACTCTGAGGCTTTTCCACCATGCCCTGAAACATCTCTCTCCTCCTCCTCCTCCTCCTGCACCACACCATTTGTTGTTGTTTTACTGAACACCTAGGCAGGAGTGTTCTGGGGAACCCAAAAATCTTGCTTTCTACTTAGTGATGTTTTAGTTGGTCCTAATAAAAAAAGGATATCACACAAATGAAAGCAGAAGAGTACATATTATTCATTTCTATTGTTCCCCTGTATAGACATGAAAATCTAGTTTTATTTAATGTACAACACAGATCATCTCAGAACTTCAGAAAACAAAATTTCCACTATAGCTTCTCAAAGACAGGTGAAAGATAGATGGGTAAACCTTAAATAGCAGCCTCACTGATATGTTTTTGATCCAAAGTGAAGTTTCAACAAGAATCTTTTTTTATTTCTGATTATTAAATGGTACTAAACACAGAATCTACTTTTGTGGATTAAAACATTTGCTTATAACAGGTTTCTATAAACAAGCAGGAAAAAATAGAATTATGGACAGTTACTAGTTAATTGCTTTTATTCCTGACATTAATAAACATGCCAGAAACAAGTATTAGATACTGTCTACATTTTTCCCCTTAAGCCTTTATCTTGACAGCTGTTTCTCTCGCCCACCCATCAACCACATCAATGGGGTTCTGCAAAGATAAACAAGACAATTGCCAAAATAGCATTTTGCCCATTAATACACTATACAAATGGCTATAGAAACATAAATATCTAAATGCAAGGCTTTACAATCCTTATTTTTCCCAGAAGTATTATTATGCCCTTTTTACAGATGGAAATCAAAGATAGCTATAGGCAAAGATAGCTATAGATAGCTATAGGCAGTTGCCCAGTGGTCAATATTTCTTTATTTGTTTATTTAGGCTTATATTTACCAAATCCACGACTTCCGATCCCTTCCCTTCCCTGAAACCTGTGTCATGTGCAGAGAACTCAGGGAATGCGGGGAGCAGCACCTTGCTGACTCCAGCAAAAGCCCAAGGGGAATGCATACAACAGCGGTGGGGTCTCTGTGCTGCAAGTAGTCCTTTTGCAGAAAGTACCAGCAATACGTGGTCGCTACCTCTGCAAAAGTTAAATGGAAAGAGAAGTACTCACACCTCCCCTTCCCCAACAAGCTCTCTACAAAGAAAGAGGTTGTTTTCTCCCCCTTCCCATTTGGATTTTACAAGAGGGGGCAGCAAGGCACTGCAGAAGGAGGATAGTAGCCAGCCACCTCTCCTTTCTTCCCCATTCCCCATAGGGGAAAGAGACCTGATTTTGTTCTCACAAGTTGGGCTTTAGAAAAAAGTACCTGCCATGCCCCGCCACTGCTTCTTGCATAGATACAAGAGGAAGAAACATTTCCACCATTTCTCTCTCCTCCTCCTCCAGTTTTTGCAGGAAGCAGCAGTGAGGCGTGGCTGGCACTTTCTTCCAAAGCCCAGATTGAAGGAGAGAAGCCTTTTTCACCAGTCCTCTATGGAGGAAGGAAACATGCCTTTTTCTCCTAAAAGTTGAAGTTTTGGAGAAACCACCACCTCACTGCTGCTTCCTGGAAAGAAAATTGAAGGGAAAGGGACTAGCCCTTTTTTCCTACACAAGGAAGTTAAAGGGAGGTGGTGTCGTGAATCCTGTCCCTTTCCACTGGTTTTTGCAGGAAGCAGCAATGAGGCAGTGTTGGTGCTTTTTGCAAAAGCCCAGCATCCAGAAGAAAAAAAACTTTTCTTTTCCTCATTGGAAAATAGAAGATGAAAGCAGAAACAGCTTAATGTAAACAAAGTATTGCTTGCCAGATGCGGGAGGGACTGGGGATGAGGCGAATGGGTTTATTCAACTCTGTCAGGGCCAATGAGCACATTAATCTCAGGTGGAAGAGGCATCAGAAGGGGGACCTTTCTCATTTTAGAGGCACTTCCAAATAAAATGCTTAAAAATTGCAGACTTGGCATAACTTGTTCAAGCAGTAGCCCCTCAAAATAATTGTTCAGCGTTTAAGTTCATTTACCACAATCTCCATGATTTTATTTACATTAATTTCCCCAAATATTCACTTCTCACCACACTGATACGAAGAGCCTTGAATGCAGTAAACTGCTTTGTGTTGATTGCTGCCTTCTGGATGCACAAACCATTTATCAGTGATGTGCATTTTTCGGAAAATTTCCCAGAAAAAAAATCAATCCAAAGTAGGTTACTTTGGATAGGGTCATTTGCACAGAGAAAAAAATCAGTATGCATCAGAAAATGTACTGATGCCCAACTTGTGAAAATGGGGGTGGGAAACTTGTGGCCCTCCACAAGTTTTGACCTACAACTCCCATCATCCCTATCATTGGCTATGCTGGCTAGAGCTGATGGGAACTATAGTCGAAAACATCTGGAGGGCCACAAGTTGACCTTCCCCTGCCCTAGAAAGATCAAATTTAGCATGCTTATTTTACCTGTACTTAGTAAACAGTACAGCTTAAAAAAAAAAAGGACATCATGTTATTTTTTTGTCCCAATACAAGTATTTGACCTGAAATATTTGAGGGGAAAAATTAAAACATACTTAATGTGATTTAAATGTTAAATAATGTATATTTTTTATTGGAATCCTTGTAAAAATTTAAAGACAATAGCATGTACTCCACTTGCATTGTTTAAGTGTTTTTTAAAAAAGGTCCTGAAAATGTTGTCACACCAATTCATTTTAGCAACCCAAAGAACTGTGCATGATATGCTCATCTATTTCAAAAGAGTTCAACTCTCTTCCACTAAGGTTGTTGGGGCACCGTCAGTTTCATAGTCACTATTTATTAGTTCCATTTCAAACTGAGACATGTATGTATTTCAATGACATAACATATATGTATTCTTTCAGATACTTGCTAAGGTGCATCACCTAAAAAAAACATTACAATGTTGACACTGCCATGCTTGCCTAATACTGTATTTGCAATTGGCATACGTTCATTTTTACTAATGCACTTATGAAATGGAATTTTTTCCATAGAAAAATAAAGCACTGGAACGTTTTTTGCATTTATGGTCCATAATCCTACAAGGCCAGAACAGCCAAGTGCTAAGTATGTGGCATGTAGCTAACCCCTCTCTCTCTTTCTTACTTGAGACTAAGTGTGCATAGCCCCGACTTGGACTGGGACCAGCACACACCAGGAGGGGAGGATTAAACCTTCCCACCCTCCAAGCCATTTGCTTCCTAAAATTCTCCCTCTTCAGCACAGGGGTTAAAAAGGAAAAAGCTTCCACTGATACCAGTGGAGACTTTTCTTTTTTAAATCCCCATACTCTGTGTATGTGTGTGTGTGCTGGGAAGCAAATGGCTGGTGAGGGGAGGTTTAATCTTTCCACCCCAGTGCATGCTGGACCCAATCCAAATTCGGGGCACATGCACTTACTCTCAAGTAAGAAACCAAGAGAGGGGTCAGCTGCATGCTATATAACATAACGTGTAGTTTGATCCCACAGAGCAGCTAATGGACCAAACTCAGCCCCAAAAAAGTCATCCTTTGAGGGAAGTGAATGCTTCTCTATCAGGAGCAAATCAGTTCAGCAAGGTCAATAGGTGCAACTGAACTAGCCATGGCTTGCTGATGCTGCCACCTAGCTTCTTCTTGAGTAAGAGTTCATTTCGACTATTAGCATAAGCAGCTAGGGCTTGATTTAGGGTTGTTTCAAACATGTAACCTTTTCTTACACAAAGATATCATCTGTCTAAGAAAAGACAATGAGTACCGAGTCACTTAGAAGCAAGCACCCTTTCCTTCATACGAAGTCTAGCTTTTAGCAACAGAAAATAGGAAGAATGTGGCACCAAAACTGTGTTCCAACAGCACCCCAGCCACTACCTATGCTTCCACATAACCACATTTGGCATGATCCAAAAGCAGGTCTGTGGCTGCTGTATCACAGGAGTAAAAGTATGTCAACTGCTTCCTGTGCCATTAGACTGAATGGCTGAGTTTGTAGGTAACACTAAACCAAAGTTTAACCTTGGGCTGGTGCACTCTCATTCTCCCTCTGTTGGCCACAAGGAGGATAGTTGAAAACTGAAGTAAAAGCTTCCAAATGGATTTTCTATAATGTCTGAACGTGGACAAACTGTGATTAGTGTTACCTATGGCTTACTGAAACGAACTAACTTCAAACAGTAGATACTGATCCTGACTTGTTTCAATAAGCCATAATTAACACTAACTAGTTCGTCCAGGTTCAGGTATAGTTGAAATAGGAAGCAAAAGCTTCCAATCTCCACCTCATGTCTATGCTGGAAGAGAGGAGACAGGTGAGCATGTAACCTCAAGTCTCATGTACAGGTCTCATGCTGCTTATAGCAAGCTAGCACAAAGGGGGACACGTCCCAAATTCTTTGCAATTCATGGAGAACTCAGGGCAAAGGCATTTCCAACTTGGAAGCAAGCAAAGGGATTTGCTCAAGGCATCTGGCCTTGTTGAAAAGCCAGATGCCTCCAGGTGGAACACTACAGCTATTGCTACTCAATACTGATTCAATTTTACAAGGTTTAAGAAACCAGGTGCCATAGCATGGGGCCTCATACAAGTCCAGTATTTATCTAGCCAGTAAGGTAATGGCTGCTATAGCTGAAGACAGATGGAGCAGAGCCGTAAAGCTCCCCCCCCCATGATCCCCCCCAATGTGCCTAGTTCCCACATTGCACATAAAGTGAAAATCCTTGTATCAAATGACTGGGTGGATCGTGGGTACTTTCCACACTCACTTTAGCAGCAAAAATAAGGGAATGATGCAAATTGCAAACATGGTTAGAAATCACATGGTCCAGCTTCCTAATGCAGTATTAATATTCCTAAATTACCAGCACAACATAGAAAACAGTTTTGGGGCTAGCGGCTGACAATCACACCACAAAGCTAACATATGGATTGATTTGCTATTGGCCATGCTGGGTGGGGCTATGGGAGTTGTAGTTCTTCAACCCGAGGGATCAGGTTGGGGAAGGCTGATTTATGCAACGACACAACAAACTATAGAAAGCAGATTCCCAGTAAGCAACAGCTGGAAGAAAACAATCTAATTTCCCATGGCCTAGAAGGCAGAGTGCGATGCCTACTAGGATGTAGGAACAGAAATGTGAAAATACTTTTTTTTTGTTAATGAAAATGTACCTAGGAGATCTAATCCTATTCAACTTGTCTTTAACACTGACAGTGTACTTGCATCTTGGCTCCTGAAGGAAAAGCCAGAAACACAAGTTGCAGCTTTGCTAGACCACGAAGAAGAAACACAAGTTGCAGCTTTGCTATAAACAGATTTTTCTCATTTTGCAAAAATGACTTATCACTAAAGCATAGCATTTTAGACAATGAAGCTAAATTATCTAAGCACCCATTCTGCCTACCGTAAGCAGAGGTGTCAGTGAAGCTAGTCTGGCTTGGGCCAAAATACGAGATGCATTACCAACTCCTGTATTCTTCTCCAGCTTGGATTTTCATCTGTGACTTCCTAATTTATCCTAACACTTATCCCACACCCCAGACGCTGCACCCCTGAAAACCACATTGGGGTAAAAGGGTTGTCAGTGGAGGGGGCATTTTCACTTCCAACAGTGGTTTCCAGGGGTACCTCTCTACCTCTATTCCCTCAGCTACCTGCTACCACCAGCTTTACCAGCTAGTACACTGGGTTCAAAAGAAAGGGGCAAGAGGGTTGCAAACGGAAGCAGGGAGTTAGATGTGTTAATGATTTTGGTTGGGACAGAAACAAGCAGAGCTGTTTCCTTGATTTTTTAAAGTAATAGCTTGGCTCATTTCTGAGTCAAGCTGAGCAGAGCTCACCTATCAGAATATATGTACTGTACGTATATGCTGAAGCTCCAACCTGTGCATGCCCCCCCCCAAAGTCTTGCTAACCCCATCCATGATGTTCCGCAAACACTTTATTAAGACCCATAACTACACTAAAGAATTACAAGACATTTAGAACTTACCCATCTGCAAGTATTTCACAAGCTATAGGATATGGGAAAGAATCTGGAAAAAGTCAGCTGAAAATATACACAATGAGTAGAACTGATCCACATTTGCTAGTTTATGTGCATATTTACATCACACTGTGGTATTTTTTATCAATATATAGTAGTATGGTGGAGCCTGTCATGTTTCCTGTATGGAAGTAAGTAGAAACTAGAAAGAAAAAAAAACAGGCAGGCCAATAATTTTAAGAACCTGCATATAAAGCAATACAATTCACCCAAACAAAATTGTCAGCTTGGTTTATCAACTGCAAATTAAAGCACAAGACCAACTGTCAGTTATTACAAAAAGATTTAGTTTCCTCAGTGCCTCAGACTATACTTAAACAGAGCAGAGTGCGAATGAATGCTAGTAACCATATCAATCACTGGAGGGTGGATAAAAGTAGATGATTAAAAAACCCACTTTTTAAATTTAAATTCATTTTTTTTAAAGATCATAAATAAAATACTAAATTTCACTCTCTTAAAAAAAATAGCAGTTACAATTGAATCTCATTATGAACATGCTAAACCTACACTTACAGTCTCGTGAAAATGAAGGTACCTACCAATCAAAACATGGGTATTAATTTGAGTTTTTCATCTCATGAAAATGGCTCTGTCCAGCCTAACTAAGAGCTTTTGCTTCTTTAAAGTTCTGGGCTTTCAGTTTCTGTTTCTCTGACTAAAGTCACATGTTCAAAGACACAGGCTAGATAGGATTGTTGTTGCTCTGTGCTTATGTGGTGGTGGAGTTTGGCCAAGCAAAGCAGAAGGGTTAGTAAAGACAGAAAGACAGTATAGCAAGGTGGATAAAAATTGATGCTTAATTTTCTTTTAATTTTTTTTAAAACCCACTGCATTTTTAAGCCCAGTAACTATCAAAACTTGTTTTGACCTATCAGTCATGGGCATTTTGTTTTTGTTTGCTACTTTGTTTTTTGTGAGGGCAAGGCTGGGCCAAGATTGAGTGAAGCAGAAAGGAGCAACACTGGAAAGAAAAAGCGAAGACAAAACTGTACAGTGTGTATCGTCCTGTATTCTCATACTAATGCTGCAATCCTATACCCACTTACCTGGGGGAAAGCTCCATTGAACTCAATAGAACATTTCTGAGGGGACATGTATTGGATTGTGCTGTTAACCTCATACTCTCATGGGTGCTGATCATAAGAAAGACCGTATATGGGAATGTTTTAAAGACATTCCTTCTATAGGTAAAAAAGGAAAGCATGAAATATGAATACAGTGAGACAAAGAGATGCAAAGTCTGCTTGTAAGAATGAAACAATATAAATAGTACTCTGTTTAGTTAGAAATTAACATGGCTTAGTGGTCAGGTTTGCACCATTATTCAAGAAATATATGAAAAAAATTCAATGGGAAATTTTATTTAAATCAGTGATTAAGGGCACAATCCAATGGGTTGTGCTCTCAATGCTCTGCAGAGCAGCAGAGGTGATATCCACCTCCCCACTCTTCCTGCTCTGCAAATTAACTAGATGGCCGATTTCGTCCATCTAGCTGCAGCACTACCGACGGGGAGGGAAGAAGGCTAGAGCACTGCCAGGATACCGCGTATCCTTTTGGCCCCGGTCTCCTCTCCTCCCCTCCCCTCCCCCTTCGCCAAGGTCGCTTTTCCAAACTTGGAGAAGCAGCCAGTGTGGTTCTTTCCATGCTGGCGGGGGGGGGGAGGGAGAGGGGATTTTGAGCACAAATACTCAGCTCCAACCTCGGATCTGGGAATCTGAAGAATCCTATGGCCCCCACAGATGCTGTCTAGGGGACATGGGATCGTGCTGTTAAATTGGCTTGCTGCAGCCACATGACTTTGTAACCGTAATTGTTTTTGGCTGCCTGTGTGGCAGATATTGGGTGCAGCCCCTCTCCAGGAATTTGGAGGTGGTTTACTGATGGTTGTACCCATTTTTGTATACGGGAGGAATTGCTTATGATGTTAAGGATTTTGGCTGATTCCTACAAGTCTGTTTTTAACTTTTTTGATTCAGAAGTGCCAATGGCTAAAGGATGGTTATAAATTTGATGTAACAGGTTTCTTATCTGTATTTTGCTATCTGGCGTTTAGTATATGTGTATTATATTTATGAACAAATAATGTTATATTTGCTGGTCTTTGACCGTAATAAAGTTACTACTACTGCTGCTGTTAAATTGACATTTTTTCGTGCCAATTTAAATCACCTTGATTTAAATCAGTTCCATCCTGCTTATCAGTACTGGGTATTAGAACTTTTGGACATCAACTGCTCATGCCAGAAATGAAAATAATTCAGACTTGCAAAGGACCACTTGCCCAAGGCACGTAGAAAATGTTCCCAGACCAGTGCCAATTCAGATTGTACCAATCTACATCACACTTCCAGCCCTTTAAAATAAAACTTTAACATTCTTTGCACATGCTCACTTCAGCACTCAGAGCATTTCCAGGGCACATATAACAACTTCTCCCCTCTAGAAACCCTCTTGCTTTGCATTTCAAACAATGTGTCTGTCTCCTTGTTGCATCGAAGCTAGGTAAGGCAAGCCAAATTGAGTCTTCTTAGGTTGCAATTCTATTCACATTTACCTGGGAGTAAGTCCCACTGAACGCAACGGGGCTGACTTCTGACTATACATATATACAATTGCACTGTAAGTCTTTAGCTCTTTTCTTCTTCCATTCACCTTCCTGCCTATGGCCACATCACTGGGAAACGTATGAAGGGAAACTCGGAAGGTTACCCAATAGCCATTTCTTGCAAGAGAGAGTAAAAATTGGAGTCCCACAAGGATCTGTTTTGGGACTGATGCTATAGATGATTCATGAGTGATCTGGAGTCAGGGGTTAACAGTGAAGTAGCTATGCTTGCAGATGACACCAAACTATTTAGGATGATAAAAACCCGTGCAGAATGAAGAGCCCCAGAATGATCCTCTACAAACTGAGTGAACAGGAAACAGAATGGCAAACGAGATTCAGTGTAAGTGGACTAGCTTAACATACCGGTATATACTGATGGATAATAATGTTGCTGGCTCAGATTGGTACCCCTGAATATGAGACAAGCACTGACCCTGAACTTTCCTATAGCTCTATTTTAATCCAAGCTGGAGAAAAAATTCTTCTTACCCTGCATCCATTCAGCCAGCTAGCCTAGCCTCCCACCCCAGTTACAGGGATGGCCAGCGGCAGCAAGCATGAAGAGCAAAGGGAAGAAACTCTCTCCCACCACCCTGCTCAGGCACTTGTCACATTGATATGCAGTGCACCAGGCTGCAAGTAAACCATAGGAGGTATAGTTCACCTCAAGAGCTCTAAGTGAGGTGCGAGGAAAAGGTATTTGGGGGCTTATTTCCAGTTTTGATTAGTTGGAAAATAAGCCAAAATATTTCTCAATTTGGGGCAGAGGGAGGTAACTTGGCTTTTTCCCCAAACTGAGTTTTGGGATGAGGTTGGCTCTGAACAGGATGTGACCACCAAGTAACAAGTTCTTGGAGTAAAACAAGTGAGCGGCAAATTCTACACTGGAGATTAGGCAAGAGATTGAAAATAAAAGAGCAGCAGAATCATAATGCCTTTATCCAAATCTATGGGGCAGCCACATTTGGAATATACAATACAGTTTTGGTCATCCCATCCCAAAAAAGTAAATTAAAAAAGGATAACATAGAGCTGAAAAAAAACAGAAAACAGCAACTAAAATAATCTTGAAGAACCTTCTTTACAAGGAAAAGTGAAAGTGTTTGCAGCTTTTTAGTTTAGAAAAAATGTATTTGTTAAATTAAGAATGGTATGGAGGGTGCAGAGAGAGATTCCTCTCATCTAGAGCTCAGATTCACCCCAGAAAGTTAAGAGCAGTAGGTTCGGGAAGGAATATTTCACACAACACAACCCACATTTAACTTAAGGAATTCATTGCCAAAGGAAACTGCACTGATCTGCTATATTAGGTTTGATGATTGGCACATGGCAACAGCACATGTTCAGTCTGATGTGTTAGTTTGAGCCAGCGTGGCGTAGTGGTGAGAGTGTTGGACTGGGACTCGGGAGATCCGGGTTCTAGTCCCCGCTCGGCCATGAAACTCACTGGGTGACTTTGGGCCAGTCACTGACTCTCAGCCTAACCTACCTCACAGGGTTGTTGTGAGGATAAAATGGAGAGGAGGAGGAGGATTATGTAAGCCGCCTTGGGTTCCTTGCAGGAAAAAAGGCGGGGTATAAATATAATAAAATAAATAAATAAATAAGAGAAAGAGCATGTGTGGCACTTTAAACGAATTTATTCTGCCCCGATAAATGTTAGTTGTTTTTTTTAAAAAAAAAACAACACCAGAACTTACCTAATACATTCTTTCCCCCCCTGGAATTTGGTTTTACATATTTGCTATATTTGAACACAGCCAAACTATGGTTTATTATTATGAGAACAAGCTGCAACAAGACTCAGGCTCGCATGCTCCCCACTTCACCTGTCCTCCTCCAGCACAGCCAAGAGATCAGAAGTTTTTGTTTTCATTTTATTAGCCACAGCTTGTCATTACACCTGAACCCAAACTGTAGTTAATCTTAACTATGGTTTGTTGAAACAAGACACATTCAAATCATGCAAATGAAGCTGGGAGTATGCGACTCCACTGTTACATCTTTCCTGGCAAAATTCCAAATGCTGGTTACGACCTTTAAAGCCCCAAATGACTTGGGACCAGGTCATGATGATTGCTTACATTAATACACACCTTCCCAGGTTTTAATGTCCCACCAACCTCTGAATTGTGTTCGGTGGGGACATAGGAGGGGGACTTCCCAGTGGCCATGTCTCCTAGGCTAGGGAACTTCCTCCCAAGTGAGGCCCTTTTAGTCTCCTCTCTGCTAGCCTTCCAGCAGCACACGAAGACATTTGCGAGTGTATGGGTGAGATAAAGAAGAGTCAGACACAGAGTATATGGTTTCAAATCAGGTCCACATTTATTGAATTGAAGATCTGTGAAGGGCGAAGTGCGGTACTAACCTAGCCCAGCCATTGGCCGGGAAAAAACCAATATTTTAAATATTTTGGCGAATACATCCTAACCGCACCGGAGGCAGGTTGGTCCGCCCCCGGCCAGTTGCCCTCCATGTGGAGCTGGAGGGCCTTACCATCGTTGCCTTACTTTGACGCCTCCAGGCACCCAATGTAGGCGAGAAAGGCAAAACCCCAAAGACGTCCCAATCTCCCTCCTGCTAAGCCTCACGGCATTAGCGAGGTCAGCCTTGGGTAAACGTCAGTCACCTTGAAAGGTGCCACTGGATGATCACCATAACCCTAAGCCATACTGCCTAATCCCGCACTTCCCGCAAATGCGACCAATTTACTAAGATCCCCCTGGTGGGATCAAGATCGAATTCAAAAATTTCCCTACCCTGATTCACAGTGTAGAGTAGGCGAAACCCGCCCATTGCCCCGGCCAATTGAGACAATGAGCCAAAATTCCTACTCGGCCCCCGTTAATGGGCGACCAGAGGAGCCTACACTGCTAACAGGGCGGGATGGGAGGGAGCCGGAAAACAGCAGCAAAAGAGACCGTGGGCGGGAACCCAGGTGCCTAAATAAGCCCTTTCCTGTGTCCCCGCCTTTTTACCTGTGACCAACCTGACCTGTTACCTGACTCCTCTCTCCTCCCCCACTCGCAAATCTTCTCCCTGTCCCCAAGTGAGGGGCCAGTGGAAGTCTGTTTTGTTTAAAAATGCTTTTGCAGTAATTTGTTTGTGCTGCTGGGTTTTAGTAGGCTGATGTTTTTAAATTTGTTCTTGTCATTTTTATATTCTTACTTTTATTTATAGTTTTTACTGATGTTTTTTTTTTTTTTACTTTTTAATTGCATACCCTTCCTGTTAGTCGCCTCGAGCTCTCAATTGTGGAAAGGTGGGACATAAATTCAAACAAACTGCGGGCAGAGGACTTTTATGCATCTAAATGCACTGCTCTCCTTCACTTGCAAGTCATTTGAAAGAGCTGAAGGCTTTAATCCTGCTTTCATTATGGAATTAAGCACCCTAGCTTTGAAGGACTGCAGCACCCTCTCTGCTTTGGGAAACATCCAAAAATAGTGACATATGGGTGCCAACAAAATATGGAGATATGCCATGTGAATATGAGTGTTCTGTTTTTACTATGGACTTGATTACAGTACACAGATCCATTTCCAGGTGAGTGTTTTTTACTATACGTACATTCAAGGTTCTTTGTCAACACACTTCTTTAAAATAAGTTAATTCGTCAAAGAGGGCAGGATGAGGGTGCCATAACAGTGCACAATGCCTCGAAATATTCCCCCCCCCTCTATAAACATAGTTGATATTTAAAAAAAACAACTAGAAAAGCTGTGGGAACTTCAGAATGTCTAATGGAAGCTTTTAGATATTAATGTTTATATACCCTTGCTTAGGAGGCTACAAAAGGTGGTGCTACCAACTATTAGACTTCAGGGAAATGGCAAAGGAATCCATTATTTCTGCCTAAAATGTTAAGTTGTAAATTAATAGCAGGTGCAGACTGTTAATCTGAGCCTGCTGCGAATTTAAGACACTGGGAAAAGAACACTCAAGTTAGAGAATATGATAACAGTACTTGCCTCCTACCTTTTAATTGATTACGTTTGCGGATTCAAGATTGGAGGTGAATGGTACATACAGAAAAAGCAAGTCAGTCTCAAATATCCTGCTCAGCCTTGCAATTGGAGCATATAAGACGTTTTGCTAATAAATGAACAAAAAAAATCAAAATATTAGTCTGGTTAGCTTTTCAAGAGGAGCGCGTTAAAATGGGTTGCACTAGAGCAAGTAAGTATAACCTTTTGTACAAAACTCTGCAATGTGCCTCTAGAAGTTCTGCCATTCACCACTATGTGGCAGACTATTCAATTTCTAAACTAAGTCAGGAATCCATTACTGATGAGATTCCTTACTTGCTTCCAAGATAAAATGTTAGGACTGGCTTGTTTAGCAACTCACATGTCAAAACACTTCTGACCCAACTATCACTTTAAAGATCTTCTGTTTACAATACTGGTTAAACTGGCAGCTTACTTCTCTCCACCTATAACATTCTTCCGGTTTGTTCTCAGCACAGTAAGCATCCAGGAAAAATCCAATGCTTTTTTCCTCAGCAATCACAGTTCTTCCTTTAGATCAGACAGAGCCTTAACTCACTGAAATTAGAAGCCTTCTAGCAGACTCTAATCAGCAAGCCATTCTAAGATTTTATCTTGAGGCTGCTGCACTAACACAATTTCAGGACTTACTCTTGTATCTATTCCTAGTATATAGGCACGTCAATGAGTGTTCCAGTGGTTTCTGCAGGACTGCAGACAAGCACAGAATGCATCAGGTCACTTTCATCAAAATAATGGATGTGTTAAGGACTGGCTTTGAAATACAGTCATGCCTTGGATTGAGAGCATAATTCGTTCCGGAAACGTGCTTGTAATCCAAAACACTCTTATATCAGAACGAAATCCCCCCAAAAAAATTTGTACAGATTTTTAATTTAAGCCGTACTATAGTACATGTATTGCAAGACATCGCTTGTATATCAAGTCAAAAAAATTAAATAAATATTTAAAAATTTGCTTGTCTTGCAAAGCGCTCTCAAACCAAGTTAATTGCAATCCAAGGTATTACTGTATAGGGTTACTTGCTAACATCCTACATACCGTAGTTCTAGCCAAGCATGCACTCATGCATAAGAATGCAGCCTTATGCAAGCAACCTTGTGCCCACTCACTTCCAAATAAATATACAAGGGCTGATAGGCTGCAATGCTATGCATAATTACTTGGGAGAAAGAGCCATTTTAACTCTGTAGAAGCTGTAAACATGTAACACTTTAAGTTGTTTGGCTTCTAGAGACACTCCTCTCAACAGAAGGAGGGAGGTTTAAGCAGAACTGCCATTCTATTTCATCCTACTATGGATGGTTTCAGTAGGAAAGAATTCAGATACTAGTAATTTAAGATAATTTTATCTGAGGCCACCAGATGTTGTAGTAACTGGTAACACAGTTGCGAACCTGATCCATTCTCTTGGACCAGAGACTATTGGGAGCCCCATGCAAGAGGAGAATATAATCAATACTTTTTAAAGTGTTCAATAATATATCATGCCTCTGCTAAATTCCTGTGAGAACATTTTAGAGGCAAAAAAAAAAAAAGAGTGCTCATGTTTTAAGAAATCCTCACACAGCCCAATCCTAGGAAGACAAACAACGGCATTACTCCTAGGCAAGTACAAACAGCCATTAGCTGCAGAATAAGTTATATTAGAAAATAGCTGCAGCCCACAAAGAAAGCCTTATGTACAGTTTGTTGTTAGGTGAAGTTAGCAAGATGTTTATAACACCAGAACAGTTGCCAGGGCCTGAATTTGCACATCACAAATTCAATTAGTGTTCCAGTGGTTTCTGCAGGACTGCAGAAATGCAGGACACAGCATTTGCACATCACAAACTGGGGTGTTTAACTTTGTTCTTAAGAAGTAGAGTCTAAAGTTGAATAAAGGGTCGGGCTCACAATGGGGTTACATTCACAAGGCGCTAAATCCATTTCAGGGGTCTCAGCTGGGCCCAAGTACAGGCTTCATTATCTGTGGAGATACCCCCAAATGTATATGTTGGTAGTATAAAAAGCTCCTCCTGCTTAAAGATTTTCATTAACTCTATAGCCTACATACCTGGAACAACTGAGATACAAAGGCAGACATTATCCAATATGTATCAAGATAATTACTAGTTATAAATTATGAAAAAACCCCACAATGAAACAGTATGCGTACCACATGTATGATATTAATAAAAAAGCAAGTTGATTTCGACCCCAATAGCCCGGCCTTGGCTATATTTACTGGAATTAATTAAATCCCATTGGCTTTAATGGAATTTGCTTTACATAGGATTTGGATAGCCGCTTTAGTATGATCTGTCTTGCTGAAAATCTGACCAAGACAGCTGTTTGTAGGACAAGCATTTCAAGAGCCATGTTTTACTAGGTATCAGCATATTCAAGCATGTTCTCTTAGGTTCACTGATATCCCCTCACAGCGACACCTAGCATAATACTGTGTGGGATTTTGCCACACTTCTTTACTAGCAAGTTCAAGCTTAATGCCAATTGTAACTTTTACAGACTCAAGTGTTAAAATGCTTTTACCACCTCTACAATGCTGCACGTAGTATGTCAAGTGGAAAGAGGAGGCAGCCAGGGAGTGAGGGGTTACCTAGGTATTTAAGAAAATATTCCATTTTTAAAAAATTCAAGGTAGCTTCAGTGCAGCAATGGCCCCTTTCCTGCAAAAAGTTGGCCATGCCGAGAATGGAGAATGTTATAGTCAAACACACATCTGGAGGGTACCAGGTTGGGGAAGGCTGCAGTACACTTTGCACACTTGGGTCATTTCCAAAGCCACCAAATTTTCATACCATGGAAGAGAAAACTTCCCCCACCCAACAGATGCCACTAATAAAAATGGATTTTATTACACCTATATTCCACCTATTCTACAGATTGTTGGCAGCAAATTAAGGACCTTGTATAAGACACCTAAAAAAGGGTGTCACGTGCAGATAAGAGCATGTTTGGAAACAGTTGCCTTTGTGCTTGGTCCAGAAGCTTCAGCTGGTGCAGAATGCAGTGGCCAGGATGCTGAGTGGGATGCCTCGCCATGCATATATTACAATAGTATTGAAGCAACTGCACTGGCTTCCTATTAGCTACCAAGTCATGTTCAAGATTTTGTTTCTGGCATAAAGCTCTGAACAACTTGGGACCAGGTTACCTGGCCAATTGCCTTCCCTGATACAGAACCATACAGCCGCTCAGATCCTCGGAGGCGGCCTTGCTGGTTGTACCACAACCTACAGATCTGCTTTCTAGCAGCAACCTAAAAGCCGGATTTCTCCGTGGTGGTGGCACCAACTTTGAAAAGATGCCTTCTATCTTGGTATGCAGAAGGCACCAACTGTGGCATGCTTTAGGCACCAGCTAAAGACCTATCTCAGGGCAGGTAACTTTTGGTCTACAATGCCCATCAGCCCTAGCCAGAAGAGCCAATGGTGAGATCATGGGAGCTGTAGGCCAAAGCATCTGGAGGGCCACAAACTGCCCATCCCTGACCTACCTTTTCACCCAGGCCTTCCTTGACTGTGTTGCCTTGTTTATTGATCGTTAGTTCTCAGATTTTAAACATTTCAACTGAGGATGTTTATCTTTTGATTTTAAATGTTTTTAACAGATGTTTTGTATTTTCTGCTTTTAGAAGCTTTAACTGTGGATGTCTTCTATTTTAATACAAAAAGGGGGGTTACCCTTAAAGGCGGCCTAAAAAATTTTTTAAATAAAAATTAAATATTCAATTTGTATGTTGTAAACCGCTCTGTGAGGTCTTTTTGGATATGGTTAAATGGTCTACAAATTGATAAAACAAGTAAACAACAATACATTCAGAAAGCCAAGACTGGCTGCTGCTCCCTGTTAGGTGTACACTGTCACAAACCTGCTGCCATGTAATGTTGAATTGCTCCCATTAACCACAACTTAAGTGTACTAGAAATCAACGTGTGAGTAGAAACTAAAATACAGTTAAATGTCCTGGAAATGCACCCCTTTCCCCATTGAAAATGCTAGAGTGTTATCAAAACAACGAACTACACCGTGATCTAGAACACATTCATCTGAACGGTGGTTGTTTTTATCTCAATGTAACTTAAATTAAGGTAGAAAGCCATCAGGGGTGTGGGGACTATCCACCATATGGCACAGTGCATTGCAACATGTATGACTATTTTTCTAGACAGACGTCCTGGTCATATACTTGGTTCAATGAATTCCTAGCTCTCACAGAACAAGTTCATTCCCTTAAGACCAGGAGAAGCAAAGAGAGGCAGAGAGAATGGTAGACAAGGCCTTCAGCGATGTAATAGTGGTGTCCCATTCCCAGTGCGACAGCTCCTCTGCTGTCACAGAGAATGAGGGTCTCAGGGAAGGAGGCCATCACCCTGAAGAAGTAAAGTTGGGAGGAAAGTTTTCTGCGAAAATTTTCCAAAAACCGTAATTTTTCCAGTGCTTTGTTTTTCCATGGAAAATTTACAGCTTCCTAACTTCATTAGTAATAATAAATGTATGCCAACTACAGTAATACCTTGGATTGCAAGCATAATTCGTTCCGGAACCATGCTTGTAATCCAAAACACTCTTATATCAAAGCCAGTCTCTAGTGGGCATGAGCGGGGCCGATTTCAGCCCGCTACGCCCGCTCGAGGTGAGCGGTTACATCCCTACAGTTGTCTTGCAAAGACCTTGCTCGTTTATCAAGTCAAAAAAAAATTTAAAAATTTGCTTGTCTTGTAAAACGCTCTCAGACCAAGTTACTTGCAATCCAAGGTATTACTGTACAAATACTTATTAGGCAAGCTTAGCAGTTTCAAAGTTGTAATTAATGTTTTCCAGGTGATTGTGCTTAGCAAGTATGCGAGAGAATACATATATATAATTGAAATGCATGTATGTCTAAGTGTGAGATGGAACTAAGTCATGACAACAAAACTGAAGGTAGCTTAATAACTTTAGTAGAAGTTCAACTCCGTCGAGATAGATGACTGGTTGTCAGCATATCATGCAAATTTCTTTGGGTTGCTAAACTGAATTAGTGTGTCAGTTTTCTTAGTGTGTCAACAGGGTTTTTCCCCCCTTAAATTTAAACAATGTAGGAAAGAACAGGCTATGGTCTTTAATTTTTACAAGTATTCCAATAAAAACTTCTACATAATATAATGTACACCAGTTGCTGGGGAACATGGGTGGGAGGGTGGTGCTGTACTCATGTGCTGCTTGTGGGATCCAGTGGGCAGCTGGTTGGCCACTGTGTGAACAGAATGCTGGGCTAGACACAGAACCCTTAGTCTGATACAGCCTGGCTCTTATGTTCTTACTTTTTTAGCTTTGTTTACTAAACTAAAGTAAAATAAACATGATAAATTAGCTCTCTCTGAGGCATCGGAACATGTTCTGCTGCAAACTGAAAATTGTCCTGTGCAAATGACCCAAAGTAAATTAACCTAATTTACACTGGAAAAATTTCTGGAAAAACCTCATCGCTGCTCTGAAGAGGGAAATGATTCCTTAAAAGGGACCATTCCTTCGGGAGGATCAACCAATATCCTTGTGTGCTGAAGGTATTCTTCCAAGGGGGCTTGTAGTAGTGAGCAATTCAATCAAGACATACAGCTGTGTGACTGTCATGCAGACAACATGGTGACCCTGCCTGGTGTGAAGGTTACAGATCTCACTTGTCATCTAATTAGCCTGGTAGATAGTGCTGGGGTGGAGTTGGCAGTCATGGTCCACATCAGCACCACTGACATAGGGAAGCCATGAGGATCCGGAAGCCAAATTTAGGTTACTACTAGGTTACTAGTTAGAAGGTTGAAAGCCAGGATCTCCAAAGTAGGTTTTCTCTGAAACACTACCAGTTTCACATGCAGGGTCAGCTAGATAGACAAAGCTGAGTAGTCTCAATGTGTAGATGAGGCACGGTGTAGGGAAGAGGGGTCTAGATTAGTTAAGCATGGAGGAACATTTGGAGACAAGCCAGGCCTCTACAAAAGAAAGAGTTCCACTTGAATCAAGTGAGACCAGACTGCTGGCACTTATCAAAGTGGGGGCAGAGCAATTTTTAAACTGACCCCTGGGGAAAAGCCAACAAGAGCTGAGGAGCTTCTAGTTTGAGATGAACCACGCTAGTGAGTGAAGGTGAAACTGTTTTTCACTGTCAACATGAGGGCAGGGTAGAAATAACACGACACAGCAGAATATGGTAGCCAAAAAGGTCAAAAGGGAAAAAGCATACACCAGACACATTTGGAGAGACATACAGTATATGGTTGTTTCTATGCAAAAAGCCTCTGAAGGGCAAGTGGGAGAGATTGGCTTTAAAGCAGAATATAAATATAAAGGACATAATAGAAACCTGGCGGAGTAGGATATGATCATCTTTGAAGGAGATTGTAGAAAAGCTGAATGAATTCTTTGCTTGCTTCTGTTTTCACTACAGAAGATGTAAGGCAGATAACTGTACGCATGAACTGACTTTTTCAGGAAGGGAATCTCAGCAGCTGAGTCAAATACTGGTGACAAGAGATAAGTTCTAGACCTTACTGACAAACTTAAAACAAATAAATTGTCAGGTCTAACAAGAATATGTAACAAATCCTTAAGATCATCCTCTGTACCAGAGGACAGGAAAGTGGCCAATACAACAGCAATATTTAATAAGGGGTCCAGAGGGGCAACCAGGAAATTACAGGCAGTTTATATTAGTATCTGTTCTGGCTAAATTAGGGCAAAAAAAATCCTAGCTTCACATATATACTGATGAGGTCTGAGTTGGTGGTGACTGAGTAGGACAGGGATCTTGGGTTCTGGTGAATAGTTCAATGAAAACATCGGTCCAGTGGAGCTGCCATGAAAAAGCCAAAATCCATGCTGGGGATCATCAGGAATCAAAAATAGAACTGCCAATATCACAATCCCTTTATACAAATCTATGGTGTGACCATACTACAAATAGTATGTGCAGTTCTGGTCACTACATTTCAAAAAGGATATTGAAGAGCTGAAAAAGGTGCAGAGAAGGGCAACCAAAATCACCAAGAGTCTGGAGCAACTCACTATGAGGAAACATTGGGGGCTTTTTAGCCTGGGGAAAAAAGGCAAGTAAGGGGGAAACACGAGAAAGGTATATAAAATTATGCATGGTGTGGAGAAAAAATGGATAGAGTGAAGCTTTTCTCCCTCTCTCATAATACTAGAACCTGAGGTCACCCAATTAAGCCAAATAGTGGGAAATTCAGGACAGATACAGGGAAGTACTTCACACAACAGTGCATAGTTAAACTATGGTACTCCTCACTACCACAAGATGCAGTGATGGCCACCAACTTGAACGGGTTTAAAAGGGGCTTAGACAAATTCCTAGAGGCTGAGGCTATAAATGGCTTCTAGTCATGATAGTATATGTTATTACCTCCAGGATCAAAGGCAGTATGCCTCTGAACACCAGGCGCCGGAGAACACAAGTGGGAGGCTGTTGCTGTGCTCGTGGGCTTCTCGTGGCCACCTGATTTGCCTGTGGGAACAAAATGCTGGACTAAGTAGGCCTTTGGTGTGATCCAGCATGGTTCTTCTTATGACCTTAAATTCCAGGCAACTGGTTATGATCACATGCTTAGGCAAATAAAATCTGAAGAACTTGTCACTCAAATCTGAGGCAGCTTAGAATCAAAGATTTTAGCAGCTTTCCACAGTCCAAACACTTGGGATGTTGCAGCATTGTTTTTTGCCACTGATGTGGCAGAGCTGCTGCTAAGCATATATCATAAGGAATTGTTGCTGTCAATTAAAACATATAGTCTACAATTCTGGCACGTTTACCAGGGAGTAAGTCCCACTGAAGTCAGCAGGACTTACTCCCAAGTAAACATGATCAGAATCAGACTGCGAGTCTCAACAGCCATGTGCCAACTGGAAAGCACAGAAGCATGGAGGCAGAAGTATCAAATTTGGACCTTCCCTCTTTTCTTCTGCCTCCCCCTTCCCATTATGTAAATTTGAATTGTAAGCTCTTTGGGACAGAAACCTGTCTTTCGCTTATGTTCATTTGTAAAACGCCAGACACACTAATAGCATTAAGCAATAATAATCATCAATCTATTTTAAGTATGTCTTCAGGGCTAAAGAAGAGCCAACTGAATTCTAAGGTATAATTAAAGTTATAAATTAAAACATTTTTCATTGGAACCATTTTGTAAGCCATAATTACTTCCACAGCAGTCCTGTACAACACAAACACTGATTAGCATAAAGGGTTTGACTGCAAGCTGCAAAAGAACTCACTTCAATGGGAACTAGCACTATCACCACAGAACTCTGTGGGTCAGAATGCCCATTAGCATTACAACAAATCCTCTAAAAGAAAAGATCAGGCAACTTTAATAACCATTCATGCAAAACCTTTAAATCAACCTGAGCACATGCTAGCAGCTATACTCTTTCTCCTGGAACTCTATAGATTCTTGCAATTAATTACATAAAATTGTAACACATTTTAAGACAGTGGCTCTGCAGGTATTTTTGCAAACAGATTTCTCACAAATAATGTAATACATTTGGAGCCCCAAAAATATTTGTAATGCTTAACAACTCACCAACTCCCTCACTGCTGACAGTGCAAACCTAAGCATGTTTACTGAGAACCAAGTCCTGCTGAGTTCAATGGGGCTTACTCCAAGTATGTATGCTTAGAATTGCAGCCCAAATCTCAGTATTGCTTGCTAAAACCATCTGTATCAAGCAACGCAGAATAGTAAGTCTGCAGTTGCTTTCTATCTGTATAATTTGGCAGATATTATAGAAGCCTAGCTCCTGTTGTAATCCATTAGATGCTGGAGTCCCTGCAATTTGACAACAATGCCTGCTGGGCTAGTAGCATAGGCTGATCTTCAAGTACTGGCAGCATTTTCCAGATTTGTTTCTCTGTAGAAAGGGATAAAAATCAACTTCTGCATTCTCCCGTACACTTTTTTTTTTTACTAGCACATATATGATTATTTAAAGCAAGCATTTGGGCAACAAGCTTGCATTTCATGTAAAGGATCTCTTATGCTATTCAGTAGTCTGATGCAAGATTTTAGTTTGAGAAATTTGGGATATAATCCATCCCAACCAGTACGTAATCTAGATATTATTTCCTTCAATGAAAACTGAATTTTGAATTCAATTCTTTCATAATATTTTACACAGGGTTAAAGATACAATAAGCTCAATAAGGGGAATATGAGCACTAGGAAGTTTAAATAAAAACCTTTTTTACCCTTTCAACTTTTTTCTCCTATAGAATAGTACTTCATATTTAGAAGAATTAACCGTTTCAGGCAAATGAAACAGTTAACTGGCAAAAGAAAATCTTTCTTCGCTAATCTCTCCTGGTGGGAGAAAGTGCAGTCAAGGGATGATTTTACTTGCATTTCAAGTCATACATACTTGAAATGCAAGTAAAATCATCCCTTGACTGCACTTTCTCCCACCAGGAGAGATTAGCGAAGAAAGATTTTTTAAAAATCATTAGCAGGCAAGCCAGCAAAACATTATGCTATATGCATGCAATATTTTAGCATCATGATGGATGGTACAGAATGTACAAAAGCAATTCCTTCCCTGTATGTACAGCTCCAAAGTACAGTTAACTGTTTTGAGAAGAGGTCACAACAAAGCGAAACATAAGAGAGGAGATACCATTACTTAGTTGTGACAGCTTGGTGCATATTTTAGGATTGGTGTTAAACAGTGTGTGTACTATGTCAGCCAATGCTAACATACTCTTGTTTAGAGCCAAATCAACAAAAAGAGCAATGGATGTGCCTGAGAGAGGTTCTATATTTGTGAGAGCCTCAGAATTCACCTGGGGACTGAATATTGGAGGCTATGCTACACTACAGGGAATGAGCTCACTGCAAATCCAAAGACCACAGCTCAAAAGTACAGTAAATGCACAAAAATGTGGAACTGGGCATAGAATTTAGCTTCCTGATCATTGCAGAGGACAGGTTGTGAAGACAAGAACCTGTTAAGAGGCCCACTTCTTCCACTGACAAGAGCTATTCCTGGAATGTGGCACTGAGTTGAAAGTGTGAGCTACCATACTTTTATTTTTAAGCAGACTAACAAAAAGTTGTATTCTATATAATAGTCCAGAGCAAGGCTGAACTATCATTAGTCACTGGGATGGTCTGGTGAGCTCATTGCCATCAGCTCTGTTTCTATATTGGACATTTCCTTCTTTTCAAATTCCCTCCAACTGCTTTCTTTCTTTGCAACATGGCAATTTCCATTTTTGCTCACTGCCAAGCCAATAACCTCTCCTCTGTGATTCATATCTCTAAAGCAAAGCTGTAGGAGTGGTTGAGGGTAATGAGTCAAAGTCTCAGCAGTATGCATTAGCAAAGTTGAGCCACTACTGTTTTGATCAGTTAACAGGCAAGAGAAGATGCCAATCAGCTCTTTCCCCAGTTATGCTAAACTGGGGAAAGATTCCATTTCTCCTAGTTTGCAGATGACACACATTCATCATGCTCTCGCTCCCATGCTCAGCCTGGAGTTGCAATTTTATACAACCATCCATGAGGTGCAACGGTAGTTCTGTTTAAGCAGCTTTTATGCGCAGAATGGAGCACTTCTTACAATACTGTCCCACCTTCCACAGTGTCCTTTCTGTACTTGAAACCTCAAGTAGCATTTTGTAATCTGCTTTCAGGGGAGGCCTGCACAATTTGTGACACACCAAGCCAGATATAGCCCCTTTATATTGTGGCCTTCCAGATTAACCCTCACCAGACCCCAAGGTAGAGAGAAAAACCAACACTTCCAGGAAGACTGTCTTACATGGCTGATGGACTGTACTCAGCTCTGTGGAGAACAAGTAACACAAGCCCATTTTAAAGCTGTGAACGCCACTCATGATGAATATATCACACCACCATTTTAAATTCACACACACACACACCATATTAAAGAGCAGCGACCATGGTTTCATGGAATTTCACAGTAAAAGATATGAAACCCTAATATACTAACCAAAATCACTCCTTAATAGTTGCTTCTTTTTTTCCTTTTCTTTTTTTTTTGCCAAACTTGTGCCAGAACTTTACAGAAAAGGTATCCACAAAATATAAACACCCAAGCTTCCGTGAACCTTCTTCCTTGCCCAAAATAACTGTGATTTAAAGGAAGAGATAGCATCTAACAAGGGAGAAGTCTGCTGACTAAAAGTGCTAGAAATTTAAGTTAAATAATATAAGAGGAGCAGATGGGACGCAAAAGGTTAAACTAGACATCTACAGCCATCATGTCTCACCAGTTAGCAGAAAGGAAGGGTGCGGCTTCAAATACACATTGCACAGTAAGAGTCTGGTCAATGGCACAGTTTAGCTAAAGAAAGCACTTGTAATCATTGATTTAAATGAGGGAAATTTAAACATGTGTGCCAATTCAGTTTAACAAGACTTAAATATAACTTTAGCTGTGCCCTTCATTTACTTAGTTTAGGAAAAGGCAAGCTGAATTTTGTGTCAACACATTTCACGCATTTCCACATTCCTGCTGCAGACTTGTGAAGATTCACTATTTTTTCCCCCATACGCCTGCTCGCTCACACACACACACCCATCACACTTCAATATCTGCTGCTGGCTGTAGCAAGTCTCATCTCTGTTATATTATTCCATTTCCTGCATGTGTATTCAGCTTCCAATTTTGCTGAACGTTATTCTGCTTTACTGAAAGTAATCTACACCCAATCTAACTCACCAACACTAGGTGTTCCCCTCCCCCAATTATAAGAACTCAAAAAGATTCCCCCAGAGTTTCAGCACTTCCAACTAGTCTTTTTTTTTCCTCTGAAGGATGTAATAAGACTCATCAGCAGCATCTGTAACCTTTAGCAACACACATTCCTTCTAGCATCAGTTTGGTTTAAAAGCCAAGTTGGATTAATTTTAGCAAAATGGTACGTAGGGAATGGGATAGCATACTTGTATCCCCAGAAGCAACTGTGCACACCCAGACAGACCCCAGCGTTATCTTAATACAGACTGCTTGACATCCTGCAACTCGTTCTCTGAATTTTCTGATTTTTCAAGAAGACTCTCTAGTCCTTGGCCAGGAGAAACCTGTGGGCAGTATTCTACCCAAATTGCCCCGTATTAGTCTGACCAGTAAAGTACAAAAGGTACTGGAATGGCTGACAAGCACCTTGCATTGTTACAGTGTAATTCTAATGCATGCCTACTCAGAAGGAAACTCCACTAAATTGAATGGGGCTTACTCCCAGGTAAGTGTGCATAGGATTGCAGTCTTAATATCATTACGATATTGCATTCAATATATCACATCGCTTTGTTTTCAACATATCTACTAGTTATCAGAACTGCTTTGCTTTGACTTACTATAGCAAGCAATCATAAATTGCAGAAAGGCATCTGTGGGCCTGCATCATCCCCACACAACCATACTCAAGTCAAAGAACTGACTTGTAATTATGCTGTCCTCATGCACTTGCTACCCAGAATCCTTCAGTTGCTACCCAGAATCCTTCAGTTGCTACCTTATGTAGGGCATTAGAATTTATCTCCTGGTACTCTTCTCCAATCTTGTTCAATATGCTGCTGAATAGACATCTGGTTTCACTGTTCATTTACAGTTTTTACTGTGCTTGCTCCCATGCAAACAGAACATTTTAAAGAATTCAGGAGGTGTGTGACCCCTAGCTAGACATGTGCATACACGCACAGTGGCATAGTGGTAAATTCTGAAGTGCAGGCACTCATCATTACTGCCCCATAGTCATGCCCCCAAGGACAGTCCAAATATGCAGGAAGCTGTGTTGAACAATATCAACAGGCCAGTTCTAGCGGACTGCATCTCTACAATAAGCAGGAATTCTGTAAATTTAATGGGTCTTAATTACCCATCCCAGACCAAGCCGCCCCAAAATACTTTGCATTGCAACAGGGAACAATACATGGTCGCTGGGAAAATTCATCCCCCACCTGCAGCCCCAGTTACTGTGAGGGCTGCAGCTCAGCTCAGAGGGAACAGGGAATTCTAAGGGGGGTAGCAGATGACATCAGCATCCCTGCTAATTAAAAAGAACCAGTGCTGCATCCCTGTGAGCCCTGGCTCCACTACACCACTAGGCACGTGCCCCTATATAGGTATGCGTGTACACAGACACACACCCCTATGTTTACTTTGACACCAGCTGCCGCTCAGTCACACTGGGAGTCATACTTTCACATGCACGCACGGACACAATTTCCAAATACATCTTTACCAAAGCATTGGTAAGGAGAAAAACCCAGCTCCCCCTCCGTTGAAAACTCAAGGCCATGGCAAGACAACCAGAACTGGAATTTGCGCCATCTCCTCCCGTTTACAGTCCACCACAAACAGATACAAAAGAGCGCGTGGCTACTTACGGCAGCAGGACTGCCCGAAGACACGCTTCTAACCTGAACAAGGTATTCCTCCTCTCTTCCACCCCCACAAAGGATTGGGCTCTCTTGTCCCCCCGACGTTATTCACCTGCTTGAAGACACGTCGGGCAAGATGGCCACCGGCGCTCACGCCTCCCTTTAGCCAACCAGCCGACGCGTGGCAATTGCTTTGCAGCTGTGCCCACCTCGCACCTGCGCGCGCGCACTGGGGAAAAAACTAGAAGCACGTGGCCCGTCAGAGAAACCCCGCCCGCGGCCACAGGCCCTGCACCGGGCGGGGCGGGGCGGGACCGGGGCGGGGCGGCGGCTTCTTCCCCACCACCACCACCCAGCCGCACGCAATCTGGGCGGGAAAGCAAGTAAATCCGCGAACACCAATTGAACGGGGCTACAAGGACCGAGGCTTCCGTCTAACAAGCCACCTGCTATTTGGCGCTAACAGCGCGCTCCCTTTTGCAAGGAGCCCGAATCGCTCTCATATACACTGGAAGTTAAGCTTCAGAGCATAAGAGAAAAAGCATAGTGTAATCGTCGTGAACAGCATTGCCCTGTAAATATGCGTTTATCGCCACGGTGGGCCTAGAGGGAGACAGAAGGGAGATACCTAGCCCAGCCAGACTGCAGGCTTCTGCACGGCTCCTCGAAGTAAACCCCGCCGACTTCAGCACGATTTACTCCCACGTAACTCCTTACGCAGACTGCTCATCCTCGCAGCTCTTATCTTTGTAAAGTTAATCGAGTTTAGTGGGATTTACTTCCTAGTAACTGTATGCCCCTCTGTCGGAAATGCTACTCATGGGTTTCAACGAGATATACGCCACCAAATTAGGACTGGGGGTATGGCAAGGCTGTAAGTTACATGTTACTTACTCTGAGCGTAAACCTACGGCTTGATTTAAGATTTTTAGGTTGCGCTGCCCCGGAGTAAGGCAGGCCAGTGCAACGTCTGCTAAATCAGAAACACACGCGCATACAACGTAAGAGCGAACAACTCTCCCCTAGCCTGCTTATTCAAAAGTAAATCCTACTATGTTCTATGGTGCTTACTCCTAAACCTACACCTGTCTACTCAGAAGTAAATCCCACTGAGTTTATTGGGGCTTACTCCTAGGTAAGGTGCAAACTTGCGGCTGCGATATAGGATTGCAGCCGCAAGTTTGCACCAGTATCCAACGTTAAGTCCCATTCATTTCAATGGGTATACAAGTAGAACTAACATTGGATACAACCCACTGTCTTCGAAATCCTACTTTCCAAGCGAGGCTTCCTTCTCAGCGAATACACATAAGGATCGGATTGCGAAGGACCTCGCCTGTTTTTGAAAGTCAGAAAAACAATACCAGTATACATCAACCACCACTGCCTGGTTAACAGCCAAATAAATTTTCTTTTTAAAAAAACGACCTTTCTTGCAATATATTAACTCAGCAATTCCTGTTAACAGGTAAAAGTCTGTTCACACCCAAAAGACCCAATCCTATTTAATCCCCCTCCCCTTTTGCAGGAAAAAAAAAGCTGACCTCCGGGGTTTTCAGCGTTTTAATGCAATGCTCTCGGCGTAGCGTTCTGCACCAAGCAGTAGGCGGGCACTGGCGGGAAAAAAATGACAAGGCGATAGCGCCTGCGCCCGCGCCGTGAAGGCGGAGTCAAGATTCCAAACCGAAGCGAGGCTCCGCCTCAAACTCAAATTAGAGAGATAATTTGGGGTGTGTCTTATCTTGTCCTCTATGGTAATAATTCTAAAGTCCCAGAAGTCTCAGCTCTACTACAGGCCTATAAGTGTTCCAAAAATTTGCATGTTAGTGTTTCCTGGATATTGCTCTGTTCTGATCACTGTGTTTTAGTGATTACTGTTTTGTGATATTGCTACACCTTAGTTCTCAGAGAATAAGAGTGCAATTCTGTGCATGTTTAGACAGAAAAAAAATCTTCAACCCCCAGCTAGCTGGAGCATGCTGGGAGGTGTAGGACCTTTTTCTGTCTAATCAAGTATCGGATTGCATGCACCCTTATTCTCTAAATAAATAAAAAAAATTAAAATACCGTATGACGCACTTCGACTTTGTTGCACCTAAACCCATTGAATCAACTGATTTACCTCTGCGTTGTAGTTTGAAATAGTTGGGATTGCAGACTGCGTCTACTTCCAATTCTAATACTTCTAAGGTAGGCCCCAATAGTATGCTCCCTTACTAGGAAGTAAACCAATAGAAATTAATGGGGCTACTTCAGCCCGATCACATGCGGGTTTACTCAGAAATAATTCCTCTCGTTTTCACTTGGAAGTTTGCAAATAAGTCTTGCTTGAAAGTAAAAATGCAAGTAAGGCTTCACACTTCGCAGTAGGCCCTGTTGAAATTAGTGGGATTTACTTCCGGGTGGAAAAAGGGTTAGAATCAGCCGTTAGGCTGCGATCCAAACAAGCTTACTTGGAGGAAAGTATTGCCAAGTTCTGAGACTTATTACCCGTTATATGTGCCTAGGATTGTAGCTACAGAATGCTATACACATTTTATTAAGAAGTTAAATCTCACTGAAACCAATAGGTTTACATCGGATAAGAGTTACAGATCGATATAAGTGACAGAATCCTATCCACACATACCTGGGAGTAAGTCCCAATGAACAGTGGTAACTTCTGAGTAAACATGCACAGAATCGGGCTGCATAGATCCTTACTGAAAACTCAATAAATTTACGCCCACGGAGGATGTAAATGCACACTTACTCGGGAATAAGTCCCACTGAATTCAACGAGGCTTCCTTCAGAGTAAGGAAGTAAAATGAGTAACCAGATCAGGCTGGAAACCTACTTTGAAATAATCGTATAGGTCGACTAAATTACTTTGGAATAAACTGTTTAGAATTAGCGCTTTGTGGCTGTAATCCATGAAGCCTCTTAAATCGGCAGCACATCTCGTTAAAGATTAATGGAAGTCTATGTGCCTACGTGAAGGAAATCGTTCGTGGCTCTTGTCCATAAAATACCTAAGCCTTCATACCAAGATTTGCTGATTCGAACGGAAGATCCCGTTGTCTAAATGGAGGGGGAGGAGGGGGTTTGGCTGGCCAAAAATCCCATTGGCTTCAAGCTTTCGAGAGCATAGCTGTAGTTTCGCTCGTGCCCTTGCTGGTTTTCTCTCCTCATAGGAGTTTGAAATATGTACTTCGTTATTCAAGGGCGACGAAGGTGCAGCGTTTCGACCTCCAGCCAGCCCTCTTAATTCGGAGTAGCAGTAGCGCCACTCAACTCCAGAGTGGGCAGAACTACAGCCTTGCAGTCCTATACACTGGCGCCACTCTAAACCCCGTTCATTCGGAAGTGGGCCCCACTGCGTTTAGTGGGGTGTACGCCCATGTGAGGATTGCAGGCTTCAAGGAAAGCTGGCTTCGGTTCCTTTGAGGTCTGCGGACCTACCCCCCCCCCCCAGTTGCGATGTAGACAGGCCTGGTTAAGTGGCCTCAGGATCCCGTGGTCTTCCACACCACCTGAACCATCTTTGCGTGCCCCCTAAAGTAGCCCGTGAGGATTGCAAAGCACGCAGGTGCATTAGAATTGCAGCGGTGTAGTAATTCAATAATCGCTAACCGTATGCATTCTCCTCTCTCGTAAGCACTTAGGCGACTACTAAATCCTATCCGCGAGGCAGCTCTAAATCCCACCGAACAGAACAGCATTTGCGACCGACTTCTGGCTGAAAGACCAGAAGCGTGACCTTCACCAGACAATTAGATGGCACTGCTTACACCTGCCCCCGATCTAAGTCCTTTGCTATGAGGCTTATCGCCGTCACCTGCAGCCTTGCGCTGAAGCGTCTCGCCTGCAAACAATTGCATTAAAGGGGGGCGGGAGGGGGGTTATCCTGTTCCGAGCTGGACCGGGAGTGGAGGGAATCAAGGCTTGCTTAAAGCGGCATGCCCTAGAATCCTTCGGATGTACTCAGCGCGGGCCTAAACCCAGCGGAAAGGCAGGCAGACCGGGGTTAAGTGGCTTCAGGAGCGCGCGTTCGGAGTCACCTTGATCACATTCGCATCTCCAGTCCTGCTCCTAAAATAGGCCTTTTGATTGGGTGGTGAGGAGGGCATACAAGGTCGTCGTGGTTCCTTGGCGGTATCCTAATAGGATCTATGTAAAAAGACGTCGGAGTCAGATATTTCGCACTCTCTTTTCTTTCTAGCATAGAAACAGATGGGTGTAGCCCCCTGTAGTTTTTGACTGGGATACTTGCCCTCTTCCTGGCATAGATAGAGGCTTTTTGAAAAGAAAAGCCGATCCGTGTTCTTACTGCAACTATAGGGGGCTGCTACACCCCTCTCGCAAATAGCAGTGTTGGCGTGCTGTCCTCCTACGTAGCCCCAGTACTCCTCATATTAAGTACGCTCGGTTGTAAGTGCCGGCGCAGGTTGAGTTTGAGGTTTGTTTGTTTTTAAAAGCGTGCTTTACACGGAGAGCGGCTTAACTTCCCAGTATTAACTGCCGCGCTGTTGGTAAGGTTACTCTGCAGCGTGGCCTGAGAAAGCGAGATTTAAAATCCGAGCGAGCGTAAGGAGGAAAAAGCTGAGCATTCACAAGGCTACACACACACCAAGCACCTTACACACCCCTTCAGCACGAGGTTCCTAGACTGTGCCTCGCTTAAAATAAGAATGGCGGAGACCGTCTTTGTCCCTTGAGAGGGGGAACCTAAAGCTCCAATCCTCCACCCCCTCGCTCCAGAGCAGTCCCACTAAGGTCTCTAAGAGCGTAGATAGAGCCGAACGTTGCCGTCTGCCATACACTATATGCATTAGGATGGCCTTGCAGGGCAAATGTCTTGGATCTGGACAACGTACGCAAAGATATACACCCCAGGGCATGGAGGTGTGTTCGTTCGTTTCCTTAACCTGGAAATGGATCGTCCTCAGAAATAGAACACTGGCTGCTGTGGCTGCAATCCTACGCATTGAGTTCAATGGGGCTTACTCCCAGATAAGTGGGTATAGGTTTGCAGCCTAAGTCTAGCTGGACTTTTTTTCCCCTTTGGCGAGCCTCCCCTCTCCCCGACACACGCGCGCGCTAATGCCCCAAGCTTACAATTATTAATCGCAGCGCAGCGCCTCCATTCCAGTGCCCTTCCCTTTCTACTTGGAGAAACTCTAACGGAAAAAGGGAGCCCGGGCTACCAATTCGCCACACAGCGAGCTCTTCCCTGAAATGCTTCTCAGACGCGAAATAGGTGGGCACAGCACAGACATAGGAACGTGCTGGGCATAAATTAAGCCACAACGGCAAACGCCTGGGCCGGTCCTTGATGGAATTACACCGCGCAAGGGCGAGCCGACAGCCGCTTTGACACAGGAAACGGAGGCGAGAGAGAGATCGGTTTAGATAAGACATCCAGTTCAAATGCTCCGCTACTACCAGTCCACGATCTCCGTAACCCCCCCACCCACTCATACACATACTCCTTTGCCACCAACTTATTTCATATAAGATCCAAGCATGTGCGGGGGAAGGTAGGTGTGTGTGTGTGTGTGTGTGTGTGTGTCCTTTATCAAACAAAAGGACCCGATGCTTTCTACCTAAATGCTGACACCAGGCAAAAAAAACAAAAACGAATGAGGGATCTGAACTAGGAACGCCTCGCATCCTCTCTAGCATGGTGTCAGTTTCACAATAGGAGGGGACGGGGGGAGGGGGAGGATTGTCTCGTCGTAGGGGCTGACTCTACGGTTGCTCGCTTCAGGGAATCGCTTTCTTCTTCCTGGCTATGAACGCCGCCGCCGCCGCCGCCGCCCGCCCCTCCCCACCTCATCAGGACCAAGGACAGCGGCTTGGAAAAACGGATCGCTCCACGAGTCCACGCCTAGCCAGGTACGCTAGCCGGGCTCCCAACAGAACGCCTTTCGGCTGTATCAAGAACTGAAGCATTTTCCCCCCCTCCGCTTCCTCAGAACAAAGAAAATCGTGTCTCCCGGATATAAAGGCTGAACCCTCCCTACAGAGCTGTGTAATTGTCATTGGAAGGTTCTTTAAGAGACTGGTTCTCCCACCTCGCTGCCACCTTTTTCTCCACCCCCCGATTTTATGCACACACACACACACACACGTACGTATGTATAGTATCCTGCATACCTCGAGCCATCCGCTTTGACAGCACACCAGAATCTGCAGATTTAGCCAATGTCAAGCCCTTGCTTCCTCGCATCTCTTCTCTGTCTCGTCCCCTCCCCTCCCCTTTCTTCCCAAGCCACCAAATGCTATTTGGCTAATGCAATTAGAGTTGGGAGCTTATCCCGTCTGATCTGCAAACGCCGATTTAAGCTCTTCAAAGCGATACTCATTCATTCCATTCATTCATCCTCATGCCGAGCCTTGAGTACTTTCCGCTGGTCCAACGCGAGAGACGGATTTCACGGTCAGAGGTTTTGGGGTCTGTTTGTTTAAGGCGATGAACTTTACACCTCCAGCTAGCTGCTACATTTCTCGCGTCTGCGAAATCGCATTTAACTGCCTATGTGCAAATAAGAGACAATAAGAATAGCATATCATCATCTGCCAGCATTATCTTTCCTACAGCTAGTTCTAGAAGAGGGAGCACATCGGGTACCTAACCCTATTAGCCCAATGCAGTGGACACGAACTGCTGAAAGCCAAGCAGAAGCGTGTGAGATAAACTTAACTGTATACCGGTACCGCATGCACTTTTATTTTCTTGGTAGGTAGGCTGGTCAACCTCACAGCTACAGAAACGTTAAATAATAATCGTATAGTAATTTCTTAAAAACACACACACACAACTTACCTTCCTCGCTTCAGGTTTTTTGTTTGTTTGTTTTTTTTGTTTTTTGTTTTTTTGAAAAAGAGGTAACGATGTAGGGTCTCCCAATAAAGATGAGTAAGAAGCGGATGGGTAGGTCTCAAGACAACACCCAAAACCTAAATTGCGGACAGTTGTAAATAGAAGAAAATAAAAATGGAGGAAAAAAATCAAAGCTCCTTTTCTCCACTCCCACAGCACGAAAAGAAATTGGGAGGGGGGTTAAAAAAGAAAGGGGGGAAACTTTAAAAAAAAAAAAGGAGCGTGACAAGACTGGATGTTCTCCTCTTACAACACAACTAAACAAAAAAAAGGGGGAGGGGAGGAGAAATAAAAGGTAGGAACAAAGGAAAGAAGGGATGAAGGAGGGTTTCTTAAAAGACAGCCTCCCTCTCTCTGCCTCCTTCTTTCTAGCAGCTCCCAGTCGAAGTAAGCTGCAGCATCTCTTAACTGAGAACAGACATAAGGGGGGAGGACGCCTTAAATGGGAGGTGGACTGGAGCACAGATTTATAGGAACCGTATCACCCGGCGCTCCTCTGCTTCCGCACGAGTGTGCGCGCGTATGTGTCTCTGCAGCCGTGCCAGGCTCTCCCACCTATCCCGAGTGCCACGCGCGGAAGTATACGCCGAATCTAGAGACAACTAAACATGCTTGCAGGCTTTCTTTCGTTTCCGATTGGCTCGAGCGGCTGCATCTGGTGCCGCCCCGAGGAAGCGGCCGGCTCTGGTTGGCTGCCCCTACGTGTCACTCCGGCAGGCTCAATGGAGTCCCGTTTCAGGGTGCGTTGCGCCGAGCGATACCACTTTCAGCACAGGGGCAGGGCAAGGAGGCAGAGAGCGGCAGCAGAGATGGAAAGCAGCATCGGATGCCTGGCTGGCAGTTGAAGTTTCTCCACAGTCGTTTGTCCGTATCTCTCTCACACACACTCGCACTTCCTCTATTTCTGTAGAACTTCCCTGAACTAGACAAAATGCCGTGGAATCCTTGTCCCCATCTTTTGCACCCTATATTCGGACGCCACACTGTCTGGATTAGGATGCTTCAATATTTTAGACTGAAGTGGCGGGGCGGGATGCTGCCTCAGTCAGGAGCCCTGTTACAAGTGCATAGCACGAGTTCTCTGTACCTAACCAAAGATCACACACACACACCCTCCCCTTTCTATCTCCACACTGTCTACCACTATGTAGGGCAGTCAACTGGAGGAGGAGGAAGGAAGAGAAGAAGAAGAACTAGAACTTGGAAAGGAGAGGGAAATGTGAACTATCTTCAGAGCAGGATGGGTCTATCTTACCCAGCTAACTTTAGTCCATTAAAGTTAGTCCTATCCAATGGCCGTCTTATCTGTGATTTGTTGTTATTTATCTATTTTACTAGGTGTGTCTCACGAGGAAGATGGTGAGCTTTCTACCTCAGGCTACAGAATGTTCAGGGAACTGTCTTCAATCTCCTGCGTCCTGCCATAATTTATGACAACTTACCCTCTATGAAAGTTATTTAAAAAAAAGAAATAAAAAATCATTCCAGATGCTCTCCTCACTTGCCTGGTGGGGGCGGGGAGGGGTTTAGGATGGGTGGTATTGGTGGGGAAAGACATCATCATCATCATCATCATCCCCGATTGTTTTGACTTAATTGTGCTTGAGGAGGATTTTTTTCCCTTTTCTTTTTTGCGGTGTTCACACCACAGAAGCGTTTCATCATTTTGCCTTTCCGTGTCCTTCCTCTGTACGTCAACCTGTTTTCTCTCTCGAATAGGAAATGCTTTCTAGACTATATTTGGTGGAAGAGGAAGAGTTGGGGGGGGGCTGTGTTTTTAGCTGCAAGAGCCAAGCACTATATACCCTTCGAAAAATTATCCCCAACCACCACCCTCCACATCTCTGTGATATAACTGGTATTTTCACGCAGAGGTTGCAAATAAGAGATGTATGTAAGGAGTTGGAAGAGGGGTGCAACACAAATTAGAGTGCCCTGGGAGTGTGCCCTTGAGTGTTTATAAGTGATGAATGGAGCGGATGAGAGATCCTTCAATTACCTGGCCATTTGGTCCATATAATCTCAGCATGCAATCGACGTCACAGTAAGAGAGTGGTACCCACTGGGGGCTTGATTTTACACCACCTAGCAACATGCAGGCGAAGTATAACAGGCAATGGCATCATCTCATTAAAAACGTGAAGCCTTCCCATTGGGCTGATGTGGTACTGAATCACCTTTCTAGAACTAACTCATTGAATGTCAAATTCTCTTGGGGAATAGCATTTTTTTTTTAAAAAAAAAAATTTTTTTTGAAGTGCTATCTCTAGGATGGACACCACTTTCTTAGCAAGTCTTGGCTAAATGTGTTACTTTAAAATGATACCCACTTCAAGAAAGTATGTGGGGCTAGATTTCCAATAACTTTGATATCCTATAAAACACCATGAGTGTTTGCTTATGAAATTTTGGATGTGGAGATTACCTAATTATAATAAATAAAGTTAGCCACCCCCTTTGTTTCAATATTGTCTAACAATGCCAACATCTGAAAGGGGGGGGGGGAATCAGAGCGATTTTACATTCTAGCCATGCATTATGGACACGCCCCTTATTCAGTATTATCTCTTTGGTGAAGTCCGATTATTGCTTGGCAAATCGGGGCTTGAAGGATCGGCACCCTCTGCAATTGACAGACAAAACCAAGAAGTGTTTCTTGCTCCTTCTTTTAGCCTAAGTGACTACTTTGCAGACATTCTAACGGTACGAGAATGGCAGCCTTGAAGAAGCAACAAAACAATGTAACTTTGTGAGATACAAGAGCTGATTAAAATGTTTAGTAAACTGACATCTATCTTCAATTAAATCGATTTTTTTAAACAACAACAACAATCCACCAATAACAATAATGCTTTTGCTAAGTTTTCAAAACAGCAACTCAAGAGGAATCCAAAAAGCGTATCATCCCCTGCTCTCTCTTTCTCTTTGAACTTAAGAAATGAGATTTTATCAACTTTCCCCTGGGAATAAATAGGGATTCTAGAAGAAGGCATTGCACAACTTCATAAGCAGTGCAAATCCAACAATATCCCCCTTTCTCCAATTAGCTCAGATGGTGTTTTTATAAAATAAAAAAAATAGAATTTTAAAAATAGAAACATCATTAGGTATACACAACACACACAGTTAAGAGTGTAACAAATGAAAATAAACAGGAATGCAGCTGTCATAGTGACCAACCATCTTTCAGCTGGGACCCTCCCGTCACATCTTCATCTTTAAGCAATTGTTATAGTCTACGGTATCAATCTTTTTTCTTTTCGTTTTTTAGTTGGGTGGGTTTTGGCCTTTTCCCCAAATCACTTTCCAAAAGAAACCACATTTCCAGTTTTAAATGTTCACACACATAGATGAAGGAAGGGACAACCTTTCCGGTTACAGGGTCCCTCTCGCTGTTTTCTTTCCATACCTGAGTCAGTGTGTAGCAACTGAAAACTGCTACACACACTTTTGTGTTTGCTTCTCAAGTATAACAACAACCTCTTTTGGATATGGGCAACATAGTTCTGAGTAGAGTAGACACACACACACACACACACACACACACACGCACCAGAACAACAAACCAGCAAACTCAAGGATTTAGTATATCATCTTAGCAACTTCAACAAAAGAAGCAAGGTGGTTGTAACACTCGTGTGCAGGGAGGAATATTTGATTTGGCAGCAGAACACTGTTCTGGACACTGGATGGAAAAAGAAACAACAATGACATCCCAAGATGTATGCAAATACTGAGAAGCTCCAGCTTTCACTATATATCTCCCGCTCTCAAAGTTAGGGATATTTCAGGACCATGGACAGAGGTGCCCAGCCCGTCTTCGCTTCTCATTATCCAGTCAAGCACCGCACACCACCATCGCTTTCCTTCTAAGCAGTTTCTCACGATCCGCGCACGAGAAAAATCACACAGGGGTTTAAAAGAAAGAAAGAAAGAAAGAGCTAAGAGTTAAAAGCCAAGTGTTGTGTTTTTTTAAAAACACACACACACCCTTTTAGCAAGCTATTGTTTTATAGTAGCCGTAAAGAGCATCCCTTTAAAAAAAAGGGATTCGCTTGCCCTCGTTCAACCCGGAGGGGCGTCAGGTAACAATATCGGAGATGCATCTAAAGGTCTATTCTGTTTGAGAGTGCTGCCCATGTGTGAAATTGTATTGAGAGATCGGGCTTTAAAGCAGCTTCCTTTGGAAAGGGTCCTCTTAAGGTCATGTTTACTGGGCATGCTCCTGAGCGTAATGAAGTATATAATAAGTAGGAGGGATCCTAGCAAAACAGCAAATTCTCTTTTAGCTGGAAAACTCTCTCTCTCTCTCTCTCTCTCTCTCCTTGCTGTAAAAATAGCAACCTAACGGGCCTTAAAGTTAAAACACACTTGCTTCTTCAGATGCCCCTCTCAGATCTATTTCAATGAAAGCATATTTCCAAGGGAGTGTATTATTTAGACGTACACTATAACCGTCGGGTCCTACATACGTTTACATGCAAGCAAGTCCTGCTGAAACTGAAAAGCTGCCATCCTAAGCCCTTTGCTAGGGACAAACTCCAACTGAACTTAGTGGGACTTTCTTCTGAGTAAAAAAATAAAAGAAAATAATGGCTAGGATCGTGCTGCACATGTGGGAAGCAACGAGGAGCTGTAAGCCTACGTGTTGCAATACTTTCTCTGTCTATTTCATTAAAAAAAAAAATTAAAATAAATTGATGCAGCAGTCTTAATATGAATGAGTCTTGCTTCCACCCACCCACCCTTCCCGCCTCAATGAAAGATGGGGATATGTACAAAGAGCGAGCGGAGAGAAGGGGGGGGGGAGAGGCTTTTTTTTTTTTTTAAATGATTCTTTCCAGGCAAGGACACCAGCAACCCTCTCTAACTTCTTGAAAGGAAAGATAAATGATCGTTATTTGGATTCAGATTGGAGGAAGCCATCTGCTTGCTTTCTCTGCGAGAACTCGTTATCCCTCGCCCATTTGGTAAAATAAAAAAAGGGGGGGGAAGCAACCAGGGAGAAGAGCGGGGCTTTCTGGTTTGCTGTTTGTGATGGGTATTTCTCCCCACCGCTTCCCTTCAACTTGGGTGCAACATGCGTTCAAGTTTGTGTGCGTGTGTATGTTTTTTTAAAAAACCATGCCTATCAGCCAGACGATCAGTTCTACAGCCGTCTCTCCCCCCCCCCCCCATCCCCTTCTCTTCCTTCCTTCCTCCTTCCCCCCTTTTGTGCTCGGATCAAACGCCCGCACAACAGAGAAAGTGACAGCATCAGGCCACGGTAACAAAGCCACAGTTTGTACCCAAAGACAGACCGAGGCCCAGAGAGACACGGCGGCGAAAGAAACAGCTGTCTTATCAGCAAGCTGCAGAGATGGAGATGGCTGGAGAGGTCCTCGACAGATAATCACTTGAATGCGGTGGGGGGGGGGGGGACGAGGGACCAGGGGGCGCTTGCAAAGCGCCAAACTTTAGGCTTGGTAAGACCTTCCCAGCTCTGATTTTACACACACACACACACACACACACACACACACAATTTGTTGTTGTTGTTATCTGCCCTGTAAATGAAGACATTCGCATTAGGGGGAGTGAAGGTAGGGGAAGCAGCATATTGTTAATAGGAGGGTTCCAGTACAGAATGGCGTTTAGATTAGAATGCCTTTCAAACAAGGAGAGGAGATTACCTGAAGCTTGATTCAGTCTGCGAACCTACTACAGCCACTTCCCTGGGAGCAAGTCCCATTGAACTCAGTACTGGGATTTGCTTCTCAGCAGGCATGTATAGGATGGCACTGTTCATGTTGCTGTAAAACAGAACGGGAGGCAGAAATGCAGCCCATGTTGTGTGTCCTTAAATGACACGGGAATTAGCTGCAAGTACAACATTCACCTTTTGCAATTGCACTGGAAGTGCACGCATATACCATCTCTTTGAAAGGCAAATGGAATTGCATTCTGAGTGTGTGTGCTAATACAGTCTATATAAATTAAAAGTTCCCACTAAGTGTGGGTGGGGAGGAGATAGCCTCTGTGTGTGTACTACACACACACACACACACACACACACACACACAGTTCCCCAGGGATCATAAATTAGCAAAGTCATCTCTAAGAGGGGGAGGGGGAGCCTGACTAATGAGCTTTGGAATAATTACTGAATTGGTGTAAGAAAAATGAGCCATATGTTTGCGTAAGCAACAAATCCTGTTCACAAGGCTAATGGTGTCAGGCAGGCATTCAGCTCTTCCCTGCTTTAGTCGGAAAATGGCTCATGTTGAAATAAGACTCTGTGTTTGTGTAGTTTAAGGTGGAAAGGCTCCAGGGAAGGCATGAAAACAAGCATGGCATGATGGTTAAGAGAATGATCAGTAAGCTGAAAAGTCTCTGGCCCGAATCTCACCCCCCCCCCCCGTTCCCAGTATAGGAGTTGGCCCTTGACAAGTTACTGTCTCTCATTCTAAGCCCCTCCTCAGATGCAACATGGGGATCATAATATTGCCCACTTTACAGGTGTGTTGTAAGGATTGGCAAGATCATAGTGTTGTGGAGAGTACATTATTAATTTGGAACAGAAAATATTGTGGAGCAGAAAGAGAGATGGTCAAGTGGTCTTATCATTTTCTTTGTGTAACTTCACTTCTCCCAAATTTCTAAATGCCAGGAGTCTACAAGCCTTGTGACTATCTCATTAGACCAACAGCTGTAGATGTTTTTATTTATTTATTTATTCATTCATTCATTCATTCATTCATTCGTTTGTTCGTTCGTTTATATCCTGTCTTTTCTCTAAAAGAGCTTGAGGTGACAAACAACCATAAGTTAAAACAAACAACCATAAGTTAAAACAAACAACCATAAATGAGAGTTACTAAGATCACTTAAAATGGCAGAACGCAAACATGCATGCATGCACACACGCGCACACACAGAGATGCACACACAGCCGCTATTAAAACAATTTGACATCTTCAGCAGTTAAAACCATTCAGTACAGCAAGTTATAAACAGGTTAACAGAAGAGATAAAACCCATTCATGACCTCCCTAAACAGGAACCAATAACTAGGGGGCAAGACAAGCCTCACTTTGAAGACATCTCCTGAGCCTGGGCACAGCCACTGAGGAGGCCCTCTTGCTGGTTCCAACTGTGCATGCTTTGGGGGATGATGGGACACACAAGAGGGCCACAGGATAGTGTAGGCACTGTGGTATGAGGCATGTGGCTTCTGGCTTGATGCCAAGATTGGAAGAGTTGTGATCAAAAGATGAAATCCAGTGATGGATTCATGGCAAATATTTGGGAGCCATAGTTGTCTGAGAGTTCATGCATAGGCATATGGACCTATGACTTCTCAGTAACTTACTTACCATTGCGATTAGTACTGAACTGTAAAGTTACCCTTGCATTTTCAGATCTAGCTTGGATGGTGCTACTCAATGTAAGAGATGGTGCTACTCAAAGTAAGGGGTTGGTATAACAAACAATAGTGACAGTCATTCTGGATTACAATCTAGCAGTATGCTGGAAGTAACCAATATGTTCTCATAACAGTCTACCAGTGGAAAAATACTCCATATTAGCCTTTCCCTTCCCCAACCTGGTGCTCTCCAGATGTTTTGGACTACAACTCCCATAATCATATGCTGGCTGGGGCTGACGGGCACTGTAGTCTAAAACAGGTTGGCTCACTAACAGAGGAATGAAAGGGAAGCCTGTCCACAATAGTGAAAATAAGAGTTTATAATTCTATTATTTATTTACAGAGGGAAGGTAATGTCAATGTCAAATAACATTATATGCAATTGTAATTTGCTTGCTTATATATTGTTCAATACCTGCCCTTTGCTGTTAACTCATTTTGCATACTGGTATAGACAATACTGAGGTAGATGCAGGCCACTGGTCTGATTCAGGATAAGACAACTTCCTATGTTCTCTCCTCTATACTAACTTCAGAAAACAGTGAATAATTATCCTAAGACATAGCAGTAAGGTTACAGTAAACATACATTTGTATTAAACGCTTAAGGGCACAATCCTATGTATGTTTAGACAGAAAAAAGTCCAGCCATTCTCCTGGCTGGCTGGAGAATGCTGGAAGTTGTAGGACTTTTTTCTGTCTAAACGAGCATAGGATTGCACCCTAAAATAATCATACTATTTTAGAAAAAGCAAAAGAAAAGAGCTAGAAAACGAGTGTATATTATATTACTATTATTGCTTGCTACTATTACTTAATACTCTGAAGCATTATGGGAATTCACAAGGAAGCATTCTAGCAAGTAAAATCTACACATCTTAGTTGTTTGTACCAACTTGGCAAAGCTCCTCTGTGAAGGCACAAAATGAAAGCTATTGCAATGATTAGGAAGCAGCTACGGTATATGACATGAAAAGTTTAAACAAGCTATGAATGAATGTTACTTTCAGGAACATGTGTTTTAGGTTTTCATGCAGTTACCTAAGGGAGAGAGAAAAAAGTGTGCATTGCACTAACATCTCTCTTGTCTGCAGTAATTGTTCTGCTAATAACATACTAGTGCTGTAAAATAATAGCTATTATGCCCAATACTATTTACTACATTAATATAAAAGGCTTCTACATTCCTGATGGCTGCAGCACCACTTTAGATCATAAGATCACATGTACAAGATACAGATTTTTTTGGGGGGATTTCATTTTGATATAAGAGTGTTTTGGATTACAAGCACGTTTCCGGAACGAATTATGCTCTCAATGCAAGGCATGACTGTATGACCTTTGGAAGCAAATATCAGTTTTATAAATATACAAAAGGTGATAATACTTGGCATTTTATAGATTTGTGTAAAGTGTTCAAAGTAATTCTATCACCATCACCATCAGTCATCACCATCACCATCACCACCACCATCATCATTATTACATTTAACATCCTGCCTTTTCTCACCTTGCAAGGAACCTGAGATGGTTGACATGGTCCTCCTCTTGTCCATTTTATTCTTACAAAAACCCTGTGAGGTAGATTAGGTTGAGTGTCAGGGACTGGCCCAAACTCACCCAGTGAACTTTATGGCTGAGCAGGGACTAGAACCTGGATCTCCTGAGTCCCAGTCCAACACTTTAACCACTATACCACACTGGCTCTCAAATCATTCTTACAACAGGCCTGTAAATAGGCCAGTATCCAGTGGTAGGTAACTTTAGACCCCTCACCCTTTAGGTGGCCATGTTGTCTTATTTTCAGTTGTGAAGCAAACAACTGACATTTCTCTTCCCCCTACCCATCATTCCATGCTTTACAACTACAGTCATGCCTTGGATTGAGAGCATAATTCGTTCCAGAAAGGTGCTTGTAATCCAAAACACTCTTATATCAAAACGAAATCCCCCCAAAAAAAGTTTGTACAGAGATTTTTAATTTAAGACGTACTACAGTACTTGTATTGCAAGACGACGCTTGTATATCAAGTAAAAAAAATTAAATAAATATTAAAAATTTTGCTTGTCTTGCAAAACGCTCTCAAACCAAGTTACTTGTAATCCAAGGTATTACTGTACTGCTATATTCCTGATACGTTACAGAAAAAAAAAAAAAAACAGTTTGCCAACCCAATATTCTGATCATGTGCAGTTTCTCATTTCAAACTCATTTAAATCATAGCAACATCATTGCTGCAGGAATAAAATGAAGTTTGCTTCTGCATCCCAGATGCTAAACACCTTTACTTGGGAATAATAATAATTTTGCTGTAGAAAGAATAAAAATGTAAATACTTTAAAAGTAAAAATAATAAAATGAACTTCTGTAAGTATGTAGATGTCCAGTCAGTTGTCCCCTAACTCTAAAATGTTTAAAAATAAGTAGAAAGGAAGCTGCTGTCGGCAGCCAAATGTATAGGGCATAAAATAGACCAAGGGTCAGCAGACTTCAGGCTTGCAAGATCTACTTAGGGTTAATTTTTTTTTTTTATTTTTTTACTAGAATTCTGAGTTTCACTAACCAATCTGACAATTTACAGTCACTGGTCAGTTCCAGTGCTGAAGCTACACAGGTCTGGCCCTGAAATGGAAACTCTCTGGAAGTATATATAAGTTGCTCTTTTGGAGATACAATCCACAATCCTATATGCACTTACCTGGGAGTAAGTCCCATTGAACTCAGTAGGGCTTGCTTCTGAGTAGGCATGTACAGGATTGCACTGATATTGGTGTGTGTGTGTGTGTGTGTGTGTGTATATATATATTTATGAGAAAATACAAAATCCAGCTGTATATTCCCAATGTGTTTCAGATAAAACCATAAAGAGCCTTGTGGTACCTTAAAGGATAACAAATTCATTCCAGCATAAGCATTCACAGACTACAGCCCACTCTATAAGATCCATGAAAGCCTATGCCATAATAAGTTTGTTAAGGTGCTGCAAAAGTCTCTGTTGATTTTGCCACAACAGACAAGAGTGCACAACTCCCTCTCTGGAAATTAGTTTCAGATACACAGCCTGATCCTATGCATATTTACTCAGAAGTAGGTTGCCTTGTGTTCAGCAAGGCTTGCTCCCAGGAAAATGTGCACAGAGTTTCTTTCAAGGGACATCAATCTTAAAATAAGGCAGTTAGATTATTTCACCCTCTGAATTATGGCTGCTCTGTAAGAATATTTTTTAAGTCAAGGCAGTAAAGCAGGAGTAGGCAACCTCTGGCCCTCCAGATCTTGTTGGAATGCAACTTCCATCAGCCCGTGCCAGCATAACCAATGGTGGGGGGTGATGGGAGTTGCAGTCCAACATCATCTGGAGTGGCACATGTTCCCTACCCCTGATATAAAGGTTTATTTTTATTCAAGACTACTTATTGTGACTGCTTAGCTCATTCTAAGAAACTTCTCCCAATTAGATTGTCCCTTTTCACATTTTCATTGTTTCTGAATGTAATTTACTCATATGATGGTGCTCCTTGACTCTTTAAACTGATGGCTGCTGATCCGTACAAGGAAGACATTGTCACTGTTAAAATAATTTGGGTGCAAACTATCTAAAAGCACTGTCTGACTGGTATTTCTGTAATAACACTTTACGTCATCAAATTGCTAGAGGGGTTTTTGAAGGTTTGAACTGAAAAAAGCAGGCTGGTGGACACCATTCACTCTAACTCCGTAACTAATAAGCTAGAAGACAGTTGAAAAAAAAGATCCACTAGTAAGGCTGAAATCCTGCTTTGATTAAGATGCTTGTTGTTATCGGATATCCTTATCGATGGAGAACTGTGCACCTGATAGATGAAGAAACTTCCTAACAAGCATTGTCAATAAAATTCTTCAGCACAGGTTTTCAAAGTTTGCTTTCAACAAAACAAAACTCCACTCTCAGGTAATAACAACAGCATGCATTCATCAGCTTCATCAGCGTTTCTTCAAACAACAATGAAAAGGCTACACTGACTGCTGGAAATCCCCTAGTTGGCACAGCTGCTGATAGAAACTTCTGGCCCTATGCCATATTTGTATGCACAGTCTTCCTCTGGTCTCTCTCTCTCTCTCTCCTCTCTCTCTCTCTCTCTCTGTGTGTGTGTGTGTGTGTGTGTGTGTGTGAGAGAGAGAGAGAGAGAGAGAGAGAGAGAGAGAGAGAGAGAGAGAGAGAGATCTATGGCTATATAATTTGCCCCTTGGAGTTCTGTCCTCTGCACAATGATTCACCGGTACCCTTGCCGCAATGTAAAGCTCTGCTGGCCAGATTATCAATACTTATTTGTTCCTTCACAAATCCCATGACTTAATTTTAGCTGCAGAATGAGTTTCCAAACTTTCTAACAATAGAGCTCAGCCTTTGAGCACAGGGATCTGAGCTTATACCAGGTCAGATACAGGCCCCAAAAGACATTTGTTTAAATGTGTACCTAGCAGTTCTGCCTTCTTTTCATTTTTACTCTAGGGTAAGTGCAGCCCCCCCCCCCCCACGCCCATGGAAACATCCTGATCTGGACTGGGGGGGCCTGCACCTACTCTACACTACAAATGGAAATAATAAAAATATGTAGATCCTATTTTAGAAATTAAAGGTGCAATCCTATGCATGCTTAGACAGAAAGAAGTCCTACAGTTCCCAGCATTCCCCAGCCTGCCTGGCCGGCTGGGGAATGCTGGGAGATGTAGGACATTTTTCTGTCTAAAACTTGCATAGGATTGCACACTAAACCAATTAAAATACCGGTAACAACAATTGTAGTATATACTGAATGAATGAATAACTTTATTGAATAAGTCTTCCGACCATTTAAAAACAAGAAACACACAAAAACAAATAAACATTTAAAAAACATTGGAAAGAAAACTTTACTGAAGATAACCATATAGCAACTCTACTGTGAGCTTGAATAGACAAGCAAGATGGTAACAGTGACTGACTGAGCACAGTGTACCTCCAGTGAGAGCCCTAAGTATATAGGCATGGTTGTTTTGACACAATAAGGAAGAAGCGGCACTGATTAATTTGAATGTTGTTTTATGCTATTATTATTACGTATGTTTTAATTATTTTTGCTCTAAGCCACTTTTGGGCTCTGGGGTATGCACAGCATATACAATGAAATATAAATAAAACGAAATAACCAGTCATTCTTCCTCTTTATCTGCTCAATGAATCCAAGATGGATTCAGCTCCTCTCTATTTTATAGGGCATGACTACGCTACAGATTAGCATACTTTATACTGACATTGTGTTGACTCAAATGTATACAGCACATTAGTTTGTACAGGGTGCTGTCGCTGAAATGCCCTGGGATTTTTTGTGCTCATATAAATGCTGGGAGTTGTGTCAGAGCCAAGTTGTACAAATGGCGGAATTATGTGGCAGAGCTCTTAGATTGTTGGATTGTTCTACAAGTAAGGCAACTATGGTCTTGAATATTCTATACATAGAAGATATCCTCTATGTAGACAACTAGCATATCAAGGAAGGTAGAGGTTAAGCTAAACCCTTTGTCCCTAACATGTTAGTTCTCTATGTGCAAGAAGAAGTTATTATTTTTTGACATGAAAATAGCATGTATTTATTTATTTATTATATTTATACCCCGCCTTTTTTCCTGCAAGGAACCCAAGGCGGCTTACATAGTCCTCCTTCTCTCCATTTTATCCTCACAACAACCCTGTGAGGTAGGTTAGGCTGAGAGTCAGTGACTGGCCCAAAGTCACCCAGTGAGTTTCATGGCTGAGCGGGGACTAGAACCCGGATCTCCTGAGTCCCAGTCCAACACTCTAACCACTATGCCACACTGGCTCTCAGCCAGCCTTCCCCAACATGTTGCCCTAGCAATGTTTTAGAGCAGGAATTTATAGGGATGTAGGAGGATTTAGTTTATGTTTTCTAATCATCTGAAAATGTCATGTTTGCAATCTTGAACATGAGTGTGAGCAGTAAATTTTTTCTTTGTATGAGAAATTTACGAAAATTGCGATAGCATTCAAAAAAAAATGTTCATTTTACACTTTAGGCAATGGGGGCTAGGGAAGAAGTGTGCACTTTTGAAAAATATGCATATAAATGTGCATTTCCCTCCCTTCAAAATGTGCACTTTTCCTGTTCAAATGAGCCCAAACATAGGTCAAAAATGGGAGTAAGGTGTGTGAGGGATTGAGGCCTACACAGGATTGGGTTTATTGAGGCCTACTCAGGCTTGAGTTTGTTGAAGCCTGAAGGCCCAAACACTTCCCTCGAGTAGTGAAGCCTGAAGGCCCAAACACTTGGATGGGAGGGGGAGTTTGAGAGTTTAAGTTTACCCAATAGAAGTTAAGAATTAGATCTCCTATTCAAGGTCACATGATTATAACCTTCCATTCCTGGGAAGGCTATATATGTGGGGTGTGGTCAGCTAGCAGTTAGTGTGCTGGGAGAGAGCTAGAAGCAGAAGCACAGAAACAGCAGAGAGAAGCAGAGAGAGAGAAAGAGAAACTGGCTGCATAGCAGATAGGTAGTCTGAAGTTAACTAGAGAACATTGGATTGTTTGTTTGTTTGTTTTATTTTATCATACTTGCTTTTGAATTATAACCACTCTATTAAGTAAAGACCCTAATATAATAAGTAAAGTGCTGTTGTTTACCCTGGAGTTTGGAGTGACTTATTCACCACGTCTACAGCCTACACCCATGCTATTGGAAGCTGTAAAAGGACTTGATCTCCTGGAACGGGAGGGTCTTTGAGGAGAGGCAGAGATCTCCCAAAGGAAGGTTAAGGGGTCCCTGCAGTAGCGGAACCTTGACAAGGTGAAACAAGCTTCAAACTGCATTTTGGATAATTTTGGCTAGCTTGAAAATCACTGGTTCTTCAATTCCTACAGATAGGGCAATTTTGGGCAGTACATATATACTAATAGAAAACTCAGGTGCTGGGATATTACAGCTATGTAGTCAAAACAGGGCTACTGAGAAATGAGAGGGAAATATCAGCATGCTCAGGGGAACCTCAAGGTTTTCATGAGTAGAAAAATATTTAGGGACAAAAACCCTAAGGGGGCAAAATCTCCCCAAACAGCTCAGGGAGCACTGAGCATGCTCAGAGGTCACAGAATGCTGAGTGTTGGAAAATTGGAAGGTGAAGGGGTAATGGAATGGAACAGGCTCACTGGCTGGCTGGACCAACCACTGAAAAAGATCACTCCGCATTGCAACACTTCCGTGCAAGTGCCACTTGTAATTTCTTATACAGATATCCATCTTAGAAGAGGCATTCTTAGAAAAGGCATAGAAAGAGAAGGGTGAAATCCTCTTCTAGGATTATGCATGCTGTACTACCTGCATCAGTGGGGCTGGACCTTAGGTCCACGATCCAGGGCATCACAGCCCGGGAGAGGCAAATAACCACCCTGAGAGTAGTGGGTGATGAGGACATCAGGGCAGCACAAGCAAACTCCATTTCATTCTGGTAGACATGGTAGCACTATGATTTAAGTGAATTTAAAGTGTAAAACTGCACAAGTTCATATATTAAAAAAAATATATCTGGATGGACAAATCGTTTTGGTGGTGGTTGTGTTGTTCTAACATATCAGGAATGTAGAAGCAGTTGTAAAGCATGGAATGATGGTTGTGGGGTGAAAAGGCATGATAGTTGTGTGCTTCACTGAAGTCATACACATGGCCATCTAAAGAAAGGCCTCCATTACGGTTAAGTCAAGGGTCTAAAATTACCTAACTGCACCACTGACCTGCACACAGAATCTAAAAGCAAAGGAAGAATGCTTCTTTTCCCATTTAGAACTATTGTTTATTCTCACATGCAAATGACTGATTAATTGACTAAAACACATAGGATTATTCAACTAAGTATCGTTTAACTGGACAACATCTGTAATCATTTTCAGAAACAAATCTAATCTTCGCCAACTTGCCCATAGAGCAGTGTCTCCCACTGTTCTCAGACACAGGATTCTGCTGTCCTCTCCTACTTACATCAGTAGAGACCAGGGATGGGGACTCGGACTCGAGGACTCGACTTGTGAGTCGGACTGAGTCTCCCCTCTGACTCGACTCGGACTCGAGTCCCAATATTTTTAATGGGACTCGAGACTCGACTCGGGACTCGAGACCAAGGACTCTTCAACATCCCTGGGCTGTGCCAGAAGGAGTGGAGAGGAGCATGATTGCCGGCGAAGAGCGCATGGAAGCGAGGTGTGCCGCTGCTCGGCCACTATGGATGGCAACCAGGAGTGCAGCCCCACAGTGTGTCAAGATTTATTTTGATTGATGTGTTGCGTACTTGGGAGAGGCAGAAGAAGGACCTGAGATTACTCTGTGTGGCTGCTCTGAGTGTGTTTCTGGTTCCAGCAAGTTCATCACCAGTGGAGCGGGTGTTCAGTGAGGGTGGAATTGTGATGAGATCTCACCGTTCCAGAATGGGGGCCAAACATTTAGAAAAAATCATGTTCCTCAAATGCAACATGGATAAGTTTTAGGAAGTACAGCAAGTTTATTTTTTAAAATCATTTTTCTAAAATGCAACCTTTCAGACATTTTGGGTTTGGCTGCCTCTGCCTGCCTGTCTGGGGTTCCCAGCCTCCTCTGCCTGCCTGGTCTCTTCTTGACCAGTTCAACAGTTGAATTGTCCAAGACAAAGGCCTCTGCCTGCCTGCTTTGGGGTTCCCTGCCTCCTCTGCCTGCCTGGTTATTTGGGGTTTTTCTGCCTGGTCTGTTCTTGCCAAAATCAGTTGCAGAGTTTTGAAATGAAAAGGCACACTTGTGCCTATAATTTATTTAAACCACACATCTGAAGTAGCCTTATTTTGTTGGGAAAAACCCCCATTGATTTTAACAGGGACTCGTGGAGTCAGCTTTGGGAGTGACTCGGGACTCGGGAGTCACCATTTTGGACCAAGGACTCGGACTCGAGACTCGGGTCCAAAGACTCGTGACTCGACTCGTGACTTGAGACCAAGGACTCTTCAACATCCCTGGTAGAGACTAGCTGACTCTTGAGGAGACCTGCCCAGGACATCAAGCCTAGTGACTGGCTGAAAATCTTCTGCCTGCCTCCCAACCTGGAAGTGTATCATTGGCACCTTATGTGCATGCTCCAGACTGATCACCAGACCAGTGGTGGTTTGCCACCAAAGGTGTGACTCCAAAGGGAATTTAAGAGATAGTGAGGCCCACTTTTCCTTTTGCTTCATTTTTAACCTGTGGGGAGTGGAAGGGTGGCTCTTAGAATGCTGTGCTTTCCTCATATTAATGGGGGTGTGATACCTTGAAGGTCCTGTGGTAAACAGATAGAGAGGTGTCTCCCACAGTGCTGGGTGTGCACATGAAAAGAGGCAACAGTCATTCAGTGTGTAGAATAGGTATGTTGAATCTCTTTCAGCCTGAGGGCCAAATTCAATTTTGGAGAAGCTGGGGGGGGGGGCTGCATTGCAGTGGTGGGCATGACCAAAGGCAAAAGGGGCAAGGGCAAAATCACCCCAAACACCAGCATATTTTAGCTTAAAGCTGCCAGTCACTAAGATTTTGGAGAGGCATTCCCAAAATTTAGAAGGGGCGGGGGAACTGCACTATTGACAGGAAACCACTGAATGATTGGCAGTCGGGGGGGAGGGATGTGGCCAGGGGAAGGGGTGTGGCCCTCTGGGAAAACCCAGGGGGCTGGATTGGAACCCCTGGTGGGCTGGATTTGGCCCACGGGTCTGAAGTTCAACACCCCCGGTGCAGAACCTGTGAGTGGGCCACAGACAAAGATGTTCCTGAGGAATATAATATGATTTGAAACATTGAGGAAACAGCCCCCTTCTGGCCTATGTGACCAGGGCCCTTGTTCTGAATTGCTGACTGACTGTGTTGTCTTGTAACATTCAAACTTTTCTCCCCTCAGCCAAATTCAGTGGGCCTGTCTTGGTAAGGATCAGGCCATGCTAGAGAACACAGCCTTGGAATAAATCCTTCCTTTACAAAATGGGAGACCAGTCTTGTCACGCAACTAATACAGCTTGTCTCCCGAGAAAAAATCCGCTGACAGCCCAGCTTTAACAGATCTCCTTGACAGGCAATCTTGGGCTTATGAAAAGGTAACGTAGCATGAGCCAGCTTGAAGCAGAAAGGTGCAAGATAAATGGCAGCGCCCAATGGTGCAACTTGTCTTAGCGTACAGTAAGCTTCTTAGAGGTTTAAAAGAACAATGTATGGTTTGCATATTACAGACTGTAGGTGGATGTTGCTTTTATAAAAAGTGCAGTCTCAGGGGCAACCCAAGACATTTTGCCACCCGAGGCAAAGTTCAAGAAGGAGGCCCCTCCCACTCCATGTACAAAAGCTGACTGGGCTGGCAGATGAATCTGTCTTAACACTGATGATGGGACAACATTCTCCACTGCCCCTGAGGAAGGCATGCTAACTAAGGAAGCGCTGAGCAGGCCACATACACATAGGGCTCTCCTCTGGCATCTTGTTGCTGTCTCCTGGCATAGGAACATAGGAAGCTTATACTGAGTCAGACCATTGGTCCATCTAGCCCAGTATTGTTGACACTGACTGGCAGCAGCTCTCCAGGGTTTCAGGCAGGATTCTTTCCAAGCCCCACCTGGAGGCCAGGGATCGAACCTGGGACCTTCTGCATGCAAAGCAGGTGCTCTGTCACACTGAGCTATGGTCCCTCCCTATAGCACCTGGTATTCCAAGGCGGTCACCCATCCAAGTACTAACCAGGCCCGACCCTGCTTAGCTTCTGAGATCAGACGAGATCGGGCTGTTCAGGGCTGTTCAGATGTTACATCTGTCACCAGAGGCAACTGCTTCACTCTGCCTAACGGTAGGGCTGGCCTACCATTAGAAAAATATTGGGAAAATATTGCATTTCAGAAGATGTCCAGATCCCTGCCAACATTAGTTTGATGATGATGATGATGATGATGATGATGATGACGACGACTACATTACATTTATACCCCTGCTTTCTTTTTCATCCAAGGAACCCAAGGTGGCTTACAAGGTTTTCCTCCTCTCCGTTTTATCCTCACAACAATCCTGTGAGGTAGGTTAGGCTGAGAGTCAGTGGTTGGCCCAAAGTCACCCGATGAGCTACATGGCTGAGTGGGGACTAGGACCCGGATCTCCCGAGTCCCAGTCCAACACTCCAACCACTACGCCACACTGGCTTTCAATTCAGATGATGTAAGAGATCCTACATCTTTACGTTTTTTTAAAAAAATACCTCATTCATATATGAGCTATTTCACCAGCTGGCCCATAGCCAGGAATTTGGGGACGAGAAGATTTAAGTGGGCAGGGTATACCTGCAGAACAGCCAGATCTGTACACATACACATAGCCTAAATTCACATAGCTGAATATGTTGAAAAAAATATTTGTGTTGCAATTTAGTGAACAATTGGGTTGAATGCTGCCTGCTTGCTTTTGCTTTAGCTCCACAAATTGGAGGACTAGAGCAGCCTTCACCAGTCTGACCCCCAGATCTGTTAGACTGCCTCTTCCATCAACCCAGCCAGTATGACACTGGAGGGGGCCAGACGGGAAGGCTGGACTAGAGATTTACAGTGGCAATCTCCCAACACTTTTCTTTCCAAGCCAGGAAAATAAAAGGTTTTTTCCCTGGGTATTGGTCTCTTGCTTAAGGCTCCAGAGCAAGATAGGGCATGGGTGGGGGGAGTTGGCAATCCTGCCCCCGTAAATCTCAGTGCTATCTTGAAACTTTATTGGGTTAGTGTATTCAGAGTTTAATTTACGGCAGGGCTCACTGAGGGACACACACAGCCCCAGTGGTGGTTTTCAGTGCCAGTGCTGAACCTCGCAACAAAGGAAGTGAGAAGAAAACACAGTGCCCCAGACCAGGTGCAGAGTGCCTGAGCAACTCTCTCTGGACTGAGCAACTACAGAGAGTGCCCCACACAGCAGGGATTAGGGAGGAATGGTGAACAGATCAAAGAGTCATGTTTCTATTTCAGACAGGCATGAACCCTGGCCACTTTTCTTTGCGGAATTGAGTACCAGTTTCATGTTGTTGTTGTTGTTGTTGTTGTTAATATATATTTATATATTGCCTAAAAAGCCATAATGTCTCATCGTCGTCGTCGTCTGGGCATCGTCATCCTTCTGTCTGGGCATTTCACATTGGTTTTGGAATAGTTTTCACCAAAAGGAATGCTCAGTTTTACTGGCAACAGGCCTGCCTCCCCACTCCCATGAGTCAATCTTTGCAACAAAATTTGACAAGATGGATGAAGCCTTCTTTGTTCTAAACTTTCCTTGACTCAAAAGTTTTGGCTTTGCCAGCTTCCTCTGATCCTGCTCTCTTTTACCTCCCACAATAAGCTGCTTACTGTAATGTAGCTTCCAGCAGAGCAGACAGGCAGGGAGGCATGTTGAGAAACAGCTGTCAGTGTGCTATCACAAACATATCCACTAAGATGAGCTTAACACTCTCGGACTGGCTTCACATGACACGGCAACCCATCATGGGTAACTAGCCACAGTGGGTTGTCTTGTCACGTCATCCAAATCCAGACCGCTACCGTAGGGTGGCTTATTTTTCAGCAACAAGCCACCCTGACAACCCTTGGCTTGTAGGGGTTGTTCAATCCACGATGGGTTGCCATGTCATCCAAACCCAGGAGAGCAATTTCATCATGGGTTGTGGGGGATCAGCTGCTTGTGAGAGTGGCAAACCCTGTCTTCTGCCCTTTGCAATTTCACCCTTGCTGCTGCCAGTGATGGCCCCTCCACGGATGCCCAAGTGGCACTTTGGAGCGACCGTCACTGGTTTGCTTTCCCTCTTTTTTACCCGCCCCCTGAAAATTGTGCAAATCTGTTCACATTTTTTAAATGATTTTTTTTTTTTTTTTTTTTGGTCTCGTGCTAGTGCGCTCTTACGACTCTCCAATATGTGTAATCTTGCCTGGTCAAATTCCTTGTATGTTTCAGCTGTCAATGGGAGCAGCAAAGCGGAGTAGCTAACATACATGGAAATTGACAAGGCGAGTCTGCATATAGGCTAATTTGTGTATATGTAGTTGCCAGGGACCAATTGCTGACTTGTTAATTGAAAAGCACAGGTAATGGGGGGGGGGAGCGGCAACAGAAGGTGCAGCAAAAGGTGGGGGGGGGCAATATTTCCCATTTTGCAGTGTAATCCTCTCAATATTAAATGTTGAATTGATGCTTCTCAGCGTCTTCCATCATTTCAACACTTCCCCGTGTCTCCAGCTACTCCAGAAAGTGGAGATATTGTCTCCCCCCCATTTGTGTGGCTCCTTTTCAGAGCACTTACTGCTGCAGTTACTGCCATTCCCTGACAACAACAACAACAACAACAACAATAATAACAACAACAACAACAACCTGAGAAGGCGGCCTAATGGGACAGAGTGAATGGGGCCCCATTGGGGGGGATGTAAGTACTGCTGCTGCTGGCACCCCATTTACTCCATCCTGTTCTGCCACCTTTAAGGTTTTTTGTTTTTTTAAAAACACCTGTTAGGAATATTTCTGCCATTTTTGGGACTGGGAGGTATATGCAAATGTAATGGCTGGGAAGTAAATGGAAGGGAAATTTGTGCCAATTTAAGGGCAGGGCAGTAAATGGAGGGGGGAGGGATTTGTACACCTGCTGTAAGGGAGCAGTTACTGCAGGGGCACAAATTTACCCTCCATTTACTTCCCAGCCATTACATTTGCATATATTTCTGCATTTTTTTAAAAAGAGCTGTCAGGGAACTGCGGTAACCACAGTAGTAAATACTCTGAAAAGGAGCTGGGAAAGGGGAGGGAGTTAATATCTCCCCTTTCTGGAGTAGCTGGAGACTCAGGGAAGTGTTAAAAAGGTGGAGGGCACTGAGAAGCATCAATTCAACCCTTGAAATCAAGAGGATTATTACACTGCTAAGTTGGAGATATCGTCCCGTCCCCCATCCCCCCTTGGTGCATCTAGTTTTGCCACTTTCCCACCCATTTTCGGTGCTTTTCAATTGACAACTACCCTGGCAACTGCGTGCAAATTAGCCTATATGTAGTCTTGCCTTGTCAGTTTCCATGCATGTTGTCAGCTACTCCACTTCCCTGCTCCCTTTGACAGCTGAAACATGCAAGGATATTGACCAGACAAGACTACAGTACACATATTGGACAGCCATAAGAATACACTTGCACAAGACCGACCAAAAAGAAAAAAAAATGGACACAACTGAGCACTCTTTAAGCTCCGAAAAATAAAAATAAAAACAGTAGCAAACAAAAAGGGGTAGTGATCAGAGCAGAGAGGGGGAGACAAGATGGGTTCTACCACAAAGGACATTGGGATACTGGCTGGAGGACTGAGGGGGAAGGAGCGAAAGAGCAAACCATGGTGAGCTCAGTCCTCTGTTGGGTGCACTGTGGTTTGTTCTGCGAACCCACACTGTGTAGCTTGTTTGCAGGGTGGCTTAGCGTGACATGGGAATGCGGCCTTTCTTTCTTTCTTTCTATCTATCTGCTCATCCTTTTCTCTTCCTTTATTTTTTTTCTTTCTCTTTCAACATGCTCTTCTTTCTTTCTTTCTTTCTTTCTTTCTTGAGATGCTGAAAGTGCATCTGTCCTGCTATATTCTTGGCTGGCCTACATTCCACGCTGACTCAGGGTTGCCGACTCTCCAGTGGAAAGGTAACTAGGCTATGGTTCCACCTCCTGAATAGCATCAAAATCCCCCTTTAACACCTCCTGTTAGCTCAATAAAAGCAGTGTTTAAATAACCAAACTGCCTTCTGTGAACTATACTTGCCATTTTTTCCCTGCGTCTCAGCAAGATAAAATAGGGATAATTATGAAGAGGATGAGCAGGTTTAATGAAAGCCAGTTTCTTTTTGGTATATTCCTGAAGCAGCAATCATCATCTGTTTGGCTTTTGAAGAGCAACAATTATAATCACTTAAAACCCCCAAGGGGAACAAAAATAGAATTTAGATTAGCATATAAAATATACAGCTGGATTGGGCAAGCCTGTAAAAAAAAAAAAATCTGGGAAGATCATTCTCATTTGAATGCCATTCAATATCACAAACCAAATGGGTTCAAGAGAATTGTGTGCGCTTCTTTCTCCTTTTAATAAAAAAAGTACACAACATTTTAAAGGATTTTCCTAACACACACACACACACACACACACACACACACAGAACATGTAAACTAGTTGATGCTGGAAAAGACATTCTAAGGCAGGGACAACATAACAAAGTGACAGGCTGTAGTTCAGTGATCAAGTGCATGCTTTGGATACAAAAAGGGTCCCAGGTTCAAACCCTGACATTTCCAAATAGGGTATAAAAGGATACCTGTCTGTAACTTTGCAGAGCTGTTGCCAGCCTGAGATGGGGGAACTGGTGGCAGGGCCAGCCCTGGATATTTTGCTGCCTGAGGCAAAGGACAAGATGGTGCCACCCCCTATTGTGTGTACAGGAGCTGAGCAGACTGGCAGTTGAATCTAAATTCCACACTGGCAATGGGACACAATCCTCCACTACACCGAAGGGCAGCAGGCTAGCTTAGGAGGTGGCACACATAACTCTATCCCCAAACACTTCACTGCCCCCACCTGAAGCAGCTGCCTCATTCTGTCTCATGGTAGGGCCAGCCCTGAATGGTGGCCCTACCAATGTTGTTGGACTTCAACTTTCAAAAGCCCCAGCCACCATGGTCAACGGGAGACTTCAACTGGTGGTTTGGGACAAACTACATCAAAGGTGCAGAAGCTCAGTCCTCCAGCCAGTATCCCAATGTCCTTTGTGGTAGAACCCATCTTGTCTCCCCCTCTCTGCTCTGATCACTACCCCTTTTTGTTTGCTACTGTTTTTATTTTTTATTAAAAATAAAAACAGACATTCTACCAATGTCCTTTGTGGTAGAACCCATCTTGTCTCCCCCTCTCTGCTCTGATCACTACCCCTTTTTGTTTGCTACTGTTTTTATTTTTTATTTTTATTTTTAAATCTGCAATCCAGCCCACTGGGGTTCCCCAGATGGCCACAGCCCCTTCCGGTGGTCCCAGCCTCCTTCCTCTCCCCATGCCCCAGTCACCAATCACTTGGTGATTTCCTGGCTCTTGTGCAGTTTTTTCCCCATACTAAAAGGTTGAAATGCCTCTCCTGAGGCTTAGTTACTGGCAGTAAGAGCTTTAAGCTAAAGTATACTGATATTTTTGACCCTGCCACTTTTGCCTTTGGTTTTCACCACTGGAATGCGGCCCCCAAGAGCTTCCCCAAAATGAAATTTGGCCCTCGGGCTGAAAGGGGTTCAACACCCCTGCACTACTGGATCACAGACAGTCTGATCTAAGGTGGGTCACACCAGCAGCACTACCACTGTACAAATATAACAACAACAACAACGACAAAATTAAGAAGTGGGTCTCCCCATGTTTGGGGTCTAAATGTGATCCTGGTCTGAAAAGGTTAAAGACTACTGGTGTAGATCAGCTTTCTCCAACCTAGTGCCCTCCAGAACTTTCATCATCCCTGACCTTACTGGCTGGATCTGATGGGGGATGTTGTCCAACACATCTGGAGGGTATGAGGTTGCAGCCAGATTGTTGACCAGGGCTGTTTACAGGCAGCATGTGACTCCCTTGTTACAATAGCTTCACTGGCTACTGGTCTGTTTCCCAGCACAATTCTAAGTGCTGGTTATGACCTATAAAGCCCTATACTGCATGGGACCAGGCTACCTGAAAGACCACATTCTCCCATACGAGCCTCCCTAGGTATGAAGATCTTCTGGGGAGGCCCTTCTCTCCATTCTGCAACCATCAGAGGCATGTTTCATGGGGACAGGAGACAGGGCCTTCTCGGGGGCAGCTCCCAGGTCCTGGAACTCCCTGTCGAGGGAGATTAGGTTGACTCCCTCTCTGCTGTCTGTTTGCCCACAGGCTAAGACATTTATATCCATGCAGGCCTTTGGCATATAAACTGGTCTGTTGCTGAAGCAGGTTGGTCTGGGTGCTATTACTTTTATTGTTGTGTTTTTTAAATTGTGTTTTTAATGTATTTGTTTTTATGATCTAAGTTTATTTTAATTTATTATTTATTTATTTATTATTTGTAAACCAGGTCAGTATGTTAGTCATTTGGGGTCTAAACCTAACCACCACCACCCCACAGCCAATTCAAACTTTCTTTAAAAGCAATTTACTCATCATAGGGAATATGGGGTGGGCTAAGATTTTAACATTTTATACTGTTTTAATGTATTTTATTCTGTTCTTTATCTTATGTACATCGCCCAGGGTGGCTGGTTTGCCGGCCAGATGGGCGATAAATAAATGCAAGTAATAAATAAATAAATAAATAAATAAAAATAAATTATTTTAATCTTGGTTTTATTTACTATTTTATTTACTTAAGTGCCTTTTTGTTCTGGTTTTTTTGGTTTTTTTGGTGGAAAGGTGGCATATCAACCAACCAGCCAACCAACCAACCAACCAACCAAATAAATCTAAGAGTCCAGTCCAGAAACTAGTCCAGCCATAAGCTGATGGTCCCTCTTGGTCCCAGGTACCGTATGTAAAGTTCTGATACTCATGAACTCTTTAGTATGTTAAAGCATGCAGAAATTCACAGCTCCTCTCCAGGAACTTTGCAATACTACAGGCCCTCTCTCTACAAACCCTCACCAATTGCCACACTGATAGGCAGTTTGCTAGTATAAAAATACTACTACGACTACAACAACTACTACTACTACTACAGCAACTACTACTACATTTCTAATCCACCCAGTAACTAATGTTCTCTAGGTGGATTACAAACACTTAAAAAACTAAAATGCCATAGAACAGTTAAAAATAAAAAATAAAAACATTTAAAAGAATAAAATATAGTATAATGCAAAACAAAAAACCAAGAATCAATAAAGCAGCCATAATAACCTAGAACTAGGTCTCTAAAATGTCTGGGAGAAAAGACATGGCACCAAAAAGATAGCAATGTAGGTGCCAGGCTGAACCAGGTTTATTATGGAATAAACTCCACTTTGGGGAGTTTATTCCATGAGTGGAGTGCCACCACTAAGAAGGCCCTCTCTCTTGTAGCCACCTACCTAGCCTCCTTTGGTGGGGCACCTGGAGATGACCTAAGGGTCCAAGCAGGTACATACAGGAGGAGACATGCTTTAATGTACTCTGGTTGCAAGCCGTTTAGGACTTTAAAGTTCAACACCAACAATTTCAGTTGGGCTCGTAAATGGACTGGAAGCCAGTGTTGCTGACAAAGCACTGGCACCACATGATCACATTGGCCAGTCCCAGTTAGCAACCTAGCAGCTCTGTCTTGAACTAACTGAAGTTTCTGAACTGTCTTCAAAGATAGTCCCAAGTACAACGCATTGCAGTAATCTAACCTATAGGTTACTGGAACATGGATAACTGTTATCAAGCTATCTCTGCCCAGATAGGGTCACAGCTGGCATAGCAACTGAAGCTGATAACAGGTGCTCCTGGCCAGCTGAGGCCACCTGGGCCTCAAGTGACAGTGATGGATCCAGGAACACCTCCAAGCTGCATGCCTGATCTTTTAGGGGGAGCGTGAGTTAATGTCACCCTGACAGTGCCATCTTTGCTAGTACCAATGACAGGGCCGGATTAAGGTAGGGGCTATTGGAGCGGCAGCTCCAGGCCCGTCCCCCAAAATAGGCCCACCAATAGGGACGCGCGGCGCATCGCTCCGGCTCACCTGTCCTGCGGGGCGTTGCCGGGGCGGAGCCCAGAATGAGGCGAGCACGCTGAGCGGCCGGTTGTTGCCATTGATTGATGCCGCCGGAGAACGACGGAGAAGGGCCGACCCGCGCGAGCGAGGCGCAGGGAGAGAGGACTTCTTTAGCCACTGACTCTCAACACAACAAGGTAAGGTGGTTGTTGTTGCCCGCGCGCGCGCCCGGCCGCCTCCCTCCTCTGCCGCCTGCCCGGCAGCAGGGGTGAGGTGAGGCTTCAGCTCAGCCGGCTGTGAACTGGGCGGGCCTCTGCCGCCTGCCGCCTCACCCCGCCGCCTCGCTCCACACGGCCGGCCCAGCCGGACCCGGACCCAGCTCCAGAGGCAGCAGCCCCCCACTAATGTGATTATATAGCGCCTGGCACGTCCCCGAGTCCATTATCGGAACGGCGCGTAGCAGGAGGAGGGGAGGCGAGCCAGGCAGACGAGACGAGAGGAGAGGAGAGGGACGCGCGGCGGCGCGCACAGCGATCTTCGGCAGGAGGAGGCGAGAGCAAGAGAAGGCAGAGCGAGGAAGGCGCTTGTTGGAAGCGGGCGTGGTGCGGCGGGGAAAGCAGCGGGGGCGGGGGGTGCCTCCCTCCCTCCCTCCCTCCCTCCTTCCCTCCCTCCTTCCCAGCTGGCACCGCACCCCGGGCCTCGCCGGCCGGCCGGCTCCCTCCCCGCCCATCTATGTCTTTTTCTGACTCCAGCGCAACCTTCCTGCTGAACGAGGTAACTTAACAGGCACCGCGCAGCCGCCGCCGCCCACCACGCCGATCTCAGCCCCCTTTGCCTTGCTTGCCTGCCCCATTCCTCCCTCCCTCCCGCCTTCCCTCCCCTGCCCCCCCGCCAAGCCAAGCGCGGTCTCTGTTTTACCCCTCTCTCGCCCCCATGGCACCCACCCGCCCTGGTTGCAATTCTGGGTAGTTCCCAGACCCGGAGAGGCGGTGGCGGCGGGTGGCTGGGTGGGGGCTTCGATGGGGAAGGGGAGAAGAGGGGATAGACAGGCAGCGGTGCGTCTTTCATCTCTCCGTCCCGCCCCCACCCCGCGCGTTCCGGTTGTATTTTCTAGATCCGGGCCCGGGGGTGCGGAGACACTATTAGGAGGGGATGTTAGGAAAAGGCGAGGTAGATAGCACTCTTTTGCAAAGTCCGATGTAAAAATAAAAAGGAGGAGGAGGAGAATCGGGGTGGAATAACTGGGCTTCTCCCCAACTTTAGATGGGAAACAGGAGTGGGGAGATTGGCGGGGGCGGGGGGCAAGGCCCACCAAAATCCTCAGCACCAGGCCCATAATGGTCTTAATCCGGCCCTGACCAATGAACATGTGCTGTTGGAAACCTATGGATGCCTCCTTCCCCTAATTCTGCAGAGGAATACTGTGTGCCATGTTCTGGGTGTCACATCTGATAAACTAGAGTGAAACCCAAGGAAGGTGACAAGGTGGTGAGGGGTTTGGAAACCAAGTTGTATGTGAAACGTTTGAAAGAACTGGGTATGTTCAACCTGGAGAAGAGAAGATCAAGTGAAGACATGATCATGGTCTTCAAAATATTCGAAGGAATGTCACATAGCAGTGGCAACATAATAGTTCCCTGTTGCTCCGGAGGGCAGGACTAGAATGGATGGATGGAAATGGCAAGGAAGCAGAGTTTAAGGGAAACTTCCCAATGGCAAGAGCTGTCCAACAGTGAAACAGACTGTCCCAGGAAGTGGTGGGCTCTCATTCACTTGAGGTATTTAAGTAGTGGCTGGATTGATATCTGCTAGGGATGCTGCCTGTAGCTGCACGATTTATGTATTGTTGAACATGGGGTTGGATTAGATGACCTCTAAGGTCCCTTCCAACTCTAAAAGCCTATGACTGCTCCTTCCTCTCACCTGCTTAATGCTTTCTTATCTCTTTGCATCTCTTCAGCCTCACTGCAGAGATTTTCTAGCAGCTCCAGACAGGCATGTCACACCTGTAGCTTGAAATCAATACAGAAATAACATTTTAAAAATGTTATTTCATATATATATATATATATATATATATATATATATATAAACCCCCTGTAAATCATGCTCTTTGGGATTATTTGTCCGGTTCTCTCTGGTCCCTGCAGGCTCACAGGGGAAGCTGGTAGCAGCAAGATCAAGGCAGGAAGGCAGATCAAGAAGAAATTAAGACTGTGGAAAGAAGTGGGTCTGTCCTGTTACCTGAAAACCTTCACTATTTTTCACTGAGGTGGTAAACCTGGCTCTGGACTGTACCAAGACTGCAAGTGGAGGTTCACATGAAACCTAAAGTATTTTGCTTACGTATGGTTTGATTTGTTTATTGATTTGATTTGTACCCTGCCTTTCTACCAAGAAAATGGCAGTCAAGGCAATTTATCATGGATAAATAAAACTTGATGGGCGGAATGATCCTCTGGGCCCTAGACAGCATCTAGAGGGCCATGGGATCATTTGGACGCCCAGCTCCAAGGTTGGAAAAGAACTCCGACCTCATAACTGGGGATCCATGCTCAGATGCCCCTCTCCCCACTCACAGCTGGCACGGAAAGAACCACATCAGCTGCATGTCCGAGGTCATAAGGGTGACGTCGGAGAGCAGGCGAAGAGGGCATTCTGAGGAGGGGGAGGAGAGGAGACTAGATCTGCCAGGATATGACGTATCCTGGTGGTGCTCCTCCAGCCTCCTTCCCTCTGTATCTGAAGAGCCTCAGCTAGACAGCCGAAATTGGCCATCTAGCTGATTTGCAGGGTGGGAGGAGTACAGAGGTGAAGATCACCTCCGTGCTCTTCCCACCCTACACAGGACGCCCATAATCCTCTGAGTTCAGAGGCTTACCAGCATCCGGAATGGACTGTGCCCTAAAACAATAATAAAACAAATACATTAAAACACACACACACACACACACACAAAACCCAGAATAAAAACAGCACCCAACCCAACAGACCTGCTTACTATGCCAAAGGCCTGCTTGAATATAGATGTCTTTGCCTGCTAGCAGAAGGACAGCAGAGAGGGAGCCAAGCCAATGTAGCCTCCTTCAGCAGGGAGTTCCACAACATGGGAGCGGCCACCAAGGAGGGCTTCTCTTGCATCGCCACCAGATGTGCCTGTGAAGGTGGTGGTACCGAAAGAAGGGCCTCTCCAAAGATCTTAAGACTTGGGCAGGGTCATATGGGTAAAGGTGGTCTTTCAGGTAGCCTGGTCCCGAGTCATATAGGGCTTTAAAGATCACAACAAGCACTTAAAATTGCGCCCGGAAACAGGCTGGTAGTTGGAACAAGGGAGTCATGTGCTTTATACCCATAGCTCAAACAAAGTAGATTCCCTGATCTTCCCTAGGTTCAAGACAATATGTATTACTGGGGGGGAAGGGGTGGAAGTGGCTCAAGATACTCACATGCAGTAGCTACAATGTTTGAGGAAAATATCCATGTAGACAACACTGGGAGATTGAGCAGCGTTTCTTGCTTCTCCCTGCTAAGTATAGGGGGGGTGTGGCATCAGGGAGGGGGAGGGGCTTCTCCTGAGGCTCCACAGATTTGGGAAGACAGAACAAATCCCCGTGAACTCAGTGGGACCTACTTCTGCATAAACATGTATGGGGTTGCACTGTTAAGGAAGCCTGGACTTCACATTTTCAACAACACTCACTTTCCCCTCCTTGAAGCAAGACTTCCACTGTCTGCCAAATTGCCTTCCTAATGAGCAGCTCTCTGCTCTCAGGCGTTGGGGCACTCCCCCACTTGGTGGGATATGCAACCCTTGGATTGGTGTGAGCACACAACATTGGAGGGAGGAGGATCACGAGGTAGCTGGAGACTTCTTCCGCTTAGTAGCCAGGGTTGCAATCCTCTACCCCAGGGCTGGATGACTGGCCCCTCCATGGGCCGGATGATATCAGGGGGCAGCATCATGCCCCCTGATGTTATCTGGTCCACAGCTTTGCTGCACACGGCCTTTCCCCATCTGGCTTCCCCCTGCATGCTGCTCCCCCTCCCAATCAGGAGGGAGAGCAATGTGCTAAGGGGAGAATCCCTGCTCTCTCTGATCACTGATTGGAGATAACAGCAGGAATTCAGGGGCAGTACTAGGTATTGCAAAAATCCAGGGCTCGGGCCCACAGGACAATAAATAAATAAATAAATAAATGCACAAATTTGCATATGCTAATTTACATATGCTCTAAAGTCTCTCTCTGTGCGTGTCTTTAAAGGACCCTGTCTTCAAAGGACCCCCCTATTTGTAAAAAGGATTTATGGACAGGGTAGAGGAGGGTATTTGATTTCGGGGGGGGACCTCAGGCAGAAAGATTCAAGGGGGGGGTAGCAGGAGGTGAAGCATATGTGGGCAAAAAGCCAGCTAAGCCAGCGGGATCGGATGCAACAGAGATAAACAGGGCCCTGTACCTTTATTTCAGCAAGTGCCAATGGACAGCAGGGTTCCCAGAGATTCAGGGCTCCATATGAAAGATTCAGGGCTCTAGCCCTAGTGGGCCACCCCCTAACACTGCCTCTGCTGGAGGGAGACCGATGCACTAAGTGCTTCACCTGCCCCACATCCTCTCCAAAGGGGGAAGTCATGGGGCAGGCTAAGCCAACCGGACTGAGGAGTGGAGGAGAGAAGCACCCTTCCACCCAGCACCTGCACCATTACTGGGGTGTAAGTCCCATTGAATTAAATGGGGCTTGCATCTGAGCAGACATACTGTATATAGATCACAGCAAGCACAGGAGGTCTCCACTTCTAATGCCAATGTTGAATTAGTGCCCCAATTACATGCAGTGGCAGACTCCATGCACACACCTGCATGCATGCATGCATGCCTCTTGACACACTCACCTATGGAACAGATGATTTGTGCTTCTTTTGTAATAAACTGCCTTTTAACCAAGATACAGGTTGAGCAGATGGGAGGGAAGCATGCACAGGTGATTGATGCTGGGTTATTGTGGAGAGAGGCAGACGCTCGAAGTTTAGAAGGGAAGGCTCAGTGGCTCAAGAAGTCTGAGAAGCATTAGAAAGAGTTACACTGGAGTGGTGCTTTTACAGCTGAGCAAGTGTTGACACTCATACATGGCATTACTTTGCAGTGAAACTATTTTTGAAAAGTATCTGATCGTTCTTACCAGAAAATAAAAATAAAAATAAATCAGACTGTTGTGTTTGTGCTTTAAAATACCTATTTAAAAAGCACTTAGCTGTGGGGTCTCCTTAACGTTAAGGGCACATTAGACAGGGCACAGCGGGTTTCCTTTTTTTGCTGGGCTCCCTTGGCCATCTGTTTCATATCTCGCACGCACTGAAGAAGACAATGCACTGTAGCGTGCAAAACCCCATCAATGCTTGTTCACTTTAATGTGAAATCTAATTGCCTGCTTGCCTAGAAACACACAAAAATGAGGGAGGGGGGAAATTAAGTGTGCGAGGACATTTGGTGGTGGAACAGGGAGATCAAGAAACTCTGGATATTTATCTCCAATATATAAAAGGCACATGTGCTCCAAACAGCATGATTAGCATGGATGACCCGGCTTGTGTTTACTACATTAAAGACATTGTTGCATTCTTAGAATGCACCCACTAGGAAGTCAGAGCTGAGCATATTTTTAGAAGGAAATGCTTGACTTGCTAACAAATGGTAGTCTAAAATAGATTCGCCTTTTCTGCCCGACCCTCCAAACAAGCCTAAAATTCTCACCAGCAGCTACTCCTTCAGAAGTACAAAGACGCTGTTTTGCCTCTCCTATAGCCTAGTCACCATGATCAAATGCACACAGGGCAATGACAAGGCCCCCTGTATCTTTAAGAGTTATGCAAAAAAGAGAATTTAACTTATATTGTAATGGTTTCTGTGTGAGAGTGAGTGAGTGAAGTCTGTGTGTGTGAGAGAAGCTGTTTCTTTCTTTTATTGTTGTGTTTTTAATTTATGCTTTATGTCATGTTTTAATTAGACTTTTGTTTCTAATCTGTATTTCGTTGTTGTTCAGCAACATTGGTGGGGTGGGGGTGGAAAGGCAGATGCATTTAGTAAGTAAGTGAATCAGCAAGCTGTGCTTTCTGAAATTTCTTCTCCTCTATACAGTTATGAAAAGTATGAGAACGACATCTTCTTTTGCCTTTGACCACCCTAACATTTCATGCAGATCTACCTCTGTCCTGTCCGGTACTTAGAACTAATGTGCTTCTAGAACTCAGTCTTAAGACAGCAGCAGGCAGCATTCGATAAAGGGTCTTTAAAGGTATTTTTTAAAAAGTTTGTTCAAGAATGGATGAACATAGTTCAGAGACTGACCTTCCCTAACTCACCCAGCCCATTCCCCAAATGTGCTTTTGGATGCCTGCAAAGGGATAAGCACAATTTCTGCTTGAGCATGCCTATTCGTCCATCCTCATTCCTGGTGTGCACACCAGATAATACCTGTGAGCCATGGCACATTTCCTTTGAGGAGTGGAAGAAGCAACATTGAAAGAGTTATACCAGAGAGGTGCTACAAGCAGCTGAGTAAGTGTTGTCACCCTTACGTGGCATTGCTTTGCAGCGAAAACATTATTGAAAAGCATCTGACCATACTTTAATGATAATTCTTTTAACATCCCCCAATTTTCTAAATGCTCGCCAGTCCTCTTTAACAGTGACTGCCTGTCTAACGGCACAATCCTATGCATATCTACTCTGAAGTAAGCCCCACTGAGTTCAATGGGACTTACTCTCAGGTGCATAGGATTGCAGCCTAAATTTATTTTATTTGTGGATGCTCTTCCTGTGTTCATCTCTCTGCAGCATTTGGAATGTTTGCTATCAGGGATGCCATTTAGGTGAGAAAGCAGGAGTGGGGGGGAGAGAAGCACCCCCCTATGAAATATATCCAATTATTCTTCAGCTACACAGTGCTTGGTTGGATGCCACCCCATTTCTGTTCAGGTGGACATAACTGAGTCTGGCCTAATCATCCCACTTTATTTTGTCTTCTGCTCGGAGCACTGGAGGCGCCTATATCTACTAGCTGGTTCTACACACCACACGGGCAGCACCATCCTATGGCTGCCGGACAGCATCAAGACAGCCACAGGATTGTTCGGAGTCCCAGCTCTGACCTCGGAAATGCGCTCCGAGGTTGGAGCTGAGACTCCAAGCTCAGAGCGCCTCCCGCCCCCCACTGCAGAGGTGCCTCAGCCTCCTTCCCTGGTGCTCCGAGGCACGACACATAGACAGCCAAAATCGGCCGTCTAAGTGTTTTGCAGGGCAGAGGGGCGTGGAGGTGACCTTCGCCTCTGCACTCCTCCCACCTTGCGCAGGGTGCCCATAATCCTCTTGAGTTCGGACAGGATTGGATTGCGCCCCGAGTGACCGTTATCAATGGTTAAATGGACTTACGCATGCCAAAGGAATAAATCCCTTTGCTTAAAAAATAAAATAAAAAATAAAAAGGAGTGGCATGTCTGCCCTTTGTTGATAAACTTGCTATAGTTCTTATGAAGTATAAAAAGTAACCAAGACAACCTGTTTTAAAATATACATTGCTATTTTTCTGATGTTCAGGCGAGAATGCAGATGCTTGTGCAGCAAAAACTTCACCACCCACTCACAAGCAGGAAGTATCAGCAGGGCAGTCCTGACTGAGGTTTTAAGAATTAAATATATATATATATATATTTTAAAAACTCCTAAGTGGGGGGTGTCTCCCACCGGGAAACCATCCCAATGAGGACTGAGCATGTTCAGTGGCCATGAAATGCTGACTGACTGTGGGAGGCAGGAATGGAAACTGATGAGAAGGGAAATGGAATGGGATGGTGTGAAGGAAGGCATGGCTAACTGACTAGAACACTGAACAGAAGCACTTCATGCTGCAACAGTTTGTTGCAGGTAGGGATGTATGGATTTTGTTAAATCTCTTCTATCTGTATTTATCGGTTGTCAGCCGTCTTTCATTTCGCCTCGCTTATTAATGTACAAGAATTTCATTCCACTCACTCAAAGTCCAGATTCCATGGACTTGCACACTTGTGCTGATGTGCATTAGCACAAGTGCAAATCTGCGCACATCCCCCCCAAGTAAAAAAAAACAGCCCGCAAGTCCGTGGAATCTGCACAACTCGGAAAAAGCCAGTCCGCTGCAGAATCTGCAGGTCAGATCCATAGAAATCCAAACTCATTTAAATCTGTTGTGGATTTTTCCAAGATCCCTAGTTGCAAGATCCCGCTCATGCACTGCTATATTTAGCACTTCAATCTTGTACAGATCTAAGAGCGGAATCTCAGCTCTCCCAGAAAGCCCTTTGCCTCTACTACTAAAATCTGAAATAGAGCCTATAGTCTACTATGCTTTCTTTCATATACAAACCAAATGTCTGAGATTTGCCCCCCTTCGAAACTTATGCTGCCTTCTGCCTCTACACCCAATCCGGCACTAGCTATCTACTCCACAGCAAGCACTTATGTGTGTCACCTACTTCTGTATGCAAAGATCTGTATATTGGGGCCACAAACTAACAGTGGAATTAGAAAGAGAAAAAGACAACTTTGAACTCCACACACTCCCTAAAACGGTACATAGGAAAACAGCAGTCAAACACAACCACAGTTTTTCCAAATCAGGTTGGTAACATAACTTCACATTAAGTTAAATGCACAGTGTGCAGTGTCATTTACAAGTCTTCCACAACATGTAATTTGCCTCCAAGATTTTGACTTAGACAGTAGTGCTATCAAGTCAAGACTTTGGGGGCAATGTCCAGAGCCCCACTTAGTAGAAAGAGTAGGAGGGCCTCCAAACACCACATACCTTGCTTAGCACATTTTGAAGTAAGTGAAGTTCCTGCAAAAGAACATTAAGTCCAGACTCTAAAATTACCTAATGTATGACTGGACCCAGAGAGTTAAATGGCTCTGTTGAACTCTGAACGAGTTTGGAAACAGAATCCAAATTGCCTCCGGGTCTATGCTAGGCACGTAACTGAGGGTGGAGAACTTGGTACCGTACAGATGTCATTGGCTCTCAACTCCCATGAGCCCTAGCCAGTATGGCCAATGGACAGGGATCATGAGAACTGTAGTCCAGCAATGTCTGGAGGGTACCAGGTTCCCCACCCCTGGCAGTGTAAACGGAACAAGATACAGGCCTGTGGCTCACGCTGGCTCAGCTTGTCTGAGCATGGAAAGCTAGGCAGGGTCAGGCCTGGTTGTTACTTGGATGGGAGAGCCCTCCTCTAGTTTCCTGCCTTGAGCAGGGGGTTGGACTCGATGGCCTTGTAGGCCCCTTCTAACTCTATGATCCTATGAACTGATTTGTGTAAGCAGAACAGACACTGATTTCTAGAAAGAAATGACATTCTCTGAGCTTTTTCTCCTGTGAGGAGAAGAAATGCCTTCCATAGCTCAGGTAACAAGCACATGTCTAGGTTTGTGGTGGGACTGGTGTTTGCTTACCAGCCCCTGTCTTTCACACAGTGTAATATGCAAACTTAAGTATCAGCACCTGCTAATCTCTATGCCTTGAAAATAGTGGATTTTGCTGTTAAGAATGCGGGAACAGCCCAGGCTGGGGTTTTTCCCTGGTCACCCTCCACCTTTCCATGCAACAAGAGTCATACAGGTACAATCATACAATCTCCCTGATTTTGATAGATCATACAAATCTCAAACCTCCTTTGCCCCCCAATAATAATTGTAAAAGTCACCATTTGCCTCTCTCTCTTTGTTGTTGTTGTTGCTCTACTTCATTTTATTCTTGGCAGATTAGAAATAGGGGACATACACACACCTTTACCACACTGTTACAGAAGGAGTCATTTTCACAGCTAGGAGTCATCTCGGGGATATCTTTCTACAGCATGGTATCTAATGTAAGACATCACAATAAAAATCCACCCTCCTCCCGTGCTTCCGACCCCGCTTCCCCCACCAAAGTAAGCTTAGCCTTATTCCACAGCTACAGTATTTTGAAATAACTGGATGCCTTGTTCAAATCTTGTAAACCTGGCTTGGCACAGACAGGAGTGTTGTTTCCTACCCACTAACAAGTAACTCATGAGCAAGCGGCATCAAGATTGCAAGTGGCAACCTGATACTTGCACAAAAGAGCTTGGCCCAAAGGAAAGGAACTCCTTGTTGTTGCATTCATTGACGCAGAAGAAAATCTCCCGTAGGAGTCATACTGTCTTCACTTGTTAACGTTATCTGTTCCATTAACAAAAAGTGAGGATATTTGCTATATATTATGATTATCACATTTACTTCTTAGCTGACAAGAATCCACAAGGGATATGCTGCCTGGTGGTGGTGGTGGGGTGTGTGTGTGTGTGTGTGGTAGTGGAGTCAGGGCTTGCAGGAACACAGTGCCAGCACTTTTTGATTAGCAGGGATGCTGAGGCCATCTGCCACCCCCTTCAGCCTTTCCGGTTCCCTCTGAGCTTAGCTGCAATTCTCACAGTAGCTGGCGTGAAATGAATTTTCAGAGCAACAAGGGGCGTATTTGCATGTCAAGCTAACCCACCCTGGCAATAGGTTACAGTGGGTTGGTTTTTGCTCGAACGACCCACAATGTGTCCGACAGATGATCGGGCTCACTCTGGGTTGTTCGCATCCTTCCTCCTCAGACCTCCCGTGGGTATCCCAGGGGACTCTGCAGCAGGACCGATTTGTCTGCTCTGCCCCGCTGCAGTTGCAAGCCCTTTTTCACTTGCCATGGTGTTCCCCCCCCTTTAACCTCCCTCCCTGCAATCTCTGGTTTGACAGCCAATTTTCGTTATCTCCATTTTGACAGCCAGTGACAGCCCCTACAAAGTGCCCAAGAGGCACACTGGAGGGGCTGTCAGTGGTTGGCAACCTTTTAAAAAAAAATAATAATTTGCCAACCACTGACAGAACCTCCACTGTGCCGCTTCAGCACTTTGAAGGGGCTGTCACCAGCTGTCAAAACGGAGGTTGTGATCTCTGGGGGGGAAAGGTTAAAGGGGGGGGGGAAGCCACAGAGAATGAAAAAGTGCTCACAATCATGGGCGGGGGACACCCAGCCAGTGACAGTCACACTTGTGCACTTGTGGGGTGGCCTGCCCTGACGGTGGCCCTGGCGAGCTTGGCGAGAGTGGCAAGTGCTTTTTGCCACTCTTGCCATGAGGCTCACCCCCTGCTTCTCTTCACCCACAATTGGGATGGTTGCCCAGGTTTGGAGAACATGCCAGCCTATCATGGGCAAAACAACCCCTACAAGAAGCCATGGGTTGTCAGGGTGGCTTGTTGCCCATGAACAAGGCACCTTGCAGGAAATGAGTTCCCATGACACAACAACCCACCGTGGCTTATAATCCACAGTGTGTTGTGTTGTCCTGCAAACCCTGTCAATATATTGTTCCCTTTTGTAATGCAAGGAATTTTGGGGTGGCTTAATCTGGAATGGGCACTTAAGTCCCATTAGCTTTATAAAAGCCCTGCTCCTGGTGGAGATAAAACTTCTATAACTGGTCTCTTGATATGGATCAACACAGGTGCCTGCACTTTTGGACTATCCTTGGGGGTGTGGCTATGGAGAATGTTAGGATGAGCACCCGCACTTGAAAATTTATGACTACACCACGGGGGGGAGGGGAGGGCAGGCAGATGGAGGTAACTATTAAATTTCCTGCCCCAGAAAAAATGAAAACCTTTTACTTCTAGGGACCAACTCTCAAAATAATGCAGAGGAAGTAGAGTTGGGTGAACTGCAGCTCAGCTCAGTTAAAAGATCCTTTCCCACATCTTGTACCCTCCAGATGTGTTGAGCTACAACTTCCATTATCCCCAGGCAGCATGCTGTCTGGGGATGATGGAAGTTGTAGTCCAACATGCATGGTGGACACTAGCTTGGGGAAGGCAGGCCTGTGGCTCACGCTGGCTCAGCTTGTCTGAGCATGGAAAGCTAAGTAGGGTCAGGCCTGGTTATTACTTGGATGGGAGACCCCTCCTCCAGTTTCCTGCATTGAGCAGGGGGTTGGACTCGATGGCCTTGTTGTAGGCCCCTTTCAGCTCTATGATCCTAAGAAGAGGGAGTCTGGTAGATGGAGCAGGTCGGATCCATGCCAAGAAGAGTACAGTCATCATGCACATGATCGGTTCTAGATGCACCGTGGAATGCCTGAGCCATTTCCAATCCTTTCTGGGCTGATTTTGGGTGATTGGATGCCAAAATGGATCTGAGAAAAAAAACAGACCCTCAAAATTCTGTTTGTTGATGTCCCAGGTTGTGGAGGAAATTTTGAGAGAAAGTAAATCGCATGTTTTCCTTCTGTAAAATGGAATTCTAGGTGTAAAGATTTCCAGTAATATTACTATTCTCACAATATTTGGCCTTTCCAGCTAGGCATGTTGTCCTGAAGTTGCTTTCATTTCAAATATAGATCTATTTATGGCACAAGTGGCTAAATCTGAATCAAGACTTCATCATGCAGAGACAGGTATATTGCAGCTATTTGGGGAAAAATACAGTTGGTTTTAAGTTCATTTATGTTCTACATAAGCAGGATGCAATATGAAACCAAAGGTTCTGTCTTAGGGTAGCCAGATGCAAAAGTGGACAAGGCTCCTCCACCTTTAATAGTTTATTTATTTATTAAGGGCACAATTCTTTGCTTGTTTAGACAGAAAACAGTCCTAGAATTCCCAGCATGGCTGTCTGAGGAATTTGGGAGTTGTAGGACTTTTTCTGTCTAAACATGTGTAGTATCATGTCCTAAATTTTTTAACTTAAATTTCTTAATACCGGTACCTCATAGATGAAGCACTGCACAGATAAAAACACAAGGAAATACAAGAAGACGGTTCTATAGAAGAATGACAAACTACTACACCAGCTAAAGTCCCCTCTTCAACACAACTATTAAAGGCACACACAATCCTCTTCACTTTTGCATCTGGCTGCCCTATGAAGTATTAAACCCAACTTCTCCTTAAGACATTATCTCTCAAGAGTTTTGAACTTCCCCCTCTTTTTAAATGTTCTCTACCTTAAGGTTGCCAACTTTTCATCCAGTCTTTTCTTCTGTGCCTTTCTCAACAGCTGGAAATGTAGGCATTAGCAGATTATAAACATCATGATAATGTTTGTATCCATGCCTTGAAAAGTATCACTTCCTGATTTATTCAGTCTGCCTCATGCTCTATCAAGGCATAGTAAGCTCTACCTGTTGGATTTCTGCCTGTCAACATTTTTTTAAGACACAGGGGCCTTGACAGGAAAAGTAGTAGCAACAACCTTGTCTCTAAAGCAGCTACGGTATATCATTTCCTTACTTACTAGTACCCGACCTAGAGGTTTAATTTTGGGTTTAATTAATGGAAGGCATGTTCCAGCAATCCTATTAACCTATTCTTCTGTTCTCATTTGTAAGACTAACAAAACAACAATAAAACCCTGAACTGTTGTTTCTCCAAATGTCATAAATACATCTATTAGAGAGGTTTAATTTTCTGTTTGTTTAAGCCAGGATTGTCAACTTTTTCAGCTGTGCCTTTAAGGGCAACTTGATATGCAGACATTAGCTGGTGATAATGCTTCTCTCCTTGCTGGGAAAGATCAAAGCTGCTGTTAAAGGCACAAGAGCAGGCCAGGTGATTTTTTTTACCAATCAGCTGGCAATTCTAGTTTAAATGAAATTAATTAACAATTTCTTTTGTTGGCAAAGTTGTAATATGTAGCTCAAAATGGCATATAGTTTAGGTGGCAAGATCTCCTGTAACTGTACTGTAACTGTACATGTGAAAGGTCTGAACTTTGTAATCTTGACCCTCTTGTCACTGGGGCAAACTTCATATTATCTAAGGCACTTTGACAATATCTTTTATTATCACTTATTCCTGTTTGATGTTCTTCTTTCCCTTGCACATCCCATTCATTTCAAACTATACTCAGGCCCATTGAGAGTTCAAAGAATGTCTGCCTGGGCATGACAGAACTAATGATTAGAAGAATGGAGGTGGGTGGCAATTATTTGCATTCCATTCAAAATAATTAGGTTTATTAACAGCAAATTACAGGGACCTCTGGCATTTGTGGAAACAACAGTTCAGGGCATTTTTGTTGTTTTGTTGGTCTTACAAATGAGTAGGTTAATAAGATTACTGGAACACTCCCTCCATTCAAAAAGTTAAAAGAAATGTTTAATTAGACTATTTAGCTTTTTTAAATTTTATTTTATGAAAGAAAGCATATTTCATAGAATAGGAAGTTAATTATGGGGGCTGTGATTTTGAGCACATTTACTAGGAAGAACAATGGAACTCCTGCCTGAGATTAAATTGAAATTCAATTGTCCAAAACTAGCATTGTTATCAATAATGGAGAAACTTATTTGTGACCAAAATACGAAGGAATTAATTGTAAACTTGTTAACTGTGGCTAGGCTAATGATAGTGAGGAAATGGAAAGTACAACATGTTTTCCTAATAACTAACTGGTATAAGGAAGTTTGGGATATAGCCCTAAATGATAAACTAACTTGTAGTATCAAATGCAAAAAAGGACAGTTAAAGAAGAATAATTTTATGGATATATGGAATCAATTATTAGACTATGTATTAATAAAGGGGAAGGGGAGCATGCCTTGTCAGGATATGTTATATTTTTGGAATTTGGAATTCATTTGATCAAGGGGATGGAAGTATATAAATTGGTCCCTTGGAGGGTGGGGGGTGCACTTTATGATTTATTGTATGTTGTTTACCGGTATGTTATATTTTTGTGTTATTGTATTTTGTTATATTTTGTTTTGAAAAGTAAAAAAATAAATAAAAATTGAAATTCAAGACATATAGTCTTGAATATAGTTGGAATGTGTTGACTTTGTGCCAATGTTGCTGACAGTTCACTTCACTGGGAGTGTTTTTACACTCTGCAAAGGTCAGTGCTGGTGGTGAAAGGAAACGGGTGTGATCAGGGATGGAATACTACTGTAAGGTCTGGTGCAGCCTCGTAAATAAGACTACACAAGGTTCTAGACCTCAAAAACGTTGACCTGTGCTCACACATATCTGGGATAGTCATTTGTGGTATATCAACTGCCTTAACAAAGAGTAGAAACAACTCCTTTCCAACTTACAAAAGGTTGGCCACCTGAAGGCAGTTCTTACTGACAAAAGACTAAAGGTGAATATCACCTGATTTAGCAGTACCAAGGAAGTAGCACCACGACTTAAGAGCTTTTAAAAAATTCAAAGGCAAGGCTGTTGCTGTAATTCTCACATAAGTGGACAGAGGTTGACAGGGGATCTGAAGACAATCTTTTGAGGCTTCCTCTGAGCACTGCTCTTATTCTTTGCCCTCTTTTGGGCTCGTTATATTGGAATGAAGGGCACAATTCTACACAGGTTTAAACAGAAACAAAAGTCCTACAACTTCCAGTATGCCCTTCCACATTCCAGTGTGGATGTTCCACACCCTTGCTATAAAACAGGGCTCTCCAACCTTGGGTCCCCAGATGTTGCTGGCCTACAGCTCCCAGAATCCCTTGCCATTAGCCATGCTGGCTGGGTATGGTGGGAGCTGAAGGCCAGCAACATCTGGGGACCCAAGGTTGGAGAGCCCTGCTGTCAGACAAAGGCCAATGGGGAGACAGATTCTACTAATGCCTAGGGTGCACAATTGGAAAGGTTGTCCTGGTCTGATCTTCTGTCTTTCACAGAAACTTGGTATGAAAAAAATCAGGTTAAGATTTTCACAGCATGGAGATTATCAGATAGGATCATAGAGTTGGGCCTACAAAGCCATAAGTCCAACCAAGTAATAACCAGGCTTGGCCCTGCTTAGCTTTCCATGCTCAGATAAACTGAGCCAGCATGAGCCACAGGCCTGCTATGATTAATACAATGCATTTGTCTGCAGCTGGAGCTGCTGCTGAATGCAGAAGAAGGGGGAGGGGCTATTTCTACCATTTGAGTACTCTTTTTCCACAGCTTTTAATGGTTGCAGTTTGTGGCATGTTAGGCTGTCTGAATCTGAACAAGTGCTCTGTGCTTACATTGTTCCTATGAACATCTAACTGTTGTAAGTGGCAGCAGCGAAGCCTATAATTTAATAGCAGTGCTCATTATATGGGTGGTGGTGGTGGTGGTAGTAGTAGTAGTAATAGTAGTAGTAGTAATAATAATAATAATAATAATAATAATAATAATAATAATGTGTTGATGCTGTCCTCTTTGTAACTTTCTTTTTGTTTTGGGGCTGCTTAGTTGCAGATAAACCATGTGGCTGAAGTTTATCATAAAGCTAAAGAATGTTGGGGAAAGTTACAATAGAGTAGTTAAGGCTGCAATCCCATGCAGACTTACCTGGGAGTAAGTCCCATTGAACTTAATGGGACTTACTTCTGAGTGGATGTGCATTGGCTTGCACTGTAAGGGTGTGCGGAGAGAGTTTGCTAGAGCAAACATTTGAGAAGGTACCAGATGGATGGATCATCAGCTGATTGATGTTTTTAACAAATAGTTTTCAGATATTAAAAAGAAAGCAAAAACAGGAGGAATGGGAGTGGCATTGTTATATTTTCCTATATGAGAGGCTCTGTGCATTTAATAGCTGTAGGATAGCCAGACATTCAACAGGTGTGGTAGTCACCTTGATGGCATGTTGTGTCTGTTGAACTCCTACCTTACATATAGCTATTAAAGACACAGGCAGAAATTCAACAGTGCTCAATCTGGGGTGAAAAAGCTCTATCCATTGAATCACTGCCTATCATGTAGCTGTTAAATATACAGAGCTTCTACCAAGGAGATAAAAGGGGGCAACTCTAGGGCAGTGATGGCGAACCTATGGCACGGGTGCCACAGCTGGCACGCAGGGACCTCTCTGTGGGCACTCGAGCCATTGGTCACCAGATCGGGAAAAGTCTGTCCCCTTCTGCAAAACACTAATGATCTTGTTCTTTCTCACAGTGTGGAACAGAATGATTTTATTCTAGAATTCCTGTTACAGAATTCTTTTCTACATTGTTACCACATTTAAAAGATTTTGAAGAATGATGCACAGAGCATGGCTTGGATGTAAAGCCCTAATAGTTGACCTGAGTGCTGTCAAACTAACAGAGTATGAGCCAAGGTTTGACAAATTATCAGCATGCATGCAATAGCAAAAATCACATTAATTGTGCAAAAGCATGCCCAATGCAAACTTTTACCTAATGCAGTGTTTGCAGTCCAAGACATAAAGTGTTTAAAATGTGTTAAGCACATTTAGTTTTCTTGTTTATCTTGCTCATCCTAGTACAGGTTGACTTTTACTAATCCGACACCTGTAGAAGCAGGGAAAGGACCTGGCATAAAGCTTGCCCCATACAATTTCAGTCTGGCATATAATCATATTACAAGTTGAGAATCCCTTATCCAAAAATACATGTGCCTAATTATTTAAAAAGTTTGTATGAATTCCCTTCAGGCTATGTGTACAATGTAGTACTATAATAATTTTTTGAGTTGATTTTTTTTTCAACAAAAAACTGTTTGTATCATTGAAAACTCTGTTATTGTGTTTTTCTTTTAAGACAAAAGATGTTAATTAGTTCGGACAACTGTATGAGTTGTTTTTCGAAAACTAAAACCTCGGTATTCAGGTTTAATTGTAGTGTTGGCACTTTGAAATAAATAAGTTGGTTTTGTGTTGCAGTTTGGGCACTCAGGCTCAAAAAGGTTCGCCATCACTACTCTAGGGTGTCACTGTAGCAAAATTTATGCCTTTGGACATGGAAGACCCAGGTTCAAATCCTGACTCAGCTATGGAGCTGATTCAGCAGTCACCTCCTCTTATGAATCTGTTAGCAATATCTGAGCCCCTGCTGTCATCACAAGATGGTGGTATCCGTGGAAAAACTGAACATTATAAGGCAGTTAGAGCAAGAGCAGCCTCTGTCCGCAGCGCCAGTGCTACATCTGCTTAGACGCTCTAATCTTGCCTTCCCTAACCTGGCACATTCCAGAAGTGTTGGACTACAAATCCTCTCATCCACAGTGGGCCATGCTGGCTGTGGGGATGATGGGAGTTGCAGTCCAACACTTCTGGAATGTGCCAGGTTGGGGAAGGCTGTTCTAATCCCAGCAGGATTAGAAGCACAAGTAAAGACATAGCAGCCCTGGCTTCCTTTTCAACCACTCCCCTCAACCATACATGGCAAAGCTGTGATAATAAGGGACCACTGCAAAGGTTCCCCCAGCTCCTGTTTCTTTATCAAAGGTGCAGTAGATTTGCCAACTGACCAGAAATATAGTGAGCCTGGCCTGCTTTTGTGCTTCTTAACAGCTGCTTTTCACAGCACAAGGGACACAAACCGCATGCATCCCTTTCTAACCTCTCTACCTCAGGCAGCTGTTAAAGGCACAAAGGCCAATACAATAAAATTAAGAAGTTTGCCAGGAGAAAGGGGAGAATTGTCTGGGGCAGCTCACCATGTAGGATTTAGCCAAACTGCGCTGCAGCTGCGGAAAGATCCCCGCCCGGTTCCCCACAGCTGCCCTGGCTTCCCTTTCAACCACTCCCCGTTTCATATGATAACTATCTATAGATAGACAGGACAAGACATGGAGTGCATGTTTCCGATATACTTCCCTGTGTCATTTTAAGGGCGCTTCCTTCTCTGCTTTTCAGGGGCAGTCTACGTGGCAGTGCAATCCTAAACAGTCCTTACTCAGGAGCAAGCCCCATAGAGTTCAGTGGTAGGTGTGGATTAGATTGCAGCCTGCGTGAGAAACTGGGTTTGCCTGGTTTGGGGGAGAAACACACAAAAATAACTCCCACGCTTTCGGAGGGTCAATTTCACTCGAACGATGAGCTAATTTCAATGGACAGAAGAGAGGGCGTAACAGACCGAGACACACACACACGGGAGCGGGCGAGAAGATGCGGCCAGTTTTTGAATGGGAGAAGTGTTCCATTGTTCCTGGGCGGTGCTAGATGATTGAAATACCTCTTCTTCTTTGGCACAATTCAGAACACAATCCTCAGGTTGCGCCTCTGATAGAGGAATATTTGTTGTGTGGGGGGGGTTCTTTTGTGTCTCCCCCCCAACAAATATTTCAAAAATTAAAATAAAATCAAAACACGAACGCATGCAGACTCTCCTGCACCCTCTTCCTCCTATCCCAAGACAGATCTGAAGTTTTCCCCAGCATTCGTCTTACGTATACTTTCGAAGAGGTTGGGTGGTTACTTTGAGCAGTCCCACCCCCAAAGCTTCTCTTACTCCCCCCCCCCCACGCCTTCCTAAAAATCAACCGTGGCTTTCTATCGCAAAAGGGGAAAGAAGAAAAAAAACCAAAAAAAACAAACAGTAATAAAAAAAAGGGCACTTACCATTGTAAGCTCATAATGGTTTGCCACAACCTTTACATAAAAGAAGTCTTATGAATTTTCAAAACGACTGATGCTGGGTGTGTACCATTTAAGGGTAAGTAGGGAAGATAGATCAGCACTTGAAAGTCAATTCTCTAATCATCTCCAAAACAAAAGGAGAGATGGTTGACCAATCAGAAGGGAAGAAGCAGACCACCCCTCTTCTTTCTCCTCTCCCCCCCCCCCAACACACACACACACACCAAAAAAGATCAGGCAGAAACAGGGGAGACAGATCCAAGCTGATCTTCATCCTAGCAGTGCCTGGCTTTGAAGAAGAATAAAAACCACACAGAGACCGGACACACACAGCACCAGCACCACCACAAAGAACGAAGGAAGCACTGCGCACTCACTTGTGTCCAAAGGCAGAAAGGGGGGGGAGGATAGTCTTCAGTAACAGAAAGCCCATCTCGGTTCACTGACTTTGCTGTTGCTTTCCAGTGATGGATGGTTTTCCTTCAATAAAACCATTTCTGAAAGCAGGGTCTATAGCCCTTCTCCTCCTCCCTCCCTCCCTCTCTCTCTCTCTCTCTCTCTCTCTCATTTGTGTGTTTGAGTGTGTAAAAAAGCATATGCTCCACTCAACGGTGGTGAATTGGTGTCCTCACATTTGTTAGGTGGATGTCCAATATTTTTTTTTAAAAGTTTACCTCTGAAATTGTAGTGTGTAAATGAGATAAACAAGAAATACATGTGTCATACAGAATTGGCCCAGGCTACATATGAAGTTATCCCGTGATGAGTGTAGCATCACAGATATATGTGTGATGCTTCTCAGCAGACTCCGTTCACACATTCAGCTGCCAGTCATTATGGACTGGTTCACACATGCATCATCAGTTGATATCTGCATATTTAGTTTTCATTGTAGTTTTTCTTTTTGTCCTTTTTTTTTTTTAAACCTTCCCCCTGTGGGGAGGGGTGGAATATGGGAAGAATGGATTGGGGGTGGAGGAAGGTTTAACTCTCTCCTCCCAGAGTGCCATGGTCCCAATCCAAATCGAGGCCATGTGTGCTTACACGAGAGTAAACAGTAATACAACCCTCAGCTACATGCTAACATGATTGCCGTAATGAGTAGTTTGGCTCTTAACGTAGATGATACTCAGTTAGATGGATCAATGGTCTGACATTGTATAAGGCAGCTTCCTGTTTCCCCCGGTTTCTCTATAACTCAGTACTACCTCTTGTTCAAAGGATGAACCATGGGTCAAAATAAGCCTTTCCATCAGCTTCAAATTGTTGCAGCACCTTCATTTAACCTGGTGCACTTGCACGTACACACACACACACACACACAGACACACACACACCACAATTTATTTCTCTTCTAAGCAGAAATACTGCCCAAGTAGAGGTCTTGTCATTCTTTAGCATGTGCTGTCTCCACCCAGCACATGTTCACTAAGCCAGCATTTGTCTAATGAACATTCCTAGACAAATTTCTGAGAGGATCCGCCTTCCTCAGCCGTTACAGCTGACAGCATGGGGCTGGGTTCAACACTTCTAAGAATGTACTCTTGCCCACTGTACCCTTGAAGCTTTCTGGATGTACTCTTGCTCAGAGCAGGGGTGGAGCAGAGATGGTGCACTGTGCAGACTGAGTCAGGTCCTCCAGCTGTTTGGCATGGCAAAACACAAGAGCATAAGAACTGCCCTGCTTGATCCAAACAAAGCTCCTTCTAGTCCAGTGTTCTGTTTCCAGTTGTGGTCTGGCCTTTGGAAGCTCACTAGCATGGGATGATGTAATGGCCACTCCTGTTTGTTTGTTTTTTGTCCCCAGCATCAGTATACTGGTATGTAGAGCAGGGATGGGCAACTTGTGGCCTTCCAGATGTGTTGGCCTACAACTCCCATCAGCCCTCACTAATGGCTATGCTGGCTAGGGCTGATGGGAAATTTAGGCTAAAACATCTGGAGGGCCACAACTTGCCAACCCCTGATTTAGGTTATATAGCTACCTAGTATAACTTGGTGAAAAAAATGATGAGATCCAAACTCCTAAATCATTGCATATACAAAGCAAAAAAATAAAACAGAAAAATCTGACAACAGGCTCAAGCGAGTCACTCTAAGAAACATGGCAGACTTAATTCCAGATCCGAGAGCCTTTCAAATGGTGTGTAAGGGCTAAATGCCAGTGTTCCATGATTAATCATTCTAACTCCGGTGAAGCTCAATAGGAATTACTGATTAAAGAATGAAATGTTTATAACAATCAATGATTAGTCCCAAACCATTTTATGAACCCCCATCAAAGAAAATTACAGCTGTTAAATGGACTGCAGTCAAATGAAGGACAAAGAGGAGAATGAAAACAATACTTGCCCTTCAAGTGTGTGTACTGTATAAACCATTTGGCCCCTGATTTTCCCTCCCTTTCCCAATCTGTGCATTTCTACATTTTGGAGCTTTCTTGATAAGAGTCAGTTGCAGGGAACATACTTGATCTATTCTTACTCAATTGCATTGGGTGCCTATTTGCTTGTTGTCCCAAATTCAATTCATCTTCTCCAATATGTCCCTCCCCACATTTCTTAGACTAAGTTGTAGAGTTTCTGCTGCTTGGCACCACCCATTTGGCAGGGAAGCATTCCGAGTGCTCTGGGCTTCCTTAGTAGTGGCACCACAGCTATGTGTCCAAACCTCCCTGGAGACACCCACTTAAGAAAATCAGGAATAATTCATAGGACTAACAAGACCTATGCAATTGCCTTTGGGCTGTTAGCAGGCTTGCAGTCTGGCTGAGATGATGATGAGGCACCAACTGTATGAACAGGAATCTCTCTAAGGGGATTAGAAATGCTACAGGCACAATTGCACTGCTGCAATCATAAAAATAATCCATCTAGCTCCCAGGGGTGGGCAACTTGTGGTCTTTCAGATGTTTTGGACTACAACTCCCATCTTCCTCCAACCATCCATCACCCTGGCTAAGGTTGATGGGAGTTGTAGGCCAAACATCTGGAGGACCATAATTTACCCACCCCTGCCCTACAGGCATGATCACACTGCTGTGATCATGAAAATCATGCCAGTCACCTATCTGGCTCCCATGTGGAGACACCAGTTCATATATCTGGCCCCTGCATACTAACTCAGCCAGGAATCCATCCTTCTGACTTCTCTACAAGATCTTGATGGTGATTGCATGGGTGCCACTGGCTATTGGACTGCCCCACAGATAACTGTTCTATTAACAGAACTAAATAACTATTACTGTTCTCTAATGCCATTAAAATGTTGAAATGCCGTGCATACATACCATGATCTGTTGCTTTTTGTTGCTATTGGCATTTAATTGTTTTTAGGCTGTGTCTTTTTAGAGCATTTTCTATTATTATGGATGCATGGCTGTACATGAGAAGGTATTTAACCAATCTGATGGAATGAATGAATGAATGAATGAATGAATGAATAAATAATAAATAAATAAATAAATAATTAAATAAGGCTTAAAAAAATATAACTAGGACCAGGCCCTTGTATGGATAGAATAAAATGGAATATGTCCATTTAAAACAAAGGGTGTTGCTCTCTATTCCCCGCCCCCAACTTTCCTATGCCATCTTCACTGGCTATAAGTGAAGCACTGCACATAAGGAGATGATCTCCTAGCCCTGGTTGTAGATTTTTGCAATAATTGTTCATTACCAGCCTCCACTGCTTGGCAGCTTATGTGTTGTTGTTTTCCTCTGTAGTCCTACATACATATAAAGCAGGGATGCAGAACCTCAGGACTGGGGGCCAAATCCTGCTCTCCAGGAGTCTCAGTCCATCCCTCTGGGGTTCTCCAGAAGGCTGCACGCCTTTATCCTGGCCTCACCCCCTTTCCTCCAACCACTGATCAATTGGTGGTTTCCCAGCTTTTGTGCAGTTTCCACCCCTACTCAAAGGTGGAAAGGCCACTCCTGAGGCTTAAGTACTGGCACTAAGAGCTTTAAGTTAAAATACGCTGGCATTTTTCACTCTTTTAGTCCTGCCCCCTTTGCCTTTGGCCCTGCCCACCTCTGAAATGGAATTTGGCCCTCGGGCTGAAAGAAGTTCAACACCCCTGATATAAAGGAAGCCTACATTATGCTTCATTGTCTTAGCTGTGGATTTGTTTTCTTAAAAAAAAAAAGAAGTCGCTAAAGGTTGTAATCCTAACTCTTCCACACCATCAAAAAACAGCAACAACCCATCCATTATAAATTTAAAAAAAGAAGGGAGAATAGGCTGAAAGACTAACATTTAATACCCATTACAAATTGTTAGCATGCATGAGTAAATAGTAGGAGCGGAGGGAACATTTCTTTAGCTGCTAAAGAAATGGTCCATCCACTGATACTATTTACCTCGTGCTAACAATTTGTAATTGGTATAATTGGCAAGAAGATTGTGCAATCACTCCCTTGTACTGCCATGGAGTTGTGGAGCTCTTCTCCCTGCAGGATGCCTTAGAATAAGGAGGCTGCTGGTAGCAGGAACAGACAAGGATTTCTGCCCTGCCTCTATTAGTTATAATGAACAGGTATGAAGGAACAGGTGGTAGATTGTGTGATGCTCCACAACGTCAATTACAATCTAAATGGGATACTCATAATTGCAGGAAACAGTTCTTTGGACTTTCCTGGCTAATTTCATGAGGAAAGGGGGAGGAGGGGAGGAGAGAAGAAATGGACACTATTTCATTCATATTGCCCAGCATAGCTGAAGGCTACAAATCTACCTCCTATTGACTTTAATGGAAAATGACACATTGACATTAATGGAGCTCAGTTCCAACCAAAGGGCCTTCACCACTGTTCAAGTGTTAGAAGGCTGCAGTTTTAACTTTTAGTTTGGATTACACATTGTTGTCATATAAGTACAGTTTTGGGAACGTTAGTGGTGTGTATTTTCCTTTCTTTTCCTTTTTTTGTTTAAATGGCATGTTTTTTCTTCTCCTCAATCTCCTTTAGAATCACAGAAGGAGTTCGCTTGCAAATCTTTTAATAAGGCAATTACATGCAGACAAAGATTAGATCTTGTGGTACAATAGATTTTTGCTTTCCTTTACTCTGGATCTTTTTTGATATTTCACTGTCACTAGACAAAAACTCTGAATAGTAATGTGACAAGTCTATTCAGGAGGCAACAATATGAATTTTCCTAATTGCGCTCACTTGTGTACCATACAGACTGTCACTTAATTTTGTGTGTGCTTGTTCTGGGGGGAAAATGGAAAGAAAATACTATTTCGAGTTACCAAAAAGTGCTGTTGAACCACTGCAGTGTACATTTTTGTATTTAGCAAGCAAAAAATGTTGAGCTCTTATTTAATCTTTCCCCCCTCTATCAATACCTGTCTTATCTCTTGATTCCAAATGCCAATCTTAATTTAGTCACAAATTGTCTTAGTTGGGGTGCTAACTGAAATTACTGATAAGAAAACTGGAAATTGTGATAAGAAGGCTCACTTTTGCAAGATTGTAGAGTTCAGTTTTACAGTCAATATATCAGATTAAGAGCCATCTTAGAAAATGTAATATGGTGGCCACATAAAAATGGCGGCCTTATCGTTGCTGTTGGTTTGTATTTAAACCTTTCTATATCTTATGAGAATGATGGGTTTTTTGAAGTTGTTGAAAACATTCAAATATGTTTGAGTAAACAGAAGTTGGTTTATTTATATTTACATAATTATTTTAATGTAATTTGTTATATTTCTACACACAAAATTGATTAAACAAGTAGATTGTATAATAGAAACATAAACAAATAAATAAATAAATAAATAAAGCATTTACAGTGCAATCCTATGCATGGCCGTTTGGAAGTAAGCCCCATTGAGTTCAATGGGACTTGCTCCCAGGTAAATGTGTATAGGATTGCAGCCTCAAAAGTCTTTTGATTATAGAAGAATACTTGGTAAGTAGCATCATTTCTGACTTGTTAGTGAGCAGGGACCCCATTGCTGAAGATTTCAAGGGGAAAGGACTGATTCTTGCATTTGAAGGATTGTTCCGTATCCATGTCATGAGAATAGTTGAACATCTGTTTTCAGGTACTTCATGGTAATATTTATGGTATATTGCTCTTCTTCTTGGTTGTGTACTGAACAGTCACAAATATGTGGTTCCAATAAGGTTTAGCTCTTGTTAACGAGTGGCTTACGCTGGCTCAGCTTGTCTGAGCATGGAAAGCTAAGCAGGGTCAGGCCTGGTTATTACTTGGATGGGAGACCCCTCCTCTAGTTTCCTGCACTGAGCAGGGGGTTGGACTCGATAGCCTTGTAGGCTCCTTCCAACTCTATGATCTATGAAATCTATGAAGTTGTTCCTTAACAATTTAGTTTTACTGATTTTATTTTTTTGTGCCAGTCCTCTCCACAGGAACTATAGTCTCAATAATCCTGCTATCAATAAATACAAGGACTTGATTGTTTCTATGAATGGATTGTCAAACTCTCTGACACCTCAGTGCATGCACTTCATTTTTTTGCAATGAATTTAACTTGGAATGCCATGTATTGTTCATGGAGATGATGGGAGTTGTTCTCTGTTACTGAAGTAAAGTCTACAGTCAAACCTCAATTAGTCAACGTATCTTTGGACTGCCTTAAGAAACTACCTTATACCCTTGGTCCATCTAGCCCAGTACTGTTGGCACTGACTGGAAGCAACTGTCCAGTGTTCCAGGTAGGATTCTTTCCTAGCCTTACCTGGAGATGCTGGAAACTGAACCTGGGACCTTCTGCCGGCAAATCATGTGCCCTAGTACTGACCTATGGCTCCTCCAGTGGACTACCAACTATCCACTGTCTCAGTGCTGAAGGAATATCTGGCAGTTCATTTTTTAATTTAATTTAATTTATTATATTTATACCCCACCTTTTTTCCTGCAAGGAACCCAAGGCAGCTTACATAGTCCCCCTCCTCTCCATTTTATCCTCACAACAACCCTGTGAGGTAGGTTAGGCTGAGAGTCAGTGACTGGCCCAAAGTCACCCAGTGAGTTTCATGGCCGAGCGGGGACTAGAACCCGGATCTCCTGAGTCCCAGTCCAACACTCTCACCACTACGCCACACTGGCTCATGGTCACCTTTGACTGTTTTGTTCATGTGTTTGGAACTAAGATTTCACCGAGAAGAGGAAACTTGTTTTATGAACAATAAACTGCTCAGAATTGAATGCACTATGGATATCTGGCAACTTGGTCTCTGTTTCCTCCTGTTCATAGTGATGGTGGTCAACGGGGGGGGGGGGACATGGGGTTATCTCCTTCTGAATGTCATGACAAAGGAAATAATTACCTTCTCTGAGCAAACAGATGATAAGAGAACTTCCAGGTTCAGGCATGTCATTCAGTACTTGAAGATGGGCTTTCCTGAGATAGCATGGAACAAACTTAATTTTTCTCATAATTCAAACTCAATTGTCACATCATCTTCTTTATAAGCTTTATTCAAAAATGTGTACAGTGTCATCAAATCACCATAAGAACATAAGAAGAACTCTGTGGAATCAGACCAAAAGCCTAACTCATTGAGCATCATGTTTCCCACACTGGCCACAGATGTCTATGGGAAGCCAAGCAGCAGGACATGAGGAAAATAGCTTTCCCCCCCCACTTCCCAGCAACTGTTATTCAGAAGCATGCTGCCTGTGATCCTAGAAGTAGCATATAACCATCATGACAAGTAGCCTTGGATAGCCTTATCTTCCATGAACTTGGCTAATCACCTTTTGAAGCCATCAGAGTTGGTGTGATGTGGCCATCATCACATCTTGTGGTAGTTAAATTCAATGCCTTTGTGTGAAAAAGTACTTTTTGTCTGTCCTCCTGAATCTTTTACCGATCAGCTTCGTTAGATGATCCCAGGTTCTAGTATTATTAGTGAAGGAGAAAAAAATACTTTGGAAATACATTTGTCATTTTGTTGTTCAGTTGCATACTTCAGCACTTCTTCAGTTCTTCAGTAAGATTAAACAGTGAATTGCATGGCAAATCTGAACATTGCTAGAAATATATTCCAGCAATGTTCAGATTTGCAATGATTTGTTCAGATTTTATTATATGTGTGTCTGATCACATCAAACAGCTTGTTGAAGCTGATTGCTGTTCATGAACTTCCTCTTCTGCCTGTTTTCTTATTTCTAGCTAAACAGAATTGGACTGCAATGCATATTTTTGTGCTACTTGGCTTTTCATTGGATAAATGATTCCCACCCCCCGCATTCCACTTCATAAAGAGTTCTGCAAATCAATATATCTTGGTAGCACATCAATATTTTTGTATTCTCAGATATGGTTGGCCAAGGTTACATAGCTTTGCATGACACATCATTAATGTTATTTGCAGGGCAGCACAAATAATTATCTTTTTGATTTTGACATAAGATGCGTTATCACAGCCCACTCCCAGAGAGGATCCTTTCACCAGTTTAAAACATTTTTGGTGTCTTTGGCATTATGTCATTCAATTTCAGGGCATTATGACATTGACTTGTACGCCCAAATAGAAAATATGAAAATTAGATACGAATAATAGAATATGTGTTTTAAATGTGAATTTATAAATTAAACATAGTTTTAAAGTATTTTAATGTTCACAAGCGGAATCATTGACCTAAATCCAGCCTCCCAGAAACAACAACACACATATTCCTGTAAATATGAAAAACAACAAGGTGGTAGCTAGCTATTTTCATGTAGCCACCATTTTGGAACCTGCACATTTTCAAAGATGGCTCCAATCTGAAATGTACTATAATATCGATATCTACAATCCTGAAAAAGTAGATGTTCTTATCATAACTTGTAGTTGTTGTATTTTAATCATCTAGCACTTCACTATTTAGTATTTTAAAATAAGAACAGAGAGGGATGGATAAAAGGTAAACTTTGAAAGAAAACATTAATCATTCACCATGGGAATCAGGACACCTGTAGCAAGGTTCCCATCACTTGATAGGAATGTCAGTTTTTCAACTAGTCCATAGTCCTGGATCAGTGGGCACATCTGGAATTTTGAGAGAGTGTCATGAGCACTCCCACACAATTCTGCCATGTGGGGGGGCATGGCTTGTCACAAAACACTCATTTCAAACAAGGCTTTCTGGTGAGACCAAAAGGAAAGTAACTTGCCCAAGAACCTAGGAACAAGACAGAGGCAGGGTCTGAGCTCCAAAACACAAAACCAATCTTTTGAGCCCATATAAAAATGGTGCTGGACAATAGCACTTTGCTTTGCAGTATGTGTCTCAGTTAAATAATAATAATAAAACTTAAGAAATAAACTAAAAAATAGGAAGGGCAGGGAGCCTGGTGGGCATCAATAGAGATGTCTGCAGGCTCATTGATGTCCATGGGCACTACATTGGTCACCCCAGCTAGGAGGGATACTCACATAGTCAAGCACCCCTGCTTGGAATTCTTATCTCAACCCTAGCAAAGACCAAGTTTCAATACCCTTTCTCTGCTTGTACTAATAATTCATCTCAAAGATATATTCAGGAGAAAGCGAAGCTTTTTATGCCATGCAGTAGAAGGCTAGGCAGGACATATACTCTTCCTTTCCCTAATACAGGGCTCTCCAACCTTGGCTCTCCAGATGTTGCTGGCCTACAACTCCCAGCATACCCAGCCAGCATGGCTAATGGGAAGGGATGCTGGGAGCTGTAGTCTAGCAACATCTGGGGACCCAAGGTTGGAGAGCCCTGCCCTAATATCTTAACTGCTGATCTCATTCCTACTTTTAAAAGTTCCATCCAGACAACAATGAAAGCTAGTCACAGTCAGCAGGTTTTTGCTGTGGAAAGGAGGCTTTACTGATTAAAAAGTTCTTCTTACCTGCAGTGTGTTTCTGGCCCAATCCCAACTGCCAAGGCCTTATTTACTTCTGAAAGAAGACAGGAGAGTCCCTTTCCTAGCAGCAGGAGGCTCACCTGGCTCCATTAAAGTGGAAAGGAAATCAGTTTCTTCATGATTATTATTTTTTTTCCAGTATTCAGCTACAGATGTCTGATGCTATCAATCCAAATGTATCAGATCTGGCACCATCATTTTTTCCTCAACAGATGGGAGGATTTTTGTAGAACTTCAATGAGCTTTGAATCCAACTCTGATTCAGAGATGTTCAGTTTGTGTGTGTGCTGATTTCAGGGAACACTGTCAACAGTAATGTGTCTCCACTGGACTCCTGGTGCATCTGCCACAAAGCATTTGCATGTTGCAGGGGACTAGGGGGAGTATGTCTTAGTGTGCATGCTCAGTTCCAATGCAGGACACTGGTCAGGCTCCACTGTGACCTTTCCTCATAGGGATGTTGCTCCAGCCCCTTGATCATTTTGGTTACCCTTTTCTGCACCTTTTCCAGCTCTCCTTTTTGAGCTGTGGAGACTAGAACTGTACATAGTTATGATGGCTATAGATTTCCTCCAGTAACAAGAGGCAGCATGCCTCTAATTCCAGTTGCTGAGGAACATGAGCTGGAGGGTGTTATTGCATTAATGTCCTATTGTGAGCATTCCCACAGGGAATGCTTATCAAATTTGCAGATGACACAAAGTTGGGTGGAACGGCTAATACTCTGGAAGACAGAAAAAAAATTCAAAGCGCTCTCGATAGGCTGGAGCGCTGGGCCGAAAACACCAGAATGAGATTTAATAGGGATAAATGCCAAGTGCTGCACCTAGGGAAAGGAAACCAAATGCAGAGTTACAGAATGGGGGACACTTGGCTCAACAATACCACAAGTGAGAAGGATCTTGGAATTGTGGTAGATCACAAACTGAATATGAGCCAGCAATGCGATGTGGCTGCAAAGAAGGCAAATGCTATTTTGGGCTGCATTAATAGAAGTATAGCTTCCAAATCATGTGAAGTGATCATTCCCCTTTACTCAGCACTGGTTAGGCCTCATCTTGAGTACTGCCTCCAGTTCTGGGCACCACACTTTAAGAAGGACGTAGACAAACTGGAGAGGGTTCAGAGGAGGGCAACAAGGATGATAAAGGGACTGGAAACAAGGCCCTACGAGGAGAGACTGAAAGAACTGGGCATGTTTAGCCTTCAGAAGAGGAGACGGAGGGGAGATATGATCGCACTCTTCCAGTACTTTAAGGGTTGTCACATAGAGGAGGGCCAGGATCTCTTCTCGATCTCGATCATCCCAGTTTGCAGGACACGGAATAATGGGCTCAAGTTACAGGAACCTAGATTCCACCTAAACATCAGAAAAAATTTCCTGACTGTCAGAGCAATAAGACAATGGAACCAACCAACTACCTAGGGAGGTGGTGGGCTCTCCCAATCTGGAGGCATTCAAGGTGCAGCTGGACAGCCATCTGTCAGGGATGCTTTGACCTGGATTCCTGCATTGAGCAGGGGGTTGGACTTGATGGCCTTGTAGGCCCCTTCCAACTCTACTTTTCTATGATTCTATGATTCCCATAGACATCTGGTTGGCCACTGTGAAAACAGAATGCTCGACTAGATAGGCCTCTGGTCTGATCAGCTCTGCGTGTGTTCTTATGCCTATCACTTAGGCAAGGCCCTAAAACACACCTGACCTAACCTTCCCTTGCCTTCAGTTGCACATTGAAGGTAACATCCACATATATAAGCCCCAGAGGAACCAGGAAATGCAGAGACAGTCTTTGATAAGTTATATTATCAAATAAGTCTTTTGCTTTGTGTTTCCCCAGTGCGTTGTAAGGAATACATTGTTGTGTTATTAGAAGAAGTCAAGTATGTTGCTGTTCTCACATATGCAGCAGGTCCAAAGTAGAATTCCTCAGGTCCATCCAAGCTAAAACATTGTTACAGTAACTTCACACCCCTCAACACTGGGCTAAGATAGAGAAGATGTGTGTTTCCTGAAGAGCAAGCAGGATTTATATTGGGTTCTTAAACCATGGGAAAGCTGCTTTATTCTTGCACATTTCATAAACAAACATGTAAATGCAAGGAAGGCATGTCTACAAGCTTAAATTCATGTTGATGAGAAAGGTTTCTGAGGATACAACTACACAATTGATTACTTCATCTAGGAAAATGACCCAATAACATGACTTTTGAAAAAGAACATTATTGGCAGTTTCCAAGTGGTCATTAATATATTTTTCAGGTGACGATCCCTAGCAAGTATGTGAGAGAATGCATATATTTCATAGATTTCATTTCATAGATCATAGAGTTGGAAGGAGCCTACAAGGCTATCGAGTCCAACCCCCTGCTCAATGCAGGAAACTAGAGGAGGGGTCTCCCATCCAAGTAACAACCAGGCTTGACCCTGCTTAGCTTTCCACACTCTATATGTCTCAGTATGAAATAGAACAAAGTCAAACAGGTAGTGACAGCAAAACTGAAGGTGCCCCAGCAACTTTAGTGGAAGAGAGTTGAACTCTGTTGAATAGATGAGCGGACAGCATATCATGCACAGTTTTGTGGGTTGCTACAAGTTATTAGTGTCTCAACCGTTTTCAGTACCTCTGCTTCCCCCCTTAAATTTAAACAATGTAAGGGAAGTATGTACATGCTATTTTATTCCAATAAAAATGATTACATACTAATATAACTTTTAAATCACATTAAGTGTGCTTGAATTTTGCCCCTCAAATATTTCAGGTCAAATACTTGTGGTGTATTGGGACCAAAAATTAAGATGTGGTACTTTGTTTTAGTTGTGTTTATTAAATACAAGTGAAATAAACATAAAATTGGATCATTCTCTAGGGCGCCATAAACGTTTCTGATGCAAACTGAAAATTTTCCAATGCAAATTACTAATTTGCTAATTTGCATCAGAAAATTTTCCATTTCAACATTTTCTAGAAAGCCCACATTAAGTGGTAGGCTCTGAGGTGAGGGCATTATAAGGCCTGGTGGATCAGCTGAATGCATACTCAATCAGGCTGGTACTACAGCCTAGAGACAGCACCCTCAAAGCACAGATCTCAGTCCACCAGGCTTGTAATGGAAACAGAACGCCAGTGGCACAGGAAGGGAGGTGCCAGAGCCCCAACACTAAGAATATAAGAAGAGCCCTGCTGGATCAGAGCCAGGGTCCACCTAGTCCAGCATTCTGTTCACGCAGTGGCCAGCCAGCTGCCCACGAGAAACCCACAAGCAGGACATGAGTGCAACAGCACCCTCCCGCCCATGTTCTACAGCAGTGTTTTCCAACCTGTGGGTCGCGACCCCCAAGGGGGTTGCAAAGTGTTTTCTGTGGGGTTGCTGTGGTTATTTTTAGTTGTAATTAGTTTTATTGGAAATTTCAATCCCGACTTCTCACAGCTCCCGAGTCCCAATGCTCGCCCCCCCTCCCTTGGTTCATGCCCGCCCAGCTATTGGGCAGCGATGCACCCAGCTCCGCCCATGCCTGCCTTCCCTTCCGTTCATTGGATGCTACGCGCTGCCTCGTGCCGCCCTGCTCCTAGCCTCTGCTCTGTGGTGAAACTAGGAGAGGTGCTGCAGCCTGGGCCCGACAGCGCTTTCCTCTCTCTTCCCTCTCACCTCTCACTCTGTCCCTCCCCTGCCTGTGGCGTTGAGATTGTAGAGGTGGGCATGGACGGAGGCCCACGGAACAGCCAACCAGAGGTCAAATGCGATGCCCAGCCAGTCCAGGAAAGGCAGTCAAGGCGTGTGTGCATGCGCGCATGCAATTCAATAACGGGCAGGAAGGAAGGAGAAGCTGAGCCAAAAACTAACCCAAAGGGTGCAATTTTATGCGGGGAGAAAATCCCATTGCATTCGGTGTGAGACTTGCTTCCAAACAAGTGTCTGGAGCCAGTTCCAGGTTTTGTGGCACTCTCAGCAGTGTGCCCTTGTGGGACATCATCTTCCCCAGTGGGCCCAATCCCAGCTGCTGGCTTGCCAAGGGGGAAAACACAGGTGAAAGAGTATTTAGGCCATCTTTCCCCAGCCTGGTGCCCTCCAGATGAAGGCACGTAATTTGTTTGGTGAAAAACTGCTGACTCGGTTCTGGTGCGCTACGTATCAGTCATATCCAAATGTCACCGTGCTTGCCTTTTCGAGTTCTACTTCCACTTGCCTGCCTCTACTACGTATCTCTGCGGGCGTGGATTTTCAATGCTTCTTCATATCAAAACAAAGGGCAAGAAACAGACTGAATGTTGAGGATGACATGAGGTTGGCTTTAACAAATGCTCAGCCACGAATCATGAAGCTGGTTGCCCAGATGCAAGCAAGCACAACCATCGCATGAAATATTTAGCTTAGAATTATATTCTGACAAATCTTATTTTTAATGTGTTTTCTTTACCCAATTAAAAATGCCTTTTTATGCAAATGTGCCGGGGTGTGTGTCGTGGGTTACTTGGCTATTATAGAAGGGGGTTGTGACTTGAAAAAGGTTGGGAACGACTGCTCTACAGCAACTGGAGTACATAGCACTGGGAGCTCTGGTTCAAGTCCCCCCCCCCCCCCATGCCTTGTACTTGGTATCTTTAATAAAGAGATTACTCAAATAGTGGCTATTTTTGCGATGGCCGTTGCAAAACTGAAACAAAATTGTTTTCACACTCATGCTAATTGTAAGGTGGACACTTACATAGTGTCTTTAAGGGTGCAGTAGATATGAGGGGGGAGCGGCAAAAAGAACAGTCACAATGACAGTGAACACAGGAAGCTGCCTAAAACCGATTATGATTAGTCCATCTGTTTCAGTATTGTCCACACTGGACTGACCTTGGCTCTCTGCAGTTTCAGACAGGAGTCTTTTCCAGCTCTACCTGGAGATGCCAGGGATTGAACCCGGGACCATCTGCATGCAAAGCATGTGCTCTACCATTGAGCTATGGCACTTCCCCTTAATAAAAACAGACAACAGACACATTTAAACCAAACCATCTGCAAAATAGAAGCTTAGCACCAAACTAAACATGACAGCTACAGCCTTGTGTTTCAGAACTGGGTTGTCATGGATTCCCTACAAAATGTGTGGGCACTTAAAGCACAGCATGGGCGGGTAGTGTAACAATGTGAAAGAACTGCCGGATTCGGCCTGAGTGGGTTGTGCTTCTTGGGTGGAACCAGGAAGTGGTTGAGGACAACAGCCACTGCTTCTGGCCTAAGGAGAGAGAGGCCGCAACCTGAGAGGGCTCTGTGGAAAAGTCTTGGTTTAAATAAAACTTAGGTTTGTTTGGAAGGCAGAGTCTGTTTGAGTCTGTGGGATGCAGTGTACCAACTTTGAAACAGTAGGACTTGAACCTTTTCTCCCCAACACACACACTTTCTCCCCTGAAATTGCTTCACCCTAGTTGTTCTTCTGCTTGCTGGTAGTATTACTACTTCTCTGAAGAGGAAGTAATTCTGGGACAAAATATGGCTGGGGAAAAGCAATTTCAGGGGGAAAGGGTCAGTTTTTCACCCTCTCCAATAGTAATATCTTTAGTATTCCTCTATTTGTTATTATATAACAAAAGAGAGTCAGTGTAGTGTAGTGGTTAGTGTGTTAGACTGAACTCGGAAGACCCATTCTAGTCCCCACTCAGCTATGAAGCTCACTGGGTGACTTTGGGCCAGCCACTGACTCTTATCCTAACCTACCTTACAGGGTTGTTGTGAGGATAAAATGGAGAGGAGAACCTTGTAAGCTGCTTGGGTTCCTTGCAAGAGGAAAAAAAGGCAGGAAATAATAATAATAATAATAATAATAATAATAATAATAATAATAATACATAGCTAATGCCCAAAATATGTAAACTTAGGGCACAATCCTTTGTGTGTTTAGAGAGAAAGAAGTCCTATAGCTGCCAGCATTCCCCAGACACCATGGCTATGTCGGGAATTCTCAGAATTACAGGAATTTTTCCTGTCTTAACATGCATAGGATTCCGTCCTTAATCTGAACTATTGACCTGATACAGGTTTTATCAGGGAGTTATATAGATGTCTCTAATTGCACACAAACATGGCATGTAGAAAAAGCAGGAGATTCGGGAAACCTGCCAGTATTGGCATCTGATCTTTGAAAAGAAATAAGCAAATCCCTGGAGCTTTATTACTCTTAAAAAAAAAAAAAAAATCTTAATGAAGGAGAAAATGTGTGTTCTTGTTCTTTCTTTTTTTCTTATTATAATGAAAGCCTTTTGTTTGTTTTAAATAAATAACGCTGGATGCTAGGAAATGAGACCAGAATCTTTACATCTGATCTCTGCTCCATGTATAAGAGTGTTTTTTGTTTTTTTTTTAAATATCTTATAAATATTTAATATAATCAATGGGAACTTCAAAAGGGAAATGCTTGTGTATGTAGAAAAGCTGTCTGTCCATCCTATTAGCCTACCTAGTTCAATAACACTTAAATGTCAAAATGTTCCTTGCTTTTGTATTTTTCCAATACTGGAATCTGCAGTTATCGCAGTGGCAAAGGCCAAACTTGCCCAAAAGGGAAAAAGGAAATGGCTTTCTTCCTTTTATAGTGGTTAATAATGACTGGAGTAATAAATAATAAAAGTTAAGATCAGTTATCAGGTGTGTGGCAAGGACCTTTTAAAATTCTTTTAAATACCTTCTCCTATTTGGATATATCACTACTTTTAATTTATTATGAATATAGGTAAACAAAGCAGCTCTATCTTTCCTGGTATTTACCCTGTTGTAGGCTAATTAGCAAAGCCAGAATTCATACTCATCACCATCGTTATTATTAACAAATAAAAACCTGCAAAATCTCATGGAAATATGTGTGTGTTTGAGCTACATCCTGAGCTTCTTTATAACCCAGACCTGTATCTGCATATCTGGGAGAGGGCCAGGTTGATGTGGCAGTGTGAGACCAGGACCAGGGAGAGACCCCATTTGAAATCCCCATTCAGCAGTGGAACTCCCTGGGTGACCTTGGGCCAATCATTATCTCTCACCCTAACCGACCTCACACGGTGGTTGTGAAGGTAAAATGGGGAAGGGGGAGAAAGTCACATATGACACCTTGAGCTCATTGGAGGAAAGGTGGGATTTTAATGTAATGAATATGAAATAATGTATTGTAATGCACTAAGGGATTTTTGGGCAGCGGAGTTGGTAGAGGAGTCTCTGGAACTGTTTGGCCGCATTGCTCTTATGTCACAGAAGGGCAGCCTAAGGCTTTTCTGAAAGACTGCATACCTTACAGTGTGATCCTATACATGTTTACTCAGAAGTAAGTCCAATTATATTCACTGGGGCTTACTCCCATGTAATAGGAGTGCAACCATAGGGTCAAACTATACTTCATGTTAATTACATAGTATGTAGCCAAGCCCTTTCTTTCCCTTTACTCCTGAGTAAGTCTGTAACTCCTGATTCAGATTGCAACCACTGCACACCAGGAAGGGGGGGGGGGATAAACCTCCCCACCAGCTGTCAAATCCTGCCCCATGTGGGGGTTATTATTTTTTTTTTTAAACCTCCACTGGTGCTGATGGAGGCTTTCCCCCCTTTTTAAACTCCTGCATGGCAGGGATTGGTGAGGTAAACAGCTGGGTGGGGAAAGTTTAATCCTCCACTCCTGATGTGTAGTGGTCCCAATACAAATTGGTGCCAAACACACTTACCTTTGAGTAGATTTTCATAAGATCATAGAGTTGGAAGGCGCCTACAAGGCTATCGAGTCTAACCCCCTGCTCAATGCAGGAAACTAGAGGAGGGGTCTCCCATCCAAGTAACAACCAGGCCTGACCCTGCTTAGCTTTCCACGCTCAGACAAGCTGAGCCAGCGTAAGACACAGGCCTGTATAAAATGAGAGGGCTCAGCTACACACTATGTAATTAACATAATGTATAGTTTACCCTTAGTGACATGCACATTTGAACTACTGCCACATGGGGCAACCTGTGATGACTGCCTGGAAACTACAAATGGCTCAGAATGTGCCTGCTGGAGTATTAGCCAGGGTAGGCTGCTTTCCCCGAGTGAATAAGTAGAAAACTGTATGCATTTAGTTTTCTACTAAGAAATTCTCATTTCTTAGTGCAATTGTTGCCTCACATTTAATTATCTAAATTGTCCACTGGTTGTTCATTTGGGGAGCAAAACCTGGCTTAAGATAGTGTATCAATCCATGAATATGGCCGTTTTCTTCCAGTCTGGCTCTTTTTTAATGTTAATTACTTTTCATGATAGTAGCCATCACTGATTATATGCTGGTCTGAGTAGGGGATGTTAATTTCTTCCACCTCTGTGAAAAGAAAGCATTTGAACTTTTCATTCCTATGGGAAATTATGATGGGATGATAATTGGGCATTGTCTTGAGTATCTTTCATCTTCTGAAGCACTGAAGTCAAAGGCTTATCAACAACTCCTTACTTTTTCTGATGCATTTGTACACATCAGCCTTGATCCAATTGTTCTACAGCCAGCAGCAACCCAGCAGTATAACTGAAGATAGTCCTGCCTAAGTAACAAAGGTTAACTATCAGTTTCCAAAGTATTTAAGGACAATTAAATGCAACCTATTAAAAAGAGAGTAGCCAGACTGCAGCTATGCAGCCAGTCTTTTGGCAGCTGTTTGAGTTGTTGCTGGTTTAACAGCATATCAAGCAAGGCGTCCTCACCAAATCCAGCCCAAGTCAAGTGACCAGGCAGACAAAGGAAGTAGAGATACTGCCCCCTCCAGGCCTGAATCAACTGAGATGATGGCTTTTGCTGATGAATTTGGCAAAACCCTGGAATTTGGCTTGAATACTGTGGTTCCATCAGGTCCAAATCCCAATCTGAAAATACCAGTGGGTATGCCAAAATCTTCCATGCCTCTTATTAAGTATTTCTTACAACTCACATTCCATGAATGAATGTTATTGTATTGCTGATGGCACCAAAGGGATTGCGAGGAGCTCCAAAGGGGTCTCTCCAAGCTGGGGGAGTAGGCATTAAAATGGCAAAATGTGGTTCAGCATTAACTAGTGTAAAGCGATGCACATTTGGGTAAAAAGTCCTATTTTCATGTGCAGATGGGGGTCTGAGCAGGAAACAGATCTTTGTCGTGGATAGCTTGGTGAAAATGTTGACCAGGTCTACATGATCACTGCAGCCCACCATGGCTCATTAGCCACAGTGGGCTTCAACACATGTGGGCACCAGGTTGCTGATTCACCCACTGCCGTGGCTACTTGTGTGGTCTGAACCGAGTGAGGGTGGCTTGTTGGGGTGGTTAACAAATTACCTCACAACCCTACAACATGTCATGAGCTCTATTTAGTTAGAGTTAATTTAGGCTGTCCAACCGGACTTTGGACTCCAATGAGGAATAGCAAGACAACTGGAATGGGTCATAGATTTCATATTATAGAGTTGGAAGGAGCCTACAAGGCTATCGAGTCCAACCCCCTGCTCAATGCAGGAAACTAGAGGAGAGGTCTCCCATCCAAGTAACAACCAGGCCTGATCCTGCTTAGCTTTCCACACTCAGACAAGCTGAGCCAGCGTGAGCCACAGGGTCTTCAAAGATTTTATTACAGCGCTGGTCTGACTCTTCATACAAGAAGAGGCAGCCTCGCCTAAGCGTCACACACACACTTATATACCATGATAAAAAAAAAACTTTCAATACAGGACGTTGCGCGCGCATGCTTATAGAATGTGTATGTGTACTTATCTTGATTGGCTTATCTGCCTGTTGCGAGGCAAGCTCTCTGTAGTTGTCTTCTAAGGGACTTTCTACTTGGCTTTCTACATGCAAGGCCCTTGATTGGCTCGAGGCCTGTTGCCAAGCAAGCTGACTAATTTTGGTCCGCTAGGGACTTTCCAGGAGACTTCCTCTGGGCGCCATCTTGCGATTTCTGCCCAGGGTGTAGCCTTTTTTTGGCAGATAAGGACCTTATTTATAACAAACAGGCCATGGGTTCTGAGTGGTTTGTTAACCACCCCAAGGAGCCATCCTTGCCAGGTTCAGATGACACAAGAAGCCGCACAGGGAGGGTAATTATGCAAATCAGCTGGCATGTGACTAGTGCATGATGACCTATTACTAGAACTGGGGTCATACAATGAAGATGAATGAGGGGAGATTCAGGACAGATAAAAGCAAGAAATTCTTCACATAGCAAATAGTTAAACTGTGGAATTTGCTAACACAAGTTGTAACCATGGCCATCCGCTCGGACAGCTTTAAAAGGGGATTAGACAAATCCATGAGATTAGGCTATCAATGGCTACTAGTTATGACGTCTATATATCACCTTTAGTATCAGAGGAAGTATGCTTCTCAATACAAGTTGCTCAGGAGCATCAGCAGGAGGGTGCTATTGCCTATTGACTCATGCCCTACTTGTGGGATTCCCATAGGCATCTGGTTGACAACTGTGGGAACAGAAAGCTGGACTAGATAGGCTTTTGGTTTTATCTAGCATGGCTCTTCTTATATTTTTCACATTTACTGCTGCCATGCAGGTCTCCCCCATCCTATATTTGGACCTTTCATTCTTGTGTACCTAGATACAGGACCTTACTTTGATCTCTATTCAATTTCATCTTGTTGGTTTCGGTACAATGTTCCTGCCTGTCAATATAGTTTTGAATCTTGATTCTGTGTTCTTTGGTATTAGCTATCCATTCCAGCTGTGTGCCATCTGCAAATTTAAAAATCATCCCCTCTATGCCCTCATTTAAGTCATTTATAAAAGCGTTGAACAGCACAGGGCCTAAGACAGAGCCCTCCACTCAAAAACTCCCTTCAAGTTGACCCAGAGCCATTAATGAACACTTGTTGGGTACAGTTGCTCAACTGTGGATACACCTCAAGGCATTATCATCCAACCCACATTTTGCCATCTTGTTAACAAGGATATCGGAGACCTTGGTAAATCCTTGTAGTCCCATGATCTACCAAACTAATACCAGAAAAAAAAGGAGATAAGATTGGTCTAGCATAACTTATTCATGATAAACCCATGCTGGTTTCTAGTAATCAATGCATTGTTTTCTAGATGATCACAGACTGACTGCTTAATAATGTGTTCTAAAATTTTACCCACTATTGATGTCGGGCTGACTAGTCCGGGGTTTCCTAGATCCACCTCCCCCCGTCAAGATAGTGGCATTTCCCCATCTCCAGTCTTCCTGCACGATATACTGTTCTCCAAGAATTCTCAAAGGTTACAGGCAGCAGCTCTGAAATAACTTCCACAAGCTGCTTCAGCCCCCTGGGGTGTAATTCATCTGGCCCTTGAACTTAAATGAGTCTTGAACCCATTTAAAGTAGCTAAGTGTTTTCAGGCCGACCCTGGGTTGGAAGTCTCCCTTCCGGGCATCTTTAGATGTCTCCCTGTCCCTGCCAATGTGTTGCTCTCTGAAGACCCCTCAGAGCAAGGTATTGAGGGGAAGGCAGGTGGTGGCAGCAGCTGGCCAGTGGGAAGGGTGGCAGTGGTGGCACATGCTCCTTTCCCACCTGCCCACCCCCATGTGTGGGAGTGGCTGCGCATGCTCCTCCCTTTTTTCTTGCTCCATGCTACCAGCAGTAGCTCTCGCTCCTCTCCCAGCCATGCGACAGCGGTGGCACTGTGTCCTCCCGCCTCAGGTGGTAGGATGTCTTGCACCAGCCCAGCCCCCATTGATCCATTTCTTCCATTGATCACTGTAGTGAAAGTTTTGTCGTTTCGCGCCATCCATGTTTTCCAGTTTGCTGGGTAGACTGGTCTGCAGTATCTTGCCAGGGACAACCTCACTTTTGTTCCTCAGTCCTTCTGTCCTTACTGAGAGGCTTTTGACAGGGTGCCCACTCTCAGATTCATGGATTTCCATACAGGTGTATACATTATTTACATGTAACACTACTGTCCTTCTATGGGGAATCCCAGCCCAGCACTGCCACCAAATGTGAAGAATTTGCTCCCAGCACTACCACCAGCTGTGGGAGGAAAATAGCCTCACCTATGGGAATCTTATTTTTTAATGATGTTTATATTTCAGGGCCTAAAGAAATCCCTCCCACTATAACTCAAGAGGTCCCACAAGTCGACCCTTTCCTACTGCCAACAATTCCCTTAGAATAATTAGAACCTCCTAGTAGCTTGGTATAAGGCACTTAAGCATGAGATGGGCACCAACACTAGAGACAAGGTGAACTATTAAACTAAGGTTTATTAAGGGATATTTTATACATAAGGGAATAGAATGTTGTTCAAATTATAGGATGGGAATGCTTAAATGTACTTAAATTATTTATCCTTGGTTACCATACTTAATAAGAGTCTTCCCTGCTAATAAGCTCTCAATAGCTTTCCCCCCAGATCCAATTTCCTTAAACTCCACCCAAGCCATTCACTCATAATAATAACCAGGAATGGATGCTGTGCGGCAGTCTTCCTCTGCCTTCAGCCCCTCCTGTTGCCTCTGGTTTCTGGACTGATGACACCCTATCAGGGATCACTTGCTGAAGCTTCCTCTGGTCACACACCTTCCCTCGGTGCTGGGCTCTGCTGCCTGCCTGAACTATCGCCACCTCACAGCCCAGCCTCCTGCTCTCCACAGCCACCAGTTCCGGCCTCCAGGTCTCCCTCCAGAAGAATTCTCTCAGACTGTTTTTCTCTTTTCCCAGTTCTGATCATGGCTCCCTTCAGCTAACAACGAGTCTCCACTCTCCACCTGTCCTGTCTCTAGCAGACTTCTCCCTGTCTTTTTATTAACCCCCTGACCAATCATGTCTCCTGCCATAGAACTCCCAACTGCCAATTATTGTTAACCCACCTGACCAATAAAAAAAAAGTTAACTTCTTCCCCTAAATATTTTAAACAGCCCAAAGCCTCCTTTCATAAGCCTCTGTAACCAAGGCAGCCACAGTTGTCTAAGGCTACATACACAGTAACAAAGCTAGGCTTCTGGCCCACTCATATACATTATTATAGCCACGCAAAGTTTTTAAACAACAGAACATAAGCAGTTATATACACAACATTTCTTAACATCTCCCCCTTTCTGTTGGATCTATTCCAGCCTTTCATAACGTGGTGTCCTCCAGATGTTTTGGACTTTTAACTCCAATCAGCCCAACCCAGCATGGCCAATGAGCAGAAATGCTGGGAGTTATAATCCAAAACATCTGGAGGGCACAAGGCTGGGGAAGTCTGAACTAAATGCTGCAGTGCAAATAAAGAGTTCATCCAGAGGGTTTTGTACAGTGTTTGATGGGCAGACAGAAAGGGTGACTGTACACAATTTATTAGCAATTGGTCTTTCTGACAAGTTAAGCTATGTTCCAGTGCAAGGCAAAATTTATTTATTTATTATATTTATACCCCGCCTTTTTTCCTGCAAGGAACCCAAGGTGGCTTACATAATCCTCCTCCTCCTCCTCTCCATTTTATCCTCACAACAACCCTGTGAGGTAGGTTAGGCTGAGAGTCAGTGACTGGCCCAAAGTCACCCAGTGAGTTTCATGACTAAGCGGGGACTAGAACCCGGATCTCCTGAGTCCCAGTCTAACACTCTCACCACTACACCACACTGGCTCTCAGTTTATTTTAAAGCTACTGAATTTCTGTAAACTACACCCTGTTCTTCACAAACATATAGGTATAATGGATATACTAAATGAGAAATCCTATGACATGAATTATTTCAGTGGTCCTTCTATATCACGAAAAGCTTAGCATAGTGTGACACGTGATGAAAGGCAATTGTAGGATACATCTTAGCTAGGTAGTTGCACAATAACTGTCACTTTTCTGGTTAATTTAATTGCATCTATTTGTTCAGTGATAAATTTTGGTGCAGTGGCAATTTCTCTGCTTTGTGGGGGATTGATATTAATTTAGGAGAGGCTATTAAAAGAAAGGCTCCTGAGCAAATAAATGATACTCATTTTGACTCCTAGCCTGGATAGATTTCTCAAAAGGAACAATAAGACTAATGATGTGCTGAATTTTTGTGAGCTTCAGTTTTTGATGTGACAGCTACCATTTCAGGGATGGTGGGGGAACAAAAGGTTCTGCAAAAAAGTCCAAATTTTCCACAATTTTGTGCATTTCTGTGCCCTGTTCATAGCCAATGTTTCCTCAGTCTGCTGCTACTGCTTTGGTACTTTTTTACCCCCTTTGAAATGACTTCTTCAGTTTCTGATCTCATCCAATCAGGGATTACATAGTCAACAACTTTTGGCTACATGATGATATTTCTGAGAGCAAATGAAGCCCTCCTACGGTTCCAACTCTGAAAGGGAGGGCAGGCGACTGGGCCAACACCTCCCATTTTAGCAATTTCATTGCTTGTCAATGGAAGATTTTTAATGCAGCCCTGTTCTAATGTGTGATGCATCTGATATTCATCCCCATTTATGTTCTGTCCCAACTAGTTAACTGTGTACAACACAACTGGGTCAGGGAGCACTGGCCTAGTTTCCTCAGCAATGGGACACACACATTCCCTATCCCTTGCCCCCACTCATTGCAAATAGTCTGGTACCCTTTCACAAAGGGGTGCCAAGGGGGGATTGTTTTCAGGGTGTTGCACATCTACTGGGGTCCTCACCCTAGTACGGCCCCGCCACCATGAACCCTCTGGCTCTGCTGCTCCTTCTCCTTGCTCTTGCTGTGTGTTTGCTCATTCATCCTCTAGCCCAGAGCAGATGAGCAAGTGAGCAGCAACAGCAACAAAGCATAAGGAGTAGTTATTTCTGCTCTCAGCTCGCTAGCTCTCCTCCTGGCAAACGATCAGCTAGCAGCCGTGGCAGTGAAGAGGATGAGGGCCCACTGAGGAGTGCTTGTCAAAGGGCTCCACAAAACCTGGCATTGGCACTGCTTATAAGGAGGGAGCATTCCAAAACATTGGGACCATTGCAGAAAAGACCCTGCTCCTGGTGGACAACATTCTAATTTCTGAATAATTTCATTTATTCATTTTCTAACCTGCCTTAGTTAGACAACACATGGTGACCAACACCCCTTACAGCAGGGGTAGGCAACCTGGTGCCCTCCAGGTGTTTTGGACTACAACTCCCATAAGCCCCAGCAGCATGGCCAATGGCAAGGGATTATGGGGCTTGTAGTCCAAAACATCTTGAGGGTCCCTACCTCATCTTAAAAACATGGCAGTAGGCTTGCCTGTCCTCTTCTCCTGTCCCCAATGTAGCAAACAGGTAGGCTGATAAGATGGCAATCCAATGGCTCTTGTACCGTCAATCACTACACAGAAGAGGAAATGTTAGCATCTGCAGCTTGTCATACAAGAGTGAGAAAGTGATACCTGCTAAAATTCCCTATTCAACACATTGATTAAAAGTTGAGGATCCCTGTCCTCTTATGCCTCCAGTCATGAATGAGACTGCAGTAAACTAGGATTGCTAGGACATCATCCCAATAATGGTGCATCTGTATTTAAATGTTCTAAGACAGGGGTGGGCAGAAAGTAGATCTCTAGATGTTTTGGATTTCAGCTCCCAGCATTCCTGACCATTGGCCATGCTGGCAGGGGCTTCTGGGAGTTGAAGTCCAAAATATCTGGAGATCTTACCTCTGCTCTAAGATACTGAATGACCGTCTTGCTACAGTAGTTGAATTTCAGCCTGGTATGCAGCTATTAAAGGCACAGGAACTCTGTCAGAATAAAAGGTGGCAACTGTACTTCTCCCTCTTTGTTAGGGCAAAGGTTAAGACTGATCTTGATATACTGGAAAGCTATCATTTGTTACACTGCCTTTGTTACAGCTTCTGTAATTTCAAGTTTAGTTTCAGAGCCTTTTCTAATTGGATTCTAAAAAATAAAGCCAAGGTATCATCAAAAACCCATTTTATGCTTTACAATGCTTGCACTGTCTCCATTTTACTTTCAGAAAACTTGTTAATATTAGGCGAGAAAAAGAAGCCGCACCATAACTTTCTGTGAAACAAGGTAACTTATTTCAAAAGAAAACTGAACTGATCAATAAAGCGATTCCCTTTAAATGAAAGTGATTCATGATGCAAGTTAGAGAGTCTCTGCTTCCCATTTCATACCGTATCTGTCTTCAGACTATAATCTACACCAGCCCTCTCCCACCTGGTGTCCTCCGGATGTTTTGGACTACAACTCCCAGCATCCCTGACCATTGACCATGCTCACTAGAACTAATGGGAGTTGAAGTTCACCAGGCTGGGGAAGGCTGATATACACGCAGGCCTTCCCTTATTTATGGGTCCCCACTTTTCTTCCCCCTAGGCAGGGCTCCTGTGTCTTTAATAAGGGAAGGACAGAGATCAGCTCAAAAGATGCAGCTTTCCCAATGTGAATATGGGAAAGACTTTATCCGCGTGATGGCTTTGAACTGAGCTAGGGAATCTGTACTGTAGCCCAGTGTGCTTGCTTCTTTTTATGATGGTGCTCAATAGAACTCTCTTCAGATGATGTTGTGGGTAGAATGAACATGTGTGTGTGTGTTGTGGGTGAAGAGGTATGATGGTGGCTTGTTAGTGCAGCTGGGTTCAGGCTAGGGGTGGGCGAGCTGCCCACCAACCGACTTGCTGGGCACTCAGCAAGCGCTGCTCCAGGCTGCCAGAGAGATGATCATAGGATGAAAAAGACAGGACATTCATGCACACAGTGCAGCTACCTTATAACCCCAAACAAACCCAGCCCATGAGAATTTCCCTGAAATGTTCTCCTTTCAGTTTCTTTTTGAAAGCAATTTGTTTTCTACCAGATTGAATGAGAATGATTTAAAAAAAAAAAAAAAACAACAGAAATTCTTGGCACAGCACTAGCTCCTGTATTTTCACATTTATGTAGATGGGGGAGTCTGGGCCAGCAGAGCTTGTTATTATGCAGTAATCAGAGCCTACCAAAAAGGGTCTCTGTTATAGGAGTTCTGACTTCCTCTGCATCTGGCTTCTCAACCTTCAATTGTTGAACAAAATCTCAGATCTATATACGATCAACCATTGCAGCGACGTGCCTTTCTGTGCCCTTTCCCCTGGCCCATGAATGCCCCCCCCCCTCAAAGAATGATGGCTGACACTGACTCAGGAATGGGTAAGGCAAATTAATCACAGCTCCTACTTTAGTGGTGGCAGGGTAACGTATGCAGATCTTGGAGCCGCAAAGATTGAATGAGGCGACACCTTTCCTTCACCTTCATCACCTTGGGAGTTGGATGGTATATCTTTACCAGGGACAGCCAGCGGCAATTAAGGACAGAATCACATATTTAGATAGTTGGGTCTTAAGAGCTTAAAGGGATTTAAAAATAAATAAATGAAGAAAGCAAGAAAGGAGAGAGGATGAGTCAAGCAGCTGCAATCCCGCAACCTCCTCCTAGTCAAGGCAGAAATGGGACTGAATGATTCCTCTAGCTGCAGCTAAATAACAATCAGAAAGGAAACAGAGCTATCAGTGTCTTGAATGGACACCTCCCCCTTCTCCTGTGGCAAAAATAAATGCAGCGATCCAGGGTCTGCAGCAGAGTATATATACACAAGTTTTGTGTATGGAGTTGGCTGGCTGGGAGAGAGCAGCATTGATTTAACATCTGTAGTCTATAGATGAAAGCTGCAGACTTGGTGTTCCCCTGAGAGTCCACTGTGGTGAACAGCTGATAGTAACCAACAGGGCATGGCAGCTGGGCCCTGTAACGACCCTTCTCCATAGAATGGTAGGATTAGAGGATAAGGCTGAGATAATGGAATTTGTGCCCGCCTGGGCTGATTACTCTGCCTGAGCACCAATACTATTGTGACAGCTGCTTCCTCCCCCCCCCCCACGCACCCTTTTGCTGCTGCTGCACCTCCCCCCTAGCAAACCCCAACCTCCCTCCCTCCTGGAAGCAGCAAATGGTGGGCTGGTCCATCAATTGCACATGTATATTTAGCAGTGACATATTGGCAATTAGAGAAAGAATGAGTCATATTTGTGTATACGCATGGGGAAATAGTTGATGAAATATTTAAGGGCTGTATTTAAGTGCTTAAGAGATGTCCTGATTTAGCAAGTTTTGTTTTTGAAAGGCAATATTTGTTTGTTTATTTATTTATTCATTCCGTCCCGCTGTATAGCTTGAAGGGGTCTCAAGGTAGCTTACAAATAACTGAAGTACCCATCCCCATATAAACTTTGTATGTGAGATACACACGCAAAAATATAGTATACGTATGGGTATAGAGTTTGTAAAATAAATATATTCCCTTAGCATTACATGTGGAGTGGAAATAAGTGCCTGCAGGCTTATTTGGGAGAACATGTAAACTTTCATGAATTTATTGTAACTTTTCTCTGCCAAATATTTACTTTTATATATTTTCATATATGACAAGTGAACTTGCCTGAGACATAAGCAAACAGGATACTGTAACTGAAGTTCAAAGCAGCTCATTCAGAGTTTGATACTTTCAAGCAGTAGAACAGGGCTCTCCAACCTTGGGTTCCCAGATGTTGCTGGACTACAGCTCCCAGAATCCCTTGCCATTAGCCATGCTGGCTGGGTATGCTGGGAGTGTAGGCCAGCAACATCTGGGGACCCAAGGTTGGAGAGCCCTGCAGTAGAAACTTGTCGGATAATATTTTCTGCAAAGGAACTCCTCTTCTAAAGGAGCCTCCTCCAAAACTCAAACATACCACAACTTGTATGTAAATCTAGTTCCTTGCACATTAATGAACATGCCCAGTAACATCTACCAATGGAAAACAGCCATCTTAGGAAAAGCAGAAGTGATGCAATTCGGAGCACAAGCAAACGCTGAAAGCAGCTTTAGCATATCCTGTCCATTATAAGATTTTCTGTCACTTACACTGAGCCTTATTTGCTTCTCCCGGCACTGTTTTCTTCTTCCTCAGGTCTTCCTCATGGAACTTTCAGATGTGGATTTCAGTTCAGTTTTCTACATGTCTTTGTGGAATTCCTTTCAAAAGCCCTCTTGTGGAGGATGTTAAGTTTAGAATGTTCCTGAGAAAATGTCAGATTCTTTTGACTTCCCCTGAAATTCATATAGATATTTTGTCTCACCTTCCACATTTCATTTAGGTGACATTCAGTGGCAGCTTACAGATGTGCAAGATGAGAGAGAAGCCTCAAAATAGTACTGAAAAATGTAGAGAATAAAATAGTAAGTTGCCCAATGTGTTCTGAAAAGACCTTCTTCAGAAGTGCAAGAATTCAGTCTGTTGCATTATTCTAGTAAGACAACATCTTTCAAGCTCTGAACAAAATTATTTGATCATCCCTTGGATATCTACAGATGTTTTGTCCAAACATGGCACCCCCATCCCCATTAATCATAAATGCCACTATGGGTAAAATTTAGTGGCAATTCAAGTTGAAAAGAATGCGGAGTTATTTGCTGTGACAATTTATATTTATTTATTTATTTATTATATTTCTGAATCGCCCATCTGGCTGGTGACCCAGCCACTCTGGGCGATGTACAATATACATAAAAAATACAATATAACAAAATATAAAATACCAGTAAAATCCTAACCCACCCCATATTCCTGCCTGAAAAACCATGTTTTTAATGCATGGCGGAAGCTCATCGAGGAGGGGGCATGGCGGAGGTCACTGGGGAGAGAGTTCCACAACTTGGGGGCCACCACAGAAAAGGCCCTCTTCCTAGTCCCTGTTAGTATTTTGTGTTGATTGGCTGCTCTGGCTGATAGAACAAGGAGAAGGCCATCCATGGCAGATCTTGTTGAGCGGCCTACTTGATGTTGCTTGAGATAAACTGGACTGGAGCCATATAGGGTTTTAAAAGTCAAAACCAACACCTTGAATTTGGCTCGGCAAGCAACTGGTAACCAGTGCAGCTCCTTATGCACCGGAGTGATGTGATCATGCCAGCGGCTGCCTTTAACCAGGCGAGCCGCTGCATTCTGTACCAGTTGTAACTTCCAAACCATCTTCCAGGGTAACCCCACATAGAGCGCATTACAGTAGTCTAAGCGAGAGGAGACCAAAGCATGAACCACTGATGGGAGCAGGTGACTAGGAAGGTAGGGGCGCAGCTGCCGTATCAGATGGAGTTGGTACAGCGCCGCCCGGCTCACAGCTGCCACCTGAGCCTCCATGGACAGCTGGGAGTCTAGAATGACCCCCAAGCTGCAGACCTGGTCCTTCAGGGGAAGATGTACCCCATTCAGCACCAGGTCAACATCCCCTAACCTCCCCTTGTCTCCCATCAGAAGTACCTCGGTTTTGTTTTGTCAATTTTTCATGAGACCTGATCCTATGCAGTTAATTTTGAAGTAAGTCCTACTGTGTACAGTGAGGCTTATTCCCAGATAAGTGTGCAGAGGACACGGGGTGTGGGGTGAGGGTGGTGGTTTACCCCACCCCCTGTTCCTGGAGCAGCACAGTCCAAATCCAAGTCAGGGCAAGGCATGCTTACACAAAGGTAAATAAAACTAGCTGAATGGTTAGTTTGGCCCTCAGTAAGTAAGCTCCACAGAGTTTATTTATTTATTTACATTTTTATCATGCACTTCTTGAAGGGTGCAATGCTATGTCTGCTGGATGCTGTCTAGATGGCCATAGGATAGGTCAGAGGCCCAGCTCCAACTTCGGAAATGCGTTCCGAGGTTGGAGCTGGGACTCTGACCATGCCATGGAACACCCTCCCTTCACCCTCACAGCTGGTGTGGTTCTTTCTGTGCCAGCTGCAGCTCCGAAGTCGTAAGTGCAACTTCAGAGCTGGTGCTGGAGGGGGGAGGGGAGGAGTGAGGAGGAATCCCAGTGGGGCCTTGGCCCCTCCTCCTCATGAGCAGGTGCAAAAGGCATAGATGGCCAAAATCAGCTATCTATTTCTTTTGCAGGACAAGGGAAGCACACAGGCAATCCTTGCCTCTGCATTCCTCCCACGCTCGATTGGATGCCCATAATCCTCTGAGAGCGGAGCCTTTGGGCAGCCACATTGGATGGCGCCAAAAGTGGCTTTAAAATGTCAATTACAATATAAAAAACAGATAGGCAGCAGACGATAGGCAGCAGGAAAAAACACAAAAACCAGCGGAATAAAAAGATAGAAAATATAAGCAGCCATTAAAAACAATTTGAGCAGACAGCTTCTAGCACGTTAAGGCAACTGAGTAACAGAACTTAAAAGAAAACCCAACTCACAGGCCTTGGGTTAGGGGTTAGCACAGTTGCTGAGGGCCAAAACCTCCAGGAAGTCCACCACTGACCCTATCTGTTGCCTACAACCACATGGGCCTGGTGCTTCTCTCAGCACTGGTGCTTGGGTGGCCGTGGCTGGTACTCACCATTTAACTCCCCCACAATGCCTCCAGGGCCCTGACATAGTGTCACTCTAGAGCAGTGGTGGTACACGGGGGCTATTATGGTGATTTGTGGCTGCTGCTACTACAGTCGCCTGCCACCATCAAGGTAAGGGTAGGGGGTGGCATTGCCATTGAGGAAGAGGGTGATGCCCCTGTGGGAGGCCACGGGGGGGAGGCAAGGGCACCACTAAACCTGGCACCAGACCTGCCCCCTTATGGCCCAAAAGCTTTCCTAAAAAGGAAGTTTTTAACAACCTGACGGAAGGCCATTAAACAAACCTCCCTCACTGAGAAGGCCTCCTCTCTAGCACCACCTAAGCATACTTCTGGGGCCATTGGTACACATAGGAGGATGTGTACTGAAGATCTGAATAGATGAGCAGGTTCATACTGGGGGAAGACAGTCCTTTGGATATCCTGGTCCCATACCATGATGGTTTTAAGGGGAGGCTGGTGGTGACTCCTATTTCGGTGGAGCTCCTTTTCCATTGCAGGTTTTGCAGGTTGTATTTGGAGCTTCATAGGAGCTACCCACGGTGCTGAACTCCATCCCCCAAACAGGTTCACCACCATGGAGCACTTTGACTTGGGCCCCCAAATGTACTGGCAACCAGTGCAGTTGTTTCAATAAGGGAGTCACATGTTCCCAATATGTGGCTCCCACTAACAACCTGGCTACTCTAGTGTGGGCTGTGTGGCGCAGCTGTTGTTTCTGGATACTTTGCATAGGCAGCCCTATGTAGAGTGCATTGCAGTGATCCAGATGTGGTGCAACTAAGCATGTGTCACCGTGGGTAGATCTATAGCTTGAACAAGGGTGGCCATGTGTCTTCTTTTACAGAGGCCAGTCCTTTATCTGAAAGGCTTCCAGAGGACTGCCCTGTATTTGAAGGGCTGTTGTGTTCAGTTCCATTTTAAAGATAAAGAACCATAAGAACTGTTGCCCATCAACAGTTAGTACCTGGACAGCAGACTGAACAGGCAGGCACACAGGTCACCTGGTCAGTCTTCTGCACTGTGATGAGACATACTGTTTCTATTTAAATTGCAACAATTTGTTCAAAATTTGCATCTAGCAAATGCAAATTCTATACAAAATGGTGTCCTCTTTCTCGCAAATCATTAGTGGCCACCCTTGGCATAGCTGGTTCACCAGACTCAGCTGTGCAAAGATGCACTTGGCTACAGCTGGCACCTGAATGTCTGGGGTCAAGGCTGAGTCCAGAAGAACCCCCAGACTATGGCCCTGTGTTTTTTGCTGAATTATTCTGGGACATTAAGAAGTTTTGTGCATCTTTCTTCTTACCAGTTTCCATTGCATGTTTATATTTATTGCCGAGTGTGTCCAAGTTCTACAAAATGTTTCTGAATCACATGAATCAGAGACTAAATGTCTTTGGCATTCAGCAGTTGTTGTTGTTTTTTCTCATTAAGGATTTATAAGTTTGCAAATATGTGCTGTGTCACAGTACCTTGCTTTTGATACTCAATGTTTATTTTCAAGGGGAGATGATCAAATATAGCATTAACGTTTTTTGTTATTATCATCCTTGCACAAAGAATGTTCTGCCCTTCCATTTCTTCTTTTGCCTTTTTTTTTTTTGGCTTTAAAAATGAATTTGACATTTTAGAAACTGTAAGATCTTGATTTAACTGCAAGCTAAGTCTTTGGCTACACGTGGACATCTTTTCAGATTTAATTAATTCTTTTCCCTGACATTTTTCTCATCATGAGGTAAATTTGTTTGTGGTGCTTAACCTTTAAGAATTATATCTGGTTCCTCAGGAGTCATGCAGTGGTCAAAAGTGTCTGGATAAAACAACATGTGAACTCCATCTTGACTTGGTGTTCTGAAGATGACTTCTTCTTTCTCCTGCTCCCACATTGTCTGTTATTTTATTCCATTTTTTGCATTACTGGTATTGGAGAACTGGCATTGGAGCTATCTCCCATGTATCACAGGGAAAGACAACCCATCTGTAGCAGAGCTGATATTAGTGGGTGATTTCTAGCAACCACCATTTTATTATCTTAAATGTCTTGGACACCGCATCATTCTGGGGCATTCTGGAAAAAAATGGCAGCATACAAAAATGGTGACCCCATTGGTAGCTGCCATTTTCTCACCAAGAATGCCCTATAGCAATGCAGTGTCTGGAACATCTGGGGACAAAATAGTGGCCATCAGGAGGCATCCACTGAGGGGGCCTCCATTGTCATCAGAGACAGGTAACACACTCCCACCACCTCCAAAATGAATGCGTAAAAATGAGATAATTAATAACATATCCATTGAGTGTACACTCAGTACAAATGGATATGTTATTCATTATCTCATTTTGGACTGAATGAAAATTGAACTGAATGCACACCTGTAGCACAGAATTGGAGAATTATTGGTGCAGAGATACAAGGGAGATAAAGTCATTTCTTCTATTGGTTAACGCTGTGGCATAGAAGCTCCATTCATGAGCTGAGAGGTCCCTGGTTCAGATCTCAGCTCAGTCATGAACCATAGTGGTCTTAGGGAAGCAGCTGTTCTCCCAGCCGCGACCCAACTGCCACTATTTGGCAGTGATGGGGACTCGGACTCGAGGACTCGACTCGTGAGTCGGACTGAGTCCCCCCTCTGACTCGAGTCAGACTCGAGTCCCAATATTTTTAATGGGACTCGAGACTCGACTCGGGACTCGAGACCCAGGACTCGACTTGGGACTCAAGACCAAGGACTTGACTCGGGACTCAAGACCAAGGACTCGACTCGACACTCGTGTTCCAAAATCGTGTTCCTCAAATGCAACATGGATAGGTTTTAGGAAGTACAGCAAGTTTATTTTTTAAAATAATTTTCCTAAAATGCAACCTTTCAGACGTTTTGGGTTTGGCTGCCTCTGCCTGCCTGTTCGGGGTTCCCTGCCTCCTCTGCCTGCCTGGCCTCTTCTTAACCAGTTCCACAGTTTGAAATGTCCAAGACAAAGGCCTCTGCCTGCCTGCTTTGGGGTTCCCGGCCTCCTCTGCTTGCCTGGTCTCTTCTTAACCAGTTCCACAGTTTGAATTGTCCAAGACAAAGGCCTCTGCCTGCCTGCTTTGGGGGTCCCTGCCTCCTCTGCCTGTCTGGTTATTTTGGGTTTGTCTGCCTGGTCTGTTCTTGCCAAAATCAGTTGCAGAGTTTTGAAATAAAAAGGCACACTTGTGCCTAAAATTTATTTAAGCCACACATCTGAAGTAGCTTTATTTTGTTGGGAAACCCCCCCACTGATTTTAATAGGGACTCGTGGAGTCAGCTTTGGGAGTGACTCATGACTCGTGACTCGTGAGTCACCATTTTGGACCAGAGACTCAGACTCGGACTTGAGACTCGGGTCCAAAGACTCGTGACTCAACTCGTGACTCGAAACCAAGGACTCTTCAACATCCCTGCTATTTGCAACATGAAGAAAACAGTATTTATTTATTGCATTTATATCCTGTGCTTCCATGAAGGAGCCCAATGCAGCATAGAGAAGCATTTTTGTTACTCACTTTAATCCTCACAACACCGCCTGTGATGCAGGTTAGGTTGACAAAAATTGCCCTAAGGTAATCCAGCAGAGTTGGCAAATCCAGAAATTAAAAATTCTGGTACGTGGGTGAGGTACTTTTAAAAAAAATGAAAGTCCAGTGGGTTTTATGGCTGTGTGGAGTTGAGCTCTAGTCTTCCTGGTATAAGTCAGCTTGCTTTTGACTGCACCATGCGAGGTCTCCCTCAGGGCTTTTGTAAGGATTACTGTGGCAGTTTGAACAGTAGAAACACACAATATGAATGGGTGTTCAGATGATGGTGACGATGATAATGTAAGCTTTCAGTTTACACAAAATCCCAGATTCTGCCTAGACATCAGGAAAAAATTCCTGACTGTTAGAGCAATACACCAATGGAACCAACTACCTAGGGAGGTAGTGGGCTCTACAACACTGGAGGCGTTCAAAGTGTGGCTGGACAGCCATCTGTCAGGGATGCTTTGACTTGGGTTCCTGCATTGAGCAGGGGGTTGGACTCGATGGCCTTGTAACTCTACCATTCTATGATTCTATGATTCTATATATCCCTTATGCCGGGGCAGGCAGTCTTTTTGGCTCAGGGGCATATTTGGCAATATGAGAAACTGTTGTGGGCACCACCACAAAATGGCTGCCATGGGAGGCATGGCTAGTCACAATGAACAGATAACCTGCCCAAGCAACTGTGTACAGACAGTGGTGAGGTCTGAGCCATAACACACTAAAAAATTCCTTTGATCCCACAGTTTTCAGCGCCAACAGAAACCTATTTCATAGAAGGGCATAGCTGCTCTCTCTCTCTCATCTTCATTTCCTAACAATGTCTCTGAGCCCCATCATGTAGCCCAGAGCTGTTCATGGGAAGTGAAGATGGCAACTTGGTGGGCATCAAGACAGGTGTCCAGGGCACATTGGTGCCTGCGGGCACCACATTGCCTACCCCTGTGATGGACCAACTGAGATGGCAACAGCCATACTAAGCGTAGAGTATGAAAAGAGAAGAAGAAGAAATCTATGATGGCTATTTCCTTTTGGATGTGTGCACTGTCTTTGGATTAGGCATTTCAAGAAATTTAATGAAATGTTTGCAGTAATATAATGATCTATCATTTTGGTAGTCTTGCCATCTGCTTCTATCACAGGAAGGGTGGATTAATACATTTCCCAGTGCCAAATCATCTAGTAAAACCTGTCAACATTGCCTTGATAAGGTTACTTTTTTTTTAATTGACTTGGCTCCATAGGATAAAATACCCAGTACAATAAAATGCTGAAGTTCTGGGGGAAGAGGAGTCTGGATAATTGCCAAGTTGCATTTTCTGGCAGCTCATGGTACATGATGTTTGCATGGGACATGAAACAAGGACATTTTAGTCATGTAAGGAGTAGCTGTTTGTAGTATATCTTAGTTTAGGGGGATACTGTTTTGTGTACCATTGTGGACCAGTTCAAGTCCTCACAGGCTGAGGGAGTTCAGTTCTCTCACAGGACAGTACTAGCTTAGTCTTCATGTGTGGAGTCACTGTGTCCAAGTCGACACTAGCATTAATGCACATTACCTTGTGCTAGCATAAGCGACCCCTAGCACAACTCCAATGGTTGCAATGGGCTTTCTGGGGTAACCTGTCATGCCAGAAAACACTATTGGCATTGCGGTCGAGGTCGCTGATGCAAGTGCAACGTGATTTATATTAGTGCTAGTATCGACTTGGATGTTGCTGCCTACTTGTTTCAAGTGCCGCCTTTGAAGAATTGTGTCTCATGTCAAAACATGCTGTCTCCAAAAGAGGACTTGAAACAAACCTATTTTCAGAGATGGCAAGTTTTAACGTGGAGTCTGATTAAGTATGGGGAAGTTTTCAATAACCACAAAAGTCAAGGAAAAAAGAGGTGGACAACAACAATGCCTGCCTGCATTAAATACAGGTATGCATTAATTATGTTGATATTATTGTGACTTATTTTTTATTACATGTTACTGCAAGCAGTAACACCTGCACCTGCAGCCTGAAGTGGTACAGTCCATTCTTTCACATTAGTCTGCTGCATGGGTGGATCCAGACCAAGAGTGCCTCCAAGAATATGCCCTACAAATGAACAGAAATAACAAGGTGAGATATTGGGGGGGGGGGAGTGTTGGGTAGATTAGAGCCACAACTTCATTGAATTAACAACACTGATCTGCAATGGTAGAAGCTGTGTGGGTCTTGCTAGGTGAGCTAATCTGGGAAGCCTGACCTGGTGCTGAGCCCTGGGACAGGCCAAATGTCTGTCCCCACTCTCTGTCCCCATCTTTAGGTGCTCCTGAGTCCCATCCCCTCAGGTCCCACAGCTAAGTGTGTGACCCATTCGAGCCCCAAAGGGGGTTCCTTTGCCATCCTGAGCCCCACAGCCCTAGGTGGTAGGTCCTGGGAATCCCCCTTTCACCTTAAAGGCGCCTCTGGGTGCTCACCAAAGAGTCTCTCCCCATCTGCCCTACCTGCAGTGCTTGCCAGTTGTGACTAGGCAAGAACATAATGGGAAGAGGTGGTCCTTCAGGTATTGCTGGCTCTATCTGCCTGCATATTTGAGGGTAACAGAGTTTTGCTTTCTCTCCCAGTTAACTGGGGGGTTAAGGGTGAGGCCTGATCCCTTCTTCAGTTGCCAAGAGTAGTAGGGCACCCTCCGGCTCCCGCCCATCCCCGTAATGAGACATGTTTGGGACAAACCTAGTTTAATTTCCACAGGCAAATTCAGTGAAACAGCTACATTCATTCAGTTTGAGAAATGGAAAAAAAAAATCATACCCTCAAGACAGGCTACATTTCCCTGTTCCAGTTTACCACACGACGGGGCAGTTTTGAGAGGAGGGGTTACAAAAAAAAGGGCTTCCAGTCACCTTTGCTGGCACCATTTAGGAAAGAGAAAGAGCAGGAGGAGGCAATCCGCCAATCTGTCTTTCACAAACTCACTAGTTTTACATGGCTGGCTGGGGCATGCTGGGAGTTGTAGGCCTTTTTTCCCTTTTTTTTAAAAACATGCATAGGATTGTGCCCTTAACTGTGCAATTGCCTTTGCCTTGTTCACGGAATTTCACTGGGGCTCCTGAAGATGACATCTTCCGTTTGTTCCCTCCTGTGTTTTCCCACTGTTTCTTCCATCTTTTTTCTTTCCACAGAATAGCTGTTAAGGAGCGAAAGACAGAATAGCTGCACAATGAACCCTCCATCTGGAGACACCCTAACTGGCAATGGTAATATTCAATTAAACTAGCCTCACGTTAGAGACTCATTGCAAAGGCACATATCCCTGTGCTATTTCTTTTTTTATTTTTAAAGATGACATGTGTGGGTGGGATGACTGTGCTGATAACATTGTTACAGTTATTGCAAGAGATGCAAAAAGTTACTACAACAAATGTTTTCAGAATTCACTGCTCTTTTACAATTGATTTTGAACAGATCTTCAGACCTTGCTGAGACTCTTGTCCCCCCTTCCACATGCACACATTCTTACACCCTACACAACGGGTGTGCCCCTCCATAGGCCCCACCCCCTCTGCCCTGCAAGCCCCACCCCTACCACAAGACACCCCCCCCCACTTCCAGGGGTTGTAGAGGAGAAGGGGAGAGGAATCCTCCCATCATCATCAGGCGATCGCTCGTGACCGAGTAAGATTGTCTTCCAGGATAAAAGGAGGAAATTCTAAAGAAGATTGTGTTTGTGTAGACTCTAGCGATGGGTCCGTAAGTGACTGTGGAGGCCAATTCTAGATCCACACAGCTTCCCACAGTGAGGACACAGGTTACCAGATAGAAGATGGTCCTGTAAAGGATTCATTTGACGTGCTTTTCGCTTAGCACGTTTCTCCCTTTCACCTTGCACTCGGGCTTCTTCAAAGTCCATAGAACCTTTGTGAAAGGCCAACCTCCATTTAGATCGTTCATAGGCCAGAGCTTCCCAGTTTTCGATGTTTATATTGCATTTTTTTAGATTAGCCTTAAGAACATCTTTAAACCTCTTATATTGACCACCGATATTCCGCTTTCCATCCTTGAGTTGGGAATAAAGTAACTGCTTTGGGAGACGGCAGTCAGGCATTCGAACAACATGACCGGTCCACTGAAGTTGGCGTTGAAGGATCATTTTTTCAATGCTAGTAGTCTTGCTTCTTCCAGTACACTGACATTTGTTCGCCTATCTTCCCAAGTAATTCGTAGGATTTTCCGGAGGCAACGTTGATGAAATCTTTCAAGGAGGTGGAAGTGACGTTTATAGATAGTCCATGTTTCGCAGGCATACAATAAAGTTGGTAATACAATGGCTTCATAAACCAGTGTTTTGGTCTTCTTACAAATATCCCGATCCTCGAATACTCTATGTTTCATTCGAGAAAACGCGGCACTTGCGGAGCTCAAACGATGCTGGATTTCACTGTCGATGTTAGCTGTAACAGAAAGATAGCTGCCAAGATAGAGAAAATGATCGACATTTTCCAGTATTGTCCCGCCAAGCTGGATAGATGGCATCGCCAAAGGGTTAGCTTGCACTTGCTGATGAAGCACTTTGGTTTTTTTGATGTTAAGTGAGAGACCAAGTTTTTCGTATGCTTCTGCAAAAGCATTTAGGATAGTTTGGAGATCATCCTCTGAATGTGCGGAGACTACATTATCATCAGCATACTGAAGTTCCACAACGGAGGTTGTAATTACCTTACTTTTTGCTGTCAGCCTGCTGAGATTAAAAAGCTTTCCATCTGTTCGATATATAATTCCCACACCAGTGGGAAGTTTCCCCTCGACAAGATGTAAAATCATGGCGATGAAAATAGCAAATAATGTTGGGCCGATAACACATCCCTGTTTAACACCTGATCCCACTTTAAATAGAGCACCATGAGAGCCGTTGTTGTCCAAAACCGTTGCCGTCATGTTGTCATGGAGAAGTCGCAAGATATTCACAAATTTATTGGGGCAACAGTACTGGGGAATCCCTGCTGTTATCTCCAATCTGTGATTGGAGATAACAGCAGGGATTCCCCAGTACTGTTGCCTTGCTGTGCATGCGGCTTTCCTGACCAGGAAAGCCCATGAGCCCTGAAGTCAGGGCGTGTCCCCTTTACTTCTCCATCGCAGGAGTGGAGGGGTCTCGGCTGGCTTGGCTTCAGCTACCCCACCTCCTTCCCCTATTGCAGGAAGGTGGTGGGGCCAACGAAGCCAGGAACGAGCCAACTGTGTCTCCTTCATTTCTCCAAGGCAGAAGTGAAGGAGATGTGGCCAGCTCGGACCTAGCTTCATCTGCCCTGCCTTCTTCCCCCACTGCGGTGCGCAGTGAAGCCTGGTCCCTGGCTGAAGTCTCCAGTGGAACATCCACCGCACACTTTAGCCAGTGAGCAAATGATGAGAGGTGGGCATGGCCATGTCCCCTGCTAGGGGACGTGGCCATGCCCACTGATGTTAGCGGAGTGGCCATGCTGATATGGTGCCATACGGCCCTTGGAGGGATGAGTGAGGGTCATCTGGTCTGGCCCCCACCCCTTTTTGGTTCTGCACACCTGCCCTACATAGTAAAATCTGTATTAGTGTTCCTGGTTCCAGTAATCAGATTGGAATGATCTTCCACCCCCAAGACAAGCTCTCAGCATCAAGAATGTTTACTTTTCTCTCAGGATTAGTCAGAGAAAGATCTGGAACAAGAATGAAAACTAAAGAGGTGTGTGTGTGTGTGAAATACCTGTTTAAAAAAATAGTATACCCAGGAACCACATGAATCATCCAATGAGATCAGGCCTTACGTTATTTCTCCATATAAGAGAATTGCGTCATGACACCATCAACCAGAATCATCTGTGAGAGACAAAAACAGAGGACTAGAAGAGAAAGGAACAAGGAGTTACAAGCTAGAGTAGATGCAGGGCCAGCCCTCCCATTAGGTAGAATGAAGTGGCCACTTCAGGTAGCAGGTGCTGAGGGGGGTGGGGAAGGGGCAGCAAGGCATGGCAGGATAGAGCTGTGCTCCTCCTCCTAAGGTAGCGCGTGCTGCCCTCATGGGCAGTGGAGGACGTTGCCCCATTGAGATAAGAGTCTTATGTACATGGAAGGGTGTGTGTGTGTGTGTGTATGCCATCTTTGCCTCAGGAAGCAGAATGTCTTGGATCAGCTCTGGGTAGATGACTGTGTAGTTTGTTCAGTAAAGTTATGATAGTGTTTTGAGATGACTACCAGTGCCTGACTGTTTATTCACAAGCTCTAGAAGATTATGTTTGAATTAAATAGATTATGTATTCTATATTCTAATTTGGTATACAGAGCATTGTGCAAGTCTTTAGCTGGCCTGCGGCTGCCCATGGGGCTTCACAGCTAGGAGGGATTTGAGATGAGTCCCCTATGGCAAAGAACAATACTCCATACCAGGCAGGAGGTGAGGAACATATCATATGGCCCTCCAGATGTTGTTGGACTGCAACTCCCATTGGCCCCAGACAGCATGGGAAAGTGATGATGGGAACTATAGTCCAGAAACATCTTGGGGGCCAGTGGCCACTGGTTTTCCATCCTTGCTCTATACAATATTCTCCACTGATCCCCCCCTCCCAATCTAATGAGACTTACAAAATTGAGAACTGGTACTTATAGTAATAGCAGCAAAACAGTTGCAGAGGCTGAACTCTGAAATGACAACAGTGCAGCATTTCCCTTTCTCTACCCCTCAGCTTAAGAATGCCACACGCACAAAACATTTTACCTATTGAATCCTACATTCCAAAGTTCCGCACCAGAAACCTGAATGTCTGTGTTTCGAATCCCTTGTCACTTGGGTAAACATTGCACATTGCATGGGATATATAAGCCATTAAAGTCAGTAAACAGCACAAATGAATAAAACAGCAACTTACATATTTTTAACACCTCTGAGTAAAAGAAGAAAAAGAAAAAAGAAGAAGAGCCATTTTGCAGGAAGGAAAAAGAACAGATGCTCTCTTCTAAATACTAGAGCCACAACTGGGAATATGGAAGTTGTAACTCTTGCCATCTGTTTTCAACTGTTCTTTTTTATCCTGCTGCCCTCCTACAATCATTTCTGAGCATGGAGCCACACATTTCCAGAAGCAGAAATGGGATCAGCAGTGTGTAAAGAAGGAATTCTCCAGTCCCCTTTCAGCTTTATTTTTACACAAACAAACAAACAAACAAACAACAAACAAACTCCTCAGTAGTTGTCCATTCTAAATTTACATACTGTTGCATTCCCCCTGTCGTTTTTCATACATTTCAATTCCTTGGCTTTATTTTAACCAGGGCAGTGGCGGAGTATATCTTCCATACAGTCAGTCACATTGCTTCAGGTGAGTGGTTTGCTCATGTTAAGTTATGAGAACCATCAGGACTATCCTGGGGGGGGGGGGGGGGAGAAAAGGTCGGAAACTGGAAGGAGGAAGAAAAACCCTAAACTGGAGGCTCTATGGACACTATAGCCAGATTCTGTGAATAAAGAATGCAGAATGTGTGAGCATTCTGCTGCTCACCCTGAAAGGGGCTGAGTCTTTTAAGCCACAAGTGGGCAACCCACAGCTTGCGGCTTTCATGTGGCCCTCAGAGCCTTCAGCGCAGCCCGGGCGGGTGCCCAAGCTGTCGCTCTCTGCTGAATTTTGCCGTGGCCTCTGCCAAATTCTCCTGAAAATCCTGTTCCCACAAGCCCGCCATTCAGCTGTTTGGTGGGCTGGAAGGGGGCATGCAGGGCCGGATTAAGAGCATTATGGGCCTGGTGCTGAGGATTTTGGTGGGCCTTTTTATGGAAATAAATAAAATGAAGACGCAATTTTATATTAAAACAAATTAAATATTTTAATTACCATTAAAGTGCCAAAACAGAAACATATTGAAAATATTTCTTTTTTTGTAAACAATAAGCTTGTTAACTCAATAAAACCTGATGGAAGTGGGCAGTGTCCGTGAAAGCTTATGTCAGAATGAATGTGTTGGTCTTTAGGGTACCACAAGACTCTCTTGTTGTTCTTGCTGCAATAGACTAACACAGCCCACCCCTTCGGGAATTATGCAGACTGTTAGGCAACAATGTACACGAACCGAGCTCTTACTCAGCTGCCCCCCCCCCCCCACGTGCTGTGTGGAGAGAATGCTATTGACCTGCCTTACAGGGTTGATGTAAGGATTACAACAGGGGTCCTCAAACTTTTTAAACAGGGGGCCAGTTCATTGTCTCTCAGACTGTTGGGGGACCGGACTATAGTTTTTTTTTAAAAAAAAAGAACGAATGGATCAAGTAAAAAAAAAGGACCTGGGTCATTTTTTTTCACTTGATAGGGGTGAATATTTTTTTTCTTAAATGGAAAGTTATTATAAATTAATTATAATGTTAACAAGTGATTAAATGGAGGATGGAAAGTTATTTTGATGGCAAAAGTGGGTAGAAATTAATGATTTATTTATTTATTTATTGCATTTATACCCCGCTCTTCAGCCAGAAAAGGCTCTCAGAGCGGTTTACACAGATTACCGGTAATAATAAGACATTCCCTACCCTCAGGCTCACAATCTAAAAGACTGAATGCCAAACATTATATTGGTGCCTGAGTTTGGCATTCTTCCTCCTCCCTCCCAATCCCTTTTCCTTTTGTGTCATGTCTTTTAGATTGTGAGCCTGAGGGCAGGGAATGTCTTATTATTAATCTGTGTAAGCCGCTCTGAGAGCCTTTTCTGGCTGAAGAGCGGGGTATAAATGCAATAAATAAATAAATAAATAATGATTAAATGGAGGATGGAATTTTATTTCGATGGCAAAAGTGGGTTTAAAAAATAAGAATGTACTACCTTTTTTGCTGTCTAAAATTGAAATACATTATAAAAGGCTACCTACAAATTATAAGCGTGTTTTGCTTTTGTCTGGCTGCTCTGTGTGTGTGAATGCTTTGTGTGGGGTAAACTGAAATACATTATAAAAGAGTCCCTGACTCTCAGCCTAACCTACCTCACAGGGTTGTTGTGAGGATAAAATGGAGGAGGAGGAGGAGGAGGAGGAGGAGGAGGAGGAGGAGGAGGAGGACGACTATGTAAGTCGCCTTGGGTTCCTTGCAGGAAAAAAGGTGGGGTATAAATATAACAAATAAAATAAATAAATAAAATAAATGTGAAAAGGCAGCAGCGCCTGTATGGGAAACAGGTGGGCAGGCAGGAAAGAGGGCACTCTGAGGGAAACTGAGGCAGATGCCAGGAAGGAGGGAGAGTACTTTGAAGGAAGCTGAGGCAGAAATGGAAGGAGAAAGGGAATAGAAGGAGGGGGGACCCACTTTGTGCCTGCCTGCCTTTCTTTTTTGCTTGTTTCCCTCGGACTTTGAGGGAAACTGTATGCAAACTTTGAGGGAAACTGAGGCAGGAAGGAAGGTGCTTTGGGGGAAGCTGAAACAGGAGAAAGAGAACGGAAGTGACTGCGTGTGAGGGGGGGCATTTTGTGCCAGCCTTGCTTTCCTTTTTGCCTCGGTTTCCCTCAGGGAAACTGGACAAACATTGAGGGAAACTGAGGCAAAAAGAGAGGGAGACGTAAATGGATAAACTTGGAGGGTGGCGGCGAGAAAGGCTCCGGAGCGAGGCGGCTCTGGGGAGCATGCTCAGGTCCCCCCCCCGCGTCCAAGCGGAGGAAGAGGAGGAGGAGGAGGAGGGCGTGGCGCGCGCACCTCACGGCAGCCCCACCCGGCGAGGAGGAGGAGGACGACGCCCCCAGGCATGCCGGGGGCTTCGCGCGTGCCCACCCACCCGGTTCTCCCCCCGCCTGCTCACCTTGAAGGCGACGTCGTAGAACTCTCCGCTGTTGCTGAGCGAGGGTCTGCTGGGCAGCGCCACCCCGTTGGCGGCGCAGCAGGAGGAGGACGCCGCCGCCGCCGCCGCTCCGGCTGCCCCCTTGGCCCGGGCTGCGCCCCGGCCGCCGGCATCGGCGCGTTGCTGGGCGGCGGGCAGGGCGGACGAGGGCGCCGAGGTGCCGCCCTTGCTCTTGGGGCTCTTCTTGCGGGACATGCTGGCGCGGGCTCGGGCTTGGCTCAGCGCGCCCTCCCGGCCGGCTGCGAGCAGCAGCAGCAGCAGGTGGGCAGCCCCAGCGCCGGCGGCATCCCTCCGCCCCTGCCCTCTCTCCGCCTGCCGGTCCCACTCTCGGCCGCCGCGTGACTCTCATTTCCCCCCCCCCGGCGCCGCGCGTCCCTATTGGTGGGCCTATTTTGGGGGAGGGGCCTGGAGCTGCCGCTCCAATAGCCCCTATGTTAATCCGGCCCTGGGGGCATGCTTTTCCAGGGGAAGATGGTGCATGGAGAGGGACATCGCCGCCGCACACAGTCCTCCCCATCTAAATTGTGCCCCCGCCCCCGCCTGCCACACAGATGAGTGGCAGGTTTGTGGGAGCGCGTTTGTGACGGGTGAGGACGGTGCATGGAGAGGGACATTGCTGCACTCTATCCTCCCCATGAAGATTGTGCTCCCCCACTGCCTGCCAGACACCTGAGTGGAACACACACTCAAGTACATATACACACAGCAAGCCCCATACACAGTCACATGCACACATGCATTCATGGGGAGGACTGGTGTGTGTGTGTGTGTGGGGGGGGAGGTAGCCCTCCCCCATGCACTGCCCTCCCCCATGAAAATCATGCTCCCTTGAGTCCACTGAAAGCTGTTGGGTGGGCTTTGGGCAGCACCATTTTCATGTTCCTCCCCATGCACCGTCCTCCCGATCACAATCGTGCTCCCACAAACCTGCCAAAGGTTACCCCTTCCCTCCCCACACGCCAGTCCTCCCCATTAATGTCTCTCTGTGTGCATAGGGGTGGCTGGGTGGGTGTGAAAGAGGGGGGGTGAGTGTCTGTGGGAGAGAGGGAGATTCTGACCCTGGCCTCAGTTCCTGGCCATGGCCACTGCTGCTGGCTCTGGCCACACACACGCACGCACGCAGACCCCAGGGACAAAAAGGTTGCTGAGCCCTGCTGTGAGCATTCCAATTGGACACCTAAAGCACCTGTCTCTGTTGCCTTCCTTTTCCTGTGCCCCAAGGTCCAGAAATGGACCTTGGGGCATGGGAAGGTGATGGCTGAGGCAGTGACAGAGGCAGTGAAGTTGCTTCCAGGCCTGGGCTTTTCCTGCCAGAGACTTGGACTGGAATTACAAGTCCCAGAATACCCAGAATACCCAGCAGGAAACTGACACCCCACAAGGCATTTCTGACAGGTAGAAACCCAAGGTATTGCCCTGAGGTAAGTTTCTGGGCCTGGGGCAGGGGGAAGCAGCAGAAGGAAGGAGCTCACAGGGTTGAAGCAAGCACAATCTCAAGGCAAAGAAAGGTGCCTGGGAGCGCCTGATGCCATCTTCTCATGCCTAAGGTAAGTTTCTGGGCCCTGGGTAGGGGAAGTGGGAGGTGATGGCTTACAATCTCAAGCAGGATGATGCTCACATTGATCCTGATTGCAAGCCAGTTATGTGAGCACCCCTGCTCAAATGCTCGCAACAACCATAAATGAACATAGGGAGGGAGAATCAGGATTGTGTCCACTGGCACTGCTCCCACGAGTCCATCTGAAGTTCTGGACAGAGGTGCATACAGCTTGTGCAGGCACAGTCTCTGTCCATGCAATCAGGAACACTGAGAAGAAGACACAGTCCTTGATCACACTTCCGGAGATGCAGTCTTCCATCACACATCCATGTGAGTCCACAAGTAGGTGGAATTCTGACCTTTGGGTGAGCATGTAGAGGTCAGGGGAGCAAGTACAGCACATGCAATCCTGGTTCCCTCACTGCTACCACATGCCATAGGATAGGAACATAGAAAGCTGCCTCATGCGGAGTCAGTCCCTTGGTCCATCTAGTCAACAACTAGCACCTGGGCTGCAAGCTGAACAGGCAGGTGCACACAGCTCACCTGGTCACAGTCTTCCCCAGGAAGGTGAGATGCACTGTATTTCTATTTAGATGATAATTATTATTTCTAAATTTATATCTATGCATATACTGTGCAAATCACCATCCTCTTTTGTCCTCTTTTTTGGTGCTTTATATAAGTGGCCGCTCTATGTACTGAGCATTGCTGAAGAATTGCATTGGCACTTCGGTATATCCTCATCTTTGAAACATTGACCCAAGGCAGAAGAACAAGAATATTCGAAGAACTGGAAATAATCTTAACAGAAGGGGGGAAAGAGAGGAGTTTTTTGTCACCTTCCCAAACACATTGCTAAGAATCATAATGTAAGTAATTGGCTGGTACATCCAGTTCCTTGAGCTTGTTTGGTTGTTTTTATTTTGATTTATTTGGCTAGTTACCAGAAAGAGCATTATGGAATTCCAGGCCCAACGTGTCTCCTTATTTGTAGTCTGCATCCAATACAATTTTATATAGCTGCTGTATTAAATATGGATGAAAGGATCGTTTGTGTGGGAAGGTGCCTTCCGGAGAATAGAGGCTTTTATAGCTGCAAGGGGGAATAAGAGAGATCGTATAGTGCCGTCATCAACATGTAAATTAGTCGAATTAAAGCCAGAGCTGGATTTTGGCTAATTACAGACAGGGTAATTGTAGGTAAATGACTACACGTTCCAAGGGCCAAGTGCAATGGTAGATATTTTACTTTCTTCCAATGTCCCCTTAAACCCAGACTGAGATAGTTATCCCACAGGGGTCAGTTCTCTCTCTAGTGGTGCAAATACTTAAAATGGAAAAATGTAGCCTTAAAGATTATTCTCCATGGGAAGAAACATTCAGTTCACACTGTACAGACAAGTTCTTTAATCTATTTTCTTTGTGTAATAGGAGTTAAGGAGATCGGTTTAATTTTGTGTGTGTGTGTGTGTGTGTGTGTGTTTAAGGGAGTTCCTCGTCACTTCATTTCCCCAATATTTCAGAATTTTCAGATGAGATTTTGCTACTGGTGGAAGCACAGACAGTGAGTCTGATCCTGAAATCACAGAGAGCTTTTTCCTCCTGCAAAACACACAGGATCACTGATCCTGTTTGATTTGTGCATCAAATGGATTTCCCTTTTATCAGCTGTGCTCAATTCCAGTGCTAAGGAAACTCGAGGATGGTATGGCAAGAAACAGGAGTACAAACAGACCGTGCAAGAAACAAAGCAGACTGTACTGAACTGCTTCATAAATATTAAGGGCTAGGTTTGAACCACTTTTCAAAACAGATCAGTGCCGAGCTGTCTTACCCCTGGAGATAAGTCTTTTCCAGCTTTCCCTTTCTTCTTCCTTCAAATCGAAATCATTTTGCCACCGTTTTGCTATGTTGCTGACCAAAAAAAAAAAAAAAAGGTTTGAAAAAGGCTGATTAACTCAGCTTTGCAAATAAATCCACCAAAGTTACTTGCACACAAACACTGTTATTAACCCATACCTTCCTATGCTTGTGAATATTATGAAATGGCAGAAGACCTAGAAGGTCACTGTTAAGGGCTCGGGCTCGCCAATCTCAGCCTCAACTGCCTCCACACTCTCTACACAAGGCCACATTTTGAGGAAGGACCCCCCAAAGTGCGGCATTCAAGTTGGGCGCCTCTCTGGAGAGGCCGCCCAGGCCCATCCAATCTCTCATTTTGGGGGACTCTTCCAGAGCAAAGAAGAGCAAGCATCCTCTCTGGAGAGGTACTTTATGCAGCTGACATGGCCCTCCAGAGAGTCCATTCACCCACCCGATCTCTTGAACAGGGGATGCTCCCAGAGTGAGAGATCAGATGGGCACGCAGCAGGGAGAGCTCACACACCCAGCCTTTCACTCTGAGCTCTCTCCCAGATTGAGTGGGTGGCCGCGCCAGAACACCCATCTACCTGATCTCTTGCTTTGTGAGAGGGCTCAGAGCAAGAGATGGAGGGGGGAGGTAGCTGCTCCTCCAAGGAGCCCTGCTTGTTTCCACCATGCCATTTACCGCGGCAGGGTAGTGGGCCTGATGTGGCAGCAGTGGTCATATGGGCCCTCCCGGCTATGGGGGGGCACCATAATCTGCCACCCCTCCTGATCTGCCACCTGAACAGGTGTTCACCCTGCCTCATGGGAGGGCTGGCCCTGCCCTGGGTTGATGTACTGTTTTTACTTTTCTGAAAAGTGTATATAGATCAGTGCTCCAATTGCAAGGCCAAGGTGATGGGGATCCAGAGCAGGGTGGGGGCAGCTCCCTTAACTTTTGTGACCGTTCCCATACCTACTATTTTCAGAAGGCTTCTGGGGAGGGCATGATTTGGCTAAAATTGGGGAGTGGGAGGCAGAGGTAGGTTTGTGGATTTAATTAAGGGCTCCCCTACCTTTCCCCTCCATAATTCATGCAGTGACTCAGATGTTTGTTTAATATTTATTTAATATATTTATTCACCACCCATCAGCCAAAAGGCTCCCTGGGCGGTTTACAAAACAAAGCAACACTAAAAACACACACACATCAACAATAATAATATAAAAACAGAGATATATTAAAATGTAACAAGATAAAACCAAGCAGCCAAAATAAATTCAAAATAAATTCAATCCAGAGGTACAGTGGTGATAATAAAATGAATAAAATCAACCATTAAAATGTTGGGCAATTAGAAAGGTTGTCACCGGGCGACTGAAAGAATAGAGGGTAGGCGCCAAGCACACCTCCAACAAGCGCATGTTGGAGCTATAGAATCAAGATACCCTTAAACTGGGAGACCTCCAGTCCATGAATGCTACTGCTTGCTTCTGGGTCTTTCGAGAAGATCAATCTGTGCCTCACAGATTGAGTGACCGTGAGAAGGAGGTATATGCAGAAAAGTCTTCGGTACAAATCTCACCACAGCTATGAATTCACTGGGTGGCCAAAGGCAAGCCTCTCTCTTTTAGCCTCAGCAGCCACCCCAATCTGTAATATGGGAATAATGATGCTGGCCTACCACACAGGTTGTTTTTAGGGATTCCTGAGGTTATGTCGAATACTTAGCATATAAATGCTAAGTACTCTTATTTCATTGAAAATCCTCAAGATTTATGAAGTCTCTCTCTCTCTCTTTGGCCAAATGTTCAAGAGCTGATGACTCCAGGTTGCAGTGTTTTGCTTTGCTTAGAAATGCTGCCTGTTGGCATATATTCTTCAGGGTACAACCTTCCTTCCTATTTTTTACCTTTTTCAGCCAAGTGGGGACTGAATTCTTCTTTTTGTCTCTCCCTATAATGCTTCAGTGCCAAACTCCAAGGTTTATTCCAGTACTTCACCATGATAGGACCCCAGTTTCTTCAATAATCCTGTGGCATTTAACAGACATCTAGTTCCATTGATATGGCATTTGACATTGTCCATTACATTTCCATTTTCAGCAGCTGCCCCACAGTTGTAGAACCGCTGCCTGTTGGGAGATGCCTGGATATATGTGTATGTATTTATGGAAATTACATAAAACCCCTTTGATTTGGGCTGGTTTGTAGGATAACTGGCTACGAAGGTAGACACACCACCTGTACCTTACCAGTTACATAGGACAAGGATGGCCTGATGTTTTACATAGTTTATTTATTTATTTATTTTCATTTCTATACTGTCCAATAGCTAAGCTCTCTGGGGGTTTATAACAGTGCCTAAAACAAGGCCACCATACAATAAAACAGCCATAAAATTATTCCACAATACAGAATATAAAAACGCTTTAAGAAATTAAAAAACAAATTGGCAGCAAATAACACTATTCAATCCAAGATAGACCTTTAAAAGCACCTGACATGCGTGCCCCCGTCAAGCCATTAAAATAACCCTAGATGTCCTTAAATGCCTCAGCACAGAGGGCTGTCTTAACCTGGCACCTGAAAGGATGACAAAGTTGGCGCCAGGCGGGCCTTAGAGGGGAGACCATTCCACAACTGGGGTGGGCACCACTGAGAAGGAGCTCCCCCTTGTTGCCGCCCTCCGAGCCTCCCTCCCTTTTGTTTACGTGAATACCCATGGTCCACCAATGAGCTTTGAACTTAAAAAGCAAAAGTGCACATCCACATGTAATACCTACGGACACTTTTACAGTAATCTGGCTTAAAATGATCCCGAGTCTGTCCTGTTGCTTAAGAACATAAGTAGCATCTTGATGGATCAGTTCCAAGCTCCTTTCGGTCCAGCATTATTTCCAAGTGTCCTAGCAACCAGGAGCCCCCCTAGGTAACTGTGTGCTGATCCACCAGTAGATCACCTTCTGCTCACCACTGATGTAGGAGATGAAACTTTAGCAGATGCAACATGTCTTGCAGGCAGGACCAGTTCTACCAGTAGGCATAGTGAGGCAGCTTCCTCAGGCAATAGGTGCTGTCTCTGTGTGTGTGGCAGGGGTGGGCAGCTGCAGCAGCCTCCCACAGCTATTTCTCCAGAGCCCCCCCCCCCAAGCCGTTCTCCTCTGTTGAAGGACAGATTTTCGACAGAACTGTGTGATACCTGTCCTGTGCTCCCTAAGCTAGACTGTTGCCCTAAGTGGTGGCGATGGATTCTATCCCATCATCAGCGCTGAAGTCATATTCAACTGCCAGTCCACTAGGCTTCTGTACAGAAAATGGTGCGTGTGTTACCATCTTGTCCTTTGCTTCAAGCAGCAAAATGGACTGGCCCTGTAAGATGAACCGCACCTGCCAAAAAAAATTCCCTCCCTCCACCTCCATGGAAACAACAGGAATCCCTTCCTCCTCTGCTTCTGGTCACCCTTTTGGCTTTGGTGGCTGAAGCTAAGCAGGTAAGTTAGGCTTCTAAAAGCACACGGGCTATAGACCCTGTAACTTAGTTTGATCTTTGTACTATGTAGCAAAAAATCGGTCTTTTCCCAACTTTTCACCTTGAAGGATCCCTTTCCATAAGCAAGTCTGCCACAGGACAATTGTATATCTGCCATGGAACTCCTATGTGTCTTGCAGAGGATTCTGGACATTTAGCGTAGGGTTCACGCTCAATTTACATGAGGCTCTAACCAGGCCTATTGTGCCTCGTTGTTGTCCTGAGGAAACTGAGTGTATCCAAACATTCTCCCAGGACCAGTGGTGTAGTGGGCCCAGGGCTCACAGGGTTGAAGGGCCAGGACTTTTTGATTAGCAGGGATGCTGATGTCATCTGCCACCCCCTTCAGATTTCCCCTGTTCTCCCTGAGCTCAGCTGCATACTTCACAGTACCTGGGGTAGGTGGGGGCAGAAATGGATTTTCTCAGCAGCAATATCTTGTTGTGAGCTATCCCTGTTTTAATGCAAAGTATTTTGGGATGCCTCCGTCTTAAATTCAGAGAGAGAGAGAGAGAGAGAGAGATGGGTCAGCAGAGCTGCCTGCATTGTAGGACCTCCCTTGGGGTTGTGGCTATGGGACTGTCCTGAACATCTGCACTTCAACATTTACCATTATTCCACTGCCCAGGGCTGGCCCTGGCATATAGGCCTGGCCCTGGGAGCAGGGTGAAGTGTTCCCTGCTTTCACCAAAGCAGGGTGATGTGACCTGTTTTCGATGGCCCCATGGGGGGAGCGAGATGAAGGCAAGAATTGTTGCAGTAAGGCTTTTAAAAGTATTGACCCTAGTGGTGGTGGGGGATGAGGGGGAAGGCACCATTTGGGTTCCACTTTAGGCACCAAAAATGCTTTGGGGCGTCACTGTACTCTTTTGCATCTGCACATGTGGGGAAAAATCAGGAATAGCAGGCAAACTATCATTCAAGGAATCTTGAATGCCATCACTGATCTTACTGAGGAAGCCCTAAGCTCTAAAGAATCCTTAGGAGAACACAATTTGAAACCACTCTTCAAAATGTTGTTTCTTGTCCCCAGTCATCTGTAATCTACATAAGAACATGCATATCACCGTGTACTTGCAGTGCCATCCCTTTGGAGAAAAAGGCTGGATGTACCGTATGTTGTTTAGAATATGAAAACAATGTGTGACGGGGGTGCCTTTTTAGAAGGTGAAAAGGTTTAAACAGAAACAGTGGCATTGACTCTCCAGTCGGCCCATGGCAACTGATCTGGGTTTGGGCTAACCAAGCTACCAATTCTCACTGGCTGCTATATTTTATGAAGATCCTCATTTTATTTTATCCTCATTTAAGGGAACACACCATGTTTATTGGCTATTCCTATTCCTGTAAGTCCTTTAAGAGACATAAAATGGTGAAAGTGCCAAATTGCGCAGGGCTTTATTTTTCTTTTTGAGCGGGGGTGTAAACAAATTTTGACCTGACAGCTGGAACCTTGATATCTCTTTTTACTTGCACCGGCCTACCTCTAATCTTTGCGATTCTAGGCTATGGCCAGTCTTTTGTGTGACATATAAATGCAGTCCTATAAAAAGAGGCCTTTTCTTGCTTCCTTCCGAAGGGGGCTTTAAAAATCCAAAGAGATTGAAAGCCCCCGCATTGTCTGCCCCACAGTCCTGTTCGCGTGCTTGCTTTCCTTGTTAATATTATTTTATTTTAGCCTCAGCCATAGAACTGACCTTGCCTTATTGTGTTTGGCAGCTGAGGGAAATATGTGGCAGTCTATTCAGGAGCGCCCACTCATTCTTTGCTGCTTTTAGGACAAAGCTGGCCCCGCCACATGTCTGTGCCGACCTCTGACCCGGCACGTTTGCTTCAAGTAAACATGCCAGATGGTGAAGAAAAGTGGTAGGTCAAAGAACAGCCCTCCAGGGGTCAGGAGTCATGAAATCCTTCTCCACAAAAGCCAGCTTAAAAGCAACAATTTCGACAAAATGCCTTAGAGCAACTTCACAGTTGGAACGATAAAGGGAAGGAAAAGGATGAATATTTTGCTATCTGTGTCTAAATGGATATTTCATTTGGCTCTTTTTGGCACAAAGCATTACTTAGTGTTCATAGAGAATGGTGGGCAGATGGGCTGCTTATTTGGAGAGAGAGTCTGAGGTAGGTAGGAAGCCGGAGAGGAACAAGGGGAGTTGGGTATTATAATTAGAATCTGGAATGCTTATCCACCCTCCCGGCCACCTCCTTTACAGGATGCATTGTTGAAAGGGGGTAGGCATGAAATGAAGGCTGCTGACATTAAGTGTTGTGGGTCCATCCTGAAGATCATGTTCTGCACACCAGCAGCATTCATGGGGAAAGGAGATGGGAACAGCTAGAAGCCCTCACTTAGCTTCGAAGCAATCCCAGCTGCCTGGAAGAAATGTTGTAATTTTTTTAAAAGTAGGAGGAGTAGGCTATCTCAGTGGGTGTCCAGAAAGGTGTTCAAGGGCACACTGGTGCTTTCAGGCACTATGTTGCCTACCTCTCCACTATCTGAAGAGTAGTCTAGTCCAAGTCTGGTTTAAAGTCAAAAAACCATAAAGAGGGAAAACAGGAGCCTTGAGTTGCCCATCAACAGTTAGCAGCTCTGGACAGCAGACTGAGCAGGCACATAAGTCTGGTCACAGTCTTAGCCACTATGGTGCCATGTATCGCATTTCTATTTTAATTATTTCTAAATTTAATCCTATGCACATAAATGTACACAAGCAAACTGGTGTCCTCTTTTGTCCTCTTACATGATGCATAAGAGGCCACCCTATATTATGGGATTGTATACAAGAAATGCAACAGTAGAAATAATGGGGTGGTCCATCTCTCTCCCACCCCTGCCCCCGCAATATATACCAACACTAGCTTCTTATGTGACACTGAGAATGCGCTCTCCCTCTTTTTCCTTTTTTTTTTTGCTTTTGAACACAACTTAAGAATGCAACAGCCATGCTGGATCAGAGCAAAGACCTATCTAGTCTAGCATTCTGTTCCCACAGTAGCCAACCAGGTGCCTCTAGGTAGCCCACAAGCAGAACATGAGTACAACAATACGCACCCTCCCACTCATATTCCTCAGCAACCTGTATTGAGAGGCATATTGCTTCTGATACTGGAGATAATATCACGACTAGTAGCTATTGATAGCCTTCTCTTCCATGAATTTGTCTAGTCCTCTTTTAAAGCCATCCAAGTTGGCTGCCATCTCTACATCTTGTGGAACTTGTTTTTAAACTGTAATATGCAACATGTAATTTATTTAATTATTATGTTGAAACATTTTCAAGATGGCCACTATGGGCCCAATCTGGCTGCTTTTACGTTTCAAAATAAAAGCAGCCAGACTGGGGCTCCTTTGCGTTTTTTCTTCAAAATAAAAGTAGCCATTTTGAAAATGTTTTAAAAACAACAACGACAACCCACAACCTTATGAACAACATAGGTTGGCTCTGAAATGAAAGTGGGAAGTCTTAAGCCTATCTTCTGTGGAGGTTTTTCTGCTGAAATTCCTTTTCCCAAGCTGCCTTTCTTCCCTGCCTTGTCATAAAGAAGGTGAAGTTGAACCCTTCTCCCTGACCTTCTTGTCTAAGTCTTTTATGTGCAGGGGACTTGACCTGCCAGGGAGCATTCAAACATGCACTGCCTATACCTGCAGCCTAAAATGATACAGTTCAGAAAAAGGCTTAACCGTGTGATTCTGCAGATTATATATACAGGCCCTCAAGTCGTGTCACCTGTGGGCATGATCCAGCAACCATTAAGCACTTGTATGTCCCACTGATTTCAATGAGAGAGTTAAGCATGAAATCAAGGGGATGTAAAAGCACTTAACACTGGCTGGATCTTGCCTTCTATGTTTAAATGTGTGTACACACAAAACATTGCCCATTAATTAATTAATTAATTTAAGGGATCAATATGCCACCTTCCAACAAATGCCCTCAAGTGGGCTGGAAAAAAACCCCCCATCTACAATCATAGGGTTCAATCTAAACTTATTGTTTTGTTCACAGAAGGAGTTTCCATTAATGGACGAAGTCTTCTATGAATGCAAGAGTTCCTTCCGGTGAACGGAAGTTCCTTCTGTGATTGGAGTGGTAAATTTGAATCCAATCCAACATAAACATTATGCATTTATTTAATTATTTAGTGCCATCCGTATTCATCACTCTTTATAGAGTACAAGAGGTCCTTGCCCTGAGAAGCTTACAGTCTATAATTTAACACAGGGGAAACAACAAAGGAAGGGGAGACAGGAAAGCAATTTGCGGTTGTTTATGTTGCACATGCTTAGGCTTGCTTACAGACAGGGCTGGCATCAAGAGTTGCCATGGTTGGGTACCTGCCTAGTGCTTACAGCCCAGCAGGGGGCACACTAAAAAGAACCTCATGGAGTTGCTCTCCTCCTCTTCACCATTGCAACTGGCTTGTTCATCTGCCTATTGCTGTGGCCCAGACAATGGTGGTGGTGGGAAGGAAGAGCAGTAGATGCCACTGCCTGCTTGCTCACTGGCCCTCTGCCTGCCTGTCAAGCAAGCAAGTGGGAGCAATAATGAAAAAGGGGATGAGGAGCATTAGCAGCCAGTGACAATGGTGGTGAGAAGGTGGACTCACTGAGGGAGGAGGCCCATTGAGAGTGTCTTACCCAAAGGCCCTGAAAAAACATGGAGTCAGGAGTGGTTACAGGCTTAGTTCCAGTATGGCATGAGGACATATCAAATGAAACAACAAATAGTGTTCAAGCGGCAAGACCAACAAAGAGATACTAAATATCACTAAAAACCCTGGGAGAACAGGACGGAATGTGCCCGGTGCCTAAGAGATAGCAATGAAGCCACTAGTGGACATGTTTAGGAAGACAGTTCCAAAATTAGGGTGCCACCACAGAAAAATGTCTTGCTTCATTTGTAACATGTTTTTTTCCCCATAATTAAACATAACAAAGATATAATTGCCTACTGATAAACTACACTAAACCAGAACAAGAGTTAAGCCATTTCATAACCTCACAAAAAGCCAACGTTATTAGTTAGCTATTACTTATCCCATTATGTCTGGATAACAGCTAAGCTGTTTTCACTGCAACACATTATAACGGGAGAGAGCAACATTTACTTTTCATTAAACAGGTGCTGGTATTTGAGGACTGAATTTCAAACTGTAATTATTATTTCCATTTTGAGACAGTTTAGCAACTAAAACTGTTACGAGTAGATGGCATACTCTTTTCCTTTTATTAAAAATGACAGTTCATTGTTTTCCTCGGACTGCCAATAGTTTGGTGGTTTCCTGGCTGCTATGCAATTTTCCACCCATTTTGCAAAAGGTTGAAATGCCTCTCCTAAGGCTTAGTTCTTAGGATAGTAAATGCTTTAGGCTAAAATATGCTGGTATTTTGGCTATTTAGGGTATTTTGCCCCCACCCCCTTGGCCTTTGTCCCCACCCCCTTTTGCTTTTGATCCTGCTTGCTGCTGAGAGCTTCTCCAAAACTGAATTTGGCCCTTGGACTGAATGAGGTTCAACACTCCTGCTCCAGCCCATAGTCCTCTGAGCTTCAGAGCAAGGCTAGTGGCAAAGAGGTTGAAATGGAAGCACTGCAAGGCTAGATCAGAGCCAGAGGTTGAGTGTGGGTTCAGGAGTTACTAGGCTTTGCTGCCAGAGAAAAGATGGCTTATGTTAAGCGAGAATGCCTGGAGAAATTCCAAAACATTTGGCAGGATTTCTTGAAACTTTGGGGGAATTAGAAGCACTTTTCTGTATGCCAAACAAATCCACCAAGACTGACACAACTAATATAAAATGTTCCCATTTTCCTCCTGTTCTTTTCTTCCCTCCTTCCTTCTTCCATCTCTTAATTGTCCTCTTTGTTTCACAGCAGATATTTTACACCTTTACTTTGCCCCATGCATTCTACAGGGTAGGGTAAAGATGACAAACCACCAGAGATGAAGGAACAAACTCTCTTTGGAATGTGTATAGTTGGTGAAGGAATAGGAGGAAGAGATGGGTTGGGAGGGAGATGGGGGGTGCAGTTTTTTTTTTTTTAAATCATCAACGATGTTCTTTACTTGCACAGTTTCTATGAATGGCTGTAGGGGTGGATTTAGGTGATGTGATTCTTCCTGTTGTGTGTTGGGGATGGCCCTGAAATCCTTCATACAAGCTTTATATTTGTGTTTTTATTTTCTCATCAAAATAAAAACTGTTCACAGCAACAAAAATAATCTCCAGTTGCTGTGCCTGTGGTATATTGCCTTCCTGCCCCAGCTGTGCATCAGAACATAGAACACAGGAAGTTGCCTTATACTGAATCAGACCACTGGCCCAACTAGCCCAGTACTGTTGACACTGGACCGGATCGCATGATCACTGCAGCCCACCATGGATTATTTAAGCCTGTGCTTGACTCAGAGTATTTCTGTCCTTGGAAGTGCCATTCTGGGGAGACTCAGTGGCCTCTGCAGTGGAGAATGAGCCAGTTTTTCATGAAGGATTCCAGCTGTGGCCACAAAGTCTTGCCATTTTTCCATAAGAGAAAGGAATTCCGGATAGTTTAATATTCTTTTAAAACCAACTGTTGTATTCTAGGTTAAAATGGGTCTTTATTGCTAGAAATCTTTCATATGCATAGGTGACTTATCGTTCTGCCAGCTTGGGTTGGGTTGAATACCATTTCCAGTAAATTTGGTAATCACTCATTTGTTATAATTAGATGTTTGCTGCCCTTCTCATTACAATGAGAGCAGGGTGTCACTGTGTGCAATGCTTAAGTGTTGCAGCCTCCTTTTGTGCATGGATGTTGTCCTTTTCTTCTTGGCTTTTCCATTTACATTCATTGTTTGGAGAAGGAGATAATTTGAGACCTCTCTGAAAGGGTAATTGGGTTGGGAGTGACAGGTGGCATGAAGCTGATGTGTAGGGAGGGAGAGAGACAACTAGCTTGAAGGTAGAAGGCAGTAAGATTGGGAAAGGATCCTGAGGAGCAAGTCTCTGGCTGGTTTTGTGTCCGTGCAATTACTCAGTTCAGCCTGCGGAGAGGGCTACAGGGAGTCTGGGCCTGGATTATCCATTATGTTATATATGCTAAAGAGTGTGGCCACTGCTAATGAAAACGAGCCCCCTTCTACATCAGTGGGCCCTAAGCTTACCCAGTGGTGGTGAACAACAGCAGCAATGCAATGTGTGCCAGATGACTTGCAGCTATGTTATGTTATGAGAGCCAGTGTGGCGTAGTGGTGAGTGTGTTGGACTGGGACTCTGGAGATCCGGGTTCTAGTCCCCGCTCAGCCATGAAACTCACTGGGTGACTTTGGGCCAGTCACTGCCTCTCAGCCTAACCTACTTCACAGGGTTGTTGTGAGGATAAAATGGAGAGGAGGAGGAGGAGGAGGATTATGTAAGTCGCCTTGGGTTCCTTGCATGAAAAAAGGCGTGGTATAAATATAATAAATAAATAAATAAATATTGGTGTCTTCTTTTGTCCTCTCTTTTGGTGATGTGTAAGTGGCTACCCTAGTGGGATGCTGTGGCCCAAGCAACTGCCCAAGGATACCACATGCTGGCATTAGGTCGGGCCTTAGTCATTCCAAAGTACTGGTGGCTTTTGTCTGCAATCATACATGTTGGCAGTACCAGCAGGGGGATAAAATGGCTGGTATTTGGGTTATGTTGGTATTATGGCACACCACTTTTGCCTTTGGCCCCGCCCAGAACTGGGATGTGCCCCTGAGAGCTTCTTCAGAATTGAATTTGGCCCTTGGGCTGAAATAGGCTTGAGTTGACACTGCTGAGTTAAAGGGCCATTGTTCGGGGCAAGGAGATCATTCAGGATGGACAACAATCCAGTTTTACTTGAAGAATTTGGCTTGAGTGATCACAGAACAACAGTCTTGCTGGATCAGAGGAAAGGTCCTTCTAGTCTAGCATCTGTTTCCAGTAGCAGTCTGCTAGATGCTTCTAGAAGCTCACGAAGAGCATGAAAGTGGAGCCCTCTCCTATGTTTGCCCCCATCCATAAGTAGATACTGATGATGATCCACAAAATGCTCTTTGTTTCTTATATCCAGCAATTAATAGCTAAAAAGTAAATGTCCTACATTAATGATTATATTCAACATTTAAAATCATCACCTCATCTGCCTAACGTGTGACAAAATGGCTGGACTGGATATGGCACAAAGTTTTTTGTGCCTGTAAAAGTCATGTGGAAGATAGAATCTTGGCAGGTGCAACAGTGAGCTCCACTGCTGCACTATAATGTGAGATGCCACTTGTGAGGCAATCAAGTGATGCAAGTATTAGAAGACGTATTCCCCCCCCCCCCACCCACACCAATGCTTTCTCCCTTGAAATATGCACTCTATGCTTATTTGGTAACATGTAAAGTCTTTTCTAGAGAACAAAGGCATATCCATAATACAAAACCACATTTTCCCCGCCCCCCTCCCTCACGATAATCAGTGCCTGGTTATTATTTTATTTCCTCCCCCCTTCTTTTAGAAGGCTAAAATAAAGCTCACTTAGCACAGAACAATTTCATGCTGGAACGATCCTTCAAAAGAGAAAGATTTGGCATGTTGTAGATGCAGATTTCAAGCAGGCAGTTAATCTCTTCTTTTAGAATTTGGAAAGTCTACAATTTCTTCTTCTTTCTTGGACCATTGATCACTTTTAATTTATTCACAAAGCAGTGCACAATTCACAAAGGGCAAAGAGGTGTACTGTGTTTTTCAGAACAATCACACACATACCCCATAAAATACACACACACACACACACACACACACACTTTCTTTTTTAAATTCTTTGTTTGGATGACAGACCTCTCAGTTTTTTTGAAACTGAGCTTCCCTCAGTTTCAAAAAAAAGTTTTGCCATGTGGTATGGATATATCAAAGAAAGTGTGAAAATCCACCGTGATAGAACTTTCTTTTATCTATTTTTATTTTTTTTTAACTTTTTAACAATACATGTTCAATCATTATATTTAAACTTTCTTTTTCTATTTTTGGAATTTTTAACATTTTTTTACAACACATATTGATTTAATATTTATATAAACTTTAAAAACTTTTCAATAATCAAACTTTACAAACTGTTCACTAATCATGCTGTAACACAGAGTATACATCATGTATAATTATATCCAATGGTAATCACCCCCTTATCTTTCAGGGGTTTAGGATCCACCAAACTTGCTGTATTTTTATAGAGTTAATGAAAACCTTCCTTTGTTTTTTCTTTGTCTTCATGGAGTTGCTGCAGCCTTTACTCTTATTTTTTGAGATGGCCTTCAAGTGAGCCTTCCTCTCCGTTTTTTCTTTTTGAGTGGCTTAAAGCATTATTTCTCCTTGGAATGGTTTCCAGAAGCCTGATATTCTCCGTATCCTCACTTGTTTTTTTCCCCAACAAGAAACCGGTTTGGACTTCTTGTTTCGTGCAATATTTGCCTTTCTCAAGGGTTTCAAGGATAGTCACGGGCTTATATGTTTCATTACCCTGTTCTCTTTTTTGTGGGTTGTTATTCCATTTACATCCTCTCGATGTATGGTATGGATAGGCTGCTATTTGAGAAATGCAGTCTTATGTAAGGATATATGAAAAATTGGTTTCAGTTCGTTTTTGACCAGAATTCACCTACTTTGCACTCCTGGAATCAAACACAGACCCGAACACAATCTGCAGTTGAAGTCTGTACATTTCTGAGCTTGCAATGCAAATCACGCAACAATAATAACTTTTTAAAAAAGTGATATAAAAATGTGTACATTTGAAAAAAAAAACACATAAAAGAATGTGTAGTTTTGGAAAATGCACGCAAACACACTTTAATCCATGGGAGAAAAATGCATACATTTCCAAAATGCACCCAGTTGATTTGGAAAAATGTGCACGAAAATATGCACAAATTTTCATGCGAAAAGAAAAAAAACAAACCTCTCAATCTGCTACATACACAAGTCGGAACAAGCTTCAAGGTGGAATTCATAGAACCAGGGCCAGTGCTACCATTAGGCCAACTAGGCAGCTGCCTAGGGCGCAGGGCTAAAAGGGGCGCCAGAAACGCCTTGAAAAAAAATACAGCACTCTCAAGTGGGAAGGGGGGGTGCTAAATATCTGATCTTGCCTAGGGCACCAAACTGCCTTGCACCGGTCCTGCATAGAACCTCAATGAGCTTGAGTTTGGCTGATTTGCACACATACTTGGGAGGAAGCCCAATTGAACGCAGAGGGACTTACAGTACATCTGAGTGAACATACATAGGATTATTCTGTAAATTCCCTTGGATACATGGACCAAGCCACTCAGGTCCTTGGATCCTGGCCACAGTTTTTCCCTTTGCTCTTTGATTTTTCAGCAAAAAAATTGGTCAATCTTACTTGGTTCTACACTCACTTTTATTTAGATTCATAGATCATAGAGTTAGAAGGGGCCTACAGACCATCGAGTCCACCCCCCTGCTCAGTGCAGGAAACCAGAGGTGGGGTCTCCCATCCAAGTAATAGCCAGGCCTGACCCTGCTTAGCTTTCCACACTCAGACAAGCTGAGCCAGCATGAGCCACAGTGCAGTGCTGCTTTAGCCAAAAAACGATGCTGGCCACAGTTGTTCCCATTGCTCTTTAATTTTTCAACAAAATTTGTCAGTCTTACTTGGTTCTACATTCACTTTTATTTAGCCAAAAAACACTAAGAAAGGTATTAGATGTTAAGAGAGAGATTTAGTATAGGAACTAGTGATAGGTAATGCCACATATAAGTACACAAGTTGTATTGGTTGGAGTTATGAGGTGATTCTTCTTGCTGGTAATCTGCTAGTGCAGTGCTTCCTCATAGTAACACACATTTGCTCCTTCCCTGTCATTTTCCTGCTTCTGTTGTTTGGCTCTATCCCTTTAGGCCAGCTGTATTTATGTCACACATCCTAAGAGGGCAGGGTACTGGCTGACATCAAAGCCACTCTAAGAACTGGTCGGTGGGGAGCCATGAGGAGCCATCTGCTCTCTTCTGCTGCGGAGATGGAGAATGTCACCTCTGCAATACTCCTTAGTTTATGGAAAGATAATAGAGTCATTCTTAACTAGGCGTGTTATTAGCCAAGGAAGAGCCAGTGTGTGTGTGTGTGCGTGTGCGTGTGCGTGTGTGTGTGTGTGTGTGTGTGTGTTAGACAGTAAATAATGAGCAAACGAATAAAGATTCAACCGGTGCTAATAGGAAGGCAGAAATTACAGGCCGGCAAATCATTGCATTGTATGAACATGAGCGATTAAAAATAATTGCCTGCATACCACCCACACAGAGCTTTGGAGAGGTAGGGAACATTCCCATTGTCCCAATTGACCTGCTCTGGCTTAAATCTATTAGGGAACAGCTTTGCTTTAAATTTTATGAAAGGATGAGGAAAATTCATTAGTGCTAAAGAGGGACCTTCTGTTCCACCACAGCACTATAGAAAACAGTGATGCTCACACAGAGAGAGAAGATTGGCCCAGATTGGGAGCTTTTTTTTGGTAGATTAAGATTACTGTCGGACATTTCTATAGTATTTTTCATTAACCAAAGTGCTTCACAGTTCTCATTTTTAGGTATCTTCACAACAACTGTATGAAGGGCATTTATCTAAGGCTGTTCAGAGCCAAACTAAACGTTCTGCAAGGCAATTGGGAAAGGGAGCAATTTGCAGTTGGGAAATGGCGGGCAAGAGCACCTAAAACAGGGCTACAGAACCTCATGCCGATCTGGCCCACCTGGGGTCCCAATCTAGCCCTCCAGGGTTCTCCAGATGACCACACTCCCTTTCCATGCCCCCCTCTTTCCCCCAACCACCAATCAGTTAGTGGTTTCCCAGCTTTTGTGCAGTTCCCCCCCCCCCATTCTAAAAGATTGAAATGCCTCTCCTGAAGTTTAGTTAAAGCCTTTAACAGTAAGAGCTTTAAGCTAAAGTATGCTGGTACTTTTGGTATTTTTGCCCACACCCTTTTGCCTTTGGCCCCACCCCCTTGTGCCTTCAGCCCCATCCAGCACTGGTGGTATGCGCCCTACGAAAGCTTCTCCAAAATGGAATTTGTTCCTTGGGCTGAAAGAGGATGTGCACCCCTGGCTTAATTCTCCCCCCCCCCATTCCTTCTTCCCTGCAGCCACCATTCCCCAGGAACATTTGCCCCAGGTGAGATTCCAATCCTGACATGTGTTTGTCAACAATGTCATAGGTATTGTACAGAGGAGACAGAGATACCACCTAGAGGCCCTCCCCAACCTGGTGCCCTCCAGATCCTTTGGACTACAACTCCCAGCATTCCTGACCATTGGCAATGCTGGCTGATACTGATGGGAGTTGAGGTCCAAAACATTTGGAGGGCACCTGGTTGGGGAAGGCTGCCTGATTCTTTACAATAGATGGACAAGGATGGAAAGGGAAAATGAGTTGTGTGTATGACATGGAACTGGACAGGGATCCTTTGCTGAATTACAGTAAGGTTTACTGAATTATTACCATAACTGTCTTCTACTGAAAGGCCAATGTTTATTTATTGCCCTCACCATGAAACCGATGCAATGGAGCACAGCAGCATCAGTTAAAAATGTCATTGACAATACTCATTTGCAGCCACACTAGCTCTTTGCAGTGGGAGACCTGCCACATTATATATCCTGGTAATGCAGTTTCAGTCATCTGTGTCACTCCAGTAATGAGATGAAGCAAATTTTCTGCCCTCGATGGATGACATCAGCATGTGCAGAGTGCTATTATATTACTAAAGAGCTACTGGCCAAGCCGGCTGCCTTAGGAAGTGGGTAATAGGAGACAGAACGTTGGTGAGTCATTCAAGCCAATCCGTAGCCACACAATTTTATTTCTATATTTATTTTCATTCTATATATGCCGCCTTTCAGGATTCCCACCAAGGCGGCTTACAAGAAACATAAAAATAATAAAAACACAATAACCAAATAAATTAATTAATTAATATAAATATGAATAATCAGAACCCTTCCCACAGAGCAATGGGAGTAAGATGGCCCTGTGAACAGGTGGAGTTCAGCTGGAACGGGAGTAGATGTCTGGTGTTAACCTCATCTTCGTCCCTCTCTCTCCTGGAAAACTTCCAACAGGGTAGGTGATGGTAGATGGCCATGTGGTAGGGGGGGAGGGAAAGTCCAGATGGACCAGGCCCTGAGGTCTTGGCCTGCCTCTCTCCCAATGATACCTGTAATCGAACAATCATTGTAATGCTTCACCAACTGAGACCATTTTGTGGCATTTATGCAGTGTGTAGGTTGTCATACTCAAGAATCTCGGTGGCTGAAATGAATGCCCTGCCCTGCTGCCTCACCTCGGCCCCTGAGGTCTATCCAGCTGTCTGCTGCCCAAATCATTCACCTCTTTTGTTGCCTGATAACGCCAACACCCCTCCTTAAATCTCTACACTGGCTTCCTGTCCACTCCAGAGATCCAGCACAAGCTTACTCCTGAGTACGCATGCATAGAATCCTCCACAAATTTGACAAATCATTTTTAAAGCCATCTAAGCCAGTCTTCCCCAGCCTGTTCCCTCCATATTTGTTAGGTTATAACATCAATCATTCCTAGCCAGAACTTCCAATGTACTTTCTTTTGATGTAGCTATCCTCTGAATAACTGCAATTCTTCCTAATCTTGCATCATATGTGAATCTGATATGTGGACTGTCTGCCTCTTCCTCCAAATCATTGATGAACATACTGGGCAGCAACACTAGATAGAGCACCGATTCTTGCAAAATATTGCTGGCTATGTCTTTTTAGTTTGATGGCAATCCATTTATTACTACCCCTTGCACATTTTTCAGCTAGCTGAATTACTTTGGTTGCTTCTCAGCCATTTTTCTTGAGAGTTCTTCTGAGGTTGTCATGCAGGGCAATGTCAAAAGCCTTGCTTAAATCCAGATTATATTATATCCACTACATTCCCTTTATCTATGAACCCAAACACTAATCATTGGATTTAGGCTATAAGAGTGGCAGGCAGGGAGCTACAGAGCAACTCAATAAAAAAATATTCATCCAATACAACCCGAGTTCCCCTTTCACCCCCCTAAAAATTGGGCATAAAATCAAATTATAACACCAATCTCTTTTAAGTGGTCAGTCTAAAACAGGGCTCTCCAACCTTGGGTCCCCAGACGTTGCTGGACTACAGCTCCCAGAATCCCTTGCAATTAGCCATGCTGGCTGGGTATGATGGGAGCTGTAGGCCAGCAACATCTGGGGACCCAAGGTTGGAGAGCCCTGGTCTAAAGGAACATGTGTTTCTGCATCTTGTTCTGCAGTGAATCCTATACAGAAAGCAGACATAAGGGTACACTTATACTGCATAACAACTTCCTAAGTGTTTTACAGTGCAATCCTATGCAGGTCTACTCAGAAGCCCCACTGAGTTCAATGGGATGTACTCCCAAGTGAATGGGTAAAGGATTGCAGCCTTAGAGTGCAATCCTATGCATGTTTAGACAGAAAAAAAGTCCAACAACTCCCAGCATTCCCCAGTCGGCATGGCTGACTGGGGAATGCTGGGAGTTGTAGCACTTTTTTCTGTCTAAACAAGCATAGGATTGTTTGTGCCCTTAGTGTATTTAACTTATACATGTGGATCCTCCCCCTCCCCCCTCCCCCTCCCCTCCCCCTCCCCCTCCTCCTCCATCATCATCATCATCATCATCATCATCATCATCATCATCGTCATCATCAGATTTTCTAACATTAACTTTGGAATTGGAGCACACACCATTTTCTGTAGCTTTCAGTTCATGAGCATTGATCATCTATCTATCTATCTATCTATCTATCTATCTATCTTTCTTTCTTTCTTTCTATCTATCTCAGCCCTGGATAATCAAATGTGTTGCATCCAAACAGGGCCAGTTGGCTCAGGTCAATATCCTTCTTGCAAACATATCTGACTTCCCTTTTGTTTGGAGGTGTTATGCTTCACCTTCAACACTTTGATGGGGTTGGCAGCTGTGTAGAAGTACTTAGTGGTTTGCATGCTCAACACTGGACAGATTTCCTAACTCAGAAGCAATTGAGAATTATGGCTAGAATATTCCCTCACCCACTGCCAGCCCCATCCTGGTTGGTCAGAAGCTACAGTATCTGTAGCAGTTTGTTACTGGAAGGCTCCTTTGATGCAGAGAACTTCAGCTCTCCGACTGTAAAATCATCTCAACGTTTTGTACTGTCACAGGAACTCAAGCAGAGCTTTAATCATGGTTGCCAGCTGCTGCTTCTGGGTTTGAAATAATGACTGCATTTAAACAGAGGATGTTTGGTGCTTGTTGTTGCTTAGTTTGGTGTGACTCCAGTGAGAGTTCACTTCTATTGAAGCGAATTGTCACTGAAGTGAAGGAATCGAGTACAGAACTCAAGCATCATAAATATACATCAACCCTTTTATGTGCTGTTCAAGGAGTACCTACTTGAGCCGTGCTTGTTCCCATTATGAATCCCTCCTCTTTTTATAATGAGCATTGTAGCCTGAGGATCTTTTGAGGTCCTTTCCAGATAATTATTTTTGCACAATAAATGCACTGTTGTTTGTTACTTATTGGTGTGCAGGTTCCAGATGTTTTTTCTCCAGGTAAATATTTCTATTGCAGGGATCATGTTTAGCCAGCATCGAAACAGCAATGTTTTGTTGCTGGGATAACGTGATTCCTTGGTCCCTTCTCCAGCTGCATCTTGGGTCTCTAGCATGGTGCCTGTGGGCGCCAATGTGCTCACAGGCACCTCTCTTGGTGCTCACCATGCTCCCTGCCCCTCCTGATTTATATTTTATTTCTTAAGATTTTTTAAAATTATTTTTTAACCGGTAGGCTGGCAAGCTCCAAAGTTCAAGAGAGTGGTTTTGTGTTTTGCTGCTCAGCCCCCATTCTGCCTTTTACTCAGGTTCTTGGGCAAATTACTTTTCTTTTTTACCAGTGTGGCTTCATGGAAATATGTGTTCTGTGGCTGGCCATGCCCACTATGGCAGCCACTTAATGAATGGGCAAAGTGCCCCCATGGTGGGAGCACCCATGATTCCCCAAATTCCAGATGTTCCCACCAACACAAAAAAGGTTGGGGACCCCTGAACCGTGTGGTCATTGTGACTGGCAGTGCTGCTCTGTAGAATGTGGTTAGACAACTATCATGAGCAACTATTCCATGTTGTTATTATTTATTTATTTCTAAAATGTATAAACTGCCCTTTGCCCAGAAGGAATACCCAGGGCATAAAATGATAAAAAAAACAAATACAATATAGTAATAATAAGGATAAAAATATAAGCTAAGAGGCATAAAAAGTACTATTCAACCAACAAATGCATAAATGAATCAATTTTTTTAAAAAACAAAAAAACAAACACATTAACATTTAAATTGCCTAGGAAAACTGGAACGTTTTGATTTGGCACTGAAAACAGATCCGTGTAACACAGTGTTCTCCAACCTTGGGTCCCCAGATGTTTTTGGCCTACATGCTGGGAGTTGTAGGCCAAAAACATCTGGGGACCCAAGGTTGGAGAACAGTGATGTAACATCACTAATATGGAGCATCATCGCTAATGTGGAGCAACTGTCCAAGCTGCACTTTTTAAAAGATGACCTTTATCTATTTTACTTCATTAAGGGTGTGCAGTCCTATAATCTGAACTCAGAGGCTTATGAGCATCCTACGCAGAGCAGTGGAGGAGATCTCTGCCTCCCCACTCCTCCTGCTCTGCATTTTAGCTACGTGGGTGGCTGTTTTTGGCTGTCTAGCTGGGCCGGGGCGCGTTGGAGGTGGAGGGAAGGAGGCTGCTGAGGACACGGGATACATCATAGCAGCCTGGCCTCTGCAATCTCCTCCCCTCCCTGCTCCCCAGAACACTCCCTTTACCCCCCCCCTCCAAGGTCATTTTCCTGACCTTGGAGAAGCAGCCAGAGCAGCTCTTTCCATGCCAGCTGCAAGGGGGGGGGGAGTGGGAGTGGAGTGTGGATTCTCAGCTCCGAAGTTGGAGCTCTGTTTCCAGACTCAGATCTGGGAATTCAAGGTATCCTGTGGCCCTCCAGGTGATGCCTAGGGGCCACAGCATCACTCTTTAAGTCTTACAGTGGAGAGGCACTAAAAATGTCATCGCTATGTTGAGTTTTCTCTTGCACTTCCATAGTGTGAATGATCATACAGACTTTTTTTTTAAAAAAATGTAGCCTGTACGAAAATTCATGTGTATTTTCATGTGCACCTCTCCTAATATATGCATTATTGTAAGTACTTTTTCTTAATGTTTGCATACTTTGCAAGCAATCTCCCCTAGTATAATGCATTGTTGTACACAATTTCCATTAATATATCTGTATTTGTGCACACTTTCCCTTAATGTATGCAGTGTTTTTGAGTGGAGAACTGTATCACAAAATCTGGTAAACTGAGAATTTCAGGGCACAAGTACATTTTGGTTCACTTATTCATTCAGGAGGTCAAGTTAGGTATGTTCGTATAAAAATTCTGACTGAACAGATTTCTCCTTCACTTTCTCCCACATTTTTTAAAAAAATCTCAAGTTCTTTCCCTCCCAAATATGAAGAATGTGAATTTTGATAAATCCTTAGCAAAAACAAACTAAATGAACTTCTCACTTATTGGCACTAGCCAAATTCAGTAGGTTCAGCTGCTCCCAGCATGGATAGGCCCATGTTGTACCTGCCTGCCATATAGCTGTTAAAGACGAGGAGCCTGTCAGAAAAAAGAGGTAGCAACCCTAATTCAGCACTAACATGGTTGAATACACAGGGATACAAACCCAGACTTTTAAGAGCTGAGCACTCATATCCCCTGGGCTTTGATGGATGAATCTGCCCATTTCTGTTTCTTACACATTCATTTTTTTTTTTTAAATCCCAAATTCTTTTTGTCTCCAGTATGGAGAACTTTGCGAATTTTGGTAAAGTATTAGCAAAACCAAACTGAAATGAAATTCTCACCCATCTTTAAGTTCTCCCCCTAAGCCAGTGTTCTCCAACCTTGGGTCCCCAGATGTTTTTGGCCTACAACTCCCAGCATGCCCCAGCCAGCTATCTGGCTGGGGCATGCTGGGAGTTGTAGGCCAAAAACATCTGGGGACCCAAGGTTGGAGAACACTGCCCTAAGCTCATTCAGATCCCTGATCAGCAAGCTTACTGGGTGACTTGAGCCAGTCATGCTCCTAGCCTAACCTATCTTGTAGGATTGATGGATGCATAAAATGGGATACAATGGGATGCTGCCCTGAGCAACTTAGAGGCACGGCAGGATACACACTTGATCCATGAAAATAACATGCTGTTTGGTGGATACACCTTTTGCTTATATTTTATTTCTTTCCGTGAAGGCTCCACTTTCTGGTCTCCAATGTGGGATCACATACACTTCCTTGTTTCTTTTAAAAGCCAGTAAACACGAGTAGCGCTTTTCCCCTACAGTAAAGCTGTGTCCACTATATTAACTGGGGACAGAACGTCATGTAGCTCGTGGGACTTGTGAATGGTGCTAGTATAAATTGCTAGTGTGATGTATATAGCACCAATAGTATAATAGTGCAAGTATAAATATAAATCGGGTGGGCAACATAGTGCCCGTGGGCACCAAATGTGCCCTCAGATACCTTTCTTGCTGCCTGCTGGGACACCGTACCGCTACCATTTTATTTTTATTTTTTTAAAAAAATATTTTCTTACTGGCAGCTGGGATGTCTTCAAAGCGAAATGGGAGCCTCTAGCTCAGAGGTTCCCAACCGTGGGTCCCCAGATGTTGCTGGCCTACAGCTCCCAGCATACCCAGCCAGCATGGCTAATGGCAAAGGATGCTGGGAGCTGTAGGCCAGCAACATCTGGGGACCCATGGTTGGGAACCACTGTGAGTCTAGCTGCTGCCATCTTAATCTCCCATTAATGCCTCTGGGCAGCTTACTTGTCCTTTGTGTGACTAGCAATGCCCACCCATGGCAGTCATTTTATGGTTGTGCCCAGGAGAGCTTCTCAAATTTCCAGATGTGCCCATGGGCCCACAATGTTGCTTACCCCTGGTATAAAGTATAGTATGAAGAAAAAAGTGGGATTCTTTAAGTATTTGTAAAAGAGAGAGAGAGAGAGCTATAGGTCAAGTGTTCATGGGGGCAAAAAAAAAAGCATTTGAGGGAAAGCATCCATTTAACTCTCCAATATTTTCACTTTAAAGCACTAAGCATAGACCAACGTATCAATAAAAGCTAAAGTGCTCAATGTGTCAATATGGAGATGAGCTGACATCAAAAGTATATGTGAAAGCTGGATGAATAACAATCTTTCCAGATACGTGGGTCCCTTTACAAAAAAGAGCTATTTTTGCCACCTCTCCACTGCCTTTGAATTTCACAGAAATAGGAAGAAAAGAGGGAAAGAAGGAGAATATGACTTGCTTTACATCTTTCAGTACATTGGGGATTAGCAGATTTCCCCATTTTTATTCCATTATTCTTCCATGGGCTGGCACTGGCTTACATTCCACTCCATTTGTTTCATATGGAGAATTTCTAATTAATTTTGGAACTAGCGCATGTGCAGTTTGCCTCTGCAGATTTCCATTAACCTCCCCCCCATGTATCGAAAGAAGTGTGTGTGTTTTTAAATAAATAAGTGTGGAATTATGTGCATGAAGCACATCTTTTTTTAAAAAAACAGTGGACAGGGAAGGGATGTGCACCAAAAAGCTCACCCAATAGAGCATAATGCTGCAAATGGGGTGATGCAATTTTATCTGGAGTAGGGGTAACAGTGATTTTCCCAAGGATTTTGATGTGCACATTCACTCATGCATGGAAAATGGCAGGAAAAATAAACAATGTATGTCTCACACCTTTTACTCCATTCAATCCATTAACCCAGTCCAAAATAATGGTGGATAATTAACTCAGCAGTGCCACCCCCTGATTAGGAACAGGTAATTCTGGGGAGAAATTTGGATGGAGAGAATTTTGTAAGTATCCCGTTAGAATGCCCAATTCCCAGATGAATTTTGCCTTTTCACCTGACCCTGTGGGAGATGTTGCCCATCCCCAGTGCACGTGCTAGTGGCACGCGCGCGCGCGCACACACACACACACACACACACACACTCACACGAGATCATTCACAACCAGTGATAAAATGCCCCCTGGGGATCCATCCTAGCAGAAAATGGAAAACAACACAAGGCAGATGATAATTGAAGTGCTTAGACCTCTGCAATTCTTTTGCTTTCTGATTCCACCCCCTCCCTCTCCCAACACCGAACTTGGGGCTCAAAATATTCCAAACATTATAATGTTAGTGTTAGTATAAAACTTTATATTGTTCACCTCATTTTATGCTCAAAATGAGTGAAATGGACCTGTTGACTGTGGGACTATCATATTCAACAGCAGTTTTGCTGATAATACTTAGGAATGTGCAGCTCTCTCTTGAGCCTGGCAAGATATTTTGAAATGTAGAATTCCAGGTTGCCAGCAGCTATCTTAATTTGTTGTAGGAAAGAAAGAAAGAAAACTAGAATAGAATCCTGTGGCACCTTAGATACCAATGGTTTTACTGGGGCATAAGCTTTCATGGACTAGAAGCCACTTTGACAGATGTCAATTATTCTCAATTGGAACATATTCATATGCAGGACCAAACAAAGGCAATTTGTTGCCTGAAGCAGAGCTGCAAATGTCAGCATCCCCCCCCCCCAACACACACACACACACACACACACACACACACACGTCAAGGCACGTAATACCCAGGGCTGATCAAGTTATTTTGGCACCTGAGGCAGAAAATCCCATAAGTGACCCTCTCCTTCTGTAGCAGTAAAAATACAGTAATAATAAATTAAATCACCAATAATTTGCTACCCTTTCATGATGACACCGAATATCAGCTGCCTGAGGAGGCTGCTTCATTCTGCCTAATAGTAGGGCCTGCCTAGCCAATATGGGTACACAGAAAAACAAATGGTTGCGAATAGCGGGGTCCAAAAAATGAGGGGTAGCAGTAGATCTGTCGTTCTAATTGGTCTTCTGCTAGCTGAGTGGACAAAGATGGATTAAATTACTAGAGTAGCCTTATCGAACCTGGTGCCCTCCAGATGCTTTGGACTTCAACTCCCATCAGCCCCTGCCAGCATGGCCAATGATCAGGAATGCTGGTAGTTGTAGTCCAAAACACTGGGGAGGCTGGTGGTGACTCCTATGTCAGTGGGGCTCTTCATCCATTGCAGCTTTCCCCCTGAGCTTTATAGGGGCTATCCATGGTGCTGAACCCCATCCCCAAAATAGGTTCACCACCAGGGAGCACCATGGATAGCTCCTATAAGGCTCAGAATAAAAGCTCCAATGGATAAGGAGCCCCACTGACATAGGAGTCACCAGCCTCCCCTGCCAAAACATCTGGAGGGCACCAGGTCACGGAAGGCTGGACTAGAGAGAGACTAATAGAGAGGGCTGTCAGCAGAAGCAATGCAATACAGCGCATGGGATGCATCCAAAATCTGAAAAGAAAAAAAGGCCTCTCACCCAGCCACATCACTGGGACCACGCAGATGAAGCAAGCGGTACTTAGAGTTGCGTGCTTTAACGAAAGGATTTTACACCCAGGCACAATGGAAAGACTCTGGAATTATATTTCAAAAGACACATGCTGTGAGCAAGATACCTGCTGCAACTAGAGAAAATTATGCTAATTTGCTGAATTTCCATACAATTGTTTTATTTCCATAATTATGAGTGTAAAAATTGCAGAATTGCAGTTGATAGTGATGAGAAGTGAAGATGAGAGACAAAAAGGAAGGAGAGGGCCTGCAGAATTAGGAAGGGGTTATCACTCACTGATGTGGTTGCCATCTAGTCAAATAAAATATAGCATCAAATATTCACGTCAATCACTGGTTTTTGTTTCTAGTTCTCAGCTTCAGAAACGAAGCATAACTACTTGCGTAAGAAGAAATGAAGGATTGTTCTGCCATAACACAGATTTTAAACACCCAGATTGTAAAAATGAACATGTCCTTGGTGTATTTTTGACATTTACTCGTAGTTCTTAAGATTTTAGGAGGCTAGCAGTAAGGCTAACCAACTGCCCTTTGTAAATGGCCAGTAAAGTACAATATATACCTTGGAAGCTTGGTAAGTGTCCAGATCAAGCCACATGACACAAACATTTCTGACATTTCTTAGTAGATCTCAAGACCTACCAAGTATTTTTTATTTTATTTTATTTTATTTATCTATTTAGAAGATTCATATACCATCCTTCAGCAAAACTTCCAGCTCCACTGACTTCTTATCAAATTTAATCCTCATTATTATTATTATTATTATTATTATTATTATTATTATTATTATTATTTATATTTATACCCTGCCTTTCTTCCTGCAAGGAACCCAAGGCGGCTTACATAATCCTCCTCCTCCTCTCCATTTTTATCCTCACAACAACCCTGTGTGAGGTAGGTTAGGCTGAGAGTCAGTGACTGGCCCAAAGTCACCCAGTGAGCTTCATGGCCGAGTGGGGACTTGAACCCAGATCTCCCGAGTCCCAGTCCAACACTCTCACCACTACGCCACACCTGCTCTTGGCATTTCACAATAAATACCAACCTTTACCAAGCTACATTGGTAACTGTCCAAAACCAGAATAGTTACACAACCATTTCTCACATTTGCCAGTATATCTCAAGAGCCAACTTCATACCTTTAATAATTTAACTCATTCCCTTTACCATCATTTACTGGTATATATGCTGCTAATTGCTTTTCAGACATTTTCTTGCGCATACCGTGATGTCCCTAAAATTACTGCAGAATTTGGTCATTTGTTATTATTCATTTATTCCAATAAATCAATGCCAATCAGTGAATGAATGTTTTAAAATTCCCCTACACTAACTTCAGCTATGCAAAGCTGATGAAATATTTCTTCCATTGGACCCAATGGTACATCTGAGGCACAGCATTGGTGAAGTGAAGCAGCTGTAGGGCCTCATTGGCCCTTCAGATGGGAGATGACTGGGATTCCCATGCTAACCTAACTGCAGAGTATACTTAGTATTTCTTCCCTTGGTGGTGTGCATGTTCCAGAAAGCAATATCCAAGAGAAATGCATTGTGCAGAAGTCCAGGACAAGTTTTGTTTTTTTTAATGACAACATCTCAGAATCATAGATGGAAATTGTTTACTGACCAAATCTGTACAAGCTTGGATCTTGACAGCTGGAGAACTCCCTCGGTCTGTTAATTCACTTGGAAGTGGTAAGCCCATTCCTCCCCACTTTCCTCACCTGAAATGAACTTGGTTTTGTTTTATTTTTGCAAGAGGAGGTCTAGTTTTCATGTCATCCATTTTTAATTGCTTTGGTAGGTGCATGCTACTGTCAGACCAATTTAGCCAACTATTTTGGACTTACCTACTTGCTAATCATTACAGAAATATCTGTACAAGAAAGAAACTCCTTTCAGAGCCTCTGCAGTCTAATTCTCTGATACATTTGGCTGATATTTGCTCTCCCTGTAGGATTACATTATTTTGTTTTACCAACAACTCCCCAGAATACACTATGCCCTTAACAAACTTGCTCACTTGATCTCCCATGGATCACTAAAGTTACTCAATCTTCTTATGGAGGAAGTCAACGTGCATGCTAAGATCAACCCTGCACTTCTGGACCTGCCTGTCATCTCTGGGTCTGTCCCAAATGACTGGCCCAACATGTGGCAGTATATATTGGCTGCAATGCCTTGGTCTGGCCTTGTAAAATATATTCCACTGAGAGTATATACTATACTCTCAGTGGAGTATACTATATAGTGACAGGACACCATTTCCATGGGTGGATCACCAGCCTCTGCATCTCTTGGCTCTCCTATTGGGGAACCAGTTAGGGTACCCTTCCCTAACTGATGCCCTCTAGATGTGTTGGGCAATAATTCCCAGCATCCCCCAGCTAGCTGGGGGATGCTGTGAGTATCTGGAGGGCACCAAGTTGGGGGAGGCTGAGGGATTCTTGTCCCCAGAGACTTGTGCACCCTACTGAATGCAGAACTCTTACAGGGAAAATCACTTTCTTCCTCTACCTGCTTCTAAGGTTGCAATCTTATACTCATTTACCTGTGAGTAAGCCTCACTGAACTCAGTGGGGCTAACTTCTGAGTATTTATTTATTTACACCCTTTATAACCCATCCTTTGGAGGGGCTCACAAAGATAAGTAGCATGCCAGTCCCTGACCTCAGGCTTACAATCTAATTTTAAGACATGATATACACAGAATTGAGGATAGGGAGGGAGGGATATATATAATTAAACACGTTAAAAGCCTATTTGAAGAGATGGTGATGGGGACAGTTTACGTCCTTGTTGTATCTTTATTGTTTCCGACACTTCCTTGCTTTGAGTTGTGGCAAGGTTTGACCCTAGAGGGCCTCAGTAGAAGAAGAAGGGGGAAGGATGAGAGGAGAGAGCACTGGAGGAAGTGAGTGGAAAGGAAAAAATGGCATTTGGAAATAAAGTGAAGATCTGTTTGCATTCAAACCTTGTTCTGGGCCCTCCTTGCTGAAACAAAGATACAATATTCCTCTTCCTCTCTAGCTCACAGGGGAGCTGGTTGGAACGGCCTCTGTGAAGGGATGAGCAGCCCAGTTCCTGTTTGGCGATGAAGCAGCAGCAGATGGAGAAAGTGATGGTGACAGTTCACCTCTATGGCTTCTTCCTCTTCTGTTCACAGGAGTAGAAACATACAGGATTGCACTGTAGGTAATATATGAACTGGCTCTTACTGTGATGAAATGTGGAACAGCAAACTGTGAGGGTGTCTTTGTTCTTGGGATATGGCAGGAATCAGCCACCCCCATTTTGTCCAGATTATAGAGGCAGGAGCTGTTTTAGCCAGCCCGTACCTATTTAGGATCTAAAATGAGCTAAGGAAAGCCTTAGGACAAAGGACTGAAGAAGAAAAACAAAATAGCAAAGCGGTGGTTGAGAAAGGGCACACAGTGGGTGTGGTATACCAGTTGCCACAATGCAGCCCTATTTGTCCAGTCTTCAAGTTATGCCAGATTGTGCCTGCGTGCGTGCATGTGTGTGTGTGTGTGTGTGAGAGAGAGAGATCATGTGACTGAGTGTGGGGGAAACTGAAAGTCACCCCTCAGCTTCCTAACAAAGCATGATGAATTGTGTTTCCAGGTAGAAGTGTACAATCTGCCCCTACATTGAGAGAACATGTATTTGTCATGGGGGTGGGGGGGTGGTTGGGGTTTCCACATGCTATGTTTGTGGTAGAGAACCCTGAGCTACGATATTATTTTCCTGCCATAATTTCATTTTTATTTAAAAGTGGAATCAGGCTTTGGAAACTCCTTGGGAGCAAGTGATAGCTATCCAGAATGAAAACACTTAAAAAAAAAAAACATAATAGGAAATGCAATAAATGCAATAAACATTTTGTGCTTTGGTGGCATTAAGGTGGGAATTCTAGGGTGGCCACTTATGAATCTCCAAAAAAGAAGACAAAAGAGGACACTGTTTTGCATGAAATGTCCATATGCTAATCTAGATATATAGATGCAAATTTAGAAATAATTATAATAATTTAAGTAGAAATACAGAACATCTCACCATAGTGGGGGAGACTACGACCAGGTGACCTGTCTGCTTTGCTCAGTGTGCTTTCCAGGTGCTGTTGATGGGCAACTTCAAGGTCTAGTTCTTCCTTCTGATGGTTATTTATCTTTAAAGCAGACATTGGATTGGATAGCCCTTCAAATAGACACCTTTGAAATAGAGGTCACTTCTCTGTAAAAGAGGACACATGGCCACCCTAGGAAGTGGGATAAGATGTATGATAGAGGAATGCTGTTTCTTTTTGAAGAAAAAGCAGTAGCATGTGAATGACTGTCACAGCTCTATCCTATTTATTATTTAGTGCAAATTTCCTACTTCAGTAAATACTTTATTTACTTTGAGCCAATTTCACAGTGCCAAAAATTTGGCACTGTTAATCCGCCTTTCATCAGCTTAAACCTAGCATGAATTGTCCTTAAACTAAGCCAGATACGTTGAAAGAAAGAAAGAAAGAAAGAAAGAAAAAACACAAACAGGAAACAGTGCTGTGCTTTTGGAATATGCAAATTCAATGCAAATGCAGACCAAACATAACCAAATGTGCCTGAACTGTTTTCTTCCTGAGAAAACACATGAAGCATCAGATGAAACATATAGGAAAGAAGTAGAATTTATTCAAAGTCTGTTTCATTTCTTGAAATCATTGCTCATTTCTCACCTAGCTTTGGTCCAACTTTAGTTCATTCTGGGGATAAGAGGCCAATGAGTGGCAATAATCCAACCGCAGTGATTCTTCTTAAACATTGTTGTACTGTGTGCTATTACTGAACTGTAAAGCCCCTGGGCTTTAACTGAAGTGCGGGAAGCTGTAGGGGCTTCAGGCCACTGAATAGTTGAGTGTTCAGTGAAGAACAGGACACTCACACTCATCCTATGGCTACTTAGCTAAGGGATGCTCAAGGACCCTGCACCCCACCCATGAAAATGTCGCCAAATTTTTCTTCTCCTTCGGATTTTGTTGTTGTTCTTGAAGCAATTTCTTTTCTATCAAATTGAATGAGAATGATAAAACAACGCAGAAGAATTTTTTTGGCACAGCACTGTTAATTTCAGCTAGAAGTCTTCAGCCTCTCTAAAGCATTCAATCTGTGGAGGCTGCTGGCTCCAACATCAGTGGGGCTGTGTGTATCCACTCCGGATGTTACTCTGAACTTTAAAGGAGCTATCCATAGTGCCAATCCTATCTTAGGGGATAGGGTTCCACACCACGGACAGCTCCTTTAAAGTTCAGCGTAAATTCTGGAGTGGATACACAACCCCACTGACATTGGAGCCAGCAGCCTCCACTGCTTTCAACAGCACCCTCTTTCTCCCCAGGGTTGATTTAGTTATGAAGCGGCAGGTTAGGCCTTCTTCAGGCAAATCCCTCTCTCTAGAAAGCAGAGCCATATTCTAAATTTGCTGCACTACTAACCCTTAGGGTGTAATCTTATGGTCCCCAGGAGTCAGACCTAGGAGCCATAGGATTTGTTGGATCTCCCTCTCCGAGGGCAGAGAGCGCCCCCCCAATCTTGCATGCCTCCTTTGTGAGCAGCTGGTGCGACCCCAATGCTGGAACTCTGACAAAAAGGAAGCATTTTGGACAGTGCTGGCTCCAGCTTTTTGAGAGCCCTTGGGAAAAACACCCTCAATGGGCCCCCTTCCTCAGTGAGTCTACCTGATCACCACCACCATTGTCACCAGCTGCTATAGCTCCTCATCCTCTTTCTCAACATTGCTACCACTTGCTTGCTTGAGAGGCAGAAAGCAAGTAGGTGGTGGCATCTACTGCTCCTTCTCACTTCCACTGTTGTCTGGACCACAGTGAGAGGCAGGTGAACAAGCAGCTTGCAGTTGTGATGAGGAAGAGCAACTCCAGGGGCTCTTGTCAGTGGACCACTGCTGAGGTGGAGGCCTCAGCAGATGCTCAACCATACCTACCCTGGTTCATGCCGGCCCTGATTCTGGAGGCATTCCCTAGGCATGCCAGGAGAGGCTGTGGATGCTTAGGATCCACATCCCTTCCATACCACCAACACACTGCCAGAATGGAGGAGAAAGTATGCCATCATGGAGCTGGGGTCATTTATTTCCCTCCCATTGGCATGAATGAGTGGGAAACAGTTCAAGAAAGAAAAGTGTGGGGTGGGGGACTGAAAAAGGAACAAAAACAAGAGTAACTTCTTTCCATCTTTAGATTTGTCAGAGTCTCTGACATCAGAGCTCCCCACCATGAGTAGGAGGATTGCTCTGTTAATCTCTTAAACAGGCAGCTTTCTGCTCCTTAACACAACTCCCATGGCATTCCCTCTCACAATGTAAATAGATCCCTGTCAAGGGTGGCTTGCATGCATTGCAGTGCCTCCACATGGCTACTACTGAGACTGTTTCTTCCCTCGAAGTTTCACCTAAAAGAGAGCTCACCTAGAGAGCTGGTACAGTGTAATGAAGGAGTGACTCTAAAAGTCCCCGGTTCAAATCTTGCTTCAGCCCATATCTCCAACTCTGTGGGTAACAATACTGATGCGGCAAACCCCTCTCCAGTCCCCAGAACAGTATTGCAACTTTAATTTAAAGTCCTACTATGTATGTTTGTCATGTGTGTTGCAATGCCAGGCGTGAGCTGGGTTCACATCTTCATGTGAAGAACTTGCCAGGATTATTCTTTAGATAATTCAGTTGGGACCTGCAACAAACTGTTGCAGTATAGAGTTTTCCTGTTGAGGGATCCATTCATCCATCCATCCATCCATCCATCCATCATCCGTTCTTTCAGGATAGAAAGAAGGCATGGCATGGAAAGAAAGCACCCTCCATCCCCAACCATCAGCCAGCATTCCATGGCCAGTGTGCATGTTCAGTCCTCATTAAGCTGTTTGGGGGTTTCCCTCCCCACGCTTCAGGTTGCGCCCCTAATTTTTTTTGTTCTTCTGAAAACCTTGGGGTTCCCCAACTCAGGCCTGATGATGCCTCCCACCTTTTGTGTGGATGGTGCCCTTTTGGCTACATATTGTTAGAGAGCAATAAGACACTGGAACCAACTACCTAGGGAGGTGGTGGGCTCTCCCACTCTGGAGGCATTCAAGGTGCAGCTGGACAGCCATCTGTCAGGGATGCTTTGACCTGGATTCCTGCATTGAGCAGGCGGTTGGACTCGATGGCCTTAAAGACCCCTTCCAACTCTACTTTTCTATGATTCTATGTCATGTAAAATCATATAATGGCCCCCTTTGGGATGAATGGGTTCCTGATGTTTGAATGAAGGAAAGCTACCAGGAGAAATGTGCAAAATTACCAAAAGGTAAAGGCTGAAGAATTTGAAAAGCAAGTGTGCAGTGCATGCAAAGCTGAGCGTGGAATTACAAAGCTGACTGTGGAATGTGGACAACAAGATGCGGGTAAATAACAGAGTTTGGGGGAAAACACTGGACAGAAGATACCAGGTAAGAAGATCAGCCCCAAACACAATAATTCAGGAATGTTGCTAACAGGTGGAATGAAGGTTGTGCAAATGTTTAAGGAAAAGGTGATGTCCTTCAACATCAAAAGGAAGAGCTTCCAAAAGAAACAAGACGAGCCCAAATAATGTACAACCAAAACTCGTAGTCAAAGAACATGTTTTTCCACATCGTGCGAAGACTTGAGGGAAAAGCGTATATAAGATACACCCAAAACTTCTGAGGAAGACATAAACATTAGAGAAGCTGCTGGCAATGCTAGCCTACCTCCTTCTTCTGAGTATATGACCTGGGTTGGCCACTATCTGAATGAATGTGACAAGTGTAAATGGATTGACGAGAACTGCATTTTATTTAAAATAAAGGTGTTCTAAACATTGCATGTAGGTTTTTGAGTCACAGTCTGTATTTCTCTCTCACAATCCCAGTTTTTTTTTTGTAACACACACACACACATCCCGAGAACGAGTTTACTATTAGTATATAGCATGTCTGCCATCATCCTTAAAGACTGCCGTTTACCAGGATCTGGGGAAAGACATCTGCTTAAGGCTTTGGAAAGCTGCTGCCAGTCAGAATAGACAGTAATGGTCCTGTTGAACCAACATCCTGACTCTGTATTATGTCCTCTCAGCTTCACGGGGTTTTAAGATAACCCACTAAAAAGGCTGCTTGGGGTTTTCAACTTCTTTTCTTTTTCTTTTAGAAGATTTCATTTTCCAGCATTGTTTTAATTGCATTGCCTCTAAGTGAATGAAAACTAAGTTAGAATCGAACCAGCAGATGGAAATATCCTCATCGTTGAACAATGAAGCAACCTCCCCCTTCCTTTTGCCATCTGGTATCTGGGCTTGCAGTGTGTGTGTGTGTGTGTGTGTGTGTGTGTAAGAACCATTCAAGGCACAGTAGCTTGCCATCTTCTCCACTAGCCTGGGCTCTTTCTCTTGAAGGCCTATGCTTATCGCCTCAAAGATGAAGCCATAAAATACAAATGGGAACATGAAACTCAACTTGACAGCCACACAAATGGTGCAAGAAAAAGCATTAAGCCTGCATGCCCACACAGAGGAAGCACATAATCCAATCTTGACAATAATGGAAAGGTTAATCTAAAGTGTGAGCCAAGTGGCTTTTCTAGTTGAACAAAAAAAGAAAAAAGAAAAGAAAAGCAAAAATGGGTCATTGTCCCAATTAAAACAAGTAGGGAAAATGGGCTTGTTTCATAAAAATCAGTTGCCTTCTGCCAGCAAGTCAGTGGGATATATTTTACGTGCCTTGTCCGCTACTGATCTGTAATCAGATAGGAAAAGGATACTCTGATAGGACACCCGAGCTGTCTGGCCAAAGATGCATGAAAGTAAAATTGAATTATGGATGATAAAAGCCTGAGCAAGGGGGCACAAGGTGACAGTTCCAGCCAGAAAAAATTATGCAAAGATGGTGACATTTGTAGACGGAGAGGGCTCGGGCGTTGTTGGTCATTGTGTGCCACGTCCAGTCTCTTGATAGCTGTGAATTTGAAGTGCTGTGGCACCTGTGCAAAGAAATTTATTCACAGCTTCAAATTAATTGATATCATTGTAGCTTTCGTATTTATCAGATATTACAGAATTCTTTCTGATATATATATATATATATATAGAGAGAGAGAGAGAGAGAGAGGGAGAGGGAGAGGGAGAGAGAGAGAGAGAGAGAGAGAGAGAGAGAGAGAGAGAGAGAGAGAGAGAGACACTTCTTGTGGAGCAAGGCAAGCAAGTCTCATAATTTACTAATTATAGTAATATGGTACTCACGTAATTTAGTGGTCACGTGTGGGTCAGAAGTCAGATAATAATCCTGCAGGGTTATGGTCTTGAGTCCTGCTTGTTGGGAACACAGGATGTTGCCAGAGCCACCTCCAGGTTTTTCAGGGCCCCTGGGCAAGACACCCTCAATGGGCCCCCTCTCACCACCATTGTCACCAGCTGCTATTGCTCCTCACCCTCTTTCTCATCATTGCTACCGCTTGCATGTTTGATAGCCAGCAAGCCAATGTAGGCAGTGGCATCTACTGCTCCTCCTTCTCACAACCACTGTTGTCTGGTCCAGAGTGAGAGGCAGGTGAACAAGCAGGTTGCAGTGGTGAAGAGGAGGAGCAACTCCAGGGAGCTCTTGTCAGTGGGCCCTTACTGGGGTGTGAGCCCTCATCAGGTGCCTGTCTATGCCTACCCTTGATGACGGCCCTGGATGCTGCCCTACACAGTGTCAGCGTATTGGTCCATCTAGTCCAGTACTGTCTACTCTGACTGGCAGTGGTTCTTGAGGGTCTTAGGCTGAAGTCTTTCCCATCACCTGCTACCTCATCTTTTTAACTGGAAATGTGAGGGATTGAAGCCAGCGCCTACTGCATAGAAAGCATATACTCTACCACTAAGCTATGATCTTGTTGCATAGTTCTCATGGGCAGTGGTGTGGTGGTAAATTTTGAAGTGCAGGTGTTGATCATGACAGTCCCCGTAGCCATGCCCCCAAGGAGAGATCAAAAATTGCAGGCAGCTATGTTGACCCATATCTACAAACCAGTTCTAGGAGTTTTCATCTGCTAGGACCAGGTCTTAACTGGTTTTAATTGCCCACTCAAGACCAAGCCACCCCAAAATATTTGCCATTACAACGGGGAACAATATATTGTTGCTACGCTCAGAGGGAACAGGGAAGTCTGAGGGCGGGGTGACAGACAATGTCAGTGTCCCTGCTTATTAAAAAGTGTGGGCCCTATGACCCTGTGAACCCTGGGTCCACTACACTACTGCTCACAGCGGATGATTACTGCTTGTTTACTCTGGTATGAATGGGTATCCAGGACTCTGGCTATCCAATGAAATAATTTTAGCAGTAGATTCAGGATTAACCAAAAAAATCAGAATTCATAGCTACAAGATGACCTCCAGCAAAAGGAAATGTACAGTTGGGTGCCTGCCCCATCTCTGGGATTCTCCCCAACCTTTGGTATCAAAAACAATCCAATGAATACTTTTGTTTATGAGCAAATAAGGAGACAAACTAGAAAAAGGGACGGGAAATGGAAGAGCTTGCTTCATAATTTACTCACCGTAGTTAGTATCCAATGGGGTCATTGCACAAGCAGCCCCTTCCACCGATTGGTTGCATGAGCAGGACCCACGTCTTGCACAATGGAGATTGAATGCTTCCTTTAGGAAACCCTGAAATGTGTGGAAACACTTATTTCTGGACTGGGACAGGTGGGTGGAGCTCCCTTATGCAAGCTCTGCTGACCTGCCCTGTTCCAGAAATGAGCATTTCTGCACATATCTGGTTACTCCCGGAAGCACTAAATCTCTATTCCTCAAGCAGTGGGTCTGGCTTACAGAAGAGAATTGGTGGGGGGTGTAACAGCAGCGCCCTGTTGGATACTGCCCCATATTTAGCATATAAGGGGGGAAAATAGGGAATCCCAAAACAAATATGAAAAACCATGGGGCAAACAAGATTTATTGTTGTTGTTGTGGTGGTGGTGGTGGTGGTGGTGGTTGTAGTCCATTGAGTTTCAGACACTAAGGCTCTTTCATCCGGGAATTTCAGAAAGAAGGAAATTTCAAATTTTTGATAGGCCGACGCTTCAATCTCCCATGCTGCCATTTTCTTCTGAAAAGAAAAGAAAGAGGAAGGTAGGAAGGTAGGAAAAGAAAGTAAGTAAGTAAGAAAGAAAACACATATTTTTTAAATACTGAACTCATAAGAGAACTCTTTCACATATGGAGAAGATAAGAATCCTGATTCCTGAATTAGCTGCAGCTCTTCTTCCACTGCTTCTCCACCATGTTCAGGAGAGCTTAGTCCTATTCAGGCATTCGCCTGCTTGCGTGTAGGGCTAAAGTGTGGAGGAAGATATCGCCATGCATGTAAACCCTGCCTCCAGCATCACCGTGTGCCTGTTACCCCGTTAGACCGTTGTGCATTGAGCATGAAGGTCTGAAGAGGGCTGCGTAAGTGCATTTGGTTGAACATGCTTACAGCTTTCCCGTGATTGGAAACCCTGATATGGCAGAGTTCGCAACTGGAGGAACTCAGTGGTGGAGAAACAGTGGCAGGACAGCTGCAGCTGATTCAGGAACAGGCATGTAGATGGTCATTATTAAAGTAGCTGTTAATATATTAAAATACCTATGTTGGATACCTATATTTAATACCTATGTTTAATACCTATATTAAAATACCTTTCATGTTGGAACTAGCTGGGGGCAGCTCCATATTGTCGGGATCCATGCATGCACCTCCCTCATTCAAACAAACACTGTGGTATGTAAGTCAGAAGCGAAACAGTCTCTTTGGTTACAATATCAGGCCCCGGTGACTGGCTTTACCAGGTCTGCCCTTTCCATACAGTTCAGAATTCCTGCACCCTCTTAACCTTTGGGTTCTGCAGTGTCTAGCCTCCTGTAATTCTGAATCTTCCCTGAGATCTAGTTTCTGTCTTGTATTCAACATGTGTCCTCACACCAGTGTCAGCTTCTGGCCTGGGCCCAGGGAGGTGTCACCACCTCTGTGCTCCTCCACAAGTCCCATTCAGGGTCTATATCTATCATGCTCCACCTCTTCCTCATCTCTCACCCTGTTCCTTCTCCATTTCCCACTGATCCCTTCTCTCTTGCACTGCAGACCCATACTTTCCACCTCTCCCTGCCAGATTTCCCCCCTTCCATGGCTCTGCTTCCCAATCTGGTTTGAGTCTATCACAGTTGCCCATTCCTCCAGTCCTAGTCCCCATGGATGCTGTTGACTACCTGCAGCCAGCTTGTCTCAGAGTCAGCCCCTGTGGGGTTCACCCTAGGCTGACCATACCATCCTTGCGATATTTAGGTACGGTAACTATTTGTTAGCTATTTGCTCAACTGTGGTAAGATGTTAGATGTTCCATTCCATTGTTAGCAAAGTAATGTCAACTTGGTAGATGATCTGCTTAAAGAGGTTAGAGTGCTGGATGAGGCACATTGGTTATGCACACACGGTTTCATCACCGCTGAACCTGGAGTCATGAAAGATAAAGAGAGTTATGGCTTTTGCTTTACAGTGAAAATCCACAGGGAGCAGAGAAGGTGTAATGCCCTATCACTGCACTACTATGCCTCAGGATAGCATAACATTTTTGTCATACTCACCGTTTTTTCCTTGCCAACCTTCAACCAAACAAAAGCTGTGTGCTGATCCCGAAGTGTCACTTTGCTCTGTTGGCATTATAAGTTCAACTTCGGCATTCAAGAGTGACGTTCTAACAATAGCTGTCAAATTCAGAACCTACCATGCATGGATTGTGGTGGAACTTCATTGGTTGGCTGTCAATGGGGGAGGAGATTTTGCCTCTGATAAAGAAACATCAAGCTGAGAGAAGGAAATATTATGATGGGAAATATTATAATGGTTTAGATAGGGGTGGGGAATCCTTTTCCTATGAAAAAGGAAAAATCAATTGGAGGATGCAGCTGATGGGGGATGGAACCAAAGCTGATGGCGGGAGGTGTTTGCAGCATTGCAAGGTTATACAGCTCTCGGGCTCTCCTTCTCTCTCTCCCACCCCATTTCTCTCTCTCTCTCTCTCTCTCTCTCTCTCTCTCTCTCTCTCTCCCTCTCTCTGACATCACATCTCTCTCTCTCTCTCTTCCTCCTTCTGTGTCACCCCATCTCTGTGTGTGTATGTGTGTGTGTGTGTGTGTGTGTGTGTGACCCGCCTCTCCCTGCAACTCTGTGTGCGCGCGCGCGTGTGTGTGTGTGTGTGTGTGTGTGAGAGAGAGAGAGAGAGAGAGAGAGAAAGACTCCTCTCTCTGCCACCCCATCTCTCTGGGCTGCATGCTACTAGGGGTCACATGAAATTAGACTGAGCGCTGCATGCAGCCTGCAGGCCACAGGTTCCCTCACCGCAGGTCCAGGAAAAGGACTGACAGGTGGCAGGTATTGCCACCCTCAGTTTTCTTCTTTTTTCAGAAATGCCACCCATGACAAGAGGTTGTCAAATTTACCTAGAAACTGCAAAGAACACCCCCCTGTCCTGTAATATTGTAAATTAGTCCAAACTCTGTTCTTAACCAAATTCTCAGCATGCTAGGGATGAGCAGAGCAGATTTCCCCAGTTCCATTTCATTATTCTGCTGTGGCTTGGTTCTGCTTCCTGCTCTGTGCCATTTGCCTTCTGATTTTCTATGGAGAATTTCTAATTAATTAATTTCAAAATTAGTGCATGTGCAGCTTGCCTCATTCATTGACATTAGTTTCCCTCTCCAAGTTGTATTCACTGACAAGCAGTAATACATTTTGGAACAGCATCTTTTTTCCCCCTTTTTCTTTTAAGGGTGTGATGGTGTGCATGAGCATTATTAAACAACATAAACGGAAAGGGAGGGAAAACACATCACCATGCACATCCAGAAGCCCACCTAACAGAGCACTGTGGTTTCAACGGGGATGTGCATTTATATCTGGAGTGATGATCTTCCCAAGTACTTCCAAGTATGCACAAACATTAAAAAAAAAACCTTGCACAGTATTTCAGTGCTCACATTGGCTCATGTGCAGAACTTAAAGGGAAGGGGGAAATACATGGAAGAATGTGAGTAAAGTGGACACGTGGATCAGTCTTTATAAAGTCCAAGAATCCAATCTTAAATGAATTTATAGTGGGTGATTCAGGGGTAATGTTTTGTGATAAAAAAATAATAATCTGTGAGATAATTTTGTAAGCATCCCACAGTGTGTTGGTAGAAAGCACTGGACTACCCATATATCCCCCACTGTTCACACAGTGGAAATGCCTAGAGAGGCATTCTTGGTGGCCACTCCATAATTGGAAGACACCTTTCTTTTAGGAGATTTGCCAAACTTGGATAAGCTTCTAGAACTGTTGCTATAAGAATCCCTTTCTCTCTGGCCAAAGTATAGTGGCAAGGTTTAGGTGCATTATCAGTGTAATTTTGGATTTTAATGCAGTTAGGATTTTTTCTGTTGATGTTTTCTGTTTGGCTTTTAATAATTAACTTTATATTTAAATACACTGTATTTCATACCTGATATATTAGAATGGTCCAGCTACAATGTCAGAAATAAATAAATAAAAGCATTGCAATTATTAAACCTATAATTGCAATGCTGTTGCCCTGAACGGTGGCCAGGTGTCCTCTTTTAGAGAGGACAGTAGTCTGAAGGCACCCTCTGTTTGAAGGGCTGTCCTGCCCAATTCCAGTTTAAAGATAACGAACCATTAGAACCATTAGTTGCCCATCAACAACTCGCACCTGGACAGCAGGCTGAACAAGCAGGCACACGGGTCACCTGGTCGCAGTCTTCCACAGTGTGGTGAGATGTACTGTATTTCTATTTAAATTATAGTAATGGTTTCTAAATGTATATCTCTATGTATAATAAATTAGCATAGGCAAACATTATGTAAATCACTGTTCTCTTTTGTCCTCTCTTTTGGCCATACGTAGAGGCTGGATCAAAAGTCCAGGATTTTCTCTTCATTGGTGACCAGCCAGATGCCTCTGGGAAGGTTCACCAACATGACACAAAGTGAAGGGAACTCGCTTCACCACTCCCTGCCCGAAGGAGCATCTATAAGAACTTTGGAACTAAGAACTGGTACCTGAGTTTTGCTTTATTCCTCCTCCCTCCCAATGCCTCTTCTTTTTGTGTTATGTCTTTTAGATTGTAAACCTGAGGGCGGGGACATATTGGAGCATATTACTAGATCACAGCTTGGTGGGTTGTGCAGGCACTGGTATAGGTTAATGGGCTGTCCTGCCCAACACCCTGAGGTGCCAGGAGGGTGAAGGGTCACTGGCCCATCCTATCCCTCTTTGCCTGCCAGCTCAGGATGATGGAAGATGGGAGTGGCCCATGGCTGGTAGGCCTTGAGGACATTGAACACTCAGCACTGTGATGGTGGGCAGGTAATGAAAAGCCCAGATTAGCATTATGGATGGCCTAGGGCTTTGAGCCAGTATGGGATTGTCCAAAGGGGATCAGTGGACATCCCCTGAAGCCCCCATTTTAAAATGGGGCTGCACATATCCATATAGTAGATCCTGATGCAGATCCTTTACCCAACACCCTTGCCTCATGCCTTCATTCCGGGAGGTGGGGTCCGTGGGGACAATCCCCTCTCCATTGTCCCATCCATCATCTAACTCTGAATGTGCTGATTTGATTTAGCTATGTATGGCTAATAGCCATTGTTATACTTTGGCTAAGCGTGACCATTTTTATACTTTACATACTGACCACCCGGGCACTGTTCATGTGCAGCTCCTTCACTATATCACTTGTGATACCTAATTAAAGTTGTTATTAACTGTATGGGGCTGCGTTGCCCCCTAATCTGGAATGAGTTCAGATCAGATACAGCAGGGGTGCAGAAACTCAGGCCTGGGGGCCAAATTCTACCCGCCTGGGGTCTCAATATGGCCTTCTGGGGTTCCCCTTTCTCCTGAACCCACTGCCTTTCTCCCAACTACCGATCATTTGGTGGTTTTCTGGCTTTTGTGCAGTTTTCCCCCTATTCTGCAAGGCTGAAATGCCTCCCCTAAGATGGAGTTACTGGCAGTAAGAGCTCTAAACTAAAATATGCTGGCATTTTGGCCCCGCCCCTTTTGCCTTTGGCCACACCCCTTATGCCTGGGCCCTGTCCACCACTGGAATGAGGCCCCTGAAAGCCTCTCCTAAATGGAATTCAGTCTGCGGGCTGAACTTGCTTCTACATGCCTATGCTACAGCCTCTATGAGTGGCACACTCTTGAGTGGTGTGAGGGCTTATACAAACAGACCTTCCTTGAGCAGTCAAAGCAAGCCCTGTGGCAGCAGGTGGCATCCTAAGGCAGCTGCTAGAGCCCCTGCAAGGCCCAGCACTGATGCCTGCCTTGGGCCCTCTGAAACACGCATTAACACACAGGCACACACACACACACACACACACACACACACACACAAAACACAGTCCTGCTTGTGATGCTTGTGCTGACAGCTACCATCTATTTTTCCAACAGTGTACGTGAACTGAGTTATTCTGGGACATTGTGGGGCAGGAGCGGGGCTGGCTGCTGCCATAAAAACATGGCAGCCCCACATGTATAGCTGCCTTTGTTTGGTGGTAGCAGCTCTTCCCCTGCCCCACCCCCACCTAGCCCAGAATGACTCAACTTCTGTGAGCGACCACGGTAAGCTGCCCCAGCGCCCCAAGGCCCCCACGGGCCCTAGGGGGGGACACCAAAATAGGATTTTGCCATGGGCCCCCTGAACACTGGAGCTGTTCCTGAGTCATAGCGATAGACGGTGACCCAGAACAGTCACTGCAACCTTGCACAGGGCCACAAAACTGAATCCAGCTGAGCAGGCATATGTGCCTGCTCACCAGGCACTTGATAAAACCAGTGGAGGCTCGTCATACAGGGCAAAGGGGGCAGCGTATGGGTGGCTGGCTAGATATTATATTTATGGGTTGTGTGTATCCATTACATGTAAAAAGTTTATTATTTTTAATTTAGGCTCCAATCCCATGTACTCTTACCATGAGATAATTCCATTGTAATGATCAATCCTTCCTCACTCTTTAACCCCCTCTTTTTCTTTCTTTCTTTCTTTTTTGGCGGGTGGGAGTGGGAGGAATAGGCTATTAGAATTGAGGCTGCAAGCATATACTCCTCACTTGCCTGGGAATATACTTCCGAGTAGACATGTGTAGAATTTGCCAAAGATGCCTTAAACTACAGAAGGCTAATATGACCAAGTGAGATCACCCACCAAGTGAGGGGTGGGGAAACTGGGCATGATTAAGCTAAAGTAACACACTTTTAATTTCATCATTTATTTATTTTTATTTATTTAATTTATTACATTTTTGAATCGCCCATCTGGCTGGTCACCCGGCCACCCTAGGCGATGTATATTCCAACAACACAATTAAAACAGTATAATTTTTTACCGGGTGACCGACCGGGTGACCGGCCAGATGGGCGATTAATAAATATAAGAAATAAAATAAATAATTATTTTTTTTAAAAAAAAATCTCAATGGATTACTTAAGTAAATTCTGAATGGGCACACTGGGGCCCATCAAGGTTACTGCTGGTTGCTGTAGCATCAAAACAGGCCTGTGGCTTACACTGGCTCAAGCTTGCCTGAGTGTGGAAAGCTAAGCAGGGTCAGGCCTGGTTATTACTTGTATGGGAGACCCCTCCTCTAGTTTCCTGCATTGAGCAGGGAGTTGGACTCGATAGCCTTGTAGGCTCCTTCCAACTCTATGATCTATAGAGTTTCATCTAACTCTATGAAAAATCCTTTCACCCTTTTAAAATATTGTCAGGGAGCAGCCAGCTGGGCATGTAGATGGTTACAAATGCTCATCTTTTTATTTATAAAATATTTATTTTAAACTATTTATTTACTTAGTTTGGAGTATTTTTATCCCACTCCTCAGCCAAAAAGTTTCCTGGAGCAGCTTACAAATAATCAGTAAAAGAAGACAGTCCCTGCCCACAGGCTTACCATCTAAAAAGACATGACACACAAGGAAAAAGGAATAGGGAGGGATGAGGAAAAAGTTACGGGTGCAGTCCTAGGGTTTACAAGAGAGAAGACTGTGTCACAAACTAGGTATGGTTGACTCCACCCCTGTGACCCCCCTTGGCTCCGCCTCTGTTGACCTACTGTCTGCCCCACCAATAAGATTGTCCACAAGCTGCCACTGGATAAATCTCTTGGTTTTTTCCTGCTTTCTAGGGGTTACATAAATAGAGGATCAAGGACTTGTCAAGCTGAAATACCTAGCTGGTAAGCAATGCCTACCAGGCAAGTTGCCGAATTTGGCTTTGTGGGCCACATCATGTCCAGCCATGAGTTGATAGGTATGTTTCTCCCATTCTATAGATTACCATTGGCAGTGGAATAAATGCAGTTTGCACTGATAATTTTGCAAAAAGTGATTGGCGATAACGACAAAGATGGCCTGTTGTGAAACAGAAGATTGATATTGTGTCTCTAATGTGCCAACCTGCTAAGCAAACATTTTATATGGAAATCTTTTAGGAACAATTAAGATGGAACCCTTTGATGCTTTCTCTGTGTGCCCCATTGTAGAGCAGAGATGCAGTGGAAGCTTGCTCATCCGTTTCCAGTCATGGTTCATAATTCGTCGATAATGGCTCTTTTCCCGGTACATTAAGTGATTGTTATTATACACTGCAAACATTAATCTCATTGCACCTAAAATGAGTCAATATTTTAGCCTTTCATTTGACTTTTTTAAAAAAATAAATAAATGTCATACTTGCAGAGTATGTGGTTTTTGTTTTTTAATTTATTTATATATTATATTTTAGATCCACCCAATAACAGATGTTATCTGGGTGGTTTACAAACAGTTAAAGGAATAAAATACAAAAACAAAACAACAGAACACACAGGATGGGAATAATTATATAAAGATATATAAAACATCCATAAAATCTAAAAACTAAATCTCTAAAATGCCTGAGAGAAAAGAAAGGTCTTCACCTGGTGTCACAAAGATAGCAATGTAGGTGCCAGGCAAGCCTCCTTGGGGAGGATATTCCATAAGTGGGGTGCCACAACTGAGAAGGTCCTATCTCTTGTAGCCACCCACATAACTTTCTTCGATGGAGGTAGCCAGAGAAAGGCCTCTGAAGGTGATGTATGAGAAGGTACATATGAGAAGAGATGTTCTTTAGGTACCCTGCCTCAAAGCCATTTAAGACTTTAAAGGGTCAGCACAAACTCTGTGAATTAGGGTCAAAAACAGACTGGAAGGCAGTGCAGCTGACAAAGCACTGGCATTTATTTATTTATTTATTATATTTATATCCCACCTATTTTTTTCCTCTTGCAAGGAATCCAAGGTGGCTTACATAGTCCTCCTCTTCTCCATTTCATCCTCAGCACAACGCTGTGAGGTAGGTTAGGCTGAGAGCCCAAAGTCACCCAGTGAGCTTCATGGGCAAGTGGGGACTAGAACCCAGATCTCCCGAGTCCCAGTCCAACACTCTAACCACTACACCACATCATCACATCAACCAGTCCCATTTAGAAGCCTAGCTGCTCTATTTTGAGCAAAGTTTCTGAAGTTTTTTAGTTGTATATTTTAAAAATGATGGAACAAGCTGAATTATTTTGAAAGCTTCACTTTTGGCAAACGGTTCTCTCTCAGATCACTATGGTGATTGTTGTCCAAGTGGGCATTCTTTCCCTCTTCCCTCACCCAGTGACAGTAAGGTGGACTTGGTTTTTATGAACTGGGAAATGCCATTTGGCAAGGATTCCTCTATGACTGAATTTGCTACTGGTTGTTCATCAGGATGCCAGGAGTGTATTTGGGGTGGGAGGAAATGATGCATAAAAAGCCAAGTGGAGGGTTGGGGGGAGAAATTCTTCACCAAGCAGGATGGAAAAATGTGTTGTGACAGGTGAACTGTAAACTGAGAATCCTAATTATAAGGACCTTAATAATTTTGGGTTACGTTTGGTCTATGACCGTAACTAAATAAACTGAAACTGAATAATTTTTGGTGACCGATGCTATTGCTAACACTTCCTCATATAAATATGCTGTAACAACATGCATCTTTGGACACTGCCCAGTGAATGTGTGTCTCAGCTGGAGTCTTCTCCATTCTTGTCTAATAAGCTGTTTATTAATCAATACAGTGCATCTTTGGACATTGTATTGATCAAAAAACAGGGTATTAGACATGAATTGAGAAGAGCCCAGCTGAACCATGCATTCACTGGGCAGCCCCAAAGAAGTCCCAATCCCCCAGCCTCAGTTCCTCTTCTGTAAAATAGCAATGTGTTGCTTCACATAGCTGTTGTGAGTATAATGCGATTAGGAAATGTTGTTATCCCCCCTGAGTGTAAGGATTGGGCAGACTATAAATCTAAGTAAACAGATAAAACATAGCGGAAATATAATCAGCTTAGTCATATACACAAATGTTCATGTGCTTTTTATCCTAAGCAGTTGGCATTCCAGACGCAGTCTATAATAAACTGTTTAATGGTTTTGGATTCAAGTATGTGCATGAACATGTCCATAAGCAAGAAAGATTAATGCCAAGTGGGAATTCCCTCATTGTTGTTTTTTAAATCTCACAAAACAATGTTTAAATTCATTGAGCTAGCCAAGCTCAATGCATTACTGGGGATCAAAATAATTTGTTCTATAATGCTAGTAGCACTTTCTATAACTAACACACGCACGCACACACAGAGGAACACACATGCACACATGCACATGCACACACCTGAGATAATATTGAAATACTCACTGTGGTGTTTGACCTGTGATGGCTATTTCTCATATCAATCATGCCATCACTTGATGTTGCAGTAACATGTGATGAACATTGTCATATAAACCAGCTCCTACTATTCCCATATCTGCAAACTGGAAATAAGAGACCTTAACTATTTTGCCGCTCACATATTATGGGAATGGAGTTAACAGAGAACACCATTAGGGTTGTCAGATTTTGCTTTTATTAAAAACAAAGTAAAGATAATCAAAGAGGCCAGCTGTTAAAGGAACTTAAATGTGGCTGTAGTTGTCCCCCCACCACCACTATATCCACCCCACCCCCATGAAGAATATGACTGGGATCAGACAATATGATAATACACACTCAAGGGTTGAGTGAGGGTTGTTGTTGAGCCATGGGTTGTTGTTGAAATGTGGGTTATCATGTTGTCTGACCCTAGCTGCACTAACAAGCCATGGCTTGTTAACCACGAACAACCCATGAAGAGAACCCATGGTTTATTGTTGGTTTGTGAACTGTAGGTTGTTCACCATGGTTTGTTATGTCAGCTGGGTTCAGACAACACGATAACCCACAGTTCAATGACAAACCACAGTTCAATGACAAGCCACACTCAACCCTTGAATGTGGATTATCATGTTGTCTGAATCCAGTCTATCTGTCAGGCGATATTTCTTTTGTAATATTTTAAAGATCTGGATTCTGGAGCAGGAGCTGGCAATCTGTGGCCCTCGGACTGACTTCAGAAGCCTCTGCAAGTGATAAGTTCAGACATCTGACAAGAAAAGAGCAATCTGTCCTTCCCACAGCAGCCCACTTGGTGCAGGGATGGGGCGGGGAGAAGGGGGAGAGAAAGAGAGAGGGGGAAGGGAATGTCCCTACCCACTGCCAGAATGCAGCTCCTGACAGAATATCCCCAAGGGAATGTGGTCCTGGATGCAAAAAAGTTCCCCACATCTGATGTGCAGGAATCAGGGATGTATATTTAAAACTCTGGCATCTTAAATTAAGAGGCAGCAGTACTGAAACTTTAATCTGAGCCGTTATATTGTTCCCGTGACAATTTACCTCATTACTTTATAACCTGAACATGTGAAATTTTATCACAGGGTATCATCAACTGCCTGCCATATAGTTGGTGAATCATCCTATGTCATCATCTTTATCCCCTCAGTCAGTAGGAGCTACCTGGGGAGAGATGATGAGTCTCTCATGGATTGGCTGTCATCTGTCACATGATTGCTGTGAATTAAAGAGCATATGTGAGCTCAAGCTTTGAAAATGAGCTCACTGCTGTAACAATAATTACCATGTTGCCCTAGCCGGAAATGGACAGAGGGATTTGTCATTTGGTTGAAAAGCACAATGAAAGTTACTAAACTCTAATTAACCACCTATGCAATCTAGATCATCCTTATGAAACGGTTTTCGCTGCTGTAGCATAATGCTGTGTGATGGCTGGCAGCCAAATTGGCATCCTGACAAGGAGGATGCTCCTACAAGAAATGGCTCCTTAACAAATGTCATACCAGGAATCAGAATTGTGGGTTTGTGACCAACTGGCTCATTGGAGGGCCGTGTATGTTGAACATTTGAAGTCGATTCTTCTGCCCATTATCGGCCCTCATCTAGTTCTGGTGCTCCTCATTCTGCCCCTTCTTCTGGAGGAAGGAGCCTGGAAGCAGTTACATAGGAATTCCTCTGCTACCAGGTTGATATATTAAACTTATTCAAGCAGGCCTTTGGTGTGTAAGCAGGTCTGTTGGGTTGGGTGCTGTTTCTGTTCTGTTACTGTTGTGTTTTTAATTGTGCTTCTAATGTATTTGTTTTATGATTGTAGTAATCAATCTTTTATTTATCTGTGATCATGGTAGAAAGGCAGGGTACAAATCAAATAAATAAACAAACTCCATGGGTTGGATCCAGGATCTGCCTTTGGGATCTTGCCCCAGTTTGAAGGGAGCTTCATTTTCAGACATGGATTCTGACTTGGGGGGAGAGGTGGTAGAGCTAGGTGGGCCTAGCTATGGGGAATCAGAGGCATGATGGCTCAGTTCTGCCAGGCCTTCCACTGCCCAATGAGTGGGGGCAGGTGGGGGGTGAGGCACTGGAGACTGGTACAGACAATTCTCCTCAGCTGGAAGGCTCGACCTTGATGGAGGCTCCTGCTTATCAGTCAGGGACATCATCCCTGGCAACAGGGCAGCAGGAGGAGGGTTCTGTCGGAGAGGGTGTTTCAGGGTGGCCCCTTTGGTCCGTCATCAGCAGAAGAGGGCAGGACAGAAATGACCAGTCAGGCATAGCCACCGGTTGATGGGCCGATTTCCCTGCCAGGACCAAATGTCAGATAGTGATTCCTGGTAGCCACTCCCTCTAGATAAACCTTTGCATTTCCCAGTAGCCCTCATAGGAGACAATGCACTGCCATCCTGGACAGCTTCCCATCTTCTTTGGAATTAGAGCATTGTGGGACTTACTTGGCGAGCAGCACTTGCTGTGTTGCACTCTGCTCATGTTCTGCCTGGCTGGACCTAGAGCCTTGGACTCATTCTCACCCTGTTTCTGTGGACATTTATTGCCTCTGTGAAAGCTGTTTGTTCATTAGTGGAATGGCCACAATAAAAGGTGTTTATTGTGACCATTGCTTTGACTTTGGGCAGCCAGGACGGGACAGCCTTCTGCAAGAAGAAGGACTCCATGTGCAGAATGTCCCTCTACGCAGTTTTGGGAGATCCACCTCCCCACCACTGCTCACCTCATTCAGCAGGGTCCCTGACTCTCTGTGCAGCATTTTCAGGGGGCTGGAAATCCCAGTCCCTTGAAAATGCTACACAGAGTGTAGTATCCATTGTTAATCCTACTTAGAGTAGATCCATTGAAATGACTGAAACTCAAGTTAACCACAACTAACTTAAGTCCCATTCATTTCAATGGGTCTACTCCAAGTAGGATCACCACTGGATTCTACCTATAGGGTCTGGAGACCCTGCTGAATGGGGTGAGCTGAAGTTTGGAGGGATCCTCTGAAACTGGGTGGAGGCACCTTCCATGAGCGGGGCCCTTCCGTGCACAGAAGGCAGATTGTATAGCTTTCATTTCCGTCAATTCATTCTCATCCCCAAGCACACACACATCCTTATGGATGTCTTAGGAATCCATCATTCTTCTATCGATAAAACACAGTGCGAAAAGGAAACTTGACATGCTCTTGTGCATGTTGGATCCTGTGTGCTTGTGTGATCTGGCTCATGTGAGCATATGCTCATCTATTCATACATGCTTTGTTTGATCCCTTGTGCACATCAGCAAGGTGGTGGCGGGTGAGGAAGAGAGAACTAATAGAAGAAAATGAAAGTTGTAACAAATTGCACACATGTCAATTCTGGAATTTATTGTTGAAATTCTCCCCGTTAAAAGAACAAACAGAACTGAAAGTATAGAACCAGGAAAATCAGCTCATGCTGAACAAACCCCCATCTCTTCAGCATATAACACCCATTCTAAAATAGCTCTACCAACTTCCAATTCCTTGTCCTGCACAGTTCAAAGCAGTGCTTGAATTATGGGAGAAAAAAATAAGAGGCCCTTCATTAAATCCATGAGTTCCCCCAACAACTCCTCCTAATTCTAGCCTAATCTTGCCCCCCCCCCCATAGCTTTCTAAAGACAATAGGCTTTCAGACAGAAGATAAGGGGGAACAGGCCTGTTTGGCCTCCTTCCTCCCTGGTAATTCAATCACTGATTCAAAGGCCTAACATTGGTCTGTAAAGCCTTATTCATTTGGGGACTGGAATAACTTAAAGACAACTTTATCTCATACAAATCTCCATTAATACTCAGATCTTCAGGGGAGGCTCTGTTCCAGCCATTCCTGTTTTCTGAGTGGAGGTAGTGGCCATAAGAAGCAGGATCTTCTCAACTGCGTCACCTACCTTGTGGAATATCCTGCTTCCCAGCGGGGCTTGGAGCTTTAGGAAAAGGGTTCCCATTGGCACCAATGCTCTCTCTTTGTTTTTAGTGGATAACACTCAAGTCTTTTTAAAACAAATGTTTAAAAACGTTTAAAAACTCTTTGGGGCATACTTTAGCTGAACTCTTTATCACTGCTGTTTTTATATGGGTTCTGAAGAATATTATGCGGTGGTTTTATGATCTTTTCAGTAGTTGGTTTTATTCCATTTTGTGATTTTAATGCAATACTGTGTGCGCTGCTTTTTTAGGTTCCTGTTGAGACTATAAGGTGAGATGCAAATTTAAAAATACAAGGATAAATAGAATACATTTCCTGTGTCCCTTCCACATGTCTCATGCAAATAGAGTCTCCATCAGCTGATCCACATAATATTTTTGATAGCCCCAGGCAATGAAGTTAATTGAACTTGTTTGTGTTATGGAATCTGGGTTTTGTTGTTCTTCTTCTCGTCGTCATAATTTCCCTCTCAGACACTCACTAAAACAGAAATGTCCCAGGCAGCCTGTACACATTACAAAAAGACATTCCTCTTTCTTCATCTCTTAATAAGACTTTCCATTTCGTATATAGCACCTCTCATTTCTAAGCATGAAATGAAAGCAACCTTGTTAAATGTAATAGTATATTATAAAACTAGAAGGGTGCCGTTTTGGAAAGTCATTGTATTATAGTAAAATATTATCTTTTCTCAGTCAGTGAAATGTTGCACTGCCTGTTTTCATAGAGGAAATAACCCAAATATAACAAGGATAGATGGAATAAGTGGCTGAGCGTAGTTGGGCAGAAATACCATGATTTACTGATAGGAATAAATGAGTAGTCAGCCTCGTTTGCTGTATTGAAGAGGAGCAATGTGATTCAAGAAGCAGAAGGGATGTATTTTTCACATGGTGAATAGGAACTTATATATAGAACTCCCATCGTAACAAATGACAAGAGCTGTCCATCTCATGCATTTCACATCCTTTTAAAATGTATTATAGAATGTCAGGGAATGGTATTGGCGGGAGCATTTTAAGGTTCAGTTTATTGACAGATTATGAGTAGCTAAGGTTTATTCTCTTGTTGTCACAGAGGGACAGTCTTCAGTAGAAACACAGTCAATTGTAGCACAGTCAACAGATAAATATTCTGTTTGCAGCAGAAGAAAAGACAACAGCAGTTGCATGCAAGTTTCTCTTATACAGTCTGAACTAATTCTGTGAGGTATTTAGTGAGCAGTATATGAAAGATCCTCAGTCATTTGTCATCTAGAAGTCACAGCTATCAGTTTGGACCTTGTATTACCAGGTTGATAGGAGAGAATTCTGGAGTGGGGGGGGGAGAAGAAGAAATGACCCTAGGTCCCACAGACACGGCCTGGGGACAAGGGAAATTGCTGTCACTCACCCTCATCCTACTCTGCTCTTTGCCATGGCAGAGTTGAAATAGTGCTTCCTCGTTGTGTTGACCGTTTATTTTCCATGCTCAGTGTGGGAAATCCTGAGCTGAAGTTTCCCAAACAGATGGCTGTTCAGCCTCTGCTTGAAAATCTCCAGTGAGGGAGAAGCACCACCCCTGTAGATAATTGATTCAGTTGTCAAACTTATCTTGCCCATCTTCACATTCTTTGTAAAGTGCCACGTGCAGACCTGTCATCCCAGTGACTGTCACTTTAAGAAAACTACAAGATAGCAGCCATGGCTCTGCATGGACTAGCACATCTTTCCTGCTCCACAAACAGAAAGGCAGAGCCATTTCCTGGTTAATTAGCCCTTTCCTTTTCAATTAGCACATCCCTTTTAATTAGCAATTCCTAGCCCGAAAGGTCATAAGTGGGTCTTCCTGTCCATGTGCAACTTGTGTGATTGGTGAAATAGTTCAGGCAATCACCCCAGACAAATCATAATGTGATAAACTCCCCTGCTGATAATACCTCTCAGAGCTAATTTAGCTTCTCTGCATTCCTTGAGAGAGCCAAATACCTCCCAGCCTTGGCTTTGGACTAGGGAGTGATAGCTCATCACAGAGGCTGAATCTTCTATTATAACCCCTCCCCAGCTCAATCAATCCATCTCAATCAGTCCTGTTATATACAGCAATCATCCAAAGAAACAATGTTTGCCTGGCTGCTTGTCCATCTTCACGAACAGGACTTCTTGCCTTTTCTCCACCCTGCCTCTCTCTCCCACCCCCATCCAGAACAGACAATGAGCCTATCCCCTGGACCCAGGAACCACTCACCCACAGGGCTTCCATCTGGCTGGGATTCAGTTTCAGTTCATTGGCCCTCATCCAGCCCACCACTGAGTCTAGGGACTGATCCAGGACTTACACAGCCTCACCTGATCCAGATGTCACAGGGAGATAGAGCTATATGTCACCAGTGTACTGATGGTGCTTGGCTCCAAATCCCCTAATGACCACTCCCAGCAGCTTCATGTAGATGTTGGTCAGCATTGGGGACAAGATGGTACCCTGCGGAACCCCAAAGCTCAGTTGGCAAGGGGACAAGAAATAGTCACCCAATGTTACTCTCTGAAATCGACCCCGCAGGTAAGACCAGAACCAGTGTAACACGGTGACTCCATTGCCCAGCCCACGGAGTCAATCCAGGAGAATCCCCTGGTCGACGGTATCAAAAGTTGATGAGAGATCGAGGAGAAGTAATAGGGTTGCACTGCCCCTGTCCTTCTCCCGATAATGGTTATCTATCAGGGCAACCAAGGCTGATTCAGTCCCATAACCGGGTCGGAACCCAGACTGGAATGGGTCTGGATAATCAGTATCCTCCAAGAGTGTCTGTGGTTGCTCTGTCATTCATGCAACCAATCACACAACCAATCCGGCAAAATCACAGATTATAGCTTGTGGTAATAACCAGCCACTGGTCACATACAGGGTTGCCAACCTACCAAACCTACTGAAGAATGACTAAAACACATATTTCCTAGCCAATCTAACCTACTTCCACTAGTTCATGCTCACTCCATCTCTCACCTGGAGTGCTGCAAACACTTCTCCCCGCTGGCTCTCACCCAGAGGGAATCCCACTTCTGGCCACCACAGGCTCCCACCCTGTTCTAGCACACAAAGCCCCCTCACTCCTAGCTTCTGCATTGATTCTCTGTGGAATGGGAGTTGTTGCTGGAGCAGGAGAATGTGGGCCCAAAGGAGTGCTTTTATGTGGCTGTGTGATTTCCCCACTCCCTCCTTTCCATGTTCATATCCCTCAGTTTTCCCTTTCTGTGGTATAGTTTACTGGCTGTTGAGAATTCAAAGACTGCTCAGGCTCCAGTGACCCGACTTCAGCACCACCAGTCAGATTGGCCGCCAGTGCTCATGACCCCTTGACCCCGCCTCTCCTGACCCACCCTCTGCCCTGGGCCTGAGCCCTGGATCATTTTGGTACCTAGCACCACCCCTGCTGTGCACTGAAGGTGTCCCTTACATGTTGTATCTTCCTCTAAGTGCTTAGCACAGGTTAGCAAATTTGGCGGTGGTGTTCATTTTATTTTCAGAATGCTGACTTGCTTTTCCGTGTTCTCTTATTATATTCCATAACAAATACTTATCTTTCAATCTGTACCTGAAGTTTTGGAGTTAGTTTCTGACAAAACGCAAGGGAGAGTTCTCCTCCACCCGCCTAGACTACTTGAGTCACGTTACTGGACTTTACGTCGCAAAGAAATAAAAAGGAAGAGGACACACTGAGGCTTGAGCAGCTGGAGACTGGGAGCATGGTTTGCCAGTCCCACAACTCCTGAGAAAAGGTGTTTTACATCAGGAGATGCACACTCATTCCTGACTTGGGTCCTTTCCCCAGAACAACCCAATGCTAGGAGTTTGACAACTGGCTGGTGACTCCTATGTCAGTGGGGCTCTTTATCCATTGCATCTTTTTGTTTGAGCTTTATAGGAGCTATCCATGGTGCTCCATTTTTTTTTGTTGGAGTATAGTGACAATAAGGTCTGTCTAAGATATCTAAGTATGCCGATTTAAAAAGTGAAAAAGCAGCATTAGAACAAACACACTTCACTTTTATTTATAAAGCTGTTTAGCCCTCATCTAAAATGGAAGCAATCACTTCAAGTGCGTCCCTTTTCAGAGGGACTCAGGAATCACTCTCTTAAAGATGTTTCTGCACACACACAATTCCCCTCCCCTCCCTGCTGCCAAAGGAATGAGGGAGATCTTAGTCTTCCGTGTCGTCAGTCCATGTTCACTGTGTTGTGTATCACCCTCACTCTGTGTAGAGCTGATATCTTTCCTTTGCTGATTATGTCGCACTCTGAGTTCTGCCTCAAGAGAATAAAGCAGAAGACTAGACTTACCTCATTTCTCCTCTGCTGAGATCACTGTTTGGGTTCTTAACAAAACAACTGAAGGAGTTTCAGCATTCTTTCCCTTTCTCACAGCCAGCTTCCAATGTGTGACTTGGATACCAACACAAGTGTGTCTAACACCCTTTGTTTTGAAGTTCTACCTTTATTTATTTACCACATTGTTATTCCATTCTTCTTTCAAGGAGCTTAGGTTGGTATACTTTGTATCCCATTTTATCCTTCTGACCAGCAAGGGAAGATCAGCCAGGCCCAAAGTGCATGTAAATGCTGGCTTATAGCTCACCAGCTTGTTCCAGCCTTGAAAAATGGTTCTCCCTCACTCTTGCTTTTCCCTCCACTCCCCTTCCCTTGTGTGTCTTGTGTTTTTACTTTGTAAGCCTGATGACAGGGCCTCTCTCTCTCTCTCTCTCTCTCTCTCTTTTATTTATGTGAGCCGCTTTGGAAGACAGTAATTATCTGAAAAGCAGGATGAAAAGATACTGTGTATCTATCCTTAAGAGGCCTGAAAGTTTTAATTTCTTTTTCCCCCCTGTAGGTCTGAGTGGAGTCTCTCTTTTTCCCTCTAAGGGTAGGCCAGGGGTGGGCAACTGTGGAAGGACTGGGGCCATTTTTACCCCTGGACCCACCACAATGGGCTGTGCCTCCCTCCCACAGGTGCCAAAAATATAAAGTTACTTTTAAAAAATAAAAAAAATAAAAATTGTGCCTGTAGTGGCTACGGAGTGCCAAAATGATCAAATTTAGCTTGCAAACAAACTAAATTTGACCCTTTTGGTGCTGTGTAGCTGCTATGGACACCTTTCCTTTAAACAAACAAAGAAACACACACACACTAACCATGCCCAGGGGCCATTACAAGCTTCATAAATTCCTATGGAGTAGATTAGGTAAAGAGATAAATTAACATATTAAGTCAAACCATTGGTCCATCTTATCCAATACTGTCTACTCTGACTGTCAGCAAGCTCTCCAAATGGGCTGTTCACTCATTAGCCCTCTTCACATATGTCAGAATTGTATTTGTTTGGTAAGTTAGAGCTGCATAGTTTTAGCATGTAACTGGTGCAAGGCAAGTGCTATAGAAAGAAACAGACACACATGGCTATTTCAGAAGCAAATCTAGGGATGTTCGATGCTGGAAAACTTGTTCCGTTTAAGCTCGACAGACTTTCAACACCTTTCTGACCTGACAGCCTAAAGCGGGCCAAATCAGGGTTTGGTGGGGGTTTTTAGCTTCTGTGAAAGTGCTCAAAATATTTGCGCGAATTGGGAGCCGAGAACTGCGTATCTCTAGCACCATTTGCGCAAATCACCATTTGCACAAATCAGGGCCAACTCGTTAGATTTACGTAAATGGATTCACATTGCTTTTGGTATTACATACATAAGCAAATTTGTTTACATGCAATATTTCTAAATATAAGACATGTGCTAATATCAAGGTCCCGTCCATCTCAATGTGATTGCAAGATGTAGTAATCCTCTAGTACTTCAGGAAATAGATGGCCACCTTGAATTTTCTCACATTGTTAATTTCAGATTCGTGCAAATTTCCCAGCTGAAGGAAGTCCACGTGCTAGCTTGAATTGTGTCAGATTGAGTCGGTGCCAGTGCAGGATTGATGGAACGGAATCCACAGGGCCAAGTTAAGAAAATCCATTGGATTTTCACCCCCTGCATTGGATTCCTCACACTCACATATCCCTATAAACAGCATTGTATTGGGAGTTCATAACTCCTAGGAAAAGAAATAGTTTCTGAAATAAAGGGTTTTTAAAAATATATATATTAGTTTTTAAAATGTGAATTACACCAAAACAAAACAAAAACCATATAAAAATAATGAAAAAAATACATCTTTCTTACAGTATTTAAAATGAATCACTTACAGTAAATATGTATGAAATATATATCCATAAGTATCAATAAGTATGTAGTAATACAACTATCTATAAAGACAGTTATGCATAAACTTCAGAAAAAGCAGACGGAATATCCATGTATTTATCCATCTGCACATGGCATCTAAATACCACCCGCTCAAATGTTGAAAGCGTTATTAGGTCCTCAGTCCACTGTGTTATAGGAGGTGAGCATTTATCTTTCCAGTGTTGTAATATCAGACTTTTAGCTGTCAAGAGGGCGTGGAAAATCCACATGTGTTGTCCTTGTGATAAATTACAGCAGGTATATAATTTAAAAGAACATGTGCATCGGTAAATATTAAAGGGTGTTCTAATACTAGATTTATCTGTACTATGACCTCTACCCAAAAAGAAGCAACCACTGGGCATTGCCAAAACATATGGGTAAATGAAGCATTCACAGTATTACACCTCCAAGAGTTAGCTGACTTAGACAAACCCTTATTAAAAAGATGTTGTAGTGTCCAATAAACATGAAACAAAAGTTTTTCCTGAATAAGATGTAACCTAAGATCCGTAGACCCTTCTGACACAGAGGCAAAAACAATGTTCCATTGATTAGGCAACACAAGACCATCTAATTCCCTATTCCATTCATCTTTAAGACTCTATGTACCATATTTATTCACTGATAAATATTTATCAACCTGAATCGTAGGTCGATGTAACTGCTCAGCCTCAATCAATGCATCCAATAGCAAAGGAGGCTCTGATGCTGTAAAAAAGGCAGGACCAAACCTGGATTCTAACAAATGTTACAATTGCAAGTTTTGCCATTCAGCTGAAGCAGGCAAGTTATATTTAGCACACAAAGCCGAAAATGACAAAAACTCATCATCTACACTCACTTATTGATTCAAAGTAAAAATCAACCTGTCTTTCCAAGCCCCCCACACGAACATTTTCTTACCAATTTTTATTCTGGATTAGCCCATAAAGTCAGTTTATTCTGGATTAGCCCATAAAGTCAGTATGAGAAAATGGGTCAAAGTGTAATTGACGAGATATAATATATCACACCTCTCTAACTGCCATAATTGTAGGGGGCACCCTATCCATTTTAGTGTAGCGAGACCCTAATGCCATCCATTTGGAGAGAGGATCCAGACATAAGGATTCCAAAACTGACCAAGGTGGATAATATAATTTAAGTGGAAAAGACCAGATTTTAGAACTAGTCAACAAATAAGTCCGATGATATAGGACAAGATCTGGAAAGCCAAACCCACTTTCTTTAGTTGAAAGTTGCATCCTTTTCAATGAGATTTGTGGAGGTGAGGAACCCCAGAAAAATTTGCGAAACAAAGCATTCAGTTTTTGAAAATAGTTGCCAGGTATAAGTAGAGGAATCCCTCATAAAACATATACAATCCTATCTATGATTACCATCTTAAGTGTATTAACCTTACCCCTCAAACTTAACTTAAGAGATGCCTATCTATATCCTCTGAGATCTCTTTAATCAATTTACTCAAATTAAGTTTAATCATTTGGGATATCTCTCTAGGGATAAATATTCCCCAGTAAGTAATAAAATCTGAGCACCATCAAAATTGCCACTGAGTTAACACACTCTGAGATATATATCGTTTCTGAAATAAAGGTTGGGTGAAGCCATTATGGTTGTACTGTTCAGACAAAGGAACACTTACTACCAAAGAAGAAGGAGGAAGGAAGTAAAGCCTGAGAGTTGCAATGTACATCAAAGAGTAGTTAAGAGAAAAATTAGTGGAAGAAGAAAACAAGTTCCTTTTTGTTGATTGCCTCCCACTGGTTCAGATGACTTATCACAAGCATTATTGTTTTACTCTGGTTCTGCTTCCAACATCTGCGCATTCGGCAGCATGCTGAAAAGCAGACCCTACCCATGTACACCTGCATACCTGTCAACTTTCCACCCCTTCAGGAACTCAGAGCATACTGGCTTACCAATTGGTGGAAATGCATAGGCTCTAATTTCTCATATACAGTGAATGCATGTATATTGGGGTGGGTAGAGCCTATATACACTGGGAGTGAGATCAGTAGCACAGTCCCTCTTCCCTTTCACATGTATGGTATATGCATGGAGAGCTGAATAACCCTTAGGACACAGGCTGCAATCTTTCCCAGCACTGCTGCCCAAGATCCTCTTAAATGGAGTTGCCAGGAATTGGTACCTGGGATTTTTTTCTGCAAGCAAACCATGTGCGCTACCATAGAGCTATGGTCCATACCACTATAGTGACTTAACCAAGAGACAAGATGCATGCTGGGTGAGCAGGGATTAGAACCTAGGTACCAAGGTACCAAGGCCACACTGGTTCTTGTGTACTTTTGTAAATAATTCCTGTAGTGCTTTGCTGTGCAATTCTTACCCCATTTATCCTCATGACAATCCTATAAAGTAAATTTGGCTGAGAGGAAGTGCTGAATGCCACACACTTTACACATTAGGTACGTTCTTACATATACACTTTAAAATATTTTAAGTGTACATTTTAGAATAAAAGAAGTGAATGAACAAATATGTTTCTTCAAAGCATATGATTCACACAGGCATAATCTTGTCAGGGAGCTGTGATTGGACACAGTTTTCAGTTGAATGCATAATTGGTGACAAACCCACATTTGCCCCATAGTACTGTGTGAAAGTGTGCTGAGAGCTCCATGGCAGAGCAGGGTTTTTTGACCTTGGGTCTCCCACATCCCAGCTTAATGCTGTCAGCTATAGTGTATAGCTCTTGTTCTTGTCTCTACCCATTCTGGAGGAGGAGGTGATCAGTTCTAAGGTAAAACTCCAGTTACCGTAGTTTGGACATCAATGACACAATTTCTATTGCTGTGTATGACGGGCTGATCTAATTCATCCACAGCATTTTATGATTCGTCCACATCAGCAAATCTTCAAATGCAACAGACAGCTACAAAATATCTGGGTGAACCCTAACTTCATTAGCTTGATTACTTCCAATTCCTGTTTCCTTAGTCAATTAAACAGTTCAATCAATTAAATGAATGCATGTGAAGTTTGACTTCACTGATCCAAGTTATACATCCAGTCAGATGCTGTACACTGCCTCCTTTCTTATATCAAGAAACAAGCAGCATGTCTCTTCCAACATGGAATTAAGAGGATATCGCAACTTTGTATATACAGGCAAATGACACATGTAACACAAATTAGCAAAATAATTAAATAATTGAGGAACATTTACACGTTGCCCTTGGGTGTAATTGTGCATGGCCCACACATACAGAGTAGTATGCAGAGCACCACCCCTCAGAGAAATCAGGAGAACTTTCCCATCCCCTCTCAGCCAATTCCAGCTTGCTGAGTGCACAGCATTGCAGTCAGGCCATTTACTCCAAAGCAGACCCTTCCACACCTGCCCTCCAAGCATCCTTGAATGTGTCCTTCCCTAGACCTCAGCACGTGGGCCACTCACTTGAAAAATAGAAGCCTGGGAAGGATGAGCTTGCAAATGCTTGTAGGGGAGTAACAGAAGGGCCTGACCACAAGGCTGCACATTGCACATCTGACAGAGTGGCTGTGGCCATGCTCAGAGGTGGCCTGGTGGTAGAGGGGAGGTTCTGCTGACTTTGTGGGGCAACCCTGTATGCTATTTGTTTTAAATCGTAAGCCACCTTGATGGCATTTTAATAGATGAGGCAGTATGTAAGCATTAATAATAATAGTATGTAAATGTTGTTAATAATAATAATGATTATGAAAATATGCTATGTGTTCATGCCCTACAGCTCTGCATGCAATTTGTTCTAAATTGTTTTAGACTACCTTGATGGCTTTATAGCAGATAAAGCATTATCTCAATGATGTTATTGTTGTTGTTGTTGTTGTTGTTGTTGTTGTTACTACTACTACTACTACTGTTAAAAAATATCCATCCATTCACACCCTACAGGATTGCACCTCTTACTTCCTTTTTTACTTATGGCAGATGAATATACATTTTGATTTTGCATTCAAGTAATGCAGCACTTCCCGCAAAGCAATTCATGTTGGGACTGGTGATGTTTATTTATTTAAAATTATTTTTAGGCCACCTTTAAGGGTAAAATCCTCTCAAGGTGGGATACAGGATTTTTTTAAAAAAAACAACAGACAAAATAAATAGGCAATAAATAAGCAATAAAATACTATACAAACTATAAAAAAACAAATTACATCAATGAAACCTGCATCCCACAGATTATGGGAAAGCCAGCGAAAACGAGTGGGTCTTCAGAGTTTCAGTCAGAGGAGTTCCTCTTGTTAGAACAGACCATTATTATACCTGCCAGTGCTTCAAAATAAAACATAAAATAAAATAAGACCATAGCAAAGTAATTGGACATCTCTGTTATGGAATGCAGTGACCGCCAAACTAGATGTTCCCCAATGAGGTCTTTTTATGTAAGGATTCTAGTTGCACTAGGAAAGGAAGAGGTTCTGGGTGCTGACCTTAAATTAACATTCACACCCCTACCTGTAAATGAAGGGAAAACAAGGTACATGGCTGCATGCCACAAATCAGGTGAACTAGTTTGGCCCTGGTCAACAAAATATTTGTTTGAATGTAAGAACTAATTTATATCAGTCTGCGCCGGTAGAGCAGTTGTAGGCAGGGAATGACTGAGTAGCAGACAGAACATAAATACAGGTAGCCAAAGATGATGCAATTTATTTAATTTAATTTAATTTAATATCTATCTACCCTGCCTTTCAGGGCAACTCTTCTCAAGACGGCTTACAAGACTAAACAATGGAACATAATTCAATCAGCATCAGAATAAAAATATAAAACATATGTTTTATGCTATTTGTTCCCCCAGGCCTTTGATTGAATCTGTGTTGCTGCATCTTGTTATCTGTGTTTCTGTTCTCCCGTTTTATTGTTTTATCACTGTATATTTGTATGACTTTACTGTGCTTTAGCGCTTTTGTACTCCACTTTGGTATTATTTTATAATGAAAAGCTGGTAATACATTTTATAAATAAACAAATAAATAAATATTTAGGGAGCCAGCAATACAATCAATAAAATGTTTTGCAGAATTAAAAAGAAAATGTTTTTAGGGACTGATAAAGGCCGTAAGAGGGTGGGACCACACAGAGTTCTCAGGGGAGAGAATTCCACAAGTGTGGGCCCACCCTGGTGTCATGAGCCCTATGTGGGAGTGGCCAGTTGGGAAGGAGATGGAATGGGAATGAGTGCTGCCAGTTAGCAGGGAAATTGGAGAGAATACAGGGCAGACGGGGAGTTATGTCAGTTAAGTTGGGCAGTTGAAAGCGAGGGGAGGAAATTGATGAGAGGTTTTGGGGCACTGGGTGCTACAGAGTCAATTTTTCTTTGAGCCTATGTGTTATTTATGCTGCTGTTCTTCTACTCAGTTGTTTTCATATTCCCTTTTCACCCAAGATATTCTGATCACATTGACTGTAAAATAAACCCTATTTATGTTTTTTGACAAAAATCCAGGTCTGTGCTGTTTTTTTGTTTCGGGTAGAACCCACATTGGTAGGGGTTGAACACTGCCACCACCCCAGAAATTCCTTTATTTCTACAACTGAAAAAAGCCCTGCCCCTGTACCTCCCAACCTGTTCAACTTTAGTGGTGGGTAGGGTGATCATGTGTCCTATTACAGTCCTCTATTTGAAGGGCTGCTAGAGGACTGTCCTCTATTTTGAAGAGATGTTCAGTCCAACTCCAGTTTAAAGATAAAAGCCTGTGGCTTACGCTGGCTCAGCTTGTCTGAGTGTGGAAAGCTAAGCAGGGTCAGGCCTGGTTATTACTTGGATGGGAGACCCCCTCCTCTAGTTTCCTGCATTGAGCAGGGGGTTGGACTCGATAGCCTTGTAGGCTCCTTCCAACTCTATGATCTATCTATCTATGAATCATCAGAAGGAAAGGCTGGGCCCTGAAGCTGCCCGTCAACAGCACCTGGACAGCAGACTGAGCAAAGCACACAGGTCACCTGGTCACAGTCTTCCACACTATGCTGCGATGCACTGTATTTCTATGTAAATTACAATAATAATTTCTAAATGTGCAGCTAGACATATAAATTAGCATATGAAAATGTTATGCAGATCAGTCCTCTTTTGTCCCAATGTAGCTGATTCAAAATTGGTGTGATATGATCAAATTCGCTTATTTATTTATTTAATTTATACCCCGCTCTTCAGCCACAAAAGGCTCTCAGAGCGGCTTACACAAATTAATAATAAGACAGTCCCTGCCCTCAGGCTCACAATCTAAAAGACATGAACACAAAACATCAAGGAACACTGAATATAATATTCAAAAAATAATAATAATAATCTACAGAATATAAGAACAGCAATACAAGTTAAAAATATTAAAAAAAACACTAAATATTCAAAAAAATACAACAGAAATAATTACAGATAACAACAAACAAACAAACAAAAGGCAGGAGGAGCAGCAGCTTTTGTGACTGGACTCAGTCAGGCACCACTCTCCCCGGCCAGGTGTAATGAGCCAGGGAAGCAGGGACCAGGTCTTGCAGGACTCACAGTTAGTCTCTAGGCACCTTCAGCAGGATCTTTTGTGGCTGGAGTCAGTCAGGCCCCACCCACCCTGGCCAGGTGTAATGAAGCAGGGACCAGGTCTTGCAGGACTCACAGCCAGATGGTCACCGGTACATCTAGAGGTGCCCATATTACACCAGCTTTAAAAGCATTACACTGTCTGCCAATCAGTTTCCGGGCGAAGTATAAAGTGTTGGTTATTACCTTTAAAGCCCTACATGGTTTGGGTCCGGGTTACCTGCAGGATCGCCTTCTCCCGTAGAATCCGCCCCTGCACACTTAGGTCCTCTGGGAGGAATTTACTCCAGTCGGCCAAGACTAGGCTGGCGAGTACTACCCAGAGGACATTCTCTTCTGCTGCTCCCAGACTGTGGAATGGCCTGTCGGAGGAGACTCATCAACTAGATAGTCTCTTGGCTTTTAAAAAGGCCATAAAGACTGACCTCTTCCGACAGGCCTACCCAGTGGAATTTTAAGAGTTTTTAGGATACTTTTAAAGGTTTTTAAGAATATTTTAATAATATTTACTATGTTTTTAACTAGTTATGTATTTTATATTTATGGTTGTCCCCGCCTTGATCTGAGTGGAGAGGCGGGTAAGAAATAAATTATTATTATTATTATTATTATTATTATTATTATTATTATTATTATTATTATTCACCTGCCAGTATGCCCCAGCCAGCCATGCTGTGAGTTGTAGGCCTTTTTTCTGTCTGAACATGCATAGGATTGCACCTTTAATTGTATTAAATATAAAACTTAAATACAATTTCGAATTGTTTTACAAAATTGTCCTACAAGTAATTATCCCAGTGACTTTTCAGTCGTTGGTGAGGAGAAGGGCAGGAACAAGTTTTCTACCTACTGAGCAGTTGGGTAGAATATTGCCTTTTTCTGTTGTCTTCTCACGCATCTAACTTTTTAAAATGTAAGCTAGAAATGCAGGGAAGAACATGGTCAGATACATGAGAGGGCTAGTTCCCCATAGATCCTCATGGTGGCTAAAGCCACAGTGGGAAACTAATGGCTCTGTATAGGAATGTACAATCTCATTAAATCAAAAGACTGAGCCAGCCACGCAGTTCATTCAGGCCAAGATGAGCATAGTGATATAACAAGCATGGAGGTGTGGATACACACATCTGTATCCATGTTGGTTGTGTGCACAGAAAACCGTTTGCTGGATCAACCGAGGCTGCTGCTGTTGTTCCAAATTGAAAGTGGGGGGGGTGGGGAATACATATTCTGGAATGCCAACTCAATTCCATGGCCAGTGTAACATTTTTTTTCCTTTGTATATGTTAGGCAGGCTTTTGTCTATATTTATTAATAAAATACAGTCATGCCTTGGATTGCAAGTAACTTGGTTTGAGAGCATTTTGCAAGACAAGCAAATTTTAAATATTTATTTTTTAAAAATTGACTTGATATACAAGCGACGTCTTGCAATACAAGTACTGTAGTACAGCTTAAATTAAAAATCTCTGTACAATTTTTTGGGGGGAATTTCGTTTTGATATAAGTGTTTTGGATTACAAGCACGTTTCTGGAATGAATTATGCTCTCAATCCAAGGCATGACTGTATGTGGGTTTCCCCTCCATACCTTATTTGAACTCCTTACTCCCCTTATTTCTGAGGGAATGTATTTCTTAAATTTATTTGGCAAGCAATAACATCTCAGAGAACCTTATATTTCTGTGACCTTGCTGAAACAAAAGATATAAAAATAACAAGAGGGAGAGTGCCTATAATGTAAAGCTAAACCTCTGGGTTTGTTTATTAATCTCAGTTAGGGGCGGCTCAGAAAAGCATTGGTTCTGGTTTAAATAGCATGGAGGAATAGGGGAGGGTAAGATCAGTGCTGCCCATGCATGAAATTGTCTTAATTGTCTTTGGCTGTAGTAAGGTGCTATACTACTTACAGTAGCTTTGCTAAATACAGGGCTCATAAAACAAAAAACAAAAGCAGGATGTGTGCAGTAATTGGTCAGCCATTTCCAGCTTTTTCCACTGCGGCCCAAATGTGCAGTACTGCTCATTGTAGGACTCACTGAAATTCTAGCGATTTCAAAGGGAAGCGCACACTGAAATGCACTTGAGAACTTTGGTGTCAAATTGAAAATAATGGCATGCAGTCCCTTCAGATGAGAATGTTAACTGTCTTTCTATGTTTTAAGATTGGGCTGTTAATCTCCGTGGAACTTTGATTGGCTTTGAATAATAATAATAATAATAATAATAATAATAATAATTATCATTATTATTATTATATTATTATTATTATTATTATTATTATTCTGTATTTATTAAAGCAACAAGTCTGCTAAGACAGAGTGACATTCACAGAGCAATCCTTTGCCCATTTCTTTGGAGTTTATATACCATGTTTTACAGCACCCCTCAATACACATATGTGAAACTGGCATATACGGAATATGACATGCACAGTGGCAACCCACTTCACAGATAGGCATGAGAATAGATACTGTCTAAATTTTCCTGTGGCTATGCTATGGGAAGAGTTTGCTACTGACCAGAATAGTCAGCTCATCAATTTATTTTCTTTATTACATGATGCAGTGGACATTTTTTTAAATAACAATATATAATAAAGGAGTGAGCTACTCAAAGAGAAGGGGTAATTTGTTAAAAATCAGTAGGAACAGTTTTATATTCTTTCAATCTAATCATGTGAAGAGGTTTGGCTCCCTGTATGATAGGGGTCATTGTGTCTCAGAAAAATGGGTTGGAAAACAAATGAGGGCTTGTTCCCATCACAAGTGCAAGTTCCACGTGGATGTTGTTTGGCCTCATCTGCAAAAAATCACTGAGTGGGAAAAGTGGTCATGTGTCATGTGGACTAGACTTAAATGAGGTATAGTAGAGTATGGAATCTAGGCATGAATAAAGACACAAAGTGGCAGTGATTTTGTTTTCTGTGTCCTAAGGATAAGCCAAAAGTATTCACACAGTTTTATGTTTGTTGGTAAAAAATAAAGTCCTCATTGGAGCTTCCCCACCCCAGCCCTGCCCGAATATTCATCTGTTCACTTGATATTGGCGTGTATGACTGTGATGAAATTAGAGACATACAGTCATGCCTTGGATTGCAAGTAACTTGGTTTGAGAGCGTTTTGCAAGACAAGCAAATTTTAAAATATTTATTTAATTCTTTTTGACTTGATATACAAGCGACGTCTTGCAATACAAGTACTGTAGTACGGCTTAAATTAAAAATCTCTGCACAAATTTTTTTGGGGGGATTTCGTTTTGATATAAGAGTGTTTTGGATTACAAGCACGTTTCCGGAACGAATTATGCTCTCAATCCAAGGCATGACTGTAATTATGTCACACAGCAGCACACAATCTCACATTTGCAGCTCACAATCTTATTGGCTACATATCACATCACATTAATTACAAAAGTCACTGCTATCCATGGAGACCTCAGAGGTATCAGCAACTGCGGTATTTTTTTTGACACTGAATTGTAACCGTAGCTGTGGATGTGACATGTGACTGCTCCTCCATTCCCTCTACAGTTGGGGCCTTCCGCATTGTTGTTATTACTACTACATTTATATGCCGCCTTTTGCGAGGAGCCCAAGCCAGCTTACACAGTTCTCCTCTCCATTTTATCCTCAAAACAACCCTGTGAGTTAGGGTAGGCTGAAAAGAGTCAGTGACTGGCTCAAAGTCACCCACTGAGCTTCAGGGCTGAGTGGGGACTCATCATCATCATCATCATCAGGCGATCACTCGTGACCGAGTAAGATTGTCTTCCGGGATAAAAGGAGGAAATTCTAAAGAAGATTGTGTAGACTCTAGCGATGGGTCCGTAAGTGACTGTGGAGGCCAATTCTAGATCCACACAGCTTCCCACAGTGAGGACACAGGTTACCAGATAGAAGATGGTCCTGTAAAGGATTCATTTGACGTGCTTTTCGCTTAGCACGTTTCTCCCTTTCACCTTGCACTCGGGCTTCTTCAAAGTCCATGGAACCTTTGTGAAAGGCCAACCTCCATTTAGATCGTTCATGGGCCAGAGCTTCCCAGTTTTCGATGTTTATATTGCATTTTTTTAGATTAGCCTTATGAACATCTTTAAACCTCTTATATTGACCACCGATATTCCGCTTTCCATCCTTGAGTTGGGAGTAAAGTAACTGCTTTGGGAGACGGCAGTCAGGCATTCGAACAACATGACCGGTCCACTGAAGTTGGCGTTGAAGGATCATTTTTTCAATGCTAGTAGTCTTTGCTTCTTCCAGTACACTGACATTTGTTCGCCTATCTTCCCAAGTAATTTGCAGGATTTTCCGGAGGCAACGTTGATGAAACCTTTCAAGGAGGTGGAAGTGACGTTTATAGATAGTCCATGTTTCGCAGGCATACAATAAAGTTGGTAATACAATGGCTTCATAAACCAGTGTTTTGGTCTTCTTACAAATATCCCGATCCTCGAACACTCTATGTTTCATTCGAGAAAATGCGGCACTTGCGGAGCTCAGACGATGCTGGACTACAACCTGGATCTCCTGAGTACCAGTCCAACACTTTAACCACTACATCACACTGGGAATAGTCATATTAAATTTATTAGTATTTTTTTCCTGTTACATTCAATTATCTAACAGTGCCTTCGAACTGAACAGCACCGAAAGTGGAGGGAAGGAAATACTTTTACACATCTTTCAATATAGCACATTTTCAGAAAGCATTCTTTTGCAATGAGATTCCACGGTGCTGATAAAACCAAAACTGGAGAACTATGGGAACTGTAGTGCAAAACAAACAAACAAACAAACAGAGCATTGCCCATTTAATGCCAGACTCCACACGCATGCAACAATTGTTTCAGCTTTTACATAGAATGCCAATCCTGTATGGAAATAGATTCTTTGTTACTGTATATTTAGATACGTATATTTTTCTTTATGTCTCTACTACTTTGTTGTATCCCCCCCCCCCCATTTATTCTCTCCCCAGCTGTCTTACCCATTGTCTATGCTCATACAATACTCGTCTCCACTGAGAGGTCAACTCAGCCCCACAATTAGCATCTTAGCTTTCACTAGCTACTACACCTATGATCATTCTCTATCATTTCTATGCAGTCGTGGGTGCTAGAAGCTTGTTTAAAAATAAAATGCTGGGTTGTTTAGAGTGCCGAGCCTGCTCCAGATGCTGAATTCTGCCCTCGAGTGTCACTGGATAAAAACAGTCTTCCCTTTACTGCAGTGCTCCTTGAACAGAACCTTGTCTTTTATTTCCTTTTTGTATTTATAGCATTTATCTGTGGCTCTGCAGGAGGAAATAATGAAAACTTAATGTGCATTCTATCTCTTCAAGGGCTTTGCTATAACGTGTCTTTGTCTGCCAATTTCCCCCCCTTGCTGAAAGTAGAAACATTCACAAACTGCAGTGCATAACCTTGACCCCCCCCCCACTTTTCTTCACTACAAAACAAGTACCATTCAAAGTAGCTTTCACTGATGTAGACTGTTGACTAGGATGAACTAATTACTGTCCAGAGAGGATTTGTTCCAAATCAGGACTCGGTGGGATGTGCTTTGCTGAGTTTCTTCCCATTTTCTTTAGATTATTTCTTGCACTTGTGAACTCTCCAAAGCATTCTTCCATATATATCCTAAAGGAGGATGAAATGAGAGACCAAACTTGACTGCATGTTTGTTAATATTTCATGAAGATAAGTTTGCATTGATTCCTTGCTTTATAAAGAAGAGAAGTGTTATAAGGTTGTACGTTTGGGAATGAACAAACAGTTTTGTTATCATTCTACAGTGGGATATGCGCAGAGAAGGAAGGAGATCTTGAGATAGTGGTTGATCATAAGATGCTGTGAGTCAATAGGATGAAGTTTTTAGGAGAGGGCAATCCCCTGATGCTCGTTGGTGTGGTATTTTTAATAGAGAGGGAAGGGGGACATTGGTGCCCTTGTACAGATCAAAGTAACATCTGGATTAAAATTTCCAATTGTGACCACCCATGTTCAGTGAATATAAATTCAGAGAGGAATATATGGTTGATCAGCATTTTTTGGCAGATGCTGAGTGCCAGGCCTTCCTCCACCTCCACCTTGAACAGCCCTCCACCTCTGTAAGCACTTCAAAATCCACACTCTAAATTACCGCTCGCCTCGTTCGGGCGTAGCGGGCTGAAATCGGCCCCGCTCACGCCCGCCTGAGGCAAGCGGGCCTTACCGGGTCCCGGGGCTCCCTCGCCTCTCCGTGTTGAGCCAGCCGTGCCGGCCGCGACGGTCCCGTTGCATCACTTCCGGCTGGCCAGAAGTGACGTGACGGGACCCTGCGACGGTGCGCTGGGACCCCACGCTGCATATTTTCCATAGAAACCAGGGCAACAGGGCTTAAAACAGCGCGGCCAGCTCGAGCAGCACGGAGAATCACTCTGTGCCGCTGAGAAAATCGCGGTGGGGGGGGCCGCCGCCATGGAGAGGCAGGGCGGGGCGGGGGCCCTCACAGGTTTGTGGACATCTCTACATTCTCTTAATCTCTTCTGCTGCCACCAACCCCTTCAGGGTAACTTATTCAGACCACTCCTTTTATGTTTTTAAAATTAAACAAGTTTACTTAATTACAATTAAAGGTAAGGAAATAGATAATGTTAATAGATTCTAAACATTGAAAACTCCCTCTCTCTCCTCTCTCACTCACTCTGTTGGAAATTGTAATATTGCCTGCTTAAAATCAACAAAGTGATGTAACCACTGATTGGAGTGGGAGGAATGGGTTAACTAAAGAATCCCAGAGTGCATGTCTTTGTAACCTCTCTCTCTCCACCCCACTTCCAGCCTCTCTGGCCAGAGCTCTGCTGCTCTCTATCTACTTCCTGCTTCTTTGTGGAAGTTTAGGTTGCTCTCTGCTCTCCCTCTTCTATAATGAGACTAATCTGTCTGTATGCATCCTGCATATATGTGAGTGATCTGTAAGTAAGAACTGATAAATGTCTTTAGTTTAAACCTCGTGTGGACATTCCTTTCCTTTTAATAGCCTTAAGAGACAAGAGCTTAGCAACTCACGTGGTGAAACCAGTTTCAATAAAGCAGGCTGCGCTTAAGGAGGAAACTCTGCTTTGTCCTAATCAGTATAGGACTGACTCCTTTTAACCATATCCTCCAATACACACTCAGACTCCACTCTCTAAATCTCTACTCTATTCAGACTTCTCAACCCTCTCTCCTGCTCTCCTCTCCTCTCTCTTCAGACTCCCTCAGACTCCCCTTCCTGAACAGCGCCGCCCACTATTTATAAAACACAGGCTTCACCCCCCACCTTCTCACTCTCAGCCAATCAGCACAGCAGACATCTCAGCATCCCACACTCCTCTCACACTCCCCCTCCCCTCACATACTGCTATAACGCTTTGCCCATGGGCAGGGGTATGGCACTGATATTCCCCAGAGCGCTGCAGTACCTCACTGCTGCCCAGAATCCCCTGTAGCTGCTCCTTGCTGCCATTGGCACCTGCTTGCTCATGTTCCACTGAGGATCAGCTGCCACCAATGCTCACTCACCTGCTCTCTCCCTGTTCCAGAGCAGGTAGTAGCTGAGATTGTTCCTTCTCCTTCCTGCTGGTCTATGACCGTAATAAACTGACTTGACTTGTTCCTTCTCCTTGCGATTGTTGCCTGTCCTCTTGCTTCCCTGCCCATCAGTTTTCTGGGTGAGTGAGTGGTGGTAGCAATGAAGTGGAGGAGGAGTCATCACCACATGAGGGAATCCCCACGGAGGGCATCTTGCCCAAAGGCTGCTAAAACCTAGAACTGGCTCTGGAGGAATAGGTACAAAGAAGAGCAGCTAGAACGATAACTTTAACTGAGAGTTCCACAAGAGTAGTCACATTTATTCGGTTGCAGCAAAACACGTCAAGTCTTGAGGCACCTACTAACAGATTTATTGTGCCATGATCTTTCATAGGCAAATTCCTGCTTCATCTGAAGAAACATAGACAGTGAAGATGGTGTTATACGTACACCTCAGGCACCAGGCGGTCTTCTAATAAATTTCTGTAGGGAGACATTCCCAATCTACCTTGCAACAATAAATTTGGTGGTGGTGGTGGTAAGAAAAATGTTGCCAGCAACGGAAACCAGCAATGGGCACTGGGTAAATATATGCAAATTGCCATCGTGATCAAATTTAAATAATATTTATTTATTATTTAGTAGATGTATGTACACTTTTCAACTAGGGTCCTCAAAGTGGCATTCAATATTTACAAAACACAAAGATTTAACAACAACCACATACACACATACACCCCCAAACTGAACAACACAACCAGCTCCACTTGAGCAGGAGACACCATCTGATGTTACTTCCAACAAGGCAGTTGATGTCAGCTAGCCCCTGTGGGGAGGGGCAGGCCAACTACAGCAGGCCCTGATGTTTTCTGGGCCTGTTCCTGTCTCCTTCCTTCTTCTTTGCCACAGGGCAGTTGATGTCAGTTAGTCCTGTGGGGAGCGGCAGTCCAACTGGAGCAGGCTCAAAGAGACTCACCTGCCATCTTGATTACAATGATTTCTGGGGTATTGCCTAATGAAAACATCTCACAGAGATCCTACAGCTGTAATAATCCTAGGCACACTTACCACAGTATGTAAGTCCTATTGATGTCTTACTTATAGGATCATAGAGTTGGAAGGGGCCTACAAGGCCATCAAGTCCAACCCCCTGCTCAATGCAGGAAACTAGAGGAATTTGCCATTCCTGGGCAAGGTGATTGAGTGAGTGGTGGGGGCTCAGTTGAAGGCACACTTGGATGAAGCTGATTACTTAGTTCCATGCCAGTCGGGCTTCAGGCCTGGACATGGGGCAGAAATGGCCTTGGTCGCCTTGGTGGATGATATGAGGAGGGCCTTGGATAGGGGTGAATGATCCTTCCTAGTCCTCCTCGATCTCTCAGCGGCTTTTGATACCGTGGACCACGGTATCCTCCTGGACCGCCTGGAGGGGTTGGGTATCGGAGGCACTGTGTTACAGTGGTTCCGGTCCTTCCTCTCTGGAAGGTACCAGAGGGTAGTTCTTGGGGAGGAGGCTTCGGACCCTTGGCTGCTCACTTGTGGGGTGCCGCAGGGTTCCATCCTCTCCCCGATGCTATTCAACATCTACCTAAAGCCGCTGGGGGCTATCATCAGGAGGTTTGGGGTGCGGTGTCATCAATATGCGGATGACACACAGCTCTACCTCTGTTTCAAGTCCTCACCGAGGTTGGCCGTTGAGACCCTGTCCAAGTGCCTGGAGGCAGTGGGTGGCTGGATGGGAAGGAACATGCTGAAACTGAACCCCGACAAGACCGAGGTACTTCTTGTGGGAGACAAGGGAAGGTTAGGGGATGTTGATCTGGTGCTGAATGGGGTACATCTCCCCCTGAAGGACCAGGTCCGCAGCTTGGGGGTCATTCTAGACTCCCAGCTGTCCATGGAGGCTCAGGTGTCAGCTGTGAGCCGGGCAGCACTGTATCAACTCCATCTGATACGGCAGCTGCGCCCCTACCTTCCTAATCATCTTCTCCCATCAGTGGTTCATGCCTTCGTCTCCTCTCGCCTAGACTACTGTAATGCGCTCTACTGTGGGGTTACCCTGGAAGATGGTTCGGAAGCTTCAGCTGGTACAGAACGCGGCGGCTCGCCTGATTAAGGGCAGCCGCCGGCGTGATCACATCACGCCAGTGCTTAATGAGTTGCACTGGCTACCAGTTGCTTGCCGAGCCGAATTCAAGGTGTTGGTTTTGACCTTTAAAACCCTACACGGCTCCGGCCCAGTTTATCTCAAGGAGCGTCTCCAGCAACAACAAGTAGGCCGCTCAACAAGATCTGCCACGGACAGCCTTCTCCTTATCCCATCAGCCAGAGCAGCCAGGCTGGTGGGGACTAGGAAGAGGGCCTTCTCTGTAGCGGCCCCCACATTATGGAACTCCCTCCCTAGTGACCTTCGCCATGCCCCCTCCGTGATGAGCTTCCGCTGTGCATTAAGAACATGGCTGTTCAGGCGTGAATATGGGGTGGGTTAGGATTTTAAAAGAATTTTTTATACTGTTTTAATTATCGTATTGTTTTACTGTATTTTAATTGTACATCGCCCAGGGTGGCCAGGTGACCTGCCAGATGGGCGATTAATAAATATAATTAATAAATAAATAAATAAATAAATAAATAAGGAGGGGTCTCCCGTCCAAGTAATAACCAGGCCTGACCCTGCTTAGCTTTCCATGCTCAGACAAGCAGAGGCAGCATGAGCCACAGGCCTATCTTCCAAGTAAGCATGCCTAGAACTGGGGCTGCACATCCAGTATTGCAGCAACCGGACAATGTAAACTTCAATATCCATGGTTAGAGAATGGCTCAATTGTATTTACTTATAGCAGGGCACAGGAGCCAGATCCTGCCCTCCTTGGGCCCCAATGGGTTCATCTGTTCACCAGATAGCTATGCTTCCTTCCCCACCCCCTTTTCCCTGAACACCAATCATTTGGTGGCTTCCCAGCTTTTGTGTAGTTTTTCTCCCATTCTAAAATATTGACATGCCTCTCCTAAGGGTTAGTTACTGGCAGTCAGAGCTTTAAGTTAAAATATGCTGGTACTCGTGGCCCCTTCTGCCTTTCCTCTCACCCACCAATGGAATTGGCCCTTGGCTTGAATGAGATTCAACACCCATAGCTTATTGATTTCAACAAGGGTCCTCTGGATTGTGGTCAGTGATTCTTACATCTGGACACGATGCCACCTTATACACACAGTTATATCAGTTTGTATCCAATGTTAGGACTACTTAGAGCAAACTCATTGGAATGAATGGGACTCAAGTCAGACTAACAATGGATACAACCCATAATTTGGAAAAATCGTCACTGCATGGATTTTTAATCCTCATGTAAGCCATTGGAAGCGTGAGGAAAATCTACCCTTTTACAACTCTTGAGAGGATCCTGTCAGTGAATTATGATAGGGTGATTAAAGGCTTTTAATGGATAAGTAAGTGGGGCTTAGTACATTCTATGAAAAGAGGAAAAGAAGGCTGCAGTTTCCAAGAGGCTGTGCCTCTTCTTGTACACTATGTAAATATCAAGACTTATGTGGTACTGTACTTCTCTATCAACATTACCAGACAACATAGACTGGAGCGCAGGAAATCAGTTTTGTTCCTGCTTGGCTAACAAAGAAGACACACTGACTCTAATCCAGCTAACATTAGTCGTGACTAAGGCTGCAATACTATGCCCACTTTTCTGTGATTAAGGCCCATTGAATATGGTGGGAGTAAGCATGCAGAAGATTGGACCATAAGGCCTATTGAAATGAACGGAACAAGTTAGCTACTGGTAAATTAAGCCCCTTTGCTTGTTTCAGCAGGACTAAAACACAATGACCTTCACTTGGATCAAGCCAAATCGACTTCGTGGGAGATGTGCAGATAGGTTCAGTAAGGATTGTTCTTGGGCCTATGTGAAAGCCATTTCAATTGCTGTAATGAAACCCTTAATTGAGAACAGTTTTAGGTGTGTGTGTGTGTGTGTGTGTGTGTATATATATATATATATATATATAAAAATAATCCAGCCGTGAAACCTGAAGTCACAGTGACGCAAATAAGTCTAAATATAATTATAATGAATAGGTTCACCTGGATTTGTTTTTCAGAATAAAAAGGTAGAGCTCATCTGCACTAAAACTGAAACATCCTTAATACAGTAGCATCATCTTGAAATGAATACGTGTGTCTTGTTGGAATAACATTCCTGTTCATTGAGACCTTAATTACAGGAAGTTTATTTCACAACACCCCTACTTATCTGAGACAGACCCTATAGGAGCATGTCAGTCTTAACACAACATGTCGTACTTTCTAATGGGCCTGCTACAAAGGCTTCTTCTAACTCCCACATTCAACCGTACCCTGTGGAATAATGGGTATATCTTTCAACATGGTAACAAAATGCCTGAATACTTTGCAAATAATATATCTCATAAGGAAAAAGAAAGCAATTGTTAAAGCCACAAAATGGCTCCATTCAGATGTAATGGGAAACCATTTTTGTTTTCTGTTGTGAGAATACGCCATGGCAAGTCTTGGGCCCACATGCTCAACCTCCCCTCTTCTCCTTTGTTGCACCCATGGAGAGGAGACTGAAAGCTTCTGCTTTCATTTTAAACTAATCACAGTTCCCTGTGATGACCAAACTTGGGAAACTGTGGTTTGTCTTGAGAACAGGACAGGATCTGAAACAATGGTTTGATCCTGGCTTGTTCTCTCTAACAGAAGTTTAAACCAGGGATCTCCAATATTTTGGGGCCTGTGAACACGTTTGGAAATCTGAGAATCTGTCATGGGCACCACCACAAAACAGCTGCCAAGGGCCTGTCTAGTCACAAAGGATGGGTAACTTCCTCAGAAAACTGCGTATAAGGCAAAGGCTGTTTTTGAGCCTGAAATACTAAACCACATATTTGATCCCACAAAGCACAAAAAGCAAAAACTCAATTTCACAGAATGAAAAATGAGAAGGCAAATTGATAATTGATGAATCTCAGACAAGTGGGTTATCCAAGAAACTGAATACAAGGCGGAGATAGGGTCAGAGGCCCCAAATGCCAAAGCACAAGACAATACCCATTTCACAGAAGGAAAAACAGTGATGGTAAGAGACCTCCCTCAAAAACCCTACACACAGGATAAACTACCCCCAACACACACAGACATTCACACACAGAGGCCAAACCACCCCCATTCTCCAAACAACACAGAGAGGCAACAGTAACCCCACCCTCAAAAGCAAGTGCAAAGACAAGACAAGACAACCCCCACCTGCAGAACAAACATGTACACACACACACACACACACACACAGGCAGGACTCCCCTTGCCCCCACAACAAATACACAAACAGGCAAAACTAGCCCCACCTGTAAAACAAACACAGAGGCATAACTATCTCCTCGAATACACAGGCAACCCAACTGCCTCCCCCCCAACCCGGCAACATACACTTATAGTAGAAGTGTCCTGTCTATACTGAGCTGCCTGCCATTTAGTTCAAGCCTAAGTGGTCCTCTGTTTCCAAAACTAAAGGCATGATCCATCCAGAGTGAAATACTCTCAAGTGCTTGGTTCGGTTTCATTTCATTAGCTCCCAAATGACTTCATTTTTGAGTCCCATAGATAAGTTACCTGTACAAACCTATGTTTGTTTATTCAGTTACAATTTCACTTTAAAACTATTGGGAAGGTTTAGGTAATTACATGTAGGTATTGATTGATTTTATTACATTTATATACCACCCAATAGCTGAGGCTCCCTGGGTGATTCAAAAAAAGTGGAAGTTAAACTTTTATAAGTTAACTGATAGGGCTCTTGTGATCAACAGTTCACCTAGCCCGATACAGCCTCACTTGATGGATAGCATCTCTCCAGAATCAGAGGCAAAACTATACAACAGCTCTGTTATCCTGACATTCTTTAACCAGAGATACCACAGACTGCACCTGGAGCCTCTGTGGTCTGTACTCTTCTCCCTTCATACTAGGTAGTTTCCCCAGGTTTTTGGCATACAGTTCAACCTGTTGCTTTGCACATTTGGTTGATGTTGTACGATTTTGTGTTTTATTGGTGGTACTTTGGGATTATTTTATAATGAAAAGCAGCTCATAAAATACATATATAAGTAAATTATAAATTTGGCCTGTTCTACAGACACAGTAAAATAGATGATAGAATGGACTGTACCACTTAAGACTGCAGGTGGGAAATACCATCTCTAAATCTTCCCTTATGTAAAAACAACAACAACATCCTACCTGCAAGAAGAAAATAGCATGGCAGGGAGCAGGCTGAGCTAGAAATGAGATGTGCTCATTTCTGTTTTGTATTTTTTTACTTGCAGGGAGTCTTTTAAAAATATTGTGTAGATGTACTCAAAAATAGGAAGTCCAGATGATCGTGTGAGTTGGCCTTAGGCTGTATGAATGTGGAAGATAAACACCACAGATAAACACCACAGATAATCATTCAAGGCATCCTCACTTGTCGACCTAGAACTGCACTCACTTATTGGATTTGATCTTCCTCTTAACTTAAGAAACTTCCCTACCAGTTGGTAACAGACCATACTTGTCTCAGGAAGGGTTACAGCTGGCACACCAACCAAACATAATTGTGCAAACACACTCCTTGCCACCACTGCCATCTGAAGATCCAGGGACACTGTAGGATCAAGGATCACCCCCAAGCTATGAACCTGATCCTTCAGGGGGAGAACAACCCCTTTCAGAACAGGTTGAATCCCAATCCCTGGGTCTGGTTATCTGCTGTCCAACAACACCTGCATCTTACTTGGGTTTAACCTCAGCTTCTTCACCCTCATCCAACCCATTACTGAACCCAAATTACATTCAAGGGTTTCGACTGCTTCTTTGGTGTTAAGTAACAAAGAGAAATAGAGCTGGATATCATCAGCATATTGATGGCACCTTACTCCAAAGCTCTGAATCACCTCTCCCAGCAGTTTCATGCAAATGTTAAACAACATGGGGAACAAGATAGAATCCTGTGAGACACCATAGACCAATGGCCATGGAGTCAAACAGTAATCCCCCTGCACCACCTTCTGGACATGACCCAATAGAAGGACCAAGACCATGGCAAAACAGCATCCCCAAAGCATAGCCTCACCAGGCAGTCCAGAAGGATGCCATGGTTGATGGTATTGAAAGCCACCAAGAGGTCCAGCAGAACAAATAGGGTTGCACTGCCCCCAATCCACTTCACAGTGTAGGTCATTCACCAAGGTGACCAAAGCAGTATCAGTTCCATACCCTGGCTGAATGCCCAATTGAAATGGGTCCAGATAATCAGTATCATCCAGATGCATCTGGAGTAGCACCACCACCACTTTCTCAATCACCTTAGTTAAGAATTGGTACATGAGACTGGCCTATAGTTAGACAAATATCCTGGGTAAGGGAAGGTTTCTTTAGTAAAGGTCTTATTCCTGACTCTTTCAAGAAAGAGGGAACAACACCTACCTCAGTGCCCAAACTACTTACTGTTTGTGACCAATATATAGGAAATATAGCTAATTAGCTAAAATAGTTACTACACCTACACTGAGTAACAATATGGAGTAGGTGGAAAAGCTGCACTCAAGAACCAATTCCAGGAACATCCCAAAATTTCTACACAGTATTCAAAGGGTGACTGGCTAATCGCATACTCTTGCATTGGGGCTGTTGGGTGAGTTGCTGTGCCAAGACTGAACAGGCCAATGAAGCAGCAGTGCTTCCTTATAAAGGGATCTGCTATTCACTCCCCATTGACTGACTGCTGTGGAGCTGAAGGCTGCCAAGAGATCCTAAGATGGAGAGACTGAACAACACCCTAACAAACCAAACTTTGCAAATTGTCACCCTTTAGTGAGCAAAACAAATTGGCTGCTATTGGTACTGATGGAACTACTCAGGCGTAAAGTGGTTGAAGACCATTGTAGAAATACTCCAAGCAAGAGCTGGGCTTTGGAAGTATAATATGATTCCACTTAAATTTAAGTGCTCTGGTCCAATTTCTGGAGATTATAGACAGAAACATAGAATTAAGGGCTCCATAGAGCCCTTTGAGTGAACAAGATGCATTTTGTCAAACCTCTCATTTTATTTTGTTGACCAAATACATTTCATTACATTTTTGTCAACAGAATGTAATTTTGCACAGATCATTCTGTCAAGAAAAAGGCAGCAGCATAACTATATTTTGGTCTGAAAAAGAGATTGCCGATTCAGTTCATTTTTGTGCATGCAGGAAAGGGATCGACTGCATGAACTGAAAATATGATTATTTCCCCGTGTGGCAGAAGAGCCCAGATGATTGATAAAGTAAAACTCGGTTACAACGTCTTCACTAGGAAGGTGTCAGGTGTTTGTGTGTTTTAAATAGCCCTTCCTGATCTCTTTTGTTTGAATGCATGTTGAAAATGAAAGAATTTTAGAATGGTTTTTTTGTGCATTAATGGTGGTTTTGCTATACTTTCAGGAGTTTCAATGGCTCGTGATCCATCAGTGAGTCATAAAGGATGTGTGTACAATCCAGTAAAATTTAGCTTAAGGCAACTAAAGTCCCACTGAAAACAAAGTTAGTAAGTTGCTATTTCTCTGCCTTTCTGTTGATAAATTCTCTTTTCTGGTTAAGTCCTGAAGTCTCGGTTCTTTCTTTCCTTCCCAGAAACCTTATGGTGATGCTCCATTATCTAGACTGGGGCTGTTGAACTTCTTTCAACCTGACAAAGGATTTCAATTACCCAGAAGGTCTCAGGGGCCACATTGCAGTGGTGGGTGGGGCCAAAGGCAAAAGTGGGTTGGGCCAAAATACCAGCATAAAGCACTTACTGCCAGTAATTAAGCCTTGGAAGAGCCATTTCAACATTTTACAATGCGCATAAAAATGGGCAAAAGCTGGGAAAACACCAAATGATCAGTGGTTGTGGGAAATGGGTTGGGTCACGGTAAGGGAGCATGGCCAACTAGGGAATCCCAGATGATGAGATTAGGACCCCAGGCTGGCCATATCTGGCCCCCAGGCCTGAGGTTCTGCATCCCTGATCTAGACTAAGGGTCCCACGTTACATGAGCTAGCACCTATCAATTTAGGCAAGGTTCTAGTTTTCCAAGCCAGCGCTACTGGACAGATAGCAGTCTGTTCTCTGGCAGGAACAGAGGCAAGGACTGCAGGGGTAAGCAGTTCCCCTAGTGTTAAACTAATGCCCAGTGGAGGCTCCATAGTCAGCGGGGCTGTGTATCCACTCCGGGTTTTACTCTGAACTTTCAAGGCCGTGCTATCCAAGGAGCTATTTGGGGGACAGGGTTCAGCACCGTGGATAGCTCCTTAAAAGTCTGGAGTGAGATCCGGAGCAGATACACCGCCCCGCTGACATTGGAGCCACCAGCTGCCACTGCTTATTCCCCCAGGCATCCATTGTAAGGGAAGACCTCTCAGAACATGGAACCTGAGGCATTCATGTATCAGATACACACGTGGTAACAGTTGCTCAGGCATCCTTTATTTAATGTTGCACTGTCTAAAGGAGAGATAAATTCACACTGTTTGAATAAAATTGTTTTGTGCATGAAGGCTTATTTAACACGACAAAAAGCCCAGCCTTTTGTCCTTGTTCCAGGAAATGCCGAGGCCTATTTTGGGCTGTGTTCCATTCTGTTATACTTAAGTTGCTGCTGATATAGCATCATGTCTAACTGGCAATGCTGATTTCTTTCTTTCTTTCTTTCTTTCTTTTTTTCTTTCTTTCTTTTCCAGTGCGGAGCTAGAAAACTGTGTAGGTTGTAAAATATGTGTTTTGTCAACCAAGATGCAATGATGCCCATCAACTCTTTTAAACCTCTGCCACTGACAAATGTGTGGAACAGGAACCATAAGCCATCACTTCGCTGAAAACATTGACAATCTGTTTGGAAAGAGAGAGCAGCTGACTGAATGGGATTTTGGCTGTTGGCGGCGGTGCTTACAATGGGATTAACCATTTACTCCCTCACATCTTGCCCTCGTGGATTTCCTGATGTGCACCTTCATTGCTTAGGACTTGCATTCTCATGAGCAAAGCCGGGGAAGCGACTTCTGGGTTCCCGCGGCGCTATCTTGTTTACGTAGAAAACGGCCTAATTTGTGCAAATTAGCCTGCAATTTGTGCACATTAGGCCATTTTCTATGTAAACAACATAGCGCCAGGGACCCGGAAGTCCGACCAGTGCCTCAGCTGGCACTCACGCTCAGCTTGGCTCACATGGTGGGAGCACTCAGCTCGCGCAGCACAAGTCGAGTGCCAGGCAGGTCGCCCATTCCTACGATGTCTGTTCAACCATAATCTGCAATTATTCCTTTTTTTAAACCTGTCTGAAAATTTGGATTAAAATACATATTTTAAACATATTTTCTCTCTCAAAATATTTATTTCTATGCATATTTTCTTTCAAAATGCAATTCCTTAAACATATCTTGATATGTTTATTAGGAAAACAAAGGATTTTTAATATTATTCATACACATGTATTTATTTTATTTATATTTATTTTTAAATATTATTTATATTTAGAAAATAGTGACTGGGAAGCAAATGAGCTGGTGGATAACTATGTTCTGATCTTCACATTAGCCCAGGAAGAAGAATTTCACAAGTAACCCTACTGCTTTTGAATATGGAGCAGTTAGGGCTATTATTTGGTGGCACAAAGTGAAATGAAAATGGGTTCTCCGGTACCTTAGACATATTGTTCCTCTGAATGATACTGGACACTGTGGACATCAGACCTTTCATCATATAGTACAACTGAGAAATATGGACTGTTACGTAGGAGCAGGAGCCACTGAGAAGCAGCCATATTGGAATGGGCACAATTCATTTCAGTGAAGTGGGTGTAGGAGAACTCCCCTGTGGACTGGGCCCAGGTGTAAAATGGGGTGGGGGGGATTGAGGGTTACATCTCTTTGCCACTGTCCCTTATACCCACACTATTTTCTGTCACCACCATAATCATCATATATACCTGCCTTTCCCAACCTGGCCATGCTGGCTGGGGATGATGGACATTGCCAATGACAGCACAAGATATCCTGCCACCCTTCCCCCCTCCCCTGAAAGAGAGATCAGGAAGTCTCCAGAGCCACCTCACAATGCCTCACTTTGAGGAAGGACCCCTCAAAGCATGACCTGGGCACCGACCTCTCCAAAGAAGGTGTTTGCCCAATTTCTTCTTCAGGGTTCTCTCCCAGAGTGAGAGATCAGGTGGGCAGGCTCTAGGGAGAGGTGCGTCAGCCACTTTGTGCAGCTGGTGTGGCTCGCCATAAAGGCCGCCCTCCCACCCAATCTGGGAGAGTCTCGAAAGCAAGATCGGGTGAGCAAGTTGGCAGTCTCCCTGGAGATCCTGCCTATCTGATCTCTTATTCTGAGCCCTCTCCCAAAGCGAGAGATACAATAAGGCTCAGATGCTTCATAAGGCAAGACAGGGTCAGGACAACATGGGACATCTTTGCTGGTCCCAGGCACTCCATCCCCCCATCTGCATTTGGGCCTGAGACACCAAGGATAAATGTGCACACATGGAGGGTAAGATGTAAGCAAGCACAATTGTGACATTGCACAGCATCATCACTGATCTCAGGGCACGTTAAGGCATTAGCCTTAGCTTCCGATTTCCTGGCTTTTTGGAGCTTGAGCCAACATGAGGCAACTTTAATGGTCTTTTAAAGTAGCAGCGTTTTATTTAATCATTGAATATATACTAAGAGTGTGCTGACTGTCCCCATGCCTAATAGTAGGACTGTGAAACTGGGCCACCTGCAGATAAGATAAAGGGTTTCACAGATACTCAAGGGACTCCCCAGGGATGCAGAGAAAACAACAACAATAGTTTGTACATAAATATCAAAAGGAAAGGGAAAAAAAGATAAGTGAGCTTCCTGCCCACCCCAGCAGTCATAACTCAGCAGTTACACGGGGGTGGAGAAGAACCTACAGTAGTTGTAGTCCCCCCCCCCACACACACATACACATACAAGCCCACAACTTGTATGCAATAATATTGCTGAAGTGGGTGTTCACATTATACCCAAATATTCTGTGCGCAGTGTTGGCATTTGAGCATGTTACAGTTGCCTCTGGCACCCTTCCTCCTCCAACTTAGCTCTGGTTCGTACCTGCTCTAGCTTTTCCTTCTGATCCCACTTCTGACCTTTTTCTAAATACTCCCTCCTCATTTCCATTTATAATTTACCATTGTCTTTGATCTCAGCATGCTATCATCTGCCTTTCTGACAGATCTGTCACAGTTTTTGTCTTACTTCTCTCAGTCATTAGATTCCCCTACCGTAGCCTTCTTTGTTAGATTTAGTTTACTTCAGAGTTTGCTGCTCTTGTCATTGTCTTCCTTTTTAGTCCAAATTCTGACTTTCCTCTAAGCACGTTTCAACCTTCTTCTTCTTTTCATTGTTTGAGAGCCAGTGTGGCATAGTGGTGAGAGTGTTGGACTGGGACTCGGGAGATCCGGGTTCTAGTCCCCGCTCGGCCATGAAGCTCACTGGGTGACTTTGGGCCAGTCACTGACTCTCAGCCTAACCTACCTCACAGGGTTGTTGTGAGGATGAAAAGGAGAGGAGGAGGAGGAGGAGGAGGAGGAGGATTAGGATTATGTAAGCCGCCTTGGGTTCCTTGCAGGAAAAAAGGTGGGGTATAAATTTAATAAATAAATAAAAATAAAAATAAATTGATACCCATCCAGGCTAGGCTAGAAAGAACCCATTTTTAATGGTGAGGGAATCTTGTGTGGAGGAGTATTTAGTCATATATGTTTCCACCTGTAGTATGTGGCAATACAGCTATCACTGCAGGTCCCGCTTGTAGAATAAAAAACTCAATGTGTGCATATCTACTTCTCAACTTGTGCCCTTGCAGCATTGGGTGGTGGTGATGATGGCATACTAAGAATTTTTTCTATACTGCAAAGAACCTTGGAAATGTCTTGAAGACCCATGAGTGGAGGTCGGCACACTAAGCCGTGAAACTCAGCAAACGGGGAGCCTCAGCCTCAGGTCTCGCCGGCCACCTGAATGGTGCCATTGGATGATCACCGAACCCTAACCCCACTGCCTATTCCCGCACTTACTAGCCACAGAGAGAGACGCGCTTAAGCTAAGTCTCTTCTCCCCCACCTGGCGGAAACTAACTCCAGGAGGGCCCTTCGCAGATCTTGAAGAAAAATAGCATTGCCGACCTCGGACAGGACAAATGCACCCCGTCCGGTCGGTACAGCTCCCTCCGAGCCAAGGATATCTCGGGATGAGGAATCGCAACGCCTCTCCCTCCAAGGCCCCTGCAAATTGCTCTGTTCGCCTAATATCAGCCCTTGACACCCCACCCAACTGAAATCTGATTGGAGGGTGAGATCACCCCATAGTGGTCTCACTCTCCTTTCCTCCCCGTACGCAAAATTCTCCCCGCCCACAGTTGCACGTAGCTGGGGGAAGGGAAATGTGAGCTGTGCTGAACTTCTTTAAGTGCCGTGTATATAGGTAATCATCATCCATCATCATCATCTCTGTGTGGTGCATGACAGCCCTAGTGTTACCTTCCTACTATTCTGGTAATACCATTCTCACCATTGAGAATGGGAACCTGGGAATCTGCTGTCTACTCATGCCCTGTTTCTTTCCATTCCTAGGTATGAGTCTTGGCCTTGGTTTTTATTAACCATGGTTTTAGGTTACAAGTGAGCTTTTTTACTCATCCTTTCTTGGCTGCTGATTTATTGTTTGGTGTCATTTTTGAACTTGGTCTGGTGAAGTGACATAAATTAATAAGGGAGACAATTCAGTCCTAGGATGTACAAGGAAATGAGATGCAAAAATATATGCTGTCCATAGAGGTGATCGTTTTTATTTCATACACACACACATACAAACACACACACACAGAGTAACCTTTGTCTCAGTTTGTCACAGTGCTTTCTCATCTGTCCTATTTTTGTCCCATTTTTCAAGACATAATTTAAAACAATACATTTCATTTTTATGTCTCTTTGAGCTCACCATCTCTCAGTGACCCATAAGTGTCATTCATTTTTCTACATGGACTGTGAAAAATGGATGTCACTTGTGCATTTATGATACAAGAAGCTGCGGAAGGTCAGCAAAACATTGCAATCTGAATGCACACAGTAAGTAAGAGCATCTAATCTGCAGCATTGGTTTAAGGCAGTGTTTCTCAACCTTGGGTCCCCAGATGTTTTTGGCCTACAACTCCCAGCATGCCCCAGCCAGCATAGCTGGCTGGGGCATGCTGGGAGTTGTAGGCCAAAAACATCTGGGGACCCAAGGTTGAGAAACACTGGTTTAAGGGCATGGCGGCCCTACACTGAAGAAGCACTGGGAGCTTGGGCAGCTCACTCCCCACACCAGGATATTGTCAGAGTTCTGTTCTATAGCATATATAACATGTTGATTAACTTCCCTCTATGCCTCCTGCCCCTGCAGATGTATAGGAATTGTGGGATTCCTTCAAATGACCCCAAATATGATATGTTGCTGAGAACTCTTCTGGTAGTCTAAACTGGCAATATTCCATCCAAGTCAGTTGGCAATGAAACCCATTTTTTGTACCTGTGGAAGGATCTGCAGTCTCATGTAGCACAATTGTTTTCATTGACGGAAGCATGTGCTGTACCTTTAAGGGGAGGGACCATAGCTCAGTGGTAGAGGATATGCATACAGAAGAACCCAGGTTCAATTCATACAACTCCCATGATCCATCACCCTTGGCTATGCTGGCTAATGCTGATGGGAGCTGGAGGTCTACAAGTTGCCCACCCCATCTCTTTAAATAATCCCACAGAGATCCTGGATAAGAGAACAATAACTTTATTGCAACCAAGCCTAGCCACACCTAGCTCTTGCCTGGGCTAGGACTACTGTATGAACTACGAATAAGCAGTGAAACTAGACAAAAGCAACTCCTTTACCTCTCAGGGGGTTACCACAGAAAATTCATTTGCAACAGAGAAATATCATGAAATTCCAATTCATCCACAACAGATAATCCCATGATCAAATAAAAGAGGAGATGGCCTAGGGTGATTTGATGTCCTAATGCAAAACTGCACAGAGCTGGATTTTGGAAGCTTCCTTGGTGATTTGTTCATGCTCTGCCCTTGGATGATCTCTGAACATTAAATCCACTGGTGTTTTACTAGCCAGGTGCATGGCTGCAAGGGTAAAGAACATACAACGTTTGCTTCGTTGTGCTGTCTACATGTGCTACTGCTTCTGCTTCACACTCTCTGACTAAAAGGTCTGCCTGGACTAAAAATAGACCAAGAAGGCTTTTAAAAATCCATTTAGGTTGCATGATTCAGTACACTCTTTAGCACTTATAGTGGGCACAGTTTAGCACATTTTCAGTCATGTTAGTATAGCTCTGTAGTAGCCTAAGTTACAACAAAGTCAGTTGGCACAGTTGATAAAGGTGTTAAACTATATCTATGCACTAAGCATTAAAGGTATTACCAACTGCTGTCACTTCAGAAAAATGTCCTTCCTTGTGAAGGCATAGAGTGAACACAGAGGAATATTAACTATGTGGTAAGAACATAAGAAGAGCCCTGCTGGATCAGACCAAAGTCCAGTATCCTGTTTCCCACAGTGACCAACCAGATGCCTATGGGAAGACCACAAGCAGGGCATAAGGTGAATAGTCTTCTCCTGCTGTTGTTCCGCAGCAAATGAAATTCAAAGCCATGCTGCTTCTGATCCTGGGGCAAGCTTGTAGCTGTCATGACCAGTAGCTGTTTACAGCCTTATCCTCCATGAATTTGTCTAATTCCCTTTTATAGTGACCTACGCTGGTAGTGAAGTCCATGGTTGTATGGAATTCACTACCAGTAGATCTGGTGGTGGCTACCAGTTTGGATGGCTATAAAGGGGATTAGACAAATTTGTGGAGTATAAATATCTCAATGGCTGTTAGTCATGGTGGCTATATGGAACTTCCATATACAGAAGCAACATGCCTCATGACAAATTATCACCCACCTGATGATGAAAACTTTCCAGGTCTCCCAGATTTCTCATCAGGTGTGTGGGTGTCTTAAAATTCTTATCCCCATATGGGCAGACACTGCAGAAGACCCATATGGCTGTATGGTCATCATGATAAGTTACCGCTTGATCAATGGTATTCACTCATTATTATGGAGTTTGCCCAAACTGAGAATTGGCCCCATACTGGACAGATGACTTCTCATAAACATGGTTTTGTTCTCTCATTTCTAGACTGGGTACCACACAAATCGGAGGTGTGTGGGTAGGCAAAGGGAACCAGTTTTCATCAATTTACCCAATTTTCAGGGCCTGTCCTGACTTTGAAGACTCTGCACCCCAACATTGCCCATAAGGCAGGGATGTGCACACACATACACACACGCACACACATTTCCTTTCATGAAACTGAACATCAGTATATATTTTCAGTAAAGGCAAATAATAATGCTATTTCTGGATTATTGAAGGCTGCAGGTCAAGAATCACATTTTTGAATACTTGAGTATTATTATTATTATTATTATTATTATTATTATTATTATTATTAAAAACCTCTCAACACATAGAAATACAGGAGATCAAGGAGAAGGCTAGGTCAAACTTTAGATATGCCAATTGTCTTTGCACAGAGTATTCTGCTTTGTGGGAACATTGAAACATGCAATCTCCTCTTACACATCCTTGAAGCCTGAAATAATATGATCTAGGGGAAGTTTTGCAAGTTGATTTAATCAAATCACAGACTTTATTGAATGTAGGTACAAAAAAGAAATGGGTTGGATCCAGGATCTACCCTCCATAGATGGAAGGGCTCTGCTCATGGAAAGTGCCTTCTCATGAACGTTGGGGATCCCCCCTCCTGTCACACCACAGCTCACCCCATTCAGCAGGATCCCCAAGCCCTTTCTGTATAATTTGTGGCGGGCAATGCACAGGTTAAACAAACTGCTGTTAGATTTCACTCTATCCACTGCAGAAGAACGTTAGATCCCCAAAATGCATCATAATTAACATTCTAGAACATTGGACCAAAGTTAAGCATGATAAATGTCAAACTAATTTCAATCTGGATATAGATGCCATCAAATATTGCACAAGAAGAACCATGCAAAAACCTAACAAAATATAGAGTATCTGCATTAGGGCAATATAGATGCCAGTGCCCCAAAAGTTCCTTTATTACTCAGGCATACAGAAACACTTTCCCTTATAAAAATTTATCTCTACGGTGTCTATGGACAGAAGTAGAAAATAAATCGAGGTCTCTGATTTTTCAGCAATTATGAGCAACCCAAATAAACACATCACATCAACCATACAACTAAGATCCATTGGGATGAAATAGATTTCTTCCTGCTCCTTCATTGTTTTGGTACTTCACTCTCCATGTAGTCTCTCCATGTGTAGCCCTTTGGAAAGGTGAAATGGTTAGATCCACAATACAAATATGTGAAGATATGGGGCTGAATATTTATTTATTTATTAATTATATTTATACCCCGCCTTTTTTCCTGCAAGGAACCCAAGGCGGCTCACATAATCATCCTCTTCCTCTCCATTTTATCCTCACAACAACCCTGTGAGGTAGATTAGGCTGAGAGTCAGTGACTGGCCCAAAGTCACCCAGTGGGTTTCATGGCCGAGTGGGGACTAGAACCCGGATCTCCTGAGTCCCAGTCCAGCACTCTTACCACTATGTTATAGGAGTGGACTTCCCCTTGTGAAATTGGAATTTCCCTTCCCTTCTTCCCCCCTGCAGCCTCCCACATGCCCCCCCAATACGCTCTGGGGGGGTGCCTCCCAGACCTATGGATCAGATTTGGGGGGCATATATGGGGGGACTGCAGGAAGGAGGGGGAACTCCATTCCTCCAGCAAAAGAACACTGGCAGAAGGAGGAAGGATACAACCCATTCCTCTGGCAAAAGGATAGAACTCATGCATTCTGTTTTGCCTTTCTTATTATCTTGTGATGAAAGCTTCGCATTGTTGGGCACTTGTAAGGCCTGGGATATGGTTTCCACTATGGATCAGGTCTTTACCAAGGTTTTCGACAAGCCACGTATCCCAGGGAGGCATTAATACAACAGCACCACACAGAGCTCTGAGTAGTGCTGGGGGGCTAGAAACCAGCCACGCTTGTCTGCATGCTGCTCCAACAAGCAGCAGGTGGGGACCGAGCCTTAAATAGGGCTTTGAGTTTGTTTAGACTGGTTAGCCCCACTTCCACACAGAATAAGGCCTTTTCTCCTAAAGGACCCCCAATCTGGTTTAGCAGCCTCCGGTTGCAACAATGTGCTCCAGACAGGTCTTCATGGCTGTAGTCCTCAGAGTCCAAGGACAGCAAAGCAATTTCCTCTGGACACAGCAGGCAGGTTCTCGGATGGAGTCTTCCTGGGGAACTGGGTCCTGAGGAGAGGGAAGCTTTGCAATACCTTTCTATAAATGGAAATGGATAAAATGGAGAGGAGGAGGAGGAGGAGGAGGATTATGTAAGCCGCCTTGGGTTCCTTGCAGGAAAAAAGGCGGGATATAAATATAATTAATAAATAATAAAAATAAAATAAATATAACTGAGTCTTCTCCCTGAGCCAATATTAGGAGACTCGAGTTTAAGGGGGATTTTAAAGATGAAAATGAAGAGATTTATTCAAAAATTCTGCCAATCAACATATGAATTACAATCCAGGAGATGAGGTGCCTGCTCAGGACCTCCTACAACACATAGCCATTTCTGTAAAGATGGGCCCCCCACCATCCTGGTCCTGTATTGCTTTGTGTGGTGAAACATCTGAGCCTTACTGAATTACTAGAGGAATCCTCCTGTGAGTGAGTTGACCCATGCCTATTTGTTGGTTACATGATCAGTAGCTGTCAGGATGGCTTAAACCAGGGATGATGGGAGTCGTGGTCCAAAACATCTGGACGGACCCCAGATGGGGGAAGGCAGGTAACCCAACCTGCCAGCTACTGCATCATCTTTGCTGGTCCCAGGCACTTAATCTTCCCTATCTGGACTTGGGCCTGATGGTGGAGAAGCTGTAAGGAAGAACAATTTGTGATATTACATAACTTCATTAGTGATAATGGGGCATATCTGTTAAGGCAGTGTTCTCCAACCTTGGGTCCCCAAATGTTTTTGACCTACAACTCCCAGCATGCCCCAGCCAGCGTAGCTGTAGTTGTAGGCCAAGAACAAGGTTGGAGAAGACTGTGTTAAGGCATCAGCTTTAGCTGCCAGTTTCCTAGGTTTGTGGAGCTTGAGCCAGTATGAGATAGCCTTAATTCTGGTCTAAGACCAGCAGGTTTTTTGTTTGTTTTTAATCATTGAATTTTCCTGGTGTTTTCCCCCCCGTAAAATTAATAATTACAGTGTTCAGGGGGAGAGCACAAACTAAAACAAAATGCAAACAAGTAATTAACTGGGTAGATGTGTAGAAATGGTTAGCTATGTCCCTATATGTTTAGAAAGGCTTACCTCTGAGTAAGCATCATGCACAGGATTCCTTCCTTTTCTTTTCTCTCCCTCTCTTCATCAGTGATCGTTCTGTCTGGCAGGATGACTCCCTCAGCCCTCAAAATTACCTCACTCTTGTCTCAGTTGACAGTATCCTGCTTCCCTTCCCTCACTGTCAGAATGCGGTGCAGAAGAACTGCACTGGGCATGCTTGACTTATGTCAAGCATCAGGCTTCTAAAATCCCAGGCAGAATTTCCACAGATGATGATGATGATGATGATGATGATGATGATGATAATAATAATAATAATAATAATAATAATAATAATAATAATAATAATAATTTTATTTCTTATCTGCCTCTCCGTCTAGATCGAGGCGGGGAACAACAAAAATATAAAATACATAAACTAATCAAAACACAACACGTACTATTAAAACTATTAAAGATAGAGGAGGCTCTCCTTTGCATACAGTTGCCCTCCACATGTAGAGGTCAACAAGAAAAGTTGTTTAGGGGGACTGGTCCAGACTGGGGACTGCAGCAGAGGGAAAGGATTAAAGTTCCACTCACCCCCCCCCCCCATGCTAGGATCCTGATCTACATAGTAACATGTAGCCTGATCTTGTGAGGTCACATTCCATAAGTAAGAATATACCGGTAGGCATTGCACATATAATATAGCAAATTTATTGTGCAATTATAGAAACTCTGTGAAAACTCTAGAGTACTGGCACCATTCCAGCTTCAGAATGAAACTGACCATGCATGGCAAAACTTGGGCAACAGTTACTGCCATAGGCTTTCATGGGGCAGGAAAACCTTAATAGCTTTTGAACCACAGCTCAGAATCTCACCAAACCAATGAAAGGCACACCTCCTTGATAAGCCTGAATAAAGTACATCAGTAGTTTTCACCAAATTTTGAAAGGAATAGATGATATGCCATTGGAGGAAAAAGGGTGACTGTGTCAATTTTCTGCACTTTTTAACTTGCTGTACCTGTGGCAATTTTTATCAGATCCATTTGAAGTTTTGCACAATTGTAGGCCTCGTTAGGTACATTGTAGAAGCCAGATTTCAGGTAATTAGCCCAATAGATGTCATTTTTATAAACAATAGAATTTTGAGGCTTACAATTATGGAATCTTTAATAATTATATAATTTAATAATTATAATTATGGAATCTCATTAAGCTGTTGGGAAGGGTTTCCCTATAGGGATTTCTTTTCTAAAGATTTTTGGGGGCATCTGAAAACTTTCAGGTTACCAGAGAGGTATGCTGATACCTCTCTCTTGTGTGTGGGCAATGTGGTTTTGGCTCCAGCTCCATGAGCAAGGGAAGACTTGGCTCAGTATTAGAATAGGTGGAATGATATTTAACATTTGTATAGCACTTTCAAGTATTCTACATATTTTATCTATATATCCTTACAACAACCTTGTAAGACGTCAATATTATAATCCATCATATTGATAATAGGGAGGCTGAGGCTGAGAGAGGGGGGCTTGCCTAAGGTCACTTAGTGAGTTCACGGCATTTGGACCAGAGACTTCCTGGTCCATAGCCCAGTTTTTAGCCACTGTGCTGCTACACATTGACTGAACCACGTCCTGCTCCAGCTTCTTAATGTGTTTCCACATCAGGACCATTTGCTCCTTCAGGGAAGTTGGCTTCTGCTTCACTTCTACATTCCACAGAGCTTGGGGGATGCTCTGGAGTGCCTGATGATGACTCATTTATCAAATTCTCAAGAAGAGCCATGCTGGATCAGACCAAGGGACCATCTAGTCCATCATTCTGCTCATACACTGGCCAACCAGTTGCTTGTGGGAAACCCACAAGTAGGACACAAGTGCCATAGCACCCCACACATACACTCATGTTCCCAGCAACTGGCATACTACTTCTGATACTGGAGGTAGCATATAGCCATCAGGACTAGTAGCTGTTGTGATAACCTTTTTCGCCATGAATTTGTCTAACCCCCCCCCCCCCTTTAAAGCTATCCAAACTGGTGGCTATATAGCCAAACTGGTGGCTATAACACTACATCGTGTGTTAGCGAATTCCATCATTTAACTATATAATATACCATTGTCTATCAGCAATGCATGTGCATACACACAGCAGGTTCAGAACTGACTGAAACAAGTGAGAGAGAACACTAGGAAAGCTTTTTCTTATGGCTATCATGCACTGCTGTGTTCATGAGAATACGCCATATGTACGAAGCAAAATAAAGATTAAAAATTAAAAATGTGAGGCACAATCCAGGCACAGTTATGCACACTAATGTCCTGTTGGCTTAAATGGAAGAAATTTAAGCACATGCTTAACTTTCCCATTGAAATCTATGGGTCTCAAAAGCAGATAGTTTGGGACATGGATGGATCATGTCCAATGCTTTGCAGAAAATCTGCTTCTCGGAGGTGCTAATAATAAAATGCAGTGGCAAGAACAACATTGAAATGGTAATTCACAGTTTGCACATGGGGGGAAACAGTAAGTACATTTGTGGTAGAATAACTACTCATCGTAGCCAAAAGGTTATGTTTCACGATTTCTCGGGTGGCTTGGTTGGACCGCTTAATTCTACTGGTTGGGAAATGGATGGATGTAGAGATTTGACAGGTCTCCTGTGGATAGCCATTATCCTCCTGTCAGTGGAAATGGTGAAAATCAAAAACAATGTCACAAAATACTAGCAGAGTCCCTGGGTTGTTTTTGTTTTGTTTTTTAACACAGGAGCTGCCCGCAGATCTCCTGCTGGCTGCTCAAATACATGAACAGCTGGCTCCTGAGCGTAATCTGTCACTTGCAACATTTTACAGACTGCCATCTAAACCAACACCTCTTGGGATCAACCAGTTACTCAAAATGGGGGCAGAAGAATGTTCAGATGGGCATTGTTCCAACAGAAGACACTGTACGAGGGTAGCCAGCCAAGAGACCATTACATGCCTGGTGAGCATCAAATGTGAGTGAGAACGGCAGGATTTCTGAATGAGCTCGTCCACATTTCGATTGGCGAGGAGAGGATGATATTCTGACAAAATGGTAATCTCAGAATGGATCAGATTGTCAGATCAGATTCTTTCTGATTACCATCATACAACACCTTACAGCACAATCCTAGCCATGTTTACTCAAAAGTCAGTGAGTTCAATGGGGCTTACTCCCAAGCAAGTGTGAGTAGGATTTCAGCCTTAATGTAGCTTTCTACACAGATACGTAGTATCAAGACATCTAAAAAGAGCCCTGCAGATGCTGATCAACAAATGATGATCCTATAATACCACATATTGTGTTGGATCCAGAGTTTGCTTCCACAGGCAGTAGCATTACTGTAATGCAAATGTATTGTTTAAAATCTCTGTGTTTTGTGTTTGATCTCTGAGTTTCATGAACTTAAATCATGCCTTGATGTTGCAGGAATGAACTAATAGATGTGGACGTGTGAGCAGTGCAGAGACACTAGAAGGGTGGGGTAGATTTTTTTGATATAAATAAAACAAATACATAAAATCACTGATTCTGCTTGTAATAGTGTTGTGACACTGAAAGAATTACACATTTATTTATTTATTTATTTATTGTATTTATATCCCACCTTTTTTTCCTGCAAGGAACCCAAGGTGGCTTACAGTTACAGAATCCTCTTCCTTCTCTCCATTTTATCCTCACAGCAAACTAGGCTGAGAGTCAGTGACTGGCCCAAAATCACCCAGTGAGCTTCATGGCCGAGTGGGGACTAGAACCTGGATCTCCTAAGTCCCAGTCCAACACTCTAATCATTACGCCACACTGGCTTTCATATCTGGTTATAGTGAGTTTCTGTAGCTATTAGTGTCCTACATGCTAAGGACTTTCATTTTAGGTCAGCAAGACATAGGACCAGTTCATACAATCAGCATAATTTGTCAGTAGAGCTTTTCCTGGATCAGTGGATTCTATCTATCTATCTATCTATCTATTTATTTATTTATAATTTATTTATAATACTTTTATACTGCTTAATATATTAAAATCCCAGGCAGTGCAGTCCTATGAGGGTGCCCGCAACCCTCCAAACCCAGAGGATTGCAAGCATCTTATGGAGGGCAGGAGGAGTGCAGAGGATAGAATAACCTCCATGTTCCCCTCGCCCCCAAAAACATATAGAGGGCCGATTTCAGGGTTGATGGAACCACATTTAAACAGTGCAGTCTCCCACCTTGCAGCCTGAAATGGTACAATCCAAGACAAGCTTTCCCACTTGATTCTGCTGATTGTATAAGATGCCCTTTAGGATTAGGCTGTCAGCTGTGCAGAATGCTGCTGAACTTTAAAAAAATAATTAAAAAAAAACTTTTTAGAAGTAATTGAGAATGCATCATATATTGCTCGCTTGTTTTTTTATTTTACTGCAAGGCATTTATCATTTCTTCAAAGATTAATAGATATCAAGAGGAGTGGTAGCGCCTTTCCTTCATAATGACCCCAACATTAATCCTCCTGCAATCCATCAGTCAGTGATTGGAATACCAGGCTGACAGATCATATTGCAGCAGCAAAGAGTCTCATTGAAATTGATGGAATAAGTGGATAACTTTGATAAAATACAGGCTGGTTTTATTCATCTTTTTGCTTAATTATGAGCTGTCTGGTGTCCACCACCCACCCCTTTCTCCTGATATATTTGCCCTTTCATTGGCTGCCTTCCATGGCCTTATTTCCTTCCCAAGTTCATGAATGAAGTCGTTGGACTATATTTTTCTTGTATTTTTCACAATGTAACACCTGCCATCTTTTGTCTGAGCCTGAAAACAACAATGGGTGTGCAGAAGAACACTGAAATGGCATCTCATAGAACAGGCTTTCCTAACCTGGAGCCCTCCAAGTGCTTTGGACTACAATGCCCATCATCCTCAACCATTCACCATGTCATCCAAAACATTTGGAGGGCACCAGGTTGGGGATGACTGTCATTGGGTTTCGTTTTATGTTTTAGACCAGGGCTCTCTAAGCTTGGGTTCCCAGCCTACAGCTCCCAGCATACCCAGCCAGCATGGCTAATGGCAAGGGATTCTGGGAACTGTAGTCCAGCAACATCTGGGGACCCAAGCTTGGAGAGCCCTGTTTTAGAGGATGAAAAGGAAGGCGGGAGAAACTTCGCCATGGGAGACAAATGGGAAATAATTTAGCATCAGGTCAGGGTTGCTTAACCTGTAGAGCAGGACTGTCGAACTTCTTCCAGCCCAAGGGCCTGCATTCAATTTCAGAGAAACTCTCAGGGGTGGGCAAAAGGGGCAAAGCCAAAAATACCAGCATATTTAAGCTTCAAGCCCTAAATGTCAGTGACTAAGCCTTAGGAGAGGTATCTCAACCCTTCAGAGTGGGGGAAAAACCATGCAAAGCTGGGAAAACATCCAGTGATCAGCAGTAGGGGGAAAGAGAGTAGGATGCTCAAGCTAAGCTCAGCTGGAGCAGGAAGTCCCTTTATACCCCTTCTTGCCCCCAAAGGATCCAATAGCCAGCCTGAGTGGGCATAGTCAGCCTAGGGCCTGAAGGGAGGAGATTGTTAGATATATGGGTAACCTTGCATGCATAGGGTCACTAGGGGAGGAATGGGTTAATGAGAACTAGCCTGCCTAATCCCACCCACTTCCTTCCTCACCTGGGAATCTTCCTTAGAGGAAGTTTCTTTCTCTCTCCCTGGACCTCAAGGTCAGTAATATGTTTCTTCCGGCCATGCTGACTTCCAAGAGACTCTAATGAACTTTAAACTCTGCCTGTGTGGACTAAAGTTATGAAAGAATACCAAATGTTGTGAGTAGGGGTGTGCGAGGATTTCATTTGGGTGTGTGTGTGGAAATCCGGTGGACTAGCTGGGCTCAACCCCCTGAACCCTGTCCTGCTTACCTCTTCCCCGGTGTCAACTCTCATTCTTCCCTGTCAAGCCGGAGAAGCATCTTCTGGGTTCCTGGTGGGCCGCTGTTTACATAAAAAATACCTTAAAATATGCCCAAAGCAGCCGCAATTTGCATAACTTGCACAAATTGCGGCCACTTTTGATGTATCTTAAGGCATTTTCTACGTAAACAGCGACCTGTTGGGAGCCCAGAAGTCCAGCAAGTGGTACGGCATGCTCCCACTTTCAGCCCAGCTCAGCGGGAGAAGCAGCAGCATCCACCGAACCAGAGGCGGGTCGGGTCCCAGTGGATCGCCCACCCCTAGTTGTGAGTTCAAAAAACTTGCTGTTTTGCTTGAGATAACTAGTATGGATTATTTTAATTCTAAGTAGCCTTTTTTTGGGGTCAGACCATGTGGTGAGCAGTCTTGCAGTTTTTAGTAAGTCGATGGGAAAAGCTTCCGTGTACCTCTGCTACAATATAGCAATTCCCTTTTCCCCAACAGAGATGTCCAGCTGGCTACAAGAGGTTGTACATTCATCATTGCAAGAGAGGAAGTGGCCCAAACCACTTCAGAAGAGATGGTGATTAGACTGCTCCCGAAGAACCCCTAACTTGGAAGATGCTGGCAGCCACAGGCAGCTTGCACACATCCCTTTCCTGGGCAAGGTATTCAAGCAGGTGGTTGCTAGCCAGCTCTAGGCCTGTTGGTAGGATAATGATTTTCTAGATTCATTTCAACTGGGTGTTTTTGTTTTTTTAGGCCTGGTTTTGGAACAGAAACTGCCTTGGTTGCTGTTATGAAAAGAGAGATGGGGAAGCCAAACTTTCTCAAAAGAGTTTTTAAATATATTTTATTTGGAAAAATTAAAACACAAACATTACAAAACACAGAACAAACAATGAACTAAACTAAAATGGGCTTCCAATCTTCTCCTCAGCAAATATAAGTAACAATAGTTACTCTTCCTCTATAGATACAAAAATACCTCGCTTTTTTCTATTGTCCAACAATTTTCTTATAGTTCATTCAACTCACACATATACCAATCTCTATTTTCCTAACTTCTACAAAAAGTCTATTAGAGGTTTCCACTCAACCAATAATATTAGCCCTTTTCTATATCCACAGAATGGCAAAGAAAGGCTAAGACATTTTTTCCCCTGAGATTTTTTTTTAAAATTTCCCCCCTAGAAAAAGTAGACTACTTGGCAGAATTTTCTCTCAATATTTTTCACCAGTGTGTTTGTGTGTGTGTGTGTGTGTGGCAGCTGCCATTTCGTCCCCACAATGCTGCAGAACAAGGGTAGATCCAGGACTTTGTGGGGGATAAAAAAAATGGCAGTCAGGTTGCCAACCCAGTTGCTTGGCGCTGTTACTTGCAGCATCACACACACACACATACACACACACTTAGGAAGAAAGGAAGAAGCTGTGCTACTGCCACTGCTAATAATGCTTCCCCTGCACACATACACCAAGCAACTGTCCCTAAGAAAATATAGAAGATACAAGAGCAAGGACAGCAGCATCAAAACTGACACTAGGAAAAACACACAGCAATGTTGAGTAGCAGCAGCAGCAGCTCAAAACCTTAAAATAGCCAAAGCAAAGCAGTAAAATAACTCATCCATCATATGCCTGGGAGAATACAATTGGTTTAACCCGGCACTGAAAAGCCAGCCAGCAATGGAGTCTCCAAGCAAACATGTCTGGGGTGGGTATTGCATAAACCAGGCATCATGATGGTAAAAGACCCTTTCCTGAGTTGTCACCTAAATTCTAAAGGTGGAGGTGCCCAGAGAAAGACCTTCAATGAAGATCCTAACATCCAAGGAAGATCATGCCACAGGTATGTGCAAAATTTCACTTGGGTGAGACTTCGGATTAGGATCATAGACTGTATGAAGTTAAATATATATTTAAAGCATGCAGTTTTATGCTTCTTTTGCACTGCAATCTTTCTTTGAAGAGCTGAGGGCAGATTTACAGGTTCCCTGCACTGGAACTTTGTTTCAGAGATGAGAAATGCAAGATTATCTCTCTGTACCTGATTTGCACTTTGTGGGCTAGTTAGTCAATGACTGGAGCAGGCATGCCGCATGGGCAATCCTTCCTAGTTCAAATGCAAGAAGCTCTGCACGATGCAGGGTTGATGGTGTCATATGATAGCTGGGCACATAAAAATGGTTCAAGCAAATTAATGCACCGTGTTATCCTATTTCAACCTTTTATTTTGAGGAAATATATTTATTTTATTGTATTTATTTATTTTATTTACAACATTTAAATACCGTTCCACATCTAAACAGACTCCAGAGTGGTGAACAATAAAAAGATTACAAAGATAAAAAGAATAAAACACTATATTAAAACAGAATATCAATAAAAACCGTGGCTGGGCAATCAGAGAAGGCTTCTTGGAATAAAGATGCTTTCAGGAGGTGCTGAAAGCAACACTATTGTTGATGCCTGGCCTGCTTGACCTCTAGAGGCAGGGAGTTTCACAGAAAGAGAGCCACCACACTGAAGGCTCTTTTCTGGGTGGACTCCAATTGGGCCATAGGTCCATGTGGAACCACCAGAAGCATGCCATCCAATTTGGGAATATTAATTCCCAAATTAAACAAATGCTTCATTGGTTTTGACATATCACAGCACTTCATCCTGGTACAATAAGTTTTGGTTTTCTGCTTCCCCACCCCCATTTACAAGCAGCTAAATAAATGTCTTGCACTTTTCTGATTTTCATGACATGAATCAGATAATTTGATGCCAACAAAGAAGGTCAAAGCAATAGATAATCAGCAATCAAGAAAATATATACATTTGTCTGCCTGAGACATTCGTTTTCTTTTCTTTTTTTTTAATTGTCTTGTAGATATTTTTGCTCTGTGGGCTTAATCTCAAATGCCAAGCTGATCCCAGTCCTTACATTTTACACATGGCTTAGTTCAAATCCTCCGTTATCATCACACTCTTGTTTTAGAGATGTTACATAAACAATGACATTTTCATGTATGCAGATATTGTTAAAATGTCACAGTCCATTTCAGTCTAGCAAAATATCGTGTGCCAAGGTGTTTTACACTTGGACACAAATGTTAGAAACACCATTATTCTTCCACAAATAAATTCTTCTTTGGGGTCTGTAACAGGTAAGAGTGATGGGGGGGGGGGATAGGCACAGAAAGAACCACGCCGGCTGCTTCTCCGAGGTCAGACAATTGACCTAAGAGAGGGGGTTTAGGGGGCATTCCAGGGGGCAGGGAGGGGGGAGGAGACTGGCACTGCCAAGATATGACGTATCCTGGTGTCGCCTCAGCCTCCTTCCCTCCCGCTCCAAAGCACCGCCTCAGTGCTCTTCCTGCTCTGCATAGGATTGTGCCCGAAAGCCGTGACACTAGGTTTACCAGTCCCCTGTTCTGCAGCATACTTAACATCAGAGTTAATCCCATCATGCTTCTGTAGCACCAAGGCCAGATTCTGCTAAATATGCCATAGAATCATGACCCAGCTAAAACCATTCTTTCCATTTGAAAAAGGGGCTTGTGGTTGATTCTCAGATGTGATCTACAGCTGCTACAAATCCTATGCAACATTTTAAAGACTTCTGTTCCAGTATTTGTGCTAGCTAGAAAGGAGGCACACTGATATATGAATGTTGACTTTTCAGAGGATACTGTGTTTCTGAAACTGGAATATTAAAAAAAAAAAAGGTAGTTGTGTGGTTAAAGCTTCTTCTTAGAATGCTGAAAATACACTGCTAAATGTCTTGTATTGACTACTAAAATGTGCTCAGTGATAGACCTGGATTTCAATAGCTTCCTTTTGCGGCTCTGTTTCTATAATAAGCTCACTGCTCTTTTAGCTTGTCACTCTGTTCCCATGAACATTCAGCAGAGTCTTTGATAGTATTTGTCATGCTCACAACAAACATAGAGAATTGGGCTTGGGGTAACTGGGTGGAATTCAACTAGTGACCCTCTGCTGATGGAAAGCTTCTGTCTGTAGAACTGGGAAGGTGTGATTTCCCTTATCCCTGCAGCTTTTACCTGCCCTCCTAAATCTGCTCTGGAGGGTTCCCTAGCCCTCTGGAGAAGATCTGGGGGGGTGCATGGGGGAGGGAGAATGTTCCCTTCCCTGTTCCACTGATGGAGACTTCCCATAGGCAGAGGGACACTAGTTGAATTCCACCCAGATAGTTCTCCTGACGATGCATCATTATTAACTTATGGAATTCACAGTCACATGACGTGCCAGTGGCCAGTCACATGGATGGCTTAAAAAAGAAAAGAAAAAGATGAATGAATGGAGAAAGGATTTATCAGTGGCCATTAGCTATAGTAGCTAAACAGAACCTCCATATTCAATGATGGAACCTCATGTTCAATATACTAATCTCTGAATACAAACGAATGAATGATCGGGAAAGACTGTTACTTAATGCCCTGTTTGTAATCTATCTGGCCATTGTTAGAAATGGAATACTGAAATAAGGGGATCTACGGGCAGATTCAGCTCTTGTTATGTTCTCAAACACAATGATTGTGCGTGCGTGCGCACACACACACACACACACACATTTTTTATAGAAATGGATTAACTTATCTTCAGTTTTTGCCACGGCAGATCAAGCCACCACATTTATGGCCTGTGCATTGTGTACATGATACAGGTGAGATGTATACTAAATGCACATTAAATCAAGGTGAGATCAGTGCATCACCATTGTACTCATACCCCACCACTCATCCCTCAAAAGCATTAATTAGCAACCCAAGAAAAAACAATGATCACAGGAAAGTTATGACATGACAGAGAGGACAGGACACTGAAGGTGAAGGGGGGAAAAGAGTTTGGGGTCTCAACATAGTGGTGGGGCCAAATTGTTGTCCTGTGTTTGTGCCTAAAGTCCTAAACAATTCTAAAATCCAGACTTGATAATGTATTTATGTATTTATTTTATATCCTGCCTTTCTACCGGGAAGTGGCACTCAAGGCAGCTAACTAAAAACAAACCCCACTTAAAATAAAAACATAATTAAAAAGAATATAGAACAAATATAATCAAAACACAATTAAAAACAACGATAAAAGAATTTTAAAAAAACACCCAACCCAACAGACCAGCTTACACACCAAAGGACTGCTAGAATAAAAACATATTTGCCTGCCAGCTGAATGATAACAAAGAGGGAGCCAACCTAGCCTCCCTCAGCAGGGAGTTCTTCTAAAGCCTGGGAGTGGCCACCAAACTATATGGCCTGTTTTCGGGTTGTGGGTGGTAGCTTGTCAACCATACCAACAACCCACCTTTGCTGGGTTTGCATGACACGACAGGCTATGGCAACCCCTCATTGCGGCTTGCATGTGCAAAATGGTGACTGGCACGTGTCACAGAGCCCTGTGGGTGAATTAACACATGGTGGCTTGTCACGATGTGCAAACAGGCCCAAAGGCAGCCCTGTGTAGACCACAGTACAGTAGTCCAAACAGGACGTCACTAAGGCATGCATGACCATGGCCAGATCAGACATCTCTAGGAATGGGTGCAGTTGGTGCACGAGCTGTGTCATCATCATCAGGCGATCACTCGTGACCGAGTAAGATTGTCTTCCGGGATAAAAGGAGGAGATTCTAAAGAAGATTGTGTAGACTCTAGCGATGGGTCCGTAAGTGACTGTGGAGGCCAATTCTAGATCCACACAGCTTCCCACAGTGAGGACACAGGTTACCAGATGGAAGATGGTCCTGTAAAGGATTCATTTGACGTGCTTTTCGCTTAGCACGTTTCTCCCTTTCACCTTGCACTCGGGCTTCTTCAAAGTCCATGGAACCTTTGTGAAAGGCCAACCTCCATTTAGATCGTTCATGGGCCAGAGCTTCCCAGTTTTCGATGTTTATATTGCATTTTTTTAGATTAGCCTTATGAACATCTTTAAACCTCTTATATTGACCACCGATATTCCGCTTTCCATCCTTGAGTTGGGAGTAAAGTAACTGCTTTGGGAGACGGCAGTCAGGCATTCGAACAACATGACCGGTCCACTGAAGTTGGCGTTGAAGGATCATTTTTTCAATGCTAGTAGTCTTTGCTTCTTCCAGTACACTGACATTTGTTCGCCTATCTTCCCAAGTAATTTGCAGGATTTTCCGGAGGCAACGTTGATGAAACCTTTCAAGGAGGTGGAAGTGACGTTTATAGATAGTCCATGTTTCGCAGGCATACAATAAAGTTGGTAATACAATGGCTTCATAAACCAGTGTTTTGGTCTTCTTACAAATATCCCGATCCTCGAACACTCTATGTTTCATTCGAGAAAATGCGGCACTTGCGGAGCTCAGACGATGCTGGATTTCACTGTCGATGTTAGCTGTAACAGAAAGATAGCTGCCAAGATAGAGAAAATGATCGACATTTTCCAGTATTGTCCCGCCAAGCTGGATAGATGGCATCACCAAAGGATTGGCTTGCACTTGCTGATTAAGCACTTTGGTTTTTTTGATGTTAAGTGAGAGACCAAGTTTTTCGTATGCTTCTGCAAAAGTATTTAGGATAGTTTGGAGATCATCCTCTGAATGTGCGGAGACCACATTATCATCAGCATACTGAAGTTCCACAACGGAGGTTGTAATTACCTTACTTTTTGCTTTCAGCCTGCTGAGATTAAAAAGCTTTCCATCTGTTCGATATATAATTCCACACTGGTGGGAAGTTTCCCCTCGACAAGATGTAAAACCATGGCGATGAAAATGGCAAATAATGTTGGGGCGATAACACATCCCTGTTTAACACCTGATCCCACTTTAAATGGAGCACCATGAGAGCCGTTGTTGTCCAAAACCGTTGCCGTCATGTTGTCATGGAGAAGTCGCAAGATATTCACAAATTTATTGGGGCATCCAATTTTCATAAGGATAGTCCAGAGAGCTGTACGGTCTACAGTATCAAAGGCCTTAGCCAAATCGATAAATGCCATATAAAGGGGTTGATTTTGCTCCCGGCATTTTTCTTGGAGCTGACGTGCAGTAAAAATCATGTCTACTGTCCCTCTAGAGGGGCGGAAACCATATTGAGTTTCAGGGAGGATCTCTTCTGAAATAGATAGAAGACGGTTTGCGAGAATCCTAGCAAATATTTTACCTGCGGTTGCTAAGAGAGAAATGCCCCGATAGTTTCCACAGTCTGTTCTATCACCCTTCTTAAAGAGGGTGATAATTATGGCATCCCTGAAGTCTTACTCCTATTAGATCCTTGCACAGATTATTGTGTTTAGGGTGTACCTTGAATTCCTCCTGCATCTCTTAAATTACAGGTACATTCTGCATCCATGGATGAAAAAAAAAAAAAAAGTAATAAGTACCGTACTATTCCTCACCTTTGTCTCTCTGGCTTGTTCCTTGGCTCAGACTCTAGCTCTTCAGCTCATTCCTTTGGCCCTGACTCCGTGGCTTGATTCTGGACTCAAAGTTCACCTCTGACCATTGCCAACAGCTCCTCCATTGACAGACACAGGCATATATGGCTCCTTAGCAAATTTGTCAGTGTGAAAAGGGGTGTCAGAGGGTGGAACGTTTGAAGACTATTGGCGTATATAATTCAGTAAATGGTTATCACCGAATGAAAACTCTTGTTCTGGATAAAATTCTCAAGCTTTGCTGTTTTATCCATTCACCCCAATTGTAATAATAAAGGTACAGGTGAAAGAAGAGACCACCCAAGGTGAAGCATGTGTGCGGTTGTCAGACTACTCCAGCACCAATGATGGATCTCCAGCACTGGTCAACAGCATTGTCAAAAACCTGACATCCTTCAACTCTAGAGAGCAGTATTCCCAAACGTATTCATTCCATTTTAACGACAGTTTTCCCTACCCCCTACTCCTCCTGTAGCACTGCCTCCCATTCCCTGAAAGTATTTCTTTATTTAAAAGCCCTGGCATTTTGTTCTCACCGCATGAAGTCTTTTCATTATTTTAGTATCCTCTTTACACAAATGCTGCTTGCCCTACATAATTTTTTAATGCAGATCCTGTCACACTAGCTCTGCTTGAAGGAGATTGGACTGTAGGCTAGTTCGGTCGAACAGTGGCTGTTTTTTTAAGCATGGAAGTATAAAGAACTCTGCCTTGGGCAATTCCAGGCCTCAACCCATCACTGCTGACTGTATTGGTGACTCATTGGTGTAAAGCAGAGGTCCTCAAACTGTGGCCTATGGACCACTGGTGGTCTGTGAGCTCCATTATGGTGGTCTGTGGAAAGACTGCAGAATAGTCAAGAATATCTGTGCTTGGCCCTGCACTATTTTTCTTTTATTGTTTCAGTGACAGGGATTGAGGCTGATTATGGAGCAGGTTAACAAGGCCCTGGCCTCGGAGCCGTAATTTTCCTAGTACGGCACTGGTTTTGACAATGGTGCCAGCACTGAGGAAAAATGAAAAGTCATTAAAATATTTATTATTATTATTATTATTATTATTATTATTATTATTATTATTATTGTGGAAGACCGACAGCCTGGTCTTCTGCGCGGGTTCAATGCTAAGGGGGTAGCGAGTCCTAGGGCGGGCCTTCTCCGAGGTCCCCAGCGACTATCACCCTTAGCCCAGAACAAAGGGATAACTTATAGCCACAAAAGTATCTTTTATAAAACAAGTTTATTTACAAAATCACCCTCACAAACCCAGACACACGCCAGCAATACAGTTTATCAGTACCAGGGCCGGTGCAAGGCAGTTTGGTGCCCTAGGCAAGATCAGATATTTAGCGCCCCCCTCTTCCCACTTGAGCCCTCCCTCCCTCCAGCCCTATGCTCCTGGCGCCCCCTTTAGCCCGGCGCCCTAGGCAGCCGCCTAGTTGGCCTAATGGTAGCACCGGCCCTGATCAGTACGGTACAAAGTAGCAAGCAAGAAGTCTCAAGGACACCGTGATTTCAGGGCTCTCAGCTAGTTAGTTCAGCTCGGGCTCCAGCAGAGGCCCGCTCAACCGCATGCTGCTAGCTCGGTTCCCGGCGGAGGTCCGGTCTACCCAAGCGGCTAGCTGGGTTCCCGGCGGAGGTCCGGTCTACCCAAGCGGCTTGTGAGTGATTTCAGCTTGGTTTCCCGGGGGTCCGGTCAACCCAAGCAGCCAGTGATTTCAGCTTGGTTTCCCGGGGGTCCGGTCAACCCAAGCGGCCAGTGATTTCAGCTAGCTGGAGCACGCCGGGTGCTGCTACCCGGGGTTGCCGATCCCTTCGTTCCCTTACCCCAAGCATGGGGCAAGATTGCTGATCAGGTCCAACAACTCAGTTCTCTTGCACAGGGTGTTTTATACCTTGGGTTTCAGGTAGCCCCTCCCTCCGTAATCAGGTGGGTTGCCAATCAGGTGGGTTGCCACCCTCCCTGAGGGGCGGCCTTTTGGGTCAGGTGGGGTGACGCCTTCCCCCTGTGGGGTGGGGTCCCTTTGAAGCCACTTGCTTAATGGTCCCATCCTGTGGTGTTGAATGGTCCTTTCTTATGTGTGCCGAAGTGTCTGCTCTGGCAAGGTATTCAAGTCTTATGTAGATGGGGCTGATATACAAGAGCACTGACGAACCTGGGGATGCTTCCTGCCTTCCCCCCTGGGGTGATTCTATGCAGATGTTGTTTGTCCCCTTTGGTCTCTGTGGAGACTGGCTGTCTCCCCCTCCTGGGTCTCCTTCCCCCCACCTTGGTGAGTGTGTGTGTGTCAAAAAGGGGTTTTAGGTTGGCTTTCTCCATTATTATTATTATTATTATTATTATTATTATTATTATTATTTCTTTACTGCCCAATTGCTGAAGCTCTCTGGGCAGTTTACAACAATTCTTTAAAATACAGTATAAAATACAAACACTAAAAACATCATTAAAAAATTCACTACTAAAATTTAAAAACCAAATTTAAAAATGACTTCTATAACTAAGAACAAGTTAATAAAACCAGACCTGTTAAAAAGCTGACAAAACTGTCCCCCCGCTCATGTACTATTTAGAGCTGTTAAATGCCTCGGCATAGAGGGCAATCTTAACCCGGCACTGAAAGGATAGTAGAGTTGGCACCAGGCGGGCCTCAGTGGGGAGCTTATTCCATAACTGGGAGGCTGCCACAGAAAAGGCCCTCCTCCTTGTTGCTCCTGACCAAGCCTCCCTTGGAGATGGCAGTTGGAGGAAGGCCCCAGATGCTGAGCGTAATATCCGGGTGAATTGTGGTTGGGAGAGGCGTTCTGTTATTGTGGCCTGTTAAATTTCATATGAGTTTTTGTGGGTGGGTGCCCTGGTAGACATCAAACCCACCCTCTTCCATAGGGACACTTGGTAAGGGGATATATCTTTTATTCCAGTTCCTTTCACCAGTTCTGTCACTGGGGAACAAGTAGGCAATCTGTCTGCTGTCTTTATGGTAAGGAATTACATCCCCCCCTTTCTGGTTAGCCTAGTGTCCTTAATCCTTACTGCCCCTTCCTTCAGCTATCCTGGGGTGGATCTACCCTGGAGCTCCTTCCATTATTCCGTCACAGTATTTATGCAAAACACATTTACTGCTGTTGGAGCACATCATAGATCATAAGAGTTGGAAGGAGCCTACAAGGCTATCACGTCCAACCCCCTGCTCAATGCAGGAAACTAGAGGAGGGGTCTCCCATCCAAGTAATAACCAGGCTTGACCCTGCTTAGCTTTCCACACTCAGACAAGCTGAGCCAGCGTGAATACAGTGCAATTTCCACTGTGTTGAAAACGTGATCTTGTGTCACACACAAATGCAATTGTAGGAGAAGTAGGAGAAATTCAAAAGTTGATGTGTGCAGGGGAAATGGCCCTTAAAAAAAAAAAAAGTTGGGTTCCCCCCCCCCATCTATGCGCAGGTACAAAGGAGTGAATGAGAGGAGATCATTAAAAAAGGGGGGGGATGACAGCTCTTCCTGCCACCTCACAAAAAATCATGGAGAAGGAGAAAGGGATGGGAAAAGATGAGGGGGAGGTGGTGGTGCTGCTGCTGCCGTCTTCCCACCTCCCATGGGGTGAAGCCAGCGGGATCAGTACCCCTATTCCCATCCAACCAAAATAAATTCCCCAAAGCAAGTGCAGCCTCTCCCGTGCTGACATTCCCAAGAGTAAGCACCATTGAAATCAATGTGATTTACATCTGAGTAGACATGCATTTCAGGTTGTTTTCAGCTAGCTGTTCCTTGAGGCAAGAAGACAAAGGGGAGATTCCAAACTTTATTTTTTTCAAACGAGATGGGAAGGGGGGGAAACAGCATTGCATCTACTCTCCAGTTCACTGGGCAAGTTAGCGAGAGAGAAGCCATGGGGGGTGGGGGGTCGGGGAGGTGGGAAAGCAAATGAAGGATCTCCTTCTCAGAGTTGCTGCTGTTTTGCTGAAGCAGGACAGGACACTTCCTCTTCCCCCATAGCCCACTGAACTGAAGCCAATCCTCCTGGCCCCAGAATAGTCATCATCATCAGGCGATCACTCGTGACCGAGTAAGATTGTCTTCCGGGATAAAAGGAGGAAATTCTAAAGAAGATTGTGTAGACTCTAGCGATGGGTCCGTAAGTGACTGTGGAGGCCAATTCTAGATCCACACAGCTTCCCACAGTGAGGACACAGGTTACCAGATAGGAGATGGTCCTGTAAAGGATTCATTTGACGTGCTTTTCGCTTAGCACGTTTCTCCCTTTCACCTTGCACTCCGGCTTCTTCAAAGTCCATGGAACCTTTGTGAAAGGCCAACCTCCATTTAGATCGTTCATGGGCCAGAGCTTCCCAGTTTTCGATGTTTATATTGCATTTTTTTAGATTAGCCTTATGAACATCTTTAAACCTCTTATATTGACCACCGATATTCCGCTTTCCATTCTTGAGTTGGGAGTAAAGTAACTGCTTTGGGAGACGGCAGTCAGGCATTCGAACAACATGACCGGTCCACTGAAGTTGGCATTGAAGGATCATTTTTTCAACGCTAGTAGTCTTTGCTTCTTCCAGTACACTGAAATTTGTTCGTCTATCTTCCCAAGTAATTCGCAGGATTTTCCGGAGGCAACGTTGATGAAACCTTTCAAGGAGGTGGAAGTGACGTTTATAGATAGTCCATGTTTCTCAGGCATACAATAAAGTTGGTAATACAATGGCTTCATAAACCAGTGTTTTGGTCTTCTTACAAATATCCCGATCCTCGAACACTCTATGTTTCATTCGAGAAAATGCAGCACTTGCGGAGCTCAAACGATGCTGGATTTCACTGTCGATGTTAGCTGTAACAGAAAGATAGCTGCCAAGATAGAGAAAATGATCGACATTTTCCAGTATTGTCCCGCCAAGCTGGATAGATGGCATCACCAAAGGGTTAGCTTGCACTTGCTGATGAAGCACTTTGGTCTTTTTGATGTTAAGTGAGAGACCAAGTTTTTCGTATGCTTCTGCAAAAGCATTTAGGATAGTTTGGAGATCATCCTCTGAATGTGCGGAGACCACATTATCATCAGCATACTGAAGTTCCACAACGGAGGTTGTAATTACCTTACTTTTTGCTTTCAGCCTGCTGAGATTAAAAAGCTTTCCATCTGTTCGATATATAATTCCCACACCAGTGGGAAGTTTCCCCTTGACAAGATATAAAACCATGGCGATGAAAATGGCAAATAATGTTGGGGCGATAACACATCCCTGTTTAACACCTGATCCCACTTTAAATGGAGCACCATGAGAGCCGTTGTTGTCCAAAACCGTTGCCGTCATGTTGTCATGGAGAAGTCGCAAGATATTCACAAATTTATTGGGGCATCCAATTTTCATAAGGATAGTCCAGAGAGCTGTACGGTCTACAGTATCAAAGGCCTTAGCCAAATCGATAAATGCCATATAAAGGGGTTGATTTTGCTCCCGGCATTTTTCTTGGAGCTGACGTGCAGTAAAAATCATGTCTACTGTCCCTCTAGAGGGGCGGAAACCATATTGAGTTTCAGGGAGGACCTCTTCTGAAATAGATAGAAGACGGTTTGCGAGAATCCTAGCAAATATTTTACCTGCGGTTGCTAAGAGAGAAATGCCCCGATAGTTTCCACAGTCTGTTCTATCACCCTTCTTAAAGAGGGTGATAATTATGGCATCCCTGAAGTCTTCTGGGATCTCTTCTCTTATCCAGATTTTTTCGATGAGTTTATGAAGATGTTGTACAAGTTCGGGGCCCCCTTCTTTAAAGATTTCAGCAGGAATCCCATCTGGTCCACTAGCTTTGTTGTTCTTCATTTGATTAATGGCTTTTTTTACTTCATCCAAAGTGGGGAGTATTGCAAGTTCCTCTTTAATTTGTTTTTGTGGGATTTGCGAAAAAATCTCATTATCCACCTTAGATTTACGATTTAAAAGGTCATAATAATGCTCTTTCCAACGCAGTGCAATAGACTCTTTGTCTTTTAAGAGTTTGGTGCCATCTTTTGATTGTAAAGGGTTTGTACCATAGGTTTTTGGTCCATAAATGGCCCTTGTGGCCTTAAAAAAGCCCCGTGCATCATGAGATTCTGCAAGTTGTTGAATTTCCTCAGCTTTCTTTTTCCACCAAGCGTTCTTAAGTTCTCTTGTTCTTCTTTGGACCTCAGCCTTTGCGCTAGCATAGGTTTTTTTCTTGGCAGCGCAGTTAATATCATTTTGCCATATTTGGAAGGCTTTCCTTTTTTGGTCAATTATATATTTAATCTCATTATCATTTTCATCAAACCAATCCTGATGTTTCTTAGTTTCATATCCAATAGTTTGTTCACAAGCTGCAGTAATGGAGGTTTTCAGCTTAGACCAATGGTCCTCAATGTTGTCAGGAGGTTCCGTAGGTAGATGTTCCTTAAGAAGTGATTGAAGACGAGTTTGCTTAATAGGATCTTGAAGGACTTGGATGTTCATTTTACGCCTTGGTTTCCTTCCTTGAAGCCTATGTTGGGGAGCAATGTTGATAACCATTGTGGACCGGATTAGTCGGTGGTCTGTCCAGCAGTCGTCGGCACTCACCATGGCCCTAGTAAGAAGTACATCGCGGCGATCTCTAACACGGACAATTACATAATCCAGAAGATGCCAGTGCTTTGACCGTGGGTGCTGCCATGATGTTTTAAGCTTATTCTTTTGTCGAAAGAGCGTGTTTGTAATAGTGAGATTATGCTCTGCACATATAGACAAAAGTAAGAGTCCGTTCGGGTTGCTATTACCAACTCCGTCTTTTCCAATAGTTTCTGGCCATAAATCAGAGTCACGCCCGACTCTTGCGTTAAAATCGCCCAGGAGGATAATTTTATCCTCCTTGGGTATCTCTGACAGGAGAGTGTCCAACTGGCTATAAAAACTTTCCTTGATGTCATCATCAGCATCTAATGTTGGTGCATAAGCGCTCAAAATAGTTACCTGTTGGTTATTGGCGAGCTTTAATCGAAGAGTTATCAGGCGTTCGTTAATGCCAGTAGGAACTTCTGACAAAGAGTTCACTAGTTCATTTTTGATGGCAAAGCCTACTCCATGTATTCGTCGGTCCTGCTCAGGTAGTCCTTTCCAGAAGAAGGTATAACCTCCTTTTTCTTCTTTCAACTGTCCCTCTCCTGCCCTTCGAGTTTCTTGAAGTGCTGCTATGTCAATCTTAAACTGTCTCAGCTCCCTTGCAATAATAGCAGTCCTACGCTCAGGGCGTTCACTATCTATGTTATCCAGCAATGTCCGTATATTCCATGTTCCAAAATTCAAATGTCTTTTTCGACCGCTAAAATGGTGACCCCACTGGACGCGGTAATCCAGTCAGGGGAGAAAGAGGTAGACTATGTTTAGGGCACCTTTTCTAGCCCCCTCCCCATACGGGGTGAGCAGAGTGGATCCTAAATAGGGCTGCTCAGTCATGGATACAGCTGCCGAGCTGCTCGACTACCTCGTTCCTTGAACAGGGCGACTGAGTCTGCATCCACCGCCCATGTGCTGGTCCATGGCTAGGGGCTTCCAGATTCACAGTCCTGCCCCCGTCGCCGTTCGCCAGTCGCCATGGGACTTTTTTTATGTTTGTTTGTTTGGGTTGGGTTGGGTTGGGTTGGATGGGTTGGGTTGGAAGACGCCTGTGCGTGAAACTGTTTTATGTGGGGAGATCGGTGCACAACGAATCACCACACAAGCTTGACAGAGTACGGCAGAGATCCAATGGCACGGTTACCCTGACGATTGGAAAACCATTCTCTGCTGCAGCCTTCATCCGCCTTCACAGCCGTTGTAATTTAGGTTTAATTATCTTCCGCCTGTTCTGCCGTTGAGGACTTTGTTTTGGATCGTTCTTTGTCTGGTTCCTCTCCCCGGACCTTACCGCCATGGGTGACCCTACTGGGAGTACATAGCTCCCGACGGCATTGCTCACAGGATTCATCGGAACACGCAAGCCCACTCACCACTTCAAGGTGACGATCCGGCGAGGGGACCCAGAATAGTACTGCAAGCTTAGCACACACACTGATATATATACCGGGGGGAAACTACAACATATTTTAAAAAATCACGATATAACTTGTTTGAAGTTAACTGGTTTGGTTAACTTCAAACCAATATAACTGGTTTGGTTTTCTGTTTGAAGGGCTGCCAGAGGACTGTCCTCTATTTGAAGACACCTCCTGATTAAAGGGCTGTTCTGTCCAATTCCAGTTTAAAGGTACTTACAGGTACTTACAGACTGTAAGTACTGTTGCCCATCAACAGTTAGCGCCTGGACAGCAGGCTGAGCAGGCAGCCACACGGGTTGCCTGGTCGCAGTCTTCCACAGCACAGTGAGATTACTGTAATTCTGTTTAAATTATAATGATTCTTTCTCCATTTGCATCTGTACACATAAATTAACCAGTGGAAATGCTATGCAAATCATTGTCCTCTTATGTCCTTTTTTTTTGGTGATGCATTTCCGCTTTTTTGTGATTCATACGTGGCTGCCCTACCCTGGAAAGAAGGAGACCCTGTCAGAGGCCAACCTGCAAAGGCTCCTATATTATATATCCCACGTTGTAGTTTCTGGTTTCTTAGGTGCTACTTCCTATTCTCTCAATCAGATCTGCCCTGCTCCACCCTTTTGGCCTCGCCTTGACACATCCCTCTCCTTCTTCCCTTCTCAGGCTTCTCCTCTACCTGTCCATCTTCCTGCCAGCGCTCTCTCACTTTTGTAGGGATGACTTCCCTTGCCCCCGCTGCTGCCTGCTCTCTGCTCTCTGCCCTTTGCAGCTGCACTTTCTGCTTGTCAGCTTGGGCGATGAGCTGGCAGCACTCAATGGTGATGTCTGAACTGGGAACTGCTACTTGCCACTGCTCCAACCAGGTCATGCCATCAAAGGGAAGGAGGTGGGCTGCACTAGCGAGTCCTGGCGATCTGTCACAGTTATGTATGTGCCTTGATTTGTAGAAAAAAAATATAGTTCATTAAATGGCTCACAGAGATGCCGAACAATTTTCAAGTGGTCTGCAGAAAAAAAAATATATCCTCATATATGCATGTGAATGTTATATGATTTAATAACATTCAGTCCCTCACTTTGGAATATCCTCCCCAGGGATGTCTCCCCAGAGAAGACTGTGGTTTGTTGTTACATCCAAAATGGAGATGGCAGTTAGTTTTAACTATGATTTATTTGAACAAGCCAGCATTATAAACCACAGTTTGGAGATGGCTTGTTTAGACAAACCATAGTTAAAACTAGCCACATATTCCCTACCTCAGATGTAATTGCAAACCACTGTTAATGGAAAATGGAAGCAAATGCTTCCATGCTCCTCTTTGCGGCCACACCAGAGGAGGAGAGGCAGGGAGGACCGAGAAAAAGTCATTCCACTGCATAATCCACAGGTGGGATTCATAGAAATCCAAACTCATTTGAATCTGTTGTGGAGTTCTCCATGATCCAACAAGGTGCATGCATGCTGCTGAAATTCAGTGGCACGTACTGCGGATGTGGACCCCAGCAGGGTGGGGTTGAAATTAAGCTTATAAAAACATAAGAAGATCCATGGTGGATTAGACAAAGGCCTGTCTAGTCCAGCATTCTGTTCACACCGCTGCCTGTGGGAAACCCACAAGTAGGACATGAGTGCCATAGCACCCTCCCAGTTGTGTTCCCTAGCTACTGGTATACATAGGCATGCTCCCTCTGGTACTGGAGGTAGCATATAGCCATCTGGACTAGTAGCCATTGATAGCCTTATCCTCCATGAATTTGCCTATCCCTATTTTAAAGTCATCCAAGCTGGCTCCCGGAGCCCCCCCCCCAATTGCCCACCCCTGATCTAGACTTGACAAGGGGAATTGTGCCAGTTACAGATTCTACTATCACTGAGCCATTGTTTCATGGGAACAAGGGTGGCAACATGGACCAATAAGCAATGTGCTGATGTTTGTGTGAGAAGAGGATTGCATTCAGCAAATTGATTTGAATTATCCAGGCAGTACTTCAGTGACAGCTTCTAATGAAGGCACATTACATGTCACGTTGGGTGCCATTGCAGTAGTATTCTGGTCTTAAAGGTTTTGGTGATGATATCTGCCTTCTCGTATGTGGTCCTATCAATAAAGCTATATTGTTGATGTTTGCTACACATCATTTAAAATCTAGCCAGTGTCAAAAATTTCATAGATTCATAGAGTTGGAAGGAGCCTACAAGGCTATCGAGTCCAACCCCCTGCTCAATGCAGGAAACTAGAGGAGGGGTCTCCCATCCAAGTAATAACCAGGCCTGACCCTGCTTAGCTTTCCACACTCAGACAAGCTGAGCCACATCAGGCTCCTTTGGTACATTAGTATACAGTTTGCTTAATTTTCAACTGTCTCCCTTTTTTGGTCAATGTGCTGTGAAATGTGCCGCTTTTAACCATGAAATAAGCAGTTGCTTACTGTAGGGGAAAAACACAGCCCTTCTTCAAATGCTCCTCAGTGATGTGTGACTGTGACACTTCAATATATTATTTTTTATAAAATCAGTTTCTTCAATGCTTCCTTGTATTATCTTTGTCTGTGATACGGCATTCGGGGATAGCCAGTATTAAATAAAATTCATTAGTTCTGTTTGTACTTAAACCTGCTTTCATTCTGAATGATGAAAGTTTTGGAGTGCATGCTTCGTCTTAACGCCCTGGAACTTACCTCCTAGTATTACAAAAGAGATATGCCACATTAGCCCGCAGGAGCAAGAAAATTCAAATTGCGATGGCATGTTATGAACAACCATGAGCATGTGGTCCAGCCAAAGCTAGGCCCTTTTAAGTCCCATTGGTTTCAAAGGGACAAAAGCATTTACCTCTTCCATTAAAATCAGTGTGACTTACAAGTAACATTAGAAATCACACTGGCAGGGCACTCTGGCGAGGAAGATGGAGGCAGTGGCCGGAGCTCTGCTGCTGCACCGCCACCAAAGCAATCGGCAAAGTCACCACTTTAAAGCACGTAAAGAGAACAGAGAAAAAGGCAGGAAGCCCCTCTTCTCCACATTTCAGGATTCACACGAAGTGCCCCTCCCCCATTCAAAGTGGAGGCTGTCGGACTCGGCTGTCCTTTGTTCATTTCCAGCAGCTTTTGTCTTCCATTATTGTTGCAGAGTCGGTTAATCTTTGCCTTCATATATTAAAAAACACACACACTGTGATGCCTTCTACAATACAGTAATACCTTGGATTGCAAGTAACTTGGTTTGAGAGCGTTTTGCAAGACAAGCAAATTTTTACATTTTTATTTTTTTATTTTTTTACTTGATATACAAGCGAGTGAAGCGACGTCTTGCAATACAAGTACTGTAGTACGGCTTAAATTAAAAATCTCTGTACAAATTTTTTTGGGGGGATTTCATTTTGATATAAGAGTGTTTTGGATTACAAGCAAGTTTCCGGAACGAATTATTCTCTCAATCAAAGGCATGACTGTAGACATTTAAAAGTAATTCATGAAATGAAAGAGAACTTTTTCTAGAACAATATTCTCATATGAGCCTGTGATAATTGGGGATCATTGCTTAATTGGCAGGTTGCTCTTTCCACTGGGCTCTCTGCCAATCAAATGGAGCTTACTGTATTATAATTAAATATTTTTAGTATATCCGATATGAGCATCTTGGCACTCATTGTCTTCTATTCCATTTTGGGTGGTATCATCACAGTTCAAACATTTTGTCGGTACGATATTAATAATTAGGATTTAATAAATAAAATCTGCGATGATGGGAAGATCTGGCTTCAGCAGGCAGGAGCACGAAAAGAGAATGTCAGGTTTACTTGTCTTTATGTCCTCATATTTGTCAAGATAATGTCCCACTTGAAGGTTTTCTGCCTATCATGTTTCTGCAATAGTATATCAGGATCATATAAGGTTGCCTGAAATGTGATGTCCTTTAATATGTTGTAGTGGGCTCCAGAATTATACACTTCACCATTTTTATAAAGTTTATTTATCCAACAACCCATTGGAGTAGGCTGTACTTTAGTTCCATCACCAAAGTCATATAGTTATGGGGGCCCTTCTGATGTTATCTCAACAGTGTCAGAGCCCCTTCCTTTGGTGAAATCCCACACCGCTCATGAGGTAAATTGTGTATTGCAGCTACAGTGTATGTGGGGCAAATCTCGTGTCTCATTCCATCTGGTCACCACTCTCCTTCCTAGTGGGAGAAAGGGTTCAGGTTCACAGTTCAGAAGGAGTATGATGCCACATCCAAAACCCAGGGCCATCTCACAAGATTTTGCTGCCTCAGGTGAAGATATCTCTCCTCACCCCCAGTTCACATACAGCAACCTCCACATCTGAGGGAAGCAGGCTGGCTTATTTATTTGTTTGTTTTCATTTCATTTCTATACCACCCAATAGCCAAAGCTCTCTGGACAGTTAACAACAATTTGTAGAATACAATAAAACACAGTACAAATGAAAGCACCATAACATTTCAGTACAAAAATTTAAAACTGAATTTAAATAATTCAAACGACAAACACAATTTCAATACAACTAGACCTGTTAAAAATAGTTGACCTAACCCACCCACCCTGGCTCTGCCATAAAGAGCCATTAAATGCCTCGGCAGTCTTAACCTGGCGCCGAAAAGATAGTACAGTTGGCACCAGGTGGGCCTCAGTGGGGAGATTGTTCCATAATCGGGGGGCTGCCACATAGAAGGCCCTCTTCTTTGTTGCCACCAACTGAGCCTCCCTTGGAGGTGGCACTCGGAGGAAGGTCTCAGGTGTTGAGTTTAGGTCTGGAGAGGCGCTCTGACAATTATTGCAGTCCCAAACCATAGGGGACACAACGCAGGTTGCTCATGGATACATATACTTTTTTTAAAAAAAATTATTTTTAATTTATTTTGCAAAACAAATTATAACAAAAATATATATATAACAAAATACAAGATTATCACACAAATATAACATAATCAACATACAATCAATCGTGAAGTGCTCCCCCCCACCCTCCAAGGGACCAATTAATATACTTCTATCCTCTTGATCAAATAAATTCTAAATTCCAAAAATATAACATATCCTGACAAGGCATGTTACCCTTCCCCTTAATTAATACATAATCTAGTAATTGATTCCATATCTGCATAAAATTATTCTTCTTTAGCAATCCTTTTTTGCATTTACTACTAGTTAGTTTATCATTTAGGGCTATGTCCCAAACTTCCTTATACCAGTCTGTTATTAGGAAAACATGTACTTTCCAATTTCTCGCTATCATTAGCCTGGCCACAGTTAACAAGTTTACAATTAACTCCTTCGTATTTTGATCACAAATAAGCTTCTCAGTTATTGATAACAATGCTAATTTTGGACAGACCTCTAAATTAGTACCAATAATTTTCGATATTTCTGTAAAAACCTCTCGCCAAAACACCAATACATTTTTACAACTCCACCACATATGAGCATATGTCCCTTTTTCCTGACATCCTCTCCAACATAATGCAGAACAATTATTATCTATTCTATTTAATCTTACTGGAGTTAAATACCATCTCCAAATTAGTTTATAAAAATTTTCCTTTATCCTAATTGACATCATTTTCACAATCCGTCTATCCCATATATTGTTCCACCCCACCTTCGAGGTCACCTCTTCAAATTCATTATCCCATACTGCCTTAAGCTGATCCTCTTGTTCTTTTGCTTTTTGAATCAATCTATATAAATCCCTTGTTATACATCTTGTTGATGCATTACCTGGTAGGCCATCTCTAGACATGACCATCTTTTCAAAATTAGTTAAATCTCTCTCGTACTCAGTTTTCCTTTTCCATTTCTTTGACCACTGTTCTAACTTTAATAAATTTAACCACGATAATCTTCTCCCAACAATTTCCATTATTTGATCTCTAGTCCCCATCTTTTCCACCCAATCGGACAATCTAATAACCCTTTCTTCTCTTAGTTTACCCTCCAGCTCTGATCTTAAGTTTTTGGGAAAATCCTTAAGACCTACCACCGGAGTTAATGGAGATATCCCTGGTATAAATATGCTCTTCATAGTACCCCAAATCATTAACAAATTTCTTAGAAAAGGGTTGTCTATATTTTTTATCAATTTATTATTATTATTTTGAAAAAAAATATTCCACAAAGTACTACATAATTCACATGTTTCTAACTCCAACCACATTATTTCTTTAGGGCGTGCTATAATATCCACTATATGTCTTAATTGATTCGCTATATAATACCATTTTAAATTCGGCAAACCCAAACCCCCTACTTTTTGTGCTTTATACCATCTTGTTTTAGTAATCCTAGATTTTTTCCCTCCATTACAATATGTATTAATAATTGATTGCCAATCTTTAAGTTCCTTATCTGATATCGCACTTGGTATCATCCGAAATAAAAAATTTATCTTTGGCAAAATCTTCATTTTAATCAAAGCAATTCTACCAAACCAGGAAAGTCCAATTTTTTTATACTCCTCTATTTTATTCTTTACCTCATTCTTTAATTTCCTATAATTCTGGTCTCCCAATTTATCTATATCTTTTGGAATTACAATTCCTAAATATTTAATTACATTATTAATCTTATAATTACTTTTTTTTTACACATTTCAATCTCTTCTCTTTTACTATAGTTAAACAACAAAAATTTAGATTTATCCCAATTAATCTGTAGCCCCGTTACTTCCCCGAACTCCTTTAAATGATTCTCCACTCTATCCATATTTTCCATAGGGTTTTCGATTGTCAAAAGAGTATCATCTGCAAAAAGATTTATTTTTATCTTCTCCCTAATCCCTATCCCACCTATATTTCTATCTTCTCTAAATACATTTGCTAAAATCTCCATTACCAATGCAAACAAAATAGGCAAAAGAGGACATCCTTGTCTAGTTCCTCGACCTAGGTAAATTTGCTCTGTTAAACCATCATTTACTACAACTGATGAAACATTTTTTGAATACAATTGATTAACTACTCCTCTAAATCTTTCTCCAAACCCCATAATTTTAATTAAACTTTTTAATGCTGGCCATTCCACGCAATCAAAGGCTTTGAAAATATCTAAGGCTATTACCCCTGCTCTCAATTTATTTTTCTTTATTAAATATATTATATTTAAAACTCTTCTTGTTAAATAACTTGTTCATCCTTCTCGCTAATATTGCTGTCATCAATTTTGCATCTTGATTTATTAAGGAAATGGGTCTATAGGAACCTGGCTCCGTTAAGTCCTTCTCTGGCTTCGGGATTAAAATAATCTTAGATTGCTTCCATGAAGAGGGGATCTCTCCCCACTCCAAAATAACCTCTTTAGTCTTGGAACCAACATTTTCTTAAAAACCTTGTAGTATTCAGCCCCTAAACCATCCAGTCCAGGGGTCTTACCCTCTTTCAGTTTATTTATTGCATATTCTATTTCCAATTCTGAAAAAGGTTGTTCCATAATTTCTCTATCTTCATCCACTAGTCTAATTTTAAAATGCTTTCCTATATACTCATTAATCCTCTCTTCCGTACAGTCTCCAGCCTTATACAATTCTGAATAAAATTCATGAAATATTTTTAATTTATCCTGCATTAAATTATGTCCTTTCCCTTTTTTATCTTTAATTGCCCCAACTATACTTTTTTCTTTCTTTTTTTGTGTGGATCTTGCTAACATTTTCGAATTCTTATTACTATTTTCAAAAAACTCTCTTTTCAAATAAATCAAGTTTCTCTGAACTTTTTCCAAATCTTTCTTTTCCAGCTCTTTCCTTTTAGCTTGTAATTCAGCAAAGACCTTGTTCTCCCTTTCCTTCAAAAACTTCATTTCCAAATCCCTAATCTCACCTTCTAACTTTTTAGTAAACTGTTCTTGTTTTTTCCTTAGTATCACACCCTCCCTGATACTTATCCCTCTCATCACTGCCTTCATTGTGTCCCAAACAACAGCTTCAGTACAAACTCCCGAATCATTAATCAACCAAATCTCTCGCATTTCCTTTTCTATCTTTGCTATAATATATTTATGCTGTAAAATCTTACAATTCAATCTCCAACTCCTTGCTTCTCTATAATCCTTCTTTATTTTAATATCCATATTAACTATAGCATGATCCGAAACTTTTATAACACCTATTTCTGAACTCCTCACTCTTGACATCAGGGACTTGGAAACAAAAATATAATCTATCCTAGAAAAGTTCTTCGTGGCTGGTGAATAATACGTATACCCTCTTTCCAATCCCTTTACCCCTCTCCAAACATCAACCAGTCCTTCCTTATTAATTATTTTATTTAATACCGTTATATTATTTCTGTTCTCTTGTCCTGTCGGATTTGATTTATCAATATTTTTGTCCATCACCATATTAAAATCCCCAGCCATAATTACTCCCCCATTTCCTTAATCACTTTTTGATAAAATTCTTCTTGATTTTCATTTGGTGCATACATATTAACCAATATATATTCTTCACCTCCCAATAATCCAAATATTATAATAAATCTTCCCTTAACATCCTTCTTTACCTTAGTCACCTTAAAACCACATTTCTTTGAAATAATAATTGCCACCCCTCGTGACTTGGATGAACCATAAGCTCTCTCATATGTCATAGACCATCGCAGTTTTAATTCATTTACCCCCCCCTTTGATTGGTGAGTTTCTTGTAAACATATAATATCCGCCTTATCCTTGTTGAGGAGTGCTTCAATCCATCTTCGTTTCAACATGGAACCCAGGCCTTTAACATTTAAAGTAGAAATTCTCAAATTTGAAACCATCTCAAGTCTTTGTCCATCTTAAATTGCTGGTCCCTATTAGTGAAATAAAACACAACAGCACACACCCTACCCCTACCCCACACCCTATTACCCCATTCCCTACATATATAAGCATTCCCCCCCTTACCAGCCTTGAAGAAAGTCTTCATGACCCCGGCCTGCCACGCCAACAAAAGGGGGGGAGACAAACCCACCCACCAAGCAACTGACCCATAGATCCCTCCCAATTAATCTTTTATCCTTATTCATCCAGGTTAATACCCTTTAAAAAAACAAAACAAAAAAAACTTAAAGTAAAACAATAACATTATTAATCATTATATATACTTATTAAAATGAAAACAAAAAGCAAAATATAAAGGAAAAAACCAAGAAAGAAAAAAGAGAGAGAAAATAGTGACTAATATTAAAAAAATATTAAAAGCACACAAAAAAACTTTTTTTTTCTTTTTCTTTTTTCCTCTTTTCTTTTCTTCTTTTAAAGGAGAAAAAACAAAACAAAACACACACACATCACAACTCCTTTAAGAGAAACTCCTCTTTCAGTTCCTTCCAGTTATTTGCACGATCACCTTCTCTTCTGCTCTTCTCCTCACCACCACATAAACTTTTTCCTTCCATATTTCTCTTACTTAGCTGCTCCTTCCAACAGCTGCACCTCCGCATTGCTCGAGGTTCCTGCCGTCAATCCCAGTTCTTCCAAAAGATCCATTTCTTGTATACAGGATGTTATCTTGTATCTCTTGTTTTTGATCATAAAAAAACACATCATAGGATAGCCCCAGTTATATCTAATTCCATTCTTAGACAAGACAGCAGTACATGGCTTCACACTGCGTCTCCAAGTCAATTGTTTGCTGACACAAATCATTAAAGATTTGGACTGGAGTACTTTGATATTGCAGTTGTTCTGGACTGTTTCTTCAAAATTTGGGTAAACAATTCTTTTTTTATAAAAACTGGCAAAACACACAACAATATCACTGGGGGTAAGCCCGCCCCTTCTTCTTGAAACTCTATGGACCCTTTCCAAGTCTTGCTCAGTCCATTCCAATTCTGGGGCAATCTCACAAAACCATTTCAAAATTATTCCTCTCAAATTTTTCCCATCCTCCACACTAACATGTGGGAAAAGGCATATACGAATATTAGACTGCCTCGCTCTGTCTTGGATATTAATCATTTGTGTAACTCCAGTGCATCAAATCTTAAATCTTGTTGCTGACTTTTACTTTGAAATTCCTGCTGTACATCCTCCACTTTGTCATCCAAGATCTTGACTTCCTGTTTCAATTGCTTAAAATCCTCTTCAACTTTCTGGAATCCTGCCTTCAAACCCTGCTGAACCTGTAGAACTTCTCTTTTAAGTTGAGATATTTCCTCACTAATTTTGTCTGCAAAACGAGAGAGAATTGCCTCCATTTCTGTGGTCTGCACTTCTGAGGGATTTTTTTCCGGAGAAGACGGAGTTGCTTTCTCTTTAGCATCCGCCATCTTAGCACCCGATCTGGCGTCTTTTCTCTCAGCCATAATTAATATTCTCTACTACCGCAGAGACGAGACCCTGTTTTTTTTAATTCCGTTCCTTTTCTAGCCCCGCTTCCCTCCTCCAGTTCACCTCTCTCGACTCTTTGAAGCCTAGAGAGGCTGTGGTCAGAAGGGTGAGCTCTTTCAGGACTGATTCCAAAGAGGAACGCTTGGTTGTTGTTTTTTGCCTTTTTCCCTGTCCACTCCACATTTAAGACCTTAATCAGAAGGATTACACTCTCTCTCCTTATTAAAATTGTCTTTTTGCAAGCCTCCAGCTTTCTGTTTGTTCTAGTCTGGGAAGCAACAAGTTTAGTGCTGCGAGGCTTATCACCTCCCACGCTCTGCAAATTGCTTTCAACGCCGTAAATCCATCTACAACTCTCACCGGAGGTCAGCAGAATACATTCCAAATCATAAGTAAAAAAAACTCTTACCAAAGTTAAATCATTTGCTGGATGAAATCATTACTTATAGTTCAAACACCTTGGGAGGATTCTAACGAACGTCTAGTCTGCCATGGTGGCTGGCTCCACCCCCCGGACACATATACTTCTGTCCCCCAAACACTACACCAACCACCATTCCTCAGCATCAGCTACCTGAGGCAGCCATATCACTTCAGGCCAGCCCTGACTCATCCCAGCACTTTAACTATTGGGTTATACAGAATCCATTCAACAAGATGTTTACATGTTTGGACTTAGGCCAAAAGAAACAGGCAACTGTACGTGGAGGATCGCATGATTCTCCACTTTAAAAACTTCATGTGCATACAGAGCTAAGAAGGAGAAGAGTTCTAGCCTGAATTTCCTACTCATGTGTCATGTGCTATTTTTCTATTTGCAAGACCTTTAAAAAAATAAGTTGGTTGAACACTCAAATATACATCCTGCCCCCACAGGTGCAAGGCAGTTTGGTGCCCTAGGCAAGATCAGATATTTAGCGCCCCCCCTTCCCACTTGAGAGCGCTGTATTTTTTTTCAAGGCATTTCTGGCACCCCCTTTAGCCCTGCGCCCTAGGCAGCTGCCTAGTTGGCCTAATGGTAGCACCGGCCCTGCGCCCCCAACCACCTGAATTCTGAAGTGGTTCAGTTCAGAAGGAGGGCTGTACTATGTGATTCTTTTGAATGTGTGCAACAGCTCTATTCGGAAGGAGAAGGGTCAAAAGGAAAGGTGGGGATGCAGAGTGTTAAGAAAGGAGAGATTCTTAGAAAGTAAGCTGCCTGGACACATACTGCCAGGCCATTATCCCCTGAGAGCTTGATGCTTGAAATGGCAGGCTGGAAACTTACTTATGGTACATTCACAGTCTCACAAGAAGATCGTCCACTCCATCTACCTTTAGAAGTTCTTCTTGCAGTGGGTAAGTACCTCAAGCTGTCAACTGGCTTGCTTATGTGCAAGCTGATCAACCTAAGTAAATTTATTTATTTATTTATTTATTTATTATATTTATTTATACCCCACCTTTTTTCCTGCAAGGAACCCAAGGCGGCTTACATAATCCTCCTCCTCCTCCTCTCCATTTTATCCTCACAACAACCCTGTGAGGTAGGTTAGGCTGAGAGTCAGTGACTGGCCCAAAGTCACCCAGTGAGTTTCATGGCTTAGCGGGGACTAGAACCCGGATCTCCCGAGTCCCAGTCCAACACTCTAACCACTGCTGCTCTTTTAACTGATACCAATATACAGCGAGCAGTGAGAAGGTTTCCAAAACAACAAGGGACAAAATGGAAAGAGAAAATGCCAAGGAGTGCTGGTGCAAACATCTTCACACAAAAAAAGGGAGCTATGGGCTGGATGAATGGACAGAGATGGTGTGTGTGTGTGTGTCTGTGTAATTGTCACAGATCGCAGAACAGTAAAACTCCCATTGTAAAAGGACAAATTACCATCGGCTCCATCTGGCCATTCTTTTCCAGTTTCCACCTGCCTCTTCCTCACCTGCTCTGCAGCACATCTGGACTCCTGCTTGGCACAACAGGTAAGGAAGAAGGGTATATAGGAACAGAGAGAGTGTGAGGGGGGGGGTCAGGCAGAAGGAGTTGCAGCTGCCTCATCTGCTTTAATAGGTCACGTAATGGTTCACCTCTAAGATGGGATCCAGCACTGCTGTTCTGCCAGCATAATGGTACCACTGGCAGAAGAGGACTTTCTTTCCCATCCTCTCCACCTCCCTGTAGCCCAGGGCTCTTCAGGAAGTTCCCATTCTGCCAGCGGTATTTGTTCTGCTGGTGGATGAATGGATTTTGGATCCAATTCCTGGGTTGCAGCAGCAACCTACCAGCCCTAGTCTTATAATGCCTGTTATGTAATATGAGGGAAAGGGTTTGGGTTTTGTTACAGAATCAAGAGCAAAACATCCCCTTGACTTTAGTGGAGGCAGCTCAAGGACAGATAACTCTAGAGGATGTGTTGATGTGAAGTTTTCTCATTTTCTATCCTTTCCCAATCCAGCATCTGTCAAAACTGCTGAAAATGTGCCACATTCTTTTGCTAATCCTATTAACAACAATAAAGTGAAGCAAGTCAGATTCTAAAGTAAAAGCTGACTCATGACATGTTCTAGGAATACTCCTCTACATTGTATGTGTGCATGTGTTTTTAAAAATAGCAACCTACTTTTTCAGCTCTGGATTGTTTTGAATGTTATAATAAAGGTATACTCTGTGTTCCAAGAAGAAGACTCTTGAAGATACTGCATTTGAATTGGATATTGGGTTTTCTCCCATTCTTAAGCCAGACTGCTTTCGCAATTATTTATCTCCTACACCATTAAATGCTGGTGCCATGCTTGAATGGCTTCAGGATTCTGTTAATTAAAAGTGAAATGTGAAGGTTCATAAATCTTGGAGTAACTAGCAAACAATGTACAGAGATTTAATAGAATAATAAGTGAAATTACCAGGTGTTTTTTTTTTTGCCCTGCTGCATTGGCTGTTTTAATAAACCAGTTACATACTACTAACAGAAATTTGACACGAGGAATCCTGTGCAATAGGAAGAAGGTGGAAAGAGGGCAATGAAGTGCCAGAGAATACATTTTGCTTCCTGAAGTTGGCCAACACTTTGAAAAATCCTTCTATACCATTCAGGTACCAATTCCTGCCTTCATCTATCTCTTCCCCCTGCCGCCCGCCCCCCATGGCATCACCTTAAGCCACTTCACCCTGTGCTTGGTTTTATTTATTTATTTATTTATTTCATTTCATTTCTATACCATCCAATAGCTGAAGATCTCTGGGCGGTTTACAACAATTATAAAATTTTACAATAAAATACAGTTTTACAATACATTACAGTTTTACAATAAAAATACAATATAAAAATACAAACAATAAAAACATTGAAAAATTTGCACTAGACGTTTCAAAAACAATTTTAAAATTACTAAAATAGCTAAAAAAAAAGATTATAAAAAGTAGACTGGATTAAAAAAGGTGACATAACCACCACTCTGTGCACTATTTGGAGCTGTTAAAATGCCTCAGCACAGAGGGCAGTCTTAACCTGGTGCCGAAAGGATAGTAAAGTTGGTGCCAGGCGGGCTTCAATGGGGAGCCAGTTCCACAGTTGTGGGGCTACCACAGAAAAGGCCCTCCCCCTTGTTGCCACCTCCCGAGCCTCCCTCGGGAGTGGCAGTCAGAGGAAGGCCCCAGATGCTGAGCATAGTGTTCAGGTAGAGTGTGGTTGGGAGAGGTGTTCCGTCAGGTATTGTGGTCCCAAGCCGTGTAATTGCTTTATTTATTTACTTACCACTTAATAATAATAAAATCACTAACAGTGCAATCCTATGGCCACTAGACAGCGTCTAGATGGCCATAGGATTTTTTGGAGACCCATCTACGAGGTCAGAAAATCACTCCAACCTCATGGGTCTCTGCCCTCGGAGTGCCTCCACCCCATCACAGCTGGTGTGGAAAGAACCAGCTCTCCGAGGTCGCAACACAGGGTTTTTAGGGATTTTGGAGGGCAGGGAGGGGAGGAGACAGGCACCGCCAAGATACGAGGTATCCTGGTGGAGCCTCAGCCTCCTTCCCTCCTGATCTGAAGCACTTTCAGCTAGATGGCCAGAATCGCCTGTCTAGCTGAGCTGCACGGCAGGAGGAGCATGGAGGTGACCTTCACCTCTGTGCTTCTCCTTCTCCTGCCCTTCATAGGATGCCCGTAATCCTCTGAGTTTGGAGGGTTACAGGCATCCCGATTGGATTGCACCCTAAGTGGTTTACATATAAATACTAAAAAACACACACATTTAAAATATAGTATTAAAAACAACATCAGTGACAATAACAGTAAAAGCAATACAAGGAACAGCAAGATCCAGCAGCAGCATATGACTAATTGCAATTAATTACAAGCCAGAGAGAGACTAGGTGAAGAAGTGAATTTTCAGGAGGTGGTTAAAACATACCACATTTTCTGTCTCTTGAACTGCATGAGGGAGGGTGTTCTTGAGGGTGGGCACCACCACTGAGAAGGCCACCTTTGAGATACTTCATGCAATTAGGTGTGGAGAAGTGTGGCTGTGGGTATGGCTGTGTGGGTGCTTAACCCTTTCCCAACCACTTTTATTTCATCTTTACCACAGCCCTCCCCTTCCCTCCCCAAGTAACTGAAGGTTTTCCCTGCTAGTTGCCAGAATTGCATTTATGATTGCCACCAGCAACCTGGCAACTCTGTTTGTGGACCCTGGTTTCATTTATGTTCACTGTCTCATCTATTTGAAGTCTGGATGGCAAACTCATAATGATCCTACGGAGTTGTTGCCTTTCTTCCAGGCTTCTGGGTTAGCATGCTTGCTTATATCTCCTGACTCTATTTGAGGGACCCCTTCTATGACACACTTGCTCCCTTGGTTGTGGTACACTGGTGAGAATGGCATAGGTTGAACCATGTATCCAGGTTCATTTCTTTAGAGGGAAAGCACTAATCTCATGTGGTGGAGGACTAGGAGCAAGTTTTCTCCTCCCCATCACCACAGCAGCAATGCTTGATGTGAACCTTGTCTCCTTGAAAACACCCAGTTGTGTGGAGGTCCAATTTATGTGATGCATTTCCCCATTTTTTAAAAAATGGAAAGTTGGTAACTAGGTCTCTTGGCATGATAAGTGCTTGGATTGCCTATAATCTGCCAGGTTAAAAGTTTGCAATGTTACATAATTGGCTCCTTCCCACTTTGAGAGGAATCTGTGCATTCAGATTAATCATGTGATACAGCTCTGTGATGACTGTATCATGTTCGACAGCTTGTTTGGTTTCCGACATTAAAGACCCCTTTAGAAAGGGGAGAAAACTGGCACAGCAATGAAAACAGTTCTAACCTAGCATTCTCCATAATTAGCCAGTTTTCTAATTATATACAGGGTGTTGGTCTTTAAGATGATGCTGATGCTGATGCTGATGTAGGAGCATTCAAAAACCACACCCACTATCTGAAATGGTTTGCTCCCAGCACTGGAATGGTACAGTCTCATGCTATTTCCAAATGTGACTTTTTTCTCCCTATTAGCACAGGCCCTGATTCAATCAGTTTCCTCTGGCATTAACATTTATATTTGAATCTGTTGTAGATAACTCTGTCCATGGCTTGCTGTATTAATTCATGGCAAATCTCCATGCATGCACTCTTTCAAAATATTGAAAATTTCATTAATGTGATTATTTTTAAAAAAGAAAAATATATACGTACGTTATATAACATGTATAATATTTGCCCATTTTATATTGAAATCCTACATAGTCATAAGATACATGACGTTATGTAAAGGAAAGGAAAATTAATTTTTTATAGGGTTTGAGGCAGAGCAAATGCTTGCCACAACCTCATTTGACAAACCTGTTTCAACTACGGGCCTGTCCACAGACTGAAGATTCACTCTTTGCTTCAATTTGCATTCTTGGGCCCATAAATGTTTCATAGCTTCCCTCGATGAGCACTCACAGCCAGAAGGAGGTAATGCAAAATTGATCTGTGTATTAAAAATGCTGAACCAAGTGGGCCTCCCATTACATGTTGGAGATTCAACAGGACTTCATAGACACAGATTATTCACCCTTCCACCCCTAAATCCAGGACAATTGCTGCTTATGGAAATGGTTCAATGCTACTTCTCACAAAATTCAACAAGTTCAGCACAAAAAACCCAAAACAACAACAACAAAAACAAAACCCACTTGTGAGTTTAAAAAATCTGAAAGTGGGAGAATGTCCATCCAGGGCTTTGAGTGCTTTGCTCTAAAAAGTCTGAGTTTGAATCCCTGTGTATTCAGCCATGTAAGTGCTTCATTTGCTTCATTAGGATTTCCTCTTCTTCCTCTTCCTCTTCCTCTTCCTCTTCCTCTTCCTCCTCCTCCTCCTCCTCCTCCTCTTCTTCTTCTTCTTCTTCTTCACGAACAGGCTCCTCACCTTTAACAGCTATATGGCAGGCAGGTGCATCATGGTCCTCTCGATGCTGGGAGTAGCTATTTGGCTCAGATGGGTGAGAATTTCATGTCAGTTCGATTTTGATAAGTATTTATGAAAAGGTTGCCAAGTTCTTCATATTTGGGAGAGAAAGATCTTGAGATTTTAGCCATTGGTATGTGGGAGAAAGTGAAACTGACAGATTCGCCCATCCACAGAATCTCATACAGTCAGTCTACAAGGCTCGTGCGGACCTCTTGTGTCAACAGACTTCCCCATTTACTTCAATGAAGGATCTGCACATACATCATTTTGTATAAAAGTTAATGAAGAAGTGGGGGTAGCTACAGATTTCTCTGTGTAAACCGAAGCCCCATCAGTCACACAACATCCCAGATCTGGAACATATATTTGTACTTTGAATCATGCATTTTTCTCGACTGGAAGAATTTGCCTATAACATTCATTTTCTTTGTAGTTGCAGAGATCCTATGCACCCTGAGGTAGCTACTGGTACACATTTATATAAAATAGCATTTTGTATTTATTTATTTATTTATTTATTTTGCAAAGTGTTAATTACTGTGGTTCTCACAATATCATTGTGAGGTGGGCCAATTTTACAGATGGGAAATGATGTCAAAGATGGGTGAAACCCAACATTTATTTAAAATATATCCCAATTCCTGAGACATATGCTGGAAATATGGGAAAGGAGGAGGTGCAAATGTTAAGCATATGTAGTGGACATGTGAGAAAATAAGTCCATTCTGGAAGGACGTGACTACACTTATCAGTAAGATCAAATATTCTTTACAATTAAATCCTCTTTACATATTTACAAAGCGTGGTTTACAAGGTAAAGTCTTAAAACAATAGCAACAACATACGATTAACTTAAACAACAGCCTTTGAAATATTAGATCTCAATTGAGCACAGCTTTTTTACTAAAGGATCTCTCCAATTATGATGGTAGTGCTTTGCTTACCTAATCCTACAGCAGTGCCGGCTCCAGGTTTTTGAGGGCCCTTGGGGAAGGCACCCTCAACAGGCCCAGTCCCTCACTGCTCACTGCCAAAGTCTCTCCTCCTTATCCTCTTTCTCATCATTGTGACCACTTGCTTGCTTGACAGGCAGAGAGCCAGTGAGCAAATAGACAGTGGCATCTCCTCCTCCTCCTCCTCCTCCTCCTCACCACCGTTGTTGTCTATGCCACAGTGAGAGGCAGGTGAGGAAGCAGGTTGCAATGCTGAAGAGAAGATGCAACTCCAGGGGGTTCTTCTTAGCAGGGTCCCTGCTGGGGTGACAGCTCTCAGCAGGTGCCTGGCCATTGGGACTTTGTCATGCAGAGTCCCAAATTTTAACTTTTTAAACTTTCCTTAAAGGGGCCACGCCATGGGCAAAATTGTAGCTAAGCTTAAACAGAAAGCTTAGCTGCATTTTTGCCCATGGCATGGCCCCTTTAAATGTAGCTCTTTTTAGGCTCAAACAGCTCCATGGAGAGACAGACACTGGGAGGATGTGTGCGTTTGTGCGCATACACACACTCTACTTACTGAAAAGGATGCAGCACCCGGTGGCCTGGACAGAGGGAGGGAGAGGTGAATGAGGGAATTTATCACATGATTCCTATCTTTATATTGCCAAAGATTTTATTTCCTAACACAGCTGACTCTGTGCCCCTAACAGGTGAGTTTACAGTGTCAGAAGGAAATGCAAGAAACTTCTCCTTCTCTCTGGAGCTCCATTTTTGGGGGTGTGGGGTGGGTGGGTAAGCTTCACCTGTTGAATTTGTGCCAATCCTGACCATTTTAAAATAAAAAGAAAGAGATTGCCCTGCAAGCACTGACACACACCCCCACGGAAAACACCAGATATCAACAATTAAGGGTTTAAGTAAGGTAAAAATATATATTACAAAACCACTTATAAAATATTATAAAATGATATATAATATAATAATGTATTACATTCTTATAATGTAATGATTACAATATATAAGATTTTGCGTGTTTCCTCTAGTAACTTTTGTACTTGACAATGCTCTTTGGTTGCCTGACCATACCCTTGGCCATGCCCTCATGTTGCCTGGCCACACCCTCTTGATCACACCTTCATGTTGCTTAACCATACCTCTTACAAATTCACAATTGTGTCCCTATTTTCATCTGTGAAATGTTGGAGGGTATGCCATGCCACCCTTCACAATGGCCCTGTCCTAAGGGATACTGTGCCATCAAATACATGTCTGGGAGGGCATCAAGCAGTACACCAGCAGCATGTTACAAACTGCTGGTGCTGCAGGTACATGAAGTGGTACCAATCTTCAGGCCCTGGAATGTCAGTTTGCTAAGTGCTTTATTATAATACTTTTGTCATTTATTCTCACATCCGTTAGGATATGATCTATAAATCTATATTTATATATCTGCTTGCTGTTTTCCCCAGATGTGCTGAGAATGCATGGTTGAGAAAGGCTCACTCAGTTGGACTTTTTCCATAGCCATGATTTTATGATCCCTTAAAAAAATTCACAAGTTAGTCGTTATCATCACTTAAAAGGGGATTTCCTTGGAGCAACCTTAGCTACAAAGTGAATAATAAATGTGTCTCTATTCCCCTGCAATCCACTTACAATCAATGGGGAGTGCTTTAGATTTTTCTGATGATTATTTTTTTGTGTGTGCAAATTGGAAAAGGTCTTAAATAGAGTATTAAGAATAGCTTCAGTTTCTTAAAAGAAATCTTTAATCAACCTGAAAGTTTCAGGTCCTCCTGCTCCTAGCCTATTCTTATCCCTAGAAATATACATGGACTTCAAAAAGGAATGGATTTCCCCTCCAACACTTTTTCGTTTCTAAATATGCTAATTATGTGCATGTGTGTGTGTGTGTGTGTGTGTGTATATATGTGTAAGAAATATTTCATGGCTAATTTTACAAAATGACAAATACAAAATATTGTAATAACTATAATGGTCCATCCATCATTTCACGAGAGAATCAATCTGTCAGACAATAGTTGAACCTGCTCATTCCTTTAGAGCAAGGGTGGGCAACGTGTAACATTCCAGATGTTTTGCCTACAACTCTCATCATCCCTGGCCTAAAGCTCAAATCATCCTTGGCGTACAACACCCATCATCATCCCTCACCATTAGCTCGGCTGGCTAGGGCTGATGGGAGTTGTAGGCCATACATCTTGAGGGCCATATGTTGTCGTCCCCCCCGCTTCTTTAGGGGAAGCAGTGGAGGGAAGTAAGTATCTAATGTAGTTCACTGTATAAGGGGAAAGGGTTGGAGTTGCATGTGGAAAGCTAGCATCGTCTTCTCCCTGATGTGATAGCTCTCCATGTGCAGGGACTATGTGATGTAAGGAAGCATGAAATCATGGATTCTGCCATCTACATTCTGAGATAAAACCCACTGAGACCTGCACCATGTGCTTTTCTCAATGTTAGAATATGTTCTCAAGCCCACATGGCCACAATAATCTTCAAATCACTTCTAGGGCCAGTGAGAGCCAGTGTAGCGTAGTGGTGAGAGTGTTGGACTGGGACTCAGGAGATCCGGGTTCTAGTCTCCGCTCAGCCATGAAACTCACTGTGTGACTTTGGGCCAGTCACTGACTCTCAGCCTAACCTACCTCACAGGGTTGTTGTGAGGAAAAAATGAAGAGGAGGATGATGATTATATAAGCCGCCTTGGGTTCCTTGTGAGGAAAAAAGGCGGGGTATAAATATAATAAATAAATAGGGAGCTGTGTTTATTTGCCCCAGCAGCTGACTATGACCACATTCATGCCTTCATGAGCCTTAAGCTTTTGCGCTGGCCCTCCCATAATTCCCTACTTCATGAGCAAGGCAAGGAAATGTGAAGTTTCTGTTCATAGTTTGGAACAAACTACAGTTTTCTGTTTGGTCTGAATACAGCAAAGTATGGTTTCCTTTGCACCAATCATAGTTTGTTCACAAACCAGGATATCAAACCCAGCTGAAACCATGGTTTGATATCCTGATTTGCTATCTTTTGTTTGAACTAGGCATGGGGAAAAATTCATTTTGGTTTGTTTTTGATAAGAATTTACTAAAATTAAAAAAAGATATATCTTCATATTCAGAACAGAAAGAACTTGAGATTACAAAAAATGGAGTGCTGGAGAAAGTGATTTGATAGATTCACCCATCCCTAGTTTTATTTTGATGATCTGGGAACCTGTACTTTGTTTCAAACCATGAACAGACTGAGAGGCTTCTGATCTCTCAACCTGATATGTGAAAAAATTGGAGGTGGAGAAGCGAGCACATGAGTATGACGCTTACTATAGCACATTCTCACTAACATGATTTGTAGAATTGTCTGAATGTTGCCTGTATATAGTAATAATCTACTCATCTGAATTTTAGATAGGGAGAGAGAAGTAGTTATTCTAAATACTTTATTTATTTATTCCACCTTTTTTCATTTATATTCCACCTTTTTTCTTCTTGCAAGTAACCCATGGTGGCTTACAAGGTCCTCCTCCTCTCCATTTTATCTTCACAACAACCCTGTGAGGTAGGTTAGGCTGAGAGTCAGTGACTGGCCCAAAGTCACCCAGTGAGCTTCATAGTCAAGTGGGGACTAGAACCCAGATCTCCCAAGTCACACTTTAACAACTACATCACACTGGCTCTCATGAATAAATCTGCATGTAAGGACACATTTTGTCAACCCTGCTCTGATTTGGCAATTCAAATTTGCTGTCCAAATCTCAACACTTAAGGCACAATCCTATGCATGTTTAGACAGAAAAAAGGCCTACAACTCCAAGCATGCTGCAGCCAGGGAGCTGTCGGGCTTTTTTCTGTCTAAACATGCATAGGATTGCACCCATAAAGACCTAGAAAAAGTTGGTCTTGAAAAATAGTTTTAGGGAGACAAAGTCCAATATATAAGTTCAGGAATCAAAAATTTGGAGCTTCGTAAATCTGAGTACCAAACGTGTTTTCTAGAGAGGCATACTGCTCTCGATTCTGAGGTCAAGTATTAGCCCAAGAGTCACAAAAAGTGGATAAGATGTTGTTGCTTGCATTGGAAGTGTAGCCAATTATGACAATATGGATGGTCACGGTCCAGGTGGAAGAGTGAACACATCCAAATACCTAAAGCAGGAGTCTAGAGGGTGAAATCTAACATGATGTGAGCAGACTTCTGCTTTCAGAACAGGATTTTCTGCTCACCTCCTCCCCCTGCAGGACCCCAAATCTGCTCCAGAGGGTCCCCCGACCCTCCAGAGCAGTTCTTGATGGTGCTTGAGAGGTTGCAGGGTGGAGGAGGGATTGACCCCTGCCCGTTCCACTGACAGAAGCCATTCTGTCAGCAAGAGGCGCTAATTGGATACAACCCAAACTACATGTTAATTTAACGTCAAGTTGACCACTTTTTGGCAATATAACTTGGAGGTACAGGGGACCCAATCTGGATCATGACCACAGCAGGGGGAATGGGTTCAAGATCACCTATCCCCTGTGGTAGTGTCAAAATTTGAATTGGGTCCCCTGCTTTTCAACTTTAGAGTTAAAGAATTTTTTTTAAAATTAGCTAATTTTTAAATTAGCACGTTGTTTGGCCTCTGGAGTGTTCATTTGCAACACGTGTTTTCTAATACCAGTTGCAATAGTCTGCAGAGCAGATGTATTTAAATGCCCAGCAGTATAGTTTAGGTTGCATTTATCTATGTGTGTGTAATATGCCTAGCAGTTACTGAGGTCATTTTAATAACATTTTACCTGTCACCAAATCTGATCTGAGCTCCAAAACGAAGAGTGGGATCTGTCTCATCTGAAGTTCCATAGCAAATTCTTTCTGGCCTGCCAAGTTTTTCTTGCACTGCATTATGGGATAGCACTTTCTAGTAAACATTTCAAGGAGAAATAGTTATTGTCTCTATAAAGTGTGTTTTTAGCCAGTAAACCAGGAAGGGAAATTGGAGACTCTATAAAGATTTTGTATCATTTGGTGTTTAATGTTACTCTATATGCATTATTTATGGAAAGTTTATAAATCTCACCAATTGACTTCAGCTTGTGTAGTAGTTTAACATCCTATACCTCTAACTGACAGGACCAGCCTTAACATGATACATCAATTTCAGACAGCAGATTCCAAAAGGGGCGCCATTTTCCTGCCTTCAATCTGAATCACAGAGCATCAAGATTCTTCAGGCCCAAAGAATGGTGTGTTTTGCGTACTACAACCTTGACATTAAACGGCACCGAGTTCTGTTTTTTATAAGAATTTACCAAAATTCAGAAAGCTCTCCATATTTGGGATAAAGAAATTCAAAATGTGCAGGAAACTGAAACTGACAGATTTGTCCATCCAGAATCCAGATAAGAATTTACCCAAATTTGCCATGTTCATATTTGGGAGAGACAGAACTTGAGATATTTTTTTTTAAAAAAACTGAATGCAGGAAAAAGTGAATCTTGCAGATTTGCCCATCCCTATTTGGAATTAAGGAATAGATGTACTGTTTCTCTATGGTAAATAGTACATGGGTATCGTTTTGATTTTTCAATGAATTTTATGAAAATATCTAAGTCCAGGGTGGACCGGGATGGGCCATTTTTGCCCTCTGGACAACCCCCCTGCAGGTCGTAGACTGCTGGGCAACCCGAAAATGAATTTTTAAAAAAACAAACAATTTTTTTTGACAGTTTGGGTGCTCCATAGTGCTATAGACACCATTCTCTTCCTAATTTTTTTTCAGGCTGCAGAGGGCAGCAGGAGGTGATGGGGGCCACATGCAACCTGAAGGCTGCATGTTGCCTACCCTTGATCTAAGGACTATATTACACCCAGAGCAGTTGGGTTTGCTGCTGTCTCTGTGGCTGCTGCTATACTGCTCTGAGAACATATACATCTTCTGTCCCAAGGGATTATATGGAGCAGCCTCATGTATGCCACACTGAGTTTCTTGGAGAAAGAGTGGAAGACAGATGTAACAAATGGAACAAACGAAGAACAGAAGAAGAGCTGTACTGGATCAAACCAAAGGCCTCTGTGGTCCAGCATTCTGTTCCCACAGTGGCCAACCAGATGCCTATGAGAAGTCCACAAGCAGAACATGATGCAATAGCACACCGAAACCACAAGGGTAGCACTGAAGAATATTTATGCATTCCCATGGTAAGAACAGCCACAGAGGGGGCAGCCATCGGACTGCACAAGGATATGTAAAAACTAGTTCTGAGAGCCGAGGTGCATGACTATTTATTTTGGGAGAAGATATATACATATAAACCTCACAATGGTGAGCTCAGCTTCCTCCCAGTTAAACTGACAGATGCACATATCAGTGAATCAGTCTGGCCATGGAAATGTATTTTTCAAGTGCAAAGCTACTCCAGGGAGTGGTGGGTGTCTTAATGTTATGGGTGCCAGCCAATCGGTGCTGTGCACAGCTAGCTTCTGACATAAACTTGAAAAACCTGTGGTTTTTTGTTTGCTTGTTGTTGTGTTGTTGTTGTTTTCAGTGGATGATCTAGGAGAGAAAAGGTACCTTTGGATTAAGCTAGTGATGCACAGATTTTGTTTAATCCATTCCATCAGTGTTTCGCAGATGGTCAGGTGTCTTTCATTCTGTCATTGATGGAATCAGATCCCGCCCCCTTCGGAGCAATTCACAAAAACATCCACCACAATTTACATAACTTTCACTGGCACCTAACATTTTGCGAATCTTTCTTAGCTCCGTGTACAATCAATGAGCAGAGTGCACAAAAAAAGAGGGCTACAGAGTGGAGGAGGCTGAAGAGAGACCACAGATGTATAAAACATTGTGTGTTTGTGTTTTTAAAGATGGTGTATATGTTAGCGTATTTTCCAGTAACTTTTGGTACTTTTGTATGACCATATATTTGCATACAATTCTGGAAAATAAAAAAAAATGGTTTGAAATCCACAGAAGCTGCATGACTCACAGAAGATGCCGGTCCAGTGCAGAATCCACGAGTCAGATTCATAGAAATCCAAAGTCATCTGAATCCCTTTTTGGTTTCCCTAACAGATTAAACACGATGAGGGTGCTTCCCCAAAGCAGCCCCAGCACTGTAAAAATGCTCTATCTTCACCCTTATAATAGGCTGTTTGAATTCAGCCTGCCATGCTCATTCCTTACTAATCTTTAGGGAAAAGGTGAAGACCTAGTTCTTTAGGCAGGCACTGGTTGCTTTGTTGCTGACAAACATTGTAAGCGGATGGCTTTCATTCATGATTTCTGATTTATTGTACTTACCATAGTTTTGCTGAGTTGTTCTATTCCATTCTAAGAGCCTTGACTCAACCTATGTAAGATAAAAATGATAACATAATGAACACTTCAGCTAATGGCACTGGCATGTAACCCTTGGCCACCAAACTAAGGCCTTGTGAAAACCTGTGATGCCTCTTGAATTAAGCAACTGCTAATAGAAGGAGAATCACGGTAATTATTACTGTATCCACAAAAGTGCCAACGCCGCCGTGATTAAACTTACTTTTATATATTTATAATTAAACCTTTTACACAAAAAATATTTTTTGTAGAAATTTTTAAACACACTAACATTTCGAGTATAAAACCATAATGATTTAACATTCAAATTTGAGGACTAAACAATGACAATGCTGGAATTTCAAATACCATAATTGTAAGTATAAATCTATAGTAATTTCATACAAGTTTGAGGACTTAACAATAATGCAATTACAAATTTGAATGTTAAATCATTATGGTTTTATACTCGAATGTTAGTGTGTTTAAAAATTTCTACAAAAATATTTTTTGTGTAAAAGGTTTAATTATAAATATATAAAAGTAAGTTTAATCACGGCGGCGTTGGCACTTTTGTGGATACATCTTGAATTAAGCAAAGCAAAACAAAACTTTACAATCTGTTTAAACTGGCATCAGGCCTCTCCCCTTCCAAAAGAGGGTTTCTCCTGGTGTCTACTTGTATCATAGTGGGATTCATTTTGTGCTGTTTGCTTGTGCTGGGAGAGCAGGTGGTAAGTATTTTACTATCCAAACATTACTTACTCAACATCCAGTAATTTAGGTTTCAACCAGGAGAAGAAGTCATCCCCTTGTGTAATTATGGCTATTTGATCAATGGTCTTGACATTTTTACGTTTTCTGCATTACAGAGAGAGGGGGAAATATATATATATATATATATATATATATATATCCAGTTTTAAGATTTGCCCTTTTAAGAAATTAGAAAATTAAAAATTAATCTGGCTAAGGATCACCAATGCCCCCAATGAGGGAGTTTTAGATGTCATTCTACCTCAGTAAAGGGCAGCAGAGCTGCTAACATGGTTCCCCAGCCGAGTCGTGCCTTCATGCCAAGACATCCGTTTTAACATTTTGATAGTGCCTTGAAGTGAAAAGGTAAAAGCTTATTGAGAATGCCTAAACATGATGTTCAGCTAATGGGTGAAAGAGCCAGGCAATCCTTTAGGAACAGTCATATGAATAGTTATGCTTCGAACACGGGAGCTCACTCTCTATAACAGGTGATGAATAATATTTTAGGCTTCACACCCATTCTGAATTTCCTGTAGTTTGATTGTCTGAATTAAGTTGGGCTGTCCGTCCAATCCTAGCCATCTGGGGCTGTACCTACATTAGGCAGGGTGAAGCAGCCTGCTTTTTAGGTATAGATTTTTGGGGGCATTATTACTTAAATGTATGTATCACTTGCCATTGCCAACAAAATCTTTCAAAGTAGTTTACGTTAAAACTCAGTTAAAAGAATAGAGGGCAGAATATTGTCAGTTAGGCACAATCCAGTCCACCAAAGGCAACACACCCCATGGGCTGATAGGGATGGATGAATCCATCAATTTCAGTTTCTCTCAGTTTCTCATTTTATCCAGTCTTAAGTTCGGTTCATCCCAAATGTTGAGGGTTTTTTTTTTTTTTTTTAAGTTTGCATGAAAATTCATAAGCATTTTTGACTTCCGGGTGAACATGGAGCTTTGAAAGCCACACAGAAATTCTGTGGGGAGCTGGCACAGCGTTTCCTGGCCAGAGAATGCCTCAGGCTGGGGGATCTACTTCTCATTAGAGAAGCGAAGATCTGAGGTTACCCCCAAATTATCTCATAGGGTCATAAATCGCTTTTTGTGTGTCGTATGATGGATAAATGCGGTGGTGATCTGAGGTGGGGGAAAACGGCGCTGTTTTCCAGAGACCGGTTTTACCGATCATCAGAAGTTTGCATGTTCGCTTCCAAAATAAAGGAGTACATCTGGAGTGGCTAATTGGAATCTTTCGGCAGCAGAGTGGGATTTATAATTAACTGTAAGTAGACTATGTTTATCTGGGAGGCGAAAAAGATAAGAGAGGAAACCTGAAAGGAGGTCTATAAATCTTATATGTTTGGAAGCGTCTTGGAAATATCTATACGCAAGGCAAGATGTTTGCAGTTGCAGCATTCTTAAACCTGTGGAACGAAATGGAGAGATAAATTCTAAACAGATTGGAAGTAAGGATCCAGGCTTGGAACGTAAATCTGAAAGTGGATCAATCAGAAGAACAACGTAAGACGGATTTCTTTACAGGACCGGCAGAGGAGAAGACAGAAGAAGTAAATAAGGACTTGGGAAACTTACCAGAAATTCACAGAGACTTTGAAGTTTTAATTGGGTCGAAGTGGCATGAGAAGACAGTTCAGGAAGATGTTGTGACGCACTTTTTAAAATCTAAGATGGCGGAGCCGGAGATCGGTATGCAGGAGACCACAAAACAACAGAACAAGCTGATTTCATTCTTGGTTCAAAACCTGGAACTTAATGAATATCCCTTTGACAGAGGAAAGCAATGAAAGGGACTATCTTCACGGTCTTTTATTGGCAAAAGATAAAGGGTTGATGTATACTGAACTATATGTCTAGTTGGAATATAAATAATCTTTTGATTTTAAATATTAATGGCAAAGGTAAAGGGATTGCTTATATGACTTATTTGAATTTTAAATATTAATGGTGATGTAAGAGAAATTATTATAAGTAAGGTATAATTATATTTGGTCTGTTTGGAAACATTTATTTAAAAAATAATAATAATAATTTGTTGTTGTTGTTGGGGGTGTTGTTTTGTGGAGGCTTTGAAGTATTAAAGGGGAAGGTCTTTTGTTTTTTTTGGTTCTATAAGTAGCATGATGGCTTATGTGCTTCTGCTGTTCTGTCAGACGTCACTTATTTCTTAATTTTTTAGACTTATCTTTCTTTTCTTTCCTTTAAAAAAAATATATCTTGGAGATTAAAAGTGAAGGAATTTCTGCTTAGATAGAAAGGAATAATGAGTAATTGTAATAATACAAATGTATTGATTCGATGGTTAGGTACTAGAGAGTGCGGGAGCGGTGGAAATACAAAATGCTTTTGGTATGTGGTCATTTGCTAATTAGTTTATAGTTACTTTTTACTTTTGGGATTCTTAATATACTGTATTTTGGAATTGAAAACACTATTTAATGAAACTATAGGTTTTCTTTTTTTTGGAGTATCTATAAATGTTGAATTTAATAGATTAAATAGTTGATGTTTATTGGGGGAGAGTGGAGACCTCTGGTGTTTGTTCCTTTTAGGGTTCTTTTTTGCCATAACTGGAAGTGATTTTTTTGTTAACAGAAAAGATTTTAAGATTAACTGTGGTTGATTAAGCTGTGGAGAAGATTGGAAGTCCATTATTGTGTTTGTGTTTGTTTGTTTGTTGGTTTTATTATGAATAAAAAAAAATAAAAGTTGAAAAAGAAAATTCATAAGCATTTTTGTGTACATTTCTCTGAATACATGCATTTTATATGCATTTTTACCCAATTTATACCTTTTTTTTGCAACCAATTTTCCTAATATAATACATTTTTGAATGCTACATTCCTTTACAAATTCACATTTTTGTATGTGTGTTTCTGTTGTTTTTTTTTTAAATTGGAGAACTCCATTGCAAAATCCAGAGAAGAGCAAAGTCTGAAGGATAACTGAGTTTCAGTTTACATAGTGGTTCAAAAGTGTGAAATTAGGTAAATTCACATTAAAATGCAAACAAATTTCTCCACCATCCCTACCATAGACTCAACAGAGCCCAGTTTTTTTCACCCTTGTCCTCCTATGTATGAGTGTGAGTGTGCAGGAGCAGAAGGGGCATTAGAGTTAATGGGAGATCTGTGTGCGCCTCCCATATTCCATTAATTCCTTTCTCTTACCTTCTGTACACATTAACATGAGTAACTTTTCAGCACGCAAAGGAGGAGGGCTGGATAATGGTATGGGCAGCACACACAGACCACCCATTCATCCTAATGGTCCATAGTACTACCTCTGTGTGCATGCATGTGCCATGCATGTACATTGGCAGAGAGAGGGGGAAATGGCCCTACTAAGCATGTGGGAAACCACTATGTGTAGGTACTGCTTCCACAGTAGACTGCATCATGCCCGTAAATATTTCAGCACCCTGGGGCTACCGCCTACTTTTTCTTCGAAAATGTCTTGACTCATCTCTGCGAACACCCGTTCAGTCTATGTCATCCAGAGTAAAATGTAAACCAACCCCCTTTCAAGCATACAAGCTCTGCCTCTGTCCCACCTTATAGTGAAGGCAAAATGCTTAGAGATGAGCGAATGCGCAATGTTTGAGATCGCTAGGATTCTCCTAACATCATCTGGCTGCTCATCTCATGCCCAATTCCCATTTGCGTCTGTGATCACTGCTCATTTTTGTGCGAATGGGAGGTTTGCACAAATCAAGCAGTGATCGTATGGGAGTTTTGCACAAATCTCCAAAAATGTGCACCAATTACCTTCATAGACTAAAGTGGGGCTGATTCAGGAAATTTGCACAAGTTAGGAAATTTGCACAAGTTAGGAAATTTGTGCAAATCAAACTTGGAATCAGGAACGAGATGAACACGATCACGTGTTTGACAATTTGTGAATATTTTGGGTGGACACCTGCCTGTGCTCATGTTCAGGGCTTCACATGAATAATGGGCTCAAGTTTCAGGAACCCAGATTCCACCTAAACATCAGGAAAAATTTCCTGACTGTTAGAGCAATAAGACAATGGAACCAATTACCTAGGGAGGTGGTGAGCTCTCCCACTCTGGAGGCATTCAAGGTGAAGCTGGACGGCCATCTGTCAGGGATGCTTTGACCTGGATTCCTGCATTGAACAGGGGGGCTGGACTCGATGGCCTTGTAGGCCCCTTCCAACTCTACTTTTCTATGATTCTATGGGGCATGCTCACATGTTTTGCGAGCAAAAACAAAGTTCTCATACATCCCACCAGAGAAACTGATGTGGTAGACAATTTCTTTCTGAATCCAGACTGCCCGTCCACTATATTCCATGTAAAGCAGCATAAATTGCCCAATTAATCCTTAGGCGAGCTGCAACAGACAACCAGATTGCACGTTGGATTTGGCCTCTCGTGCGTAAGCTCAAAAAGTTTATTAATTTTTCAGTATAAGTATACCCTGCAACATATGTTTGCAATGTGTGATCCTGACTGAGTTGAATTAATTAATTAATTAATTAATAGTATTTGTAAAGCACTCCATAGCTAGGCAGATTCCAAAGCAGTGAATTATACAAAGATCAATGGTGCCTGAAGACCAGTTGCTTAATGTCATCCTAACAACTAAGTACCCCAATTCCTTTTTATTTGCTCCCAACATCTAAAATCATGGCATCTTATTTAATTGGCACAGGCAGTGTCTTGGATCTGGTTCATACAGTATGAGAGGAGGCTGGTGACTCCTATGTCAGTGGGGCTTCTTTCTTATCCATTGCATTATTTTCGTTTGAGCTTTATAGGAGCTATCCATGGTGCTGTGCTCCATCCCACAATAGGTTTACCATCGTGGAGCACCATGGATAGCTCCTATAAAGCTCAAACAAAATGGTCTAATGGATAAGGAGCCACACTGACATAGGAGTCACCAGCCTCCACTGAGTATCATTCTAAAGATCCCATGTGTCTGTTGCAGTTATCAGCTCCAAGAACTACTAGAGGCACTTTGGCCTGGAGATTCCTTTTCTAGCCATCTTCTTGTCCATATTCCCAGTAAGGAGAGAGATACCACAGCTGCTCACTCACCCTCACCCTTAATCAATGTTGCCAGGCTGTTTTTCAGGGGAATGGATGTATGCATCCAACCCATGGATGGATCAAACGGAAATTGCCTTATGCCCCTCTTTTTTAGTATGTCGTCATCCCAAGGTGGTTCTCATCTATCTCATCTTAACCTTAGAGGTGACCTGTGGTGGTTACCCCAATAGATTCTAACCAATGGCCCCTGGCCTCTGTTGAGAGCAAGTCTTGGAGATACCATGATGCAAAGCAGGGGTGGTCCTCCAGATGTTCACCCTACAACACCTATCAGACCTAGCCAACATAGCTAATGGTGAGGGATGATGGGAGTTGTAGACCAAGCCATCTGGAAGGTCACAAGTTGCCCCACTGCTGATATAAACCATGGCAGGTACTTCTTGGTAGAGCAGCTAAGAGCGAAGTGTACTATGGATGTGCCATATTGAGGATAAAAAGTTGTTTCTAGTGTCCTTTGTTGTTGTTCCAGAAAGCTTAAGTGGGAAATCATCAGAAAGCAGTATTATTTAAGTGTTGTTCCCACAGTCCATATGTATTGCTAATTACTGTACTGAAGAAAATAACCCTCCACTTTTCTCTTTATTTTAGTCAGAACAATATGTTTGTTTTCCTTTTTTAAATAGTCCACCAACTCACAGTACACGCTTATGTATGTCTACTCAGAAGTAAGTTTCATTGAATTTAATTGGATTCACTCCTAGATGAGTTGTGTATTGGATTGCAGCCTGAGACTGCAGTCCTATCGCAAGTCGCAACTTATCCGGGAGTGAGTCCCATTAAACTCAATGGGATTTGCCTCTGAATAAACATACAATAATACCTCGGATTGCAAGTAACCCGGTATGCGAGCTTCTCGTAAGGTGAGCAAAATTTTAGCATAAATTTAGATTTGAAAGATGAGCAAGTCTCAGAACACGAGCCACACCACACGCTCTGCCGGCGCCTCGCTCGGCCGGCGCCTCCCACTGCTTTGCCTAAGGGCAGGGAGCCGCCGCTCACTCTGCAGGTTGTTGATCCTCCACATCTCTCTCCTTCTCTCCCCCTTCTCTCTCTCTCTCTCTCTCTCTCTCTCTGAAATTTTCATTAGCTGCTTTGAGATACTCTGTCTAAAGGCAAAGCAAGCCAGCTCCCTGGCAGGGAGCCCTGTGTAGGCGCGGCGCGGCTCCCTGCTGAGTTTCCATTATTTCTTCTGAGGAAACTCACTTTGATATACGAGTGTTTTGGATTACGAGCATGGTTCTGGAACGAATTATGCTCGTAATCCAAGGTATTACTGTACATAGAATTGCAGAGTAAGTTTCTTTGCAGGGATGTCTGGGGCTACCAAAGGCAGTTTAGAGGGAAAGTGTGAAATACTCACTGATTGCTCTTCCCATGGAGTATATGGATGTGTTGGACTAAGAAACAGTCACCCAAAGTAGCTGCATCTATAACTAAGGTTGTGATGCAACGGTGAGCTAGTTTATGTGTACGTGTGTGTGCATGTAGATATTTTGGTTTTGGAGAAATGCTCTCACAGGAACCAGTAATCATGCAGTAGCCCTGTGTCACACTGGACCCTCTTTGGTCTTTGAACAGTCTTTCCCAGGCCACCCTAGGTAAGTGGGGCGGGGGGGAGAAGTAACTTTGTGCTTAAGCTGCCTGTCTCTATTTTCTTTCTCTTGGCGACATTTTGGGGAGAATTGCAACAATTTTATCTGGAATCAGAGATGCTCACTATGTCACATTTATTGATTCCTGATCCTCCTCCCAGCAGAATTCTCCTTTACCTTAACCGACCTTCTCCACAGCACGACCCTGTTTATCTGCTCCCTCATTCGGCATTCCTCCCACCTACACCTTCTTCTGCTAGTTCCCCCTTGGTCTGACTGCCTATGGATTCCTCCCAGCCTGCTTGTCAGGAGTCTGCTCTTAGAATGCTGCCACACATCACACTGAACTTTGATAATATATTGGGATGGATGAGAGTTTCATTTCAGATCAGTTTCTAGAAGAATTTACAATAATTTGCAAAGTTCTCCATATTCAGGACAAAAAGTACAGGAGATATTTTTTTTTAATGAATGTGGAAGAAACTGAAGCTGACAGATTCATCCATTCAGGCCCATAGCTTCGAGTGCTTAGCTCTTAAAAGTCTGGGTTTGAATCCCTGTGTATTCAACCACATTAGTGCTTAATTAGTTGCCACCTCTCCCCCCCCCCCCCCAAAGCTCATCATTTACAGGAATATGGCAGGCATGAATATCATGGCCTTCTCCATGCTGGAAATAGGTATACCTATCTAATTTGGTTGGTGCAGATGGGTGAGAGTTTTGCTTCCATTTTGTTTTTAAGAAGGATTTGCAAAATTTCACAAAGTTCTTCATCTTCAGGTGAGAAAGAACTTAAGATTTTAAGAATCTGAATGCAGGAGAAAATGAAACTGAGAGATTTGCCCATTCCAAATTGGGACCTCCATGTTCCGTCTCCCCACACCCACACATGTCTATAGGAGACTGACCCTAATGTGTTTGATGGCTGAGGACAAGACTTATGTTTACTGCATGAGACATCTTAGAGAATACAGTCTTTGAACAACTGGCTTCTAATGCATTTGGAACTCCATAAAATGTGAATAAATTATGTGGTTCTTTTGAAGATTGCTAACAGTCATATATTTATGGAAGGAAAGAATCCATTCTCCAATTCTAGAGCACTCTCACAACAAACAATTGAACAGATATGCCCATTCTCACTTAGAGGTGGTGGAACCCTATCCAAACTGCTCTTCATTCTGTTAAATGTAAGAGCTGCATTCAACTATCAGGCCAAGTTATAATGCTCAGGAAACTCCAAAACAGCAGAAATAATTTTATTTTTCTAAAAAGACTCTTGCTGCTCCACCACCTTCCTCTCTATATTAATTATAATAGATTTACTTAAAGAAAATAAGCCACAAGTTTGAAGGAAAATATACATGAATTGTTGACAGAAAATCAACACAGTCTCATTTCTTATGGATAATATCCAGATATTTATGGAATTCCTTCTTTTCTGTTTTTTCCAGCTACAGAAATATGCACTGCCAATTAATCCTATATACTCAGTCTCTTAGTATTTATCCGTATATAGTCAAATGGCATCATCCATGCACAAGAGGGATTTCTCAACAGGCTTGGGAGAACACCAAGGTTTTCAGAAGTACAAAAAACAAACTTTAAAGGAAAAGAAAACAAGGGGGGGCACAACAGCTTAATGAGGACTGAGCATGCTCAGTGGCCACAGAGCACTGACTATCTGTTGGAAATAAAAAACTGGGGAGTGGAAATGGAATGGAGTGTCCTAGAAGAAGGCATGGCTGACTGGCTGGCTGGTACTTTGAACAGGATCACTCCACAGTGTAATGTTTTGTTTCAGGTTCCACTTGTATGTAATTTTGTGACTGGCAGCACAGTGGATGGTTTTACCAGGGCTCTCCAATCTCAGTCGTTTGGCAGAGGGATCTGTTGAAGTAATATATATCACAGGACTTATGTGGTGTTCATCGCACTTTGCTAGTTCTCTCTCCCGGGAGCAGGGGCATTAAAAGAGGTTAAGGATAGTCTGTGGGACCTGGGAGGGTGTAGCAGCATTACTCCCTAATTCCTATATCTATCCTTCTGAAATTTTGCAGGTTTCTTGCCTAGGAATGCCTCTATGACGTAATGCCATTTTCTAACAAATTACTCCCCCCATCCCAAATTTGAACACTTCCCTTCCACAAAAACTGCTGCACTATCCTTCTGAAAATGTGCAGGTTTATTAACTAGGTCCACCTCTATGCTGTACGACACTTTCATAACACTTGCCCACAAAAAAAACATAGGGGGATGAGGTGCATTGTTTTTAAGTCAAGACGTGTACTGCAAAATTCGGCAAAGTGTGAAATCCATTGGATAATTACGTTCCAATCCACACATTAGTCCAGGAGGTACAGATCAGGTCAGTTTGCATTGGAATTCTCAAAGATCAACTTCCTCAAGCATCCCTACAACCTGCCCACCCTCCTTCATTCTACAGTTCCCAAGTGGCATTTCAAAGTGACACATGCACCAAAATAGTATGAATTATGCTCTGGTAATCTCTAAACTAGACTACTGCAATGCACTCTACGTGGGGCTGCCCTTGAAGACTGTTTAGAAGCTGCAGCTGCCAGACTTATTACGGGGACCAGAAGGTCCAAACATATTACACCAGTTCTGGCCCATTTGCACTGGCTGCCAATATGCTTCCAAGCCGAATTCAAGGTGCTGGTTCTAACCTATAAAGCCCTACATGGCTTAGGACCACAATACCTGACGGAATGCCTCTCCGAACCGCAATCTACCCGGACACTGCGCTCAACATCTGGGGCTCTCATCTGACTGCCACCTCCAAGGGAGGCTCGGTAGGTGGCAACAAGGAAGAGGGCCTTTTCAATGGTAGCCCCCGAATTATGGAATAAGCTCCCCACTGAGGCCCGCCTGGCACCAACCTTACTATCTTTTCAGTGCCAGGTTAAGACTTCCCTCTATGCCAAGGCATTCGATATTTAATCTGTTCAAAATAGCACATGGGAGGGGGAGGGGGTGACCTGTAGACCTAGTTGTATTAACCTTTAGTATTGTATATTTTAAACTGTGTTTTTAATTTTGGTTTTAATTTTTTTAATTACACTGTTGTTTTTATTGTTGTTTTTATCTTGATTTTATTGTATGGACTGTTGTGAACCGCCCAGAGAGCTTCAGCTGTGGGGCGGTATAGAAATGAAATAAATAAATAAATAAATAAATCCTTTTAGAATTCTTGGGGAAAAAATAGCTAACCTTTCCCCATTATTTGCAAGGAAGCCAATAATCAATGGCCCAATTGGATGTGAGTGCAGGGGACTTCACACATCACTATATTTAGCATTTTACTGAGCATAATAATATACATTCCTGCCCAGCTGAGGAGATTGGTATGCAATAGCAATTCCAGACATATCATTTGTTGGATCAGGAACCATGGGTCTTATAGCAGCTACATTTGTGGTTGCTAAAGTTAAGGCGGCGAGTAAAAAAGCAAACTACGTTCTAGGATATAAAATAGTAATCAGGAGATGGGTTGTTCTAACCTTCATAAAATCAGAATGGTTTCACCAATATTTCTGAAATTTACAAGTGGCAGGAAGAAGTGTACCCTGAAGATTTCAGGAGGATTGGTGAAAGACTGAGGTAGAAAGAGCAGTTTAGGGAGTAAAAGAAATAAAAACCTTGCTCAGTCAAAAATGAACAATGAAAACCTGACTAGTGACTTTATTTGCACACTGTTTCTGAAGAAATTATAGACTACTCACGTTAAACTTTGGTAGTGTCTTATTCCACTTCTATTGTGTTCAGTGGAATGCTATTTCCTTTTTAAAAATTCAATTCCAATTATAATTATATTTTTTTTAAAAAAAGGTTTAAACATGTAATGTTTAAGGGGCCACTCATAACTATGCTTGGCCACAGATGGTGTCTCTGCCGCATGCCACCTCACAGCTGATCAGAATGCAGGGGGTGGGGGTGGAGAGAAACTGCTGCATTGGAAGGCAAATGAAACACAGCCTTGGGTGGGCTTGGGCTGGACGGCCTCCACCATGGTTGCCTCCTTAGTGGGACTGCCTGGGGGTGGGGGAGGCTTTGTGCAAGGCTTCCTACCTTCCCCATCACTGGAATGCTAGGGTGGATAATTAGGGAAGGTAGGGTTTATAGGTAATGGACAGTAGTTTGTGGTAAAAATTCATGGTCCATGCTACATATGGCATTGCATTAGAAAATAATCAATGATTTTTATCATGCATTGAACATATCATATACTCCCATTGGCTGAATCTGTAGTGTTTACTTGTTTTACATTTATTTAAAAGAAAGTTTATTGTGCTAGCCAAAGGCCTTGACAAACATCAAAACAGTATGTGTATACATACACATACATAGTGTGTATGTATACACACTATGCTTGGAGGCGCAAAGTTCCTCCAAGCATTACAAGTTTCAAAATAAACAACTGATCTTTAACTTAGCACTCCGAGTCTCCAAAACAGTTTGTAGCAATTTTGTCTAATTCTCTCTTCCTAATCTTTTTTGCTGCCAGGGCAAACAGGGCCACTTTGTATGTAACATAGCAATTGGCATCGCTCAAAAGAAAAAGAACAGATTCTGTGAGGGCATTCTTATAACCATAGGTTAACAAGAGTTTCAGAAATCTCTCTCTTGGATTGCTATATAGAGGGCAGATTAGCATATAATGAACAATGTCTTCCACTTGACATTGACCACAAATACACAACCTGCTTTCAAAAGGCACCTTGTTATAACGACCATCCAGCACTGCAGTTGGCATAACTTGAAAACGCAACTCAATGAAAGTATTTCTAAGGGAGGGCAGACTCAATTTAAACAGATAGCTGGCTTGAAAATGTTCTGTTTTCAAAAGTGGGTACCATCTAGAAAATTTAGCACTCTTAATTAATTGCAGGTCCCTCCTAGAGTCTATCCAAAATAGCCAATCCCTTAGTTGTCTCTTATCCATAAGAAAGGCAGAATTCAACTATCAAGCAGCTTTTGGAATATTGACTTCCAATAACTGTTTTTATTCATTTCCAGGTAACACATGGCTGGAAAGCGTTTTTTTTGGAAGAACAGCAATTCGTTTTAGGTATTTCAGTTGAGCGCAATCTGATCTTATCTTAATTGATGGCCATCCAGATTCTGTACGCAAAAAAACTGCAGGAGTGGTAGGTGGTAGAGAATATAGTTTCCGAAAGAAATTGTTCTGCACAATTTCCAAAACATTTATGATGGTACTATCAAATTTCAACTCCATAGAGCATTTGCATTATCACTTTACTATTGAAAATTTTGAGGATAGGTTCAATCAGCTGCCCCCCCTTAGTATAATAGAACTTCATCAAAGCCCCTATGGTTTTCTGTGCCTTCAGTTTCACTGCCTCCCTGTGCCCTTTCCAGGAGAGAGACTCATTAAAAAGAATTCCCAAATATCTAAAGGAGCGAGTTTGTTCAATAACATATTGGTCCAAAAACCATATGTACCTAGGACTATGGCTACCAAAAACCATAGTCTTAGTCTTGGAATAGTTTATTGCCAAGTCTTCACGTTTACAGTAAACACTGAATGCCTCCAGAAGATTTTTCAATCCCAAACGGGAGAGAGAGAGAAGTACTATATCATCTGCGTACATCAGGAGAAAAATCTTTCTATTCATAATTACTGGGGAGGGGGAGTTTACCTGGGCTAAATGTGGCACCAAATCATTAACATAAATATTAAAAAGGGTGGGAGCTAAGAGGCATCCTTGTTTTACTCCCCGCGTGGTTTTGAACACTTCTGTTAAAGAGTCTTTTAAATCAATTCTGACCCTCATTTCTGTGTTAGTATATAATTCTTTTATCAACATCAAGAGTCTGCAGTCTATCTCAGAGCTTTGTAACTTTCCCCATAACTGTTTCCTGTTAACAGAATCGAAAGCGGCCGAAAGATTGATAAATGCTGTATATAGATGTTTCTTATTATTCTTAGTATATTTTCTTATTAAATAATTCAGTGCAAAACATTGATCTATAGTGCTATACCCACTTCTAAAGCCAACTTGTTCTTCATGTATAATTTGATTATTAAGTAGCCAATTTGATAATTTTTGAAGTAGATACCGGGCATATATTTTTGATGAGACATCCAACAGACTGATTGGCCGGTAGTTTTGCAGGTCGTTCCTATCACCTTTCTTAAAAATTGGAAAGATGATACTCAATTTCCATCCAGGGGGCATTACTCCAGTGTTGTTTATTTTGGTGAATAAACCAGCGAGAATTGGCAGCCACCATTCTAGATGTTCTTTATACAGCTCAGGGGGAAGCATATCTTCTCCAGGAGCTTTCTTTAAATGTAAAGATGAGATAAGAATCTTTATCTCACTACAAGTGACTGGTTGCCACTCTGGTAAATTAGAGAGATCTTGCTTCTCCTCTGCCTCACATGATTGCCAAAACTGGGCACCAAATATATTAGAGAAATATTTGACCCAAGTTAAAGCTGGGATTGAGACGTCCTGTGTGGAAGTTACCTGATTCAAACTCCGGGAAACAAGTTCCCAAAATTTATCTTCCTTATGGTCTAACACTGCCTGGCCTAATTCCTGCCATTGGAGTTTCATATATTTTTCTTTCTTATTATTAAGCAGTCTCTTGTAATCTGACCTAAATTTAATAAGAATTTCTAGGGATTCCTTTGATGGTTTCTTACAAGAATCCCTTATATTCTTGGTCAGATCTTTCTTAGCTGCTTTACATTCAGCATCAAACCAACCAGAAGAAGATGGTTTGCTTTTATTTATAGATGTTATCAAATAGGGCCTAAGTTCTGCAGTAATTTGTTGGAAAATGTCTATGTGATTTGCAGATTTATCCCAAAATAACTGGCGCAAATTAATCATGTGATGGCTGTATAATCTCTCTTGAATGGTACTACTAATTCTCAGGGACCATTTCAGTCTTCTCTCACCCAACATTTCTCCAGTCAAATTTAATGTGTCAGTCAATGATGCACTGTTCAAGTAATGGGCATAATGACACTAGTATTGGAAAATGGTCGCTTTCGGTGCATTCAAGCACATCAAAGATATTAACTAGAGGAAATAGTGAAGTTGAGACCATTACATGGTCAATAACACTACCACCTCCTTTGCTCAGATAAGTATAATAGCCTCTAGATCTGTCCACTACGCTCCCATGGAGAGTATATAAATTATTATGATGATAAACAAACTTTAAATTTTTTAATCCCTGTTGATTGTATTTATTGTCCATAGAGAGAGGAACAGCTGGAAAAATATCTTCCAACTCTAGGCCCAGTTGTTGCAAAATGCCCTCTGAGGCTGCCCCTATTCGAGCATTAAAGTCCCCACAAATAAAAATAAATGCATTTGGGGACTTCTGAGTTATCTGTTCCAGGAGTAATGTTAAATCCTCCCAAATCTGATCGACCACTAATGGGCACCTGGTGGGAGGAAAATAAGTATTTATGCAAAAGAAAATATTTCCTTCTTCAGTTTTAATTTGTACTGGTAGAAGGTAATTATTCCGTATGCCAAAGTCTAGCAACTGAGATTCTCCTGCCAATTCTACTGATATGAAGGATGCTAATCCCCCACTTCCTCGACTTTTCTTACATCTCTTTATGGCTGGCAGGTTGAATGATATATAGCCTGGGAGATATGGGGGATCATGTTCGTTTGACCATGCTTCTTGTAGACAAATAATATCATAAATTTGGAGCATTTTGGTAAATTCCTTATCCACCATTTTATTTCCCCAGCCTGCCAGGTTCCAAGAAATTATATTGATCCCTTTTCGTTTAATGCCTAGTCAGTTTTTAGGTCCTGGCTATGGTTTAAAGGGTTCTGAATTTTGGAATTTTGTTCTTCTATAATTGCCCAAGTTTCTGGTATTATCCTGAATAACTAATCTCTGAGAGACTGTCCAATTTCTATAATGAGGTTTATTCATGGGATGGCAATTTTGGTTATTAGACCTATCTGGGTGTGTTCCAAAACCTATCTTAGGACTTGAAGGAATGCTCTTCCTTCGATAGTTCCTATAATAACTTATTTTAATATTATTTGGGTATGTGAGAAATGAGGGGATCTTATCCCTCTGATTCTTCCAGCTCCTACCACCCCAATTACCATCTTTAGGCTGAATTTCTGTTTCATTCTCTCTTAAAGGGAGTGTGGAGTTAATATGCCATTGAAAGAATTTGTTTTGTGGTTGCTTCATCTCAAGTGGTGGCTTTCTAGTCCCTCTATTCTCTGTGATTTTTTGTACTGCCTGTGTCCCAACACACCCGATTGGTAGGGTGGGGGACTGCCAAGAGATATCCAATATTTCATCTGTTGTTATAGAGTCAAGGTCCGCTTGTGTAGAATTTAGCTGGATACTGCTATCTTTTATTAGGGCAATAGAGGAGGTGTTGTCGGAGTACTCATCAATTATCAGCAGCCTTGGGTCAGATGGTGTGAGATCAAGTATGGAGAAAGAACTATCCATACTAGCCTCATAGTCATTTTGGTTGGAATGATAGGAAATTTCTGAATTAGTTTTCCAATCTTGAAAAATGTCATTTAGTTCTTTAAGAACTAAATCTGAGGGGAGCTTATTGACCTTTGATTGATCTTTAACTAAGTGGTCCACATGGCTATCTTTAACATCCCCACCCTGAGTACGCAAACCTGTCTGGGGAGCCACTGTTAAAATCCCAAGCTCAACTAACCCAACCAAGGTATGAATAATGGCTTTCAGGCCAGAAACTGCCTCTTGCAACTCATCTATTCTATGAAAAATTATCTCCGCTGTTTGCTTAGATAAAAAACATTGATCTCTTAATAAGCTACACAGCGTAGAAGTTTCAGTTTCTGCATCTACTAGGTCAATTTTACCCAAATTCTTTTTGAATGTATTTGTTGTTTCTTTATATGGGGCAGTTTGTATTTCTACCAGTGGTGAGCAATCAGTTCTCTCTTCCAATACTGGGTCAATTGACCAGTTAACTGGATATTCATTAGGGTAGTATAAGGCTGAATCTCCGTCCTGAGAGGCTGCAACCCTGGCTATGGACTCTGCGTGCACACCATTTAGTGAGCTGGAGTGATTAATAAAAGGCAAATCTACAGAGTCTTGATCCATCCAACACTCATTCTCTTTAATCACTGTTTCTCCAGGCAAAGAATCATAATAATCTAAAATAGATTTCTGAACAAGGTTTGGTAATGGGGTTTTGGTTAAATTTTGTCGGAACTGAGCCCGGGTAATAACCATATTAATAGAATGCTAAAATATAAATTCTCTAAAACACAAGTAAAGAAATGTATATATAGTCTAAAGTCAAATGTAGCTTCCAGACATGGCCTCCAGTTTGACTCAGAGTGCGACACTAGGGCGCACACCAAGGCACAGCCTCTGGCAGCCCCGCCTTAAGTACCTGTCTGTTTGGCCGGGACAGAAGCACATGCAGTCTCAGGCCCAGGACTCCTCCTCTTCCCCTGCAGCTCCTGTTACATTTATTATAGTTTGTGGAGTGGCTTGGGGGTTCAAATGCCTCAGAAACTGGGTGGGATGGAAGAGAAGTGCGAATGACTCAACGGCACTTTAAAGTCTCTCAGCATGCACCGTATAAATCTGTACCCCACTCCATTTGAAAATCTGCTTGATAGTCTGGTTGCAAAGATCAGGAAGCTGCCATGTGCTTCACTTTCAGTGCATGAGCCCTATCCCAAACCCACACACTTATTATTATTATTATTATTATTATTATTATTATTATTATTATTTAATATTTTGTACCTCACTTTTCGATTCATAGAGTGCCCAGAGCAGTAGATCTAAAAACAAATAAATTTGGGGAGAAGTATCCTTTTCAAATACCAGGTAAATTTAATGATCAAAATCCTGCACGGTTAAATAAACACTTAAGGCTTTATCATGTTGCTCCAAACTCCACAAAAACCAGGAAACTGGAGGCTAACTGACGTGCCCTGTGATCAGTGATGATGTTGTGCCAATGTGCCATGTCACAAATTGTGCTCGCTTCAGCTTACCCTCTGGGCATCCACACTTTTCTTTGGTCTTTCAGGCCCAAATCCAGATGAGAAGTGTGATGCGCTTAGGACCAGGGCCGGTGCAAGGCAGTTTGGTACCCTAGGCAAGATCAGATATTTAGCACCCCCCCTTCCCACTTGAGAGCGCTGTATTTTTTTTCCCAAGGCGTTTCTGGCACCCCCTTTAGCCCTGCGCCCTAGGCGGCTGCCTAGTTGGCCTAATGGTAGCACCGGCCCTGCTTAGGACCAGCAAAGATGCCCCACATTTTCCTGGTCCTGTCTTGCCTTATGAAGCATCTGAGCCTTAGTGTATTGCTAGAGCTGAAGCTGAATCCTGATAAGACAGAGACCCTATGGGTTGGCAGTAGAGGGCAAAATAAGGCTGGGCACGTCGCACGCCTCGTTTCCCCCCCACCCCCTTCCCACCTTGTTTTTTCTGAACGATCCCCTACTGCGTTCGGAGGTCCCGTCGCGTCACTTCCGGGACTGAAAATGACGCGACGGGGCCTCTGCGCAGGCGCAGATTGGTCCCGTCGCGTCATTTCCGGTCCCGGAAGTGACGCGACGGGACCGATCGAGCAGAGCGGGCGGTTCTCTGCTGGATCGGGCGGCTGGGGCGGCTCTCCGCGGAGCGCGCAAACCGCCCCGAAGAGGAGGTAAGGCCTCGCCAGGGCGCGAGCAGGGCCATGCTCGGCCTCGTTCTGCCCTGGCGGAGGCTCGATTTACAACTCTAGAACTTGGCAGTTCCCAGGTCCAGGAATTAGGCTGTTTGCCTGTCCATGGGGCAAGTCAGTTAAAGCATCAGCATTCGCTTCCAATTTCCTGGCTTTTTCAAGTTTGGACCAAAATGAGAAAGCCTTAACTGTGGACTTTTAAACTGGCAGGTTTTTTGATCATTGAATATATCTGGTGCACATCCATATATATCACATAACTCATCTGTAGTATGTACAATTTGTTGTTGCTGCAAACAATGCTGTTATTGGGCTTTCAAGGTACCCTTAATTTGCTCATACAAAATTTCCTGCTTGTCACTTTTCAATATATTTATTATACAATGAGCTTTCCTAAAATGAATATTATTCTTTTTTAAAAAAATCTTATTATCTATAATCTAATTTAGTTTGTAAACTATTACAAACTGGCATCAGGGGCTTGTGTGTGTCTGTTTTACTAGATGATGATGATGATGATGATGATGATGAAAAATAATAATCTTTAGTCTTAGGACTGGTTCACACATACATACAAGTAACTGCTTAAAAAAATCTAGAACGAAGATCTCTCTCTACCATCCATGGTTATGAGATCATATGGAGAAAGATCAGTGTCAACTGGTACAGTTCAGGGAATTAGAGAAATTCATGGAGGATACGGCAATCATGGCTGCCTGCTAGTCATGATGGCAATATATTACCTCTAGTTTCAGAGGCACTATGCCTCTGAATGCCAGTTGCTGGGGAACATGAGTGGGATGGTGCTATTGCACTCATATACTGCTTATGGCTTCCCATAAGAATCTGATTGGCCACTGTGGGAACACAATGTTGGACTAGAAAGGTCTTTGGTCTGATCCAGCATGGCTCTTCATATTTTCTTAACCTTATATTCAGACACAGCCAGTGCAATACCTCCCAAATGCCAAGACCACTTTTTGTTTCAGACCCAGAGATCCTGGCAAGATTGAGTATATTTTGACAGCACAAGGTGTTCTGCTTTAAAAAAACAAAAACAAAATATCTTCAGGTGTCTTCATTTTCAGTCTGTCCTTGTTTAGCTTTGATTCACAAGAGCATTTGGAATTTTAGTTTTGAAGGGATTGAAGCAGAATGAGGAGGTGCTAAAGATGGTAGATAGAATCAACCATACCAGTTTAGACAGCAAGTGGGAGATACAATTTTAAATGCTTCCCTTCATAAGTAACTTACTGCAAATATAAAAGTGAAAGAGCAGGGGAAAAGTTGAGCTAGGGCCCCACCCTGATGTGCTAGTTTTCTATTTGCAGGGATTAATATATATATATGGGGAATAATTAAAAAGTGGCATCCCCCACTTGTAGTCTGAACTGAAGTAGTACACTCTGTTCAACACCTTCAGCAACCTACAACCTCATTCTGCTGCATTTATAGACTGAGCCTGCATACTGCCATTGTGATAGATAGGCTGCCATTCTACTTACCCGAAAGTAAGCTTACTTGAAGTCAATGAGCCTTACTTCTGAGTAGACATGCATAGAACTGCACTGCACATGTCCAATATCTTCTAGGTACCTCCCTTCAGAAGCAAGCATCACTAGGAAGTCACCAAATTAAGGCAATTCATTTGTCCATGTGTTACAAAACAAATACATTCTCCACACCTCTGAGGGTTAATACAGATATAGAACAATGCAGATGAAGACATAAAAGAGATGAGGCACATGTGCAAATTGACAAAGGAAACTTTAATGCACTATAACATTGAAATTTATCTAAATTCAATATTGTTAAACATTCTTAAAGATCAGATGAATTATACATGAACTATATGGATTATTTGTCCCAAGGAAACCAGGGTGACATTTCTGTCTGTCACTTAGTATGACAAGGTTAGCATGTTTTATTCAAAATTTTTAAACAGTAAAATGATTTGTATGCATTACTCTTTCTTTGGATTGTCAGAGAAAGCAAAAAGAAACAGTTAGTCTATGCCACAAAGTCAGCTTTTGTATAAAAAATAGACACAACAAGATTGTTTCCGACATCCATAAAACTCACACTTTAGTTTTCTTCTCATCTGGGGGGGGGGGGAGCAACAAAGGAAGGAAACCCAAGCACAGAGAAACCTAAGCAATAAGAACTAAGTGGGTGGTGGTGGGGGGAAGTATTCTGGGATGTGCTTGGAAGAAGGCAGTGCTTAGGAAAATCATAACCTTCCTTTTAATGGATTTTTCTGAGTAGTAAACATCTGCTTGTGGTTGCTTTTTTGCTTGCATAATAAAGGCACTGAGAATCATGATGAAATAATTCTTATGAATAAATATGAAATGTTTGAATACGTCCTAAAATTCTCAAATGTTGAAAATCAATGGGTGGTTTCTACTTGGCTGTCAAGGTGTGTTTGATTCAGAGCCATTAAGGATTCCCCCCTCCCCAGGGAATGACTTGGAACTTTTGTATGCTTTTGGTTTCTTCTGTTGCATGTGGCTTGACTCACTTATTTGAGCCACCATCAGCTACTTCTCTGAAAGACTCATCTTTATATATTTATTTAAAAGAGTTTTAACCCACCCCTCTCAGGGCACACTGACCTCACAAAGGGACATACAATTTTACGAACGCATGAACATATAAATTACAATTAAAGACAGACAGAGAGAGAGAGAGAGAGAGAGAGAGAAGCAGCAGTAATGATTTTATCATGATGATGATGATGATGATGATGATTTTAAAGCACCAAATGCAGACTTGAATAAATGTGTTTTCAGGTTTGTTTGTTTTTTAAAAGCCACCCCCTTTTCTCTCTCTGCCATACCTTTTTTTCTCTCTTTCTTCCATCCCATTCTCTCTCTTTCTGACATCCCCTTTTCTCTCCCTCTCTCTCTTCCTGACACCACTGCATGCACATGTGCACACGCACACACACACACACACCACCACTACCACCACCACCATCTCTCCCTCCCTCTCCACCCAGTGGCCTCCAAGTGGAGGGAGAAGTCACTCTTTCAAGAGGGCCTTTGAACTTAGGCTGAGCGTGGTCAAGGGCAGCACGTTGCCTACTCCTGCTTTAGACCTCCCTCTCTTCTGAAGCTTCCCTTCATTTCTCAGTGTATTTTCTTCTTTCTCTCCACCCTGTTGTTGTTGGAGATGAGGGATGCACTATAGTTGGTGTAGGTAACGTATACAAATGACATTGAATGCAGTGAGTTTGGGGGCATGATGTGGCACGGTGTCACCCAGGAGGTCTTTTCTACTTCAGCTTGCTAGACAAACTTTTCTGTCTGCAATCTGACTTGATAAAAGTGTTTCATTATGAGATTTCTGGTGTTAAACATCATTACAGTTATGAAAGGGGACCTTTTGATTTTCATCTCATACGGTGGAATTGATTTATTTTGCAAAAGGGGCTTTGTACAAGGGACACAGTTGCTACTTTCTTTTGAAATATGCAACACGCTGAGATGAATTTTGCCTTTCTTATTGTTGGAAAATTGATTCAAGGATTACACTGGTGAGTTACAAGTATGGTGTTGACTTATTTACTCTTGAGGGAGATTTTCCTATGCATTGATTATGAGTCGGAGGCACTTTGCACCATTGTCTTTGAAACTCGTTGTTCCAAGGCTGGCACTGCCATGCAGCAGGGAAAAACAACCTGCTTCACTCAGCATCGCCGGTGGGAGGGCAGGGGAGATGAAGTCAGGAATCGGTGCTGAATGGTACAGTAAGGCCTTTTTTAAAAATAGTGTTGGCCCTAGCAAGGGGGGAGTGGGGGAGAGAGCCAAATGTATTGGGTTGGAATTGCTTTGGTGGTGGTGGTTTTTTTTTCTTTTCGGCTGCCACCCTGTCCACACTCACCTGGGAGTAGGGTCCATTGAATTCAATGGGACTTACTTCTGAGTAGACATGCACAAGTTAGTGCTATTCAAGTATGGTTAGTGTTGATGGATGACTGCAGGTGTGGCACAATTTGGATATATCCTACCTGATAGCTCTAGTAGGAAAGTAACCAACTGATGAGGCCTACCATTTCATGTGTCATGTTGGCATAACGTAGCCAGGATATCATGTGCTACCAGCAGCAAAAAAACATACCATTTTAAACAGGGGATCATTGCAGCAATGACAGGCAATTCTTCCCCCATCTGCCATCCACCAGTCATTGCATTGCTTGCTGACAATCCCTCAGGTTAGCCAGACATGGAAGGAACCAATCAATGCACAGCAATAGCCCCATGATGTTATCTATCACACACACACACACACACACACACACATCATAACCTGGCAAACACTAAGTCATAGATTTCATAGATCATAGAGTTGGAAGGAGCCTGCAAGGCCATCGAGTCCAACCCCCTGCTCAGTGCAGGAAACTAGAGGAGGGGTCTCCCATCCAAGTAATAACCAGGCCTGACCCTGCTTAGCTTTCCACACTCATACAAGCTGAGCCAGCGTGAGCCACAGGCCTGTTCTCTTTTAGCATAAACATAAATAACCTATGAATAAATAGCCATATGACAGGCAAACGCACAGGGCCACACACTGGAGCTAGAAGTGACAATCCTGTCACAATACACAGCTAGCCCCATAAGCCCCTCCTCCCAGCAGGCACACGTAAGACAATGCAGTGCCCCTAAGCAAAAGAATTCCTGTAAACCAGGGGTGTGGAACATCTTTGAGCCTGAGGGCCAAATTCCATTTCAGAGAAATGGGCTTGCATGCCGTGGGCTGAATTCCAATGGAGGGCGGTGCTGAAGAAAAAATGGGGTAGGGTCCAAAATACCAGCCTATTTTAGCTTTAAGCTCTTACTGCCAGCAACTGAACCTTAGCAGTTGCATTTCAACCTTTCAGAAAGGGGAAAATACTGAACAAATCTGGAAAACCACCAAACAATTGGTGGTCAGTGGAAAGGGGGAGAGGCCCGGCCGGGGAAAGGGTGTGTGGCAATATGGAGAGGGATGGATTGGGACCCCAGACCTGAGGTTCAAGATTTACAAGCACACACACACACACACACACAAGTGGCAAATGGTGTCCACAAATTCCAAAGTCAAAATAGAAATTTAGCATTTAGAAATGTTGACAGATTTCAAAGTTTTCTGAACATCTTTTAGAGTAGTTCTACTTCTGGATCAGATTGTCAGGGTGCAAGAAATGTCATCAGACAGGTAACAGAAGATAAATAAGAGTGATTCAATAAGCCTACTAAACTCTTGGGGGGGGGATAGAACATGTAGTTGAAAATCATAAATAAAATGTGCTGCTATTGTTGTGGCTTTTCCACTAGCCTGATGTGTCTATAAAAAGGATGTGAGGAAGACTGTTCATTAGCTGTCAGTTCTGAACAAGGCTAGAAAGTAGCAACCTGCCTCAGAGCATCCAATAATATATGTCTGAGGGGGGAGACCCCACCTAATCCCTCAAGCTGTTGATAAAAGCTTCATTAGATGAGCCTGTTATCAATCCTAGATCTCGCAGAGTTAGGCCTACCTGTGATTAAGCTGAACGAATCATGCTTGTTAAGTTTCTTTACAGTATGGCCTGTGGTTTATAACAACATGGTGTTTTCAGATTTACTGCATTTTAGAACCAGCTTAAAATTCTAAGAAAGAATTCCTGTAGAATACAGAACGATATGCCACGAGATGTTCTCAGAAAGAAAATCTGTTGCTGCTGTGTTGGCTAGAGATGGACACAGTTTATTTCCCATCCATCTCACATTCACATGTGCTCACCCATTATTCTGTTCCTCCCAGTTTCTGCATTAATGTGAGAATCTAAAAACATCACCATGAATGCACATATAAATAATATTTAAATACATATTTCTAACACATTTTCTCTCAAAATACACATTAAAAATATTTTCCATGCTTTTTAAAGCTGACAACTGTGTCCTAGCATTCAGAATTGTGTATGATCCCACCTGGCAGAAACCAGAGGAGAAGAGCATCCAATAGCAATGGAAAAAAGGTGAGAGAACTAGGTTCTCAGGATGCAAACTTTATTAAATAGAGAAGCCCAACGCGTTTTGGCCCGTGTTTTTTTCAAGGCCTTCCTCAAGGTTTTTTTCCCCGTATGATCCCACCTGGGCCAGTGTTTCTTGCAATATGCTAAGAATCAGAGAAGACGAGGTACGGGGTGTTTCACCCAGGAGAGAACCCTCAGTACCTGCTTCCATGCCCTTGTTCCTGGTGGATGCAACCCTCTGACTCAGAAGATGTCCCCAAATATGCCTACCTATCCCTGACCTTGCAGGAGCCAATGAATACAGAATCAGGTGAAGTTCCTTTAAAAACCACAGCTAGTAGAGAGGCTGTGCTAACTACAGTACAGGCCTGGTCAGCCTGCATCAAGCTTCAGATAGTTTCAGCTTCTTGTTGAAACAGCATCTCCAGGGCTCTGTCAGCAGAGCCCACTGGGAGCTGGCCATGGTCCTGAGCTCCTTGGAGAGCATGACGTGTCTGCTTTTGCTTCCCCTGTGAGCCTTAAGACCCAATGGAACAGAATAGTGTCAATGCTGGTGGTTAACTAAATTCAAATCTATACATTAGTCTGGGAGTTACAGATTGGACCAGTTTGTATTGGAATCCATAAATACTGGATTCTTCACATGTCCCTAGCTGTGGTGAAAGGGAGACAAAGAAGGGGATGCTGAAGAGGTGTAGATTCAGCACTAGAACTTCACTGCCTTTATAGGAACAAACTTGCAAGCCTCAATCAGTGTTTGAGTGGGTCTGATATAAGGCAGGTAGTTGACCTACAGGAACATCATGAGATGGCACCAGCAAGTTAACTGACTAGAGGAGCCTCACATGACCTAGTCAACTGACCTACAGAAGCACTGTAAGGATAGGTTTTGGGTGTGGGCACTGAACAGGACCAGATAAAGGATTTTAAAAGTGGAAACTTTGCTATGAAAAGCTTTTGAGACAGAGAGAACTTACAGCCCTGAGCTAAGGCCTTCAATAAGACTAAGAGGGAGAAACTTCATCTCATGGCCTATCATTCTGAGGCCCTTTGATGCACAGCTGCTAAGTAAGGGAGTGTGTGGTTAGGCATTAAAAAAAAAAATCTCCCAGGCAAGCATCACAAACAATTAACCATTAAAATAATTCATTACTTTATTGGTAAAATAATTTTATATTTCATGTGACACCAATGTGTCATGATTGTTATGATTAAATCTGAAATATTTACTAGGGCAGAAACACAGTAGACCCCTTAAGAGGTTTTCCTACATGCATTCTAGCAACACATGGAGACGTAGCTGCACATGTTAGCCATGCTCCCAGTGCCCCCCATCCCTGTTGGCTTTACACCCAACTTTCAAGTGTTGACCCAGAAGATCTTACAGGAAATTATTTTCATGTTGGGAGGAATGTACCTAGAATCCTCCACACAGCTGGAAGCCGCAGACATAGAATCATAGTAGAGTTGGAAGGGGCCTACAAGGCCATCAGCATTCTTCATCTCATGGAGGGTACTTAGTGCATTCAGCCAAATGCATGGAGAATCCTCCTTCACACCTTCAGCCTCAATGCATGAAGGAGGTGGAACCAGCGGGGAATGGGTGTCTGGGGGCACAGCTAGCGTGCATGGCCCTGATCCCCCTCCATGCACTGTTCAAATGCATGGAGGAAGCCTATGCCAGTAGTCACCTTCAGGAGTTTATTTTATGGCAATCTGTGATTACTCAAATAAAAAAGTTACAGCTTTGCAGGTACTAGAAATTGATACTGTTTATATAAAAATACAGGGAAAATAAGCCTGGATTTCTATTGCAAATGGTCCTGATTTTGACAAGTCTGTACTGTGTGCACACAGAGATCATTGTGTGAAGGGATTCCCCAATTCACCAGAGTGTTGCTAAATGCTATGTGCACCAATTCACGCACAGAGCAGTAGACAGCACTGAAGTCAGCTGAGCTTTACATCAGAACTACAGATGGACAAAGCACTCTCTTTCTGGTCCATGTCACTTTCACATGTGTTCACTCATAAATCTGTCGCATCACATTTCCTGATTAATCTGTATTTAAAAGAAGAAGAAGAAGAAGCTTACACATAAATGTATATTTAAATAGTTAATTCAATGGTTAAAAAAACAAACAACCCTGCTTGTTTAAGATCAAAATTAAGGCTATCTCATGTTTGCTCGAGCTCCACAAAGCCAGGAAATTGGAAGCGAACAGATGTGCTTCATGATCGTAATGATGTTGTGCAATGTCACAAATTGTGCTTGCTTGCAACTCACCCTTCACGCACCGACACATTTCCTTGGTCTTTCATGCCCAAATCCAGATGGGGAGGAAGATGGAGTGCATGGGACAGCAAAGATGTCCCACTGGTCCTATATTGCCTTATGAAGTATCTGAGCCTTACTGTGTTGCAGCCAGGGCCGGCGCTACCGCTAGGCAAACTAGGCTGTTGCCTAGGGCGCATAGCTGAAGAGGGCGCAGAAACGCTGTGCTCCTCTTCGCTGCCGCTCCTGCCCCGCCCGCCCACCCGCCTCGCTGACAAAGCCAGGTCAGTGCGGGGGATTGCGCCCTGAGGTAGTGGTGGGGCCGGGGAGCCTGGGTGCCTCCCCCCCACCCCGCCCCGCCTCCCCCCCGACACCTACCTTCTCCGTGTAGTTTCCGGAGCCCCGCCCACACTCTGTTTTGGCGGGAGGAACCAGGGCAACAGGGCTTAAACAGGTTTCCCTGGTTTGCCCCGGCCAAAAACAGAGCGCAGGGGTCCCGTCGCGTCACTTCCTTTTTGGAGGAGGCGGGGGGAAGGTAGGTGGGGGTCCGCGGCGGCGGCGGCGGGCAGGGGGGTCCGGTGGCGGCGGCGGTAGCAGTGGCGGTGGGCGGGTGGGGGGGTCCGGTGGCGGCGGGGGGTTGCAGAGCAGAGCTGCTTTGCTCCGGAGCCCCCCCACGGCACGAGAGGGGGGGCGTTAAATATAATTTAGCCTAGGGCGCCAAACTGCCCTGCACCGGTCCTGGTTGCAGCTCAACACATCTGGGAGGTACCAGATTAAGGAAGGCTAGATTGCCAGCTGCTGAGGTAAGCAACAAACAGGCATGGGTCACCTCACAGTAGGATTCTTCTAACAATGCAGTAAGGCTCAGATGCTTCATAAGGCAATACAGGACCAGGACAGTGTGAGTCAAAGAAAGGAGACAATTGGATACAACCTTTTGTTTCATGTAAAAATCCATCCCTTCCCTGCATTAAATTAGGGATGTGTGAGGAATCAGTTTGTGGGGTGGAAATCCATCAGATTTCCTCAGTCCCCCCCCCTCCCGATTCCATTCCATTTCACCTGCACCAGCTCTGACTCGCTGCAGTCAAGATAAGCCAGCTTGCGGACTTCAGTCTGTACCATGATTTGTGTATTTTTCCCTAACCACCAATGGGATTTGTGCAAAATGGCACCTGAAAAACACATGGTTTAGTGAGATTTGTACAAATCGAGTAGGCACATTAAAACTACGTGCTTTTGAGGCACTGCTTTGCGCAAATCCCATTGGTGGTTAGTGAAAATACGCAAATCGCAGTCCATCTTACAGATGGCAGTCTGCAAAAGAAACTCAACTCGGCCCACTTCCGATCATTGGATCGGAAGTAGGCAGGAAATCCAGCAAGCTCAAATGAGCTGGGTTTCACTGATTCAGTACATCCATAACTGTGGTTATCATTTAACCTTTCACTGAGATTATTTAGCAGAAGTGAAGAGACGGTATCGCAAAGTACAATATAAGAAAAGTACAAAAATACAAATTAGAAATATATGAAATGTGAAGCTGCATCTCTTGAGACTGGAACAAGTGGCCTAACCTTAGTTCTCCTTCCTATACTACTTCAAGGTTTCAGAATAGTTTTGCATATGATTTTATCATGTGTACATCGCCCAGAGTGGCCGGTTTGCCGGCCAGATGGGCGATCCATAAATGATTTTTTTTTTTTAATACTATATTCAGTGTTTCTTGATGTTTTGTGTTCATGTCTTTTAGATTGTGAGCCTGAGGGCAGGGACTGTCTTATTATTAATTTGTGTAAGCCGCTCTGAGAGCCTTTTCTGGCTGAAGAGCGGGGTATAAATGAAATAAATAAATAAATAAAATAAAATGTAACAAATAAAGATATCTATGCTTTTCTGTATGCATGGTTCTCCATAAAATCCTTAATTCTGATCATGCCAGAACACTCACAATGGAATCCAAAATAAGTGAATGTGGAATGGTAGCTGCCTTGAGCACCATATCTCCTGGTAGAAATCAAATCAATTCAAACCAATCAATCAATATGGCTGAGTCACACACACAATGTTGCTGTTTTTCCCCCCTCTTCAAACAAGCAGTCCTAACATCACAATCATGTGGATGTCTACTCAGGAATAAGTTGTATTATGTTCAGTGGGGCTTTTTTCAGGTAAGTGGGCATAGGATTGCAGCCTAAATATGTTTTTTAAAGGACTTATTGCACCACAGTGGTATCCTTGCTGCCTTGGTTTCTAAATCATGTTAAGAATTTAACATATTTTGAAAACTCCTGCCTCCCGAGTGTACATTTCTGCTAGTTCCTGTATCTCACATCCACTTCTCTGCTCCCATCCATTTTTTGTCTGGCTCATCCCGCAGATGCATCTAGTGAGGAGAGATGGCCATTTTCGTGCTTAGAGAAAAAAAACAATTGATGAACGTCAATGTAGTGTGATTTATGATTTATGATATAATTTAGGAGGAAATAGTGCAGAAAACTGTGCTCCCACTTTGCTGTGTAAATCATGCATGAGACTCATCAAAATGGGACAAACAAGCTGGGTTTTTTTTTACTCATGAGTTGGGTCTTTTGTCACAAGCATGAAATACTCTGTGCTAGGTGGCTTCCTGAACATTCCCTAGTTTAGGAATGGTGATGTTATGAATGGGTACATAACCTCATTTCCTTCTAGGATCAAGGTGAATTCTGCTAATTCTTCCTGTTGTCTACATAACGGGTTTGAGAATACTTTGTACAAGTGGGACCTTTTCTAGACTTAGGCAGTAGACCAAAATGGCAGTAGACCCAAACCATAAGCTTTAAGGGTGGAGCATAGGGGCCAAATGTGTCAAGCAGACTCTGCCGTTTTGGAATAATTCAAAAACATATATCAGCCACTGCAGGTTCTAAAGTAATCAAGCTTTTATTCTCTAACAGATTAATATGGAAGTAGAATTACTAGACTTAGTTATAGTTGAAGCAGGCCCATTGAAATAAATTTTAGGGACCTTCTACATGCAAAGTATTTGCTCTGCCGCTGAGCTACAGCCCTTTCCAGTGTAGCACAGTAAGACACAGATCATCAGTCCAGTTGCCTCAGCACTGGGGATGTGTTCCCCCTGTTTCAGCGAGAAGGCACTTCAAGGGCTTCATTTTCCTTCAGTGATGTTATCAAGTAGCCAAATCTTGTTGGTTACCTGGTGCCACAAAGCTATCACATTCAGTTCATGATTCCTGAGTCTTTCAATATTTAAATAAATGGTGCTGAGTCAGCAACAGTTCTGTGCAACAAGGTATGTAACCAGGCCCAAAAGGGTGTGAAAAAATGGAAGAAAGGATGGGGGAAAACACCAAATGACATCACATTAGAAATCAAGCATCATAACAATTCGGTGCTATACATGCACACTAACAACTATGTGATGTGTCACACTACCTGTTCCCACAGTGATGTGGAGAAGGCATTATGTGTAACATGTAGCTGATCCAAAGGAGAAATTGTTCCAATTCCATTCATATTGGTAAATCACATTGTAATGCATCTCTGCTCTATAATGACATCAGGAACATGTTGTAGGAGGTTATTTTGTTACTGGGGTTAGTATGTCAAAGTTAAGAATGAGTGGCTTCCTTTTCCTAGACATCTTTTGGTGTCCAGAAGATTCACTTGGACTCTGGATTGGGTCTGGAGTACAATGCTTACATCATTCCTTCAGACCATGAAGGGATCATCCCTTCCCTAGTCTATCACTTCACATTCTATCACATCACCTAGTCTATCAAGTCACAGGGAAGACTTCATTCATGGCCTGAAGGGTACTGAGGAGTCCTGGGCCTCCTGATGAACCATGAACTGCTGATATGCCTGCAAGCCTGAAAGGGGCCCAATCTGAATCCATTTCAGATTGGACCTACACCTTGGCATGGTCTGTGGTTCACTCTGAAATGGATCTGCATAGGCCAGAAACAATCCAGATCTGCCACCACCCTTGGGGTATGCCACCATCTTGAATTAGAACCTACATTAGGAGTAGGCAACCTGGTGCCCTCCAGATGATTTGGACTATAGCTCCCATCTGCCCCAGCCAGCATGACCCATGGTCAGGGATTATGAAGGATGTAGTCCAAAACATCTGGAGAGCTCTGGGTTGCCTACTCTTGGTCTACACTGAACTGTTAGAGACTTCACAGAATTTACTTATCTCACTGTTAAAATGCCACAGAGAAATAAGAACACAGTTTACAAAAAGACGGTGACTTTCCTTGAAACTGACTCTGTAATCCTGTTCTGTAACTTTGCAGCCTCATGGATCACTTTTGTCGTGGGGGAAAAAAGGTGGAAAATATGCTCATTTTAGCTGTCACTGTTCTGTGTTTGATTTCTTGGACATTTTGGCAGCCATTTCAGATTGTCTGACTTCCTGGAGACAGGGAACATAGTGCTTGTGACACTGGGTGGAAGGAAAAACCACTCAAATTCATACATCTCATACATTTCAAAACCCAAGGAGACAGCAAGGTGGGTAACACAAAAACTGGAAAATGCAGGGGGAATAAACTATATGTGTTTAATTCTGTGCTTTAAAGAGAAGCGTGGGTGAGCATGGCATCAGCTTTTTCAGCTCAGCGGGCTCTCCTAGCTTTGAGTTAAATTCTTGTAGATGTGTCCCAGAACCCAACACTCGCTAAACACTCCCGTTTGTATTCTCTGTGAAGTTGGCAGGGGATTTTTCACAACACACAGACACAGACACAGACACAGACACACACACACACACACACACACACACACACACACGATACACCATTTGCTAAAGCTGTTCTACCAAAGAAATATAAATAAATAAATAAATCATATAAGCTGTAATTCAGAGAAACATGAAAAGAGCAAAGCACACTTGCAGTAGTTCCCTTCATATTGACATTGGTGTGGTGTGACTTCAAAGGGTCTTTCTGCTGCAATCTGACATATGCCAAATTGTCATACTCCCTGATGGTGTGAAATTAATTCTGACATTGAGGGTTTGAGAAAGAAACTTTGGTTTTGTTTTAAAATAAAATGTTTTCAGTGCATTGAGATGACAAAATTGTGTGCCAGGGTGTTCCTTAAGACATGTTTTTAATAAAGTAAATGTAATTAGTAGAGTTGCCACTGAATGCCATCTAGAGTGAAAATCCAAATAAATTTGAAGGAGCCTGTTCTGGCAAACTTTCTGTAGGAATATCAAGAAAAGAAGGAGGAAAGGGAAAAAAAGGAGGGAACAAAAGGAGGAGGAGAAAGACAGGGGTGGGGGCAGAAAATGCTTTAAAGCCACTCCTACTGGTAAGAGTTATAATATCACTCAGCTGGAACACACGTTTTTGTAGCACATGGAAACAGCAAGTGCCAGAAAAACTGTTGTAAAGGTAGTTCGGAAAACAACAGAATATTGGGGGGAGAAATAGCGTGAGTAGGATGGTTTGGGGTGTACGTTGTGTGATGCACCAGTGAGCCAGGAAATACAATGCCAGTAAGAACCCTTTGTGTAGAACAGCTCCTGGGATTTGTTCATTGCTAGTGTCAGATGTCTCTAGCTCACTTAGAGAAATAGTAGCACTAGCCTGTGGACCACTGTCAAGATGTGACAAGGGGGGAAATAATCTGTTTATCTAAAGGAAACTGAAGACAAAATTAGAGGATCATGTTTAGCTGAAGTAGCCATGGAATTTGAAATAGATGTGGAAGTTCCTACTTGGGCAAACCTTTGAAGGAATTATCAAAAGAGTTTTGATCAGACAAACATATTTCCTGCAGGTGTGTGTGTGTGTTGCACATCTCTAGTAATTAGTGCTTGCTTGCTGACCACTATCCAAAGATGTAGCCATAGCACTCGCCTGTTTTTTTATTATTATTATTATTATTATTATTATTATTATTATTATTATTATTTTCATATGTATTCAACACCTTTCAACCCCCCCCCTAAAGGCATCTAAAGTAATGTACACTTTTAGTTCAATAGGCTGATTAAATAGACAAATAAATCATTATACACTATCAGTGCGATGTAATTTGGCTATCCGTGTGTAGGAGTAGCCAACTGTACACTCCTCTCTTTCTTTTTTAATAATGTGCTTCCTCTCTAAAACATGAGTATGTGGGTGGTCTCGCCTTCTTTATTGGTATTCTAACAAGATATAATGCTTGTATTTTGTTATTAGCTGCCAATGGTGCATAATCTCATCATATTATCCCCCTGTAGCCCTTCCCATATACATTTATACACTACAACAGCCACTCCTTCCATTATTCTCTGCACTGGTAGGGATGGCATTCCAACTCTGTGGGAGGATAACGTACCTCATACAAAACAAACGTTGAGAGAAGCCAGCAATGAGTAACCACATGGGTGACCTTTACAGAAAATAATAGCTCCAAACGATAGTGTTTGAAAATTATCATGTACATCGAGTTCATTACAAATGATCAAATTTCCATGTGGGATACTTATAATGGAAACAAACCAACATGAGTGTTTTGATTGCATGAAGTTAAAGTCCTTGAGAAGGATGGAAATCTTGAAGTCACGTGGCTCCCACAGGGTCATCCAAAGAAAGGACAATTTATAACACCCACACTGAGTGCTCTGGGAGTATTAAGACCATTGTGTAACTGATGTTTATACCATTATGCAATACTGGCAATATATTTATGAAAGAACCATACAGGTTTCTGTAAACATAGGTTTTTGGCTGTACAGGAAGCAGCAGGAATTTGATGCATGAGTGGACATGAGACAGACTCATATGTTTGTTTTTTTACACTCCTGGTTTTAACTCTCCTACTCTGGTAAAAAGCATTTGATTTTACTAATCTGATATTAGGGTCAACAGGTCATTAAAATAACATGTATTTGCCAATGACTCCAGTATAAAGAAAAATAAAGATGAATTTATATTATAAGTACTATTTATCACATTGGTGGGGTACATGTGTCCCTCCTGATGTTGTTGGACTGCAACACCCATCAGCTCTAGCCAGCATAGCCAATAGTGAGAGATGATGGGAGTTGCAGTTCAGCAACATTTGGAGGGCCACGTGTTCTGCATCCCTGATTTATACAATAGGATACAACAATATATAAGGATTGTTTCTGGGGTCTAGAACAACTCCAGTGTTACTTAATTCTTATGTAGCCTCATAAAGCCCTAGTGATACACTTATTCCTGCAACTCAACATCCCTTGGATGTTATCTCATTATTGTAAGTGTTGTATCAACATATAGCAGCTATTGTATTGTTACATAAGAATGTTCTTATTGGATGGTATTTATTTTTGGCATAATGGTTAGAGTGCTGGACTGGGACTTGGGAGATCCAGGTTCTAGTCCCCACTCAGCCACGAAGCTCACTGTGTGACTTTGGGCCAGTCACTGACTCTCAGCCTTGTCGCAACAGGGAGATATAATAATAATATTCCCTCTTGGAAGCAGAGTTGCAGTGGTATTGGCCCAGTGGATTAGGCTAGTCCAGTGTTTCTCAACCTTGGGTCCCCAGATGTTTTTGGCCTACAACTCCCAGCATGCCCCAGCCAGCTATGCTGGCTGGGGCATGCTGGGAGTTGTAGGCCAAAAACATCTGGGGACCCAAGGTTGAGAAACACTGGGCTAGTCCATGTAAAGGAAAAAACACAAACCAAGTACTCTTTAGTAAAAGATTTACTAAGGTTTTGGCTTGATCAGGAACAGAGCATATACAGAGAGCAAAAACAAAACAGAGCATAGCATTCACAGACAGACAGACAGACAGAGAGAATGACTGCCCACCTTCATCATCATCATCATCATTACATACTTATATACAATATATACAAGACCTTCATATTACAAGCAGTTAAACACACCTGCAAGTAATTGAACACATCACCAGTCTCCACCTATCTATGTGTCCTTGAGACGCACAATAGAAAAACCGTTAACTGGCACACAGTGGAGTGTAAGATCAGCTACGTCCTTGGACACTTAACTGCACCTGTCTCCAAGGCTAGCTTTCTACCTCGAAGGCAAACCTGAATATGAAAATATTCTGACAAGCCTACCTCACAGGGTTGTTGTGAGGATAACATGGGGAGGAAGAGGAGGAGGATTATGTAAGCCGCCTTGGGTTCCTTGTAGGATAAAAGGCAGGATATAAATGTAATAAATTAAGTTAATTAAATATATCACTGACTAAACCCAAAAGGATCTCTCAGCATCTTACAAACAGAATGAAATATGAAAAGGATATCAGAAAAGGAACTTAAAGAATGGCAAAAAAATTATTAACATATATTGTAATGGAGGGGAAAAAATCTAGGATTACCAAGACAAGATGGTACAAAGTGCAAAGAGGAGGGGGCCTTGGTCTTCCAAATTTAAATTGGTACTATATAGCTAATCAATTAAGACATACTGTGGATATTATAGCACGGCCTAAATAAATAATGTGATTGGAGTGGGAAACACATGAACTACGATATACTTTGGAGAATATTTTATTTCTTAAAAATAATAATAAAATGATAAAAAGAATTAACAATCCCTTTTTAAGAAGTATGTTAGAGATTTGGAGTAGTATGAGGAATATATTTATACCAGGGATATCTCCATTAATTCCGGTGGTGGTTATACGTAAATGATTTTCCTGAAAATTTAAGATTGGATTTGGAGGGCATATTAAGAAAAGAAAGGGTTATCAGATTAATGGAATGGGTAGGAAAGATGGAGACTAGAGACCAAATAATGGAAATTGTTGGAAGAAGAAGAATATCATGGTTAAATTTGCTGCGGTTGGAACAGTGGATGAAGAAGTGGAAAAGGAGAACCGAGTATGTGAGGGATTTAACTAAATTTGATTGAAACGATTGTTATGTCTAGAGATGTTTTAGAAGGGAACGCATCAACAAGAGGTAAAAAAATGATTTATATAGATTGATTCAAAAAGCTGAAGAACAAGACGACCATCTAAAGACAGTATGGGATACTGAATTTGAGGAGGAGACTTTGAAGGCGGGTTGGAACAATATATGGGATAGACGTATTCTGAAAGTTATGTTGATAAGGATAAAGGAGACTTTCTATTAAGTAATTTGGAGATGGTACTTCACTCCAGTAAGATTAAATAGAATAGATAATAATTGCTCCACACTTTGTTAGAGAGGATGTCAGGAAAAAGGGACATATGCTCATATGTGGTGGAGTTGTAAAAATGTACTGGTTTTTTGGCAAGAGGTTTTTACAGAAATATCAGAAATTATTGGTATTAACCTAGAGGTTTGTCCAAAATTAGCATTGTTATCAATAATGGAGAAAGTTATTTGTGACCAAAATACGAAGGAATTAATTGTAAACTTGTTAATTGCGGCTAGGCTAATGATAGTGAGAAAATGCAAAGTACAACATGTCTTTTTAATTACTGATTGGTATAAGGAAGTATGGGATATAGCCCTAAATGCTTGGAGGTGGTAATGAGCTGGATGAGGAAAAACAAACTGAAGCTGAATCCAGACAAAATGGAGATGCTTGCTGTCAAACGCCACAACCTGGGTTTGGAGGTGTGTCAACCAGTTCTGGATGGGGTTACACTCCCCCTGAAAGACTGTGTTTGCAGCCTGGGGGTGCTTCTGTACCCGTCACTTCAAATGACAGCTCAGATAGATGCGACGGCTAGGAGTGCCTACTATCAGCTCTGGCTGATACGCCAGCTGCAGCCCCTTCTTAGAGTTGGAAGACCTAAAGACGGTAGTGCTGGTAACTTCGAGGCTTGACTTCTGCAATGCGCTGTACATAAGGCTACCTTTGTACCTAGTCCGGAAACTTCAACTAGTGCAAAATATGGCAGCCAGACTGATTACTGGTACACCCAGGGGTGCCCATATCACACCAGTTTTAAAAGCATTACACTGGCTGCCAATCAGTTTCCGGGCAAAGTATAAAGTGTTGGTTATTACCTTTAAAGCCCTACATGGTTTGGGTCCGGGTTACCTGCAGGAGTGCCTTCTCCCGTACAATCCGCCCTGCACACTTAGGTCCTCTGGGAGGAATTTACTCCAGTCAGCCAAGACTAGGCTGGCGGGTACTACCCAGAGAGGGCCTTCTCTTCTGCTGCTCCCAGACTGTGGAATGGCCTGTCGGAGGAGACTTGTCAACTAGATAGTCTCTTGGCTTTTAAAAAGGCCATAAAGAGTGACCTCTTCCGACAGGCCTACAGTGGAATTTTAAGAGTTTTTAGGATACTTTTAAAGGTTTTTAAGAATATTTTAATAATATGTACTATGTTTTTAACTAGTTATGTATTTTATATTTATGATTGTTCCCTGCCTCGATCTGAGTGGAGAGGCGGGTAAGAAATAAAATTATTATTATTATTATTATTATTATTATTATTATTATTATTGATAAATTAACCTGTAATATCAAATGCAAAAAGGGACTGTTAAAAAAATAACTTTATAGATATTTGGAATCAAGTATTAAAGTATGTATTAATAAAGGGGAAGGGGAGTATGCCTTGTCAGGATATGTTATATTTTTGGAATATGGAATGTAATTGATTAAGGGGATGGAAGTATAGCAATTGGTCCCTAGGAGGGTGGGGGGGGTGCACTTTATGATTTTGTGTATGCAGGTTTAGTTGTTTTTTTTTGTTATATTGTGTTGTATTTAGTTTGCAAAATTATATATATATATATATATATATATATATTAAAAAGAATGAAATATGAAAAATAAAGTGGTATGATCTCAAATGCAGAGGAAGGATGATATATAACTGGGGAGCCTGTATATTTCTCCACAATGTCATGACTGAGCTGTAGCTCATGTACTTTTCCATGGAAGAGACATGCAAGTTTACTCTTTGGACATCACACCAGAAATATGAAAGATTGTGGCCCATTCACGCATGAAGCTACATCTCATCACTTTCTGCAACATGTGAAGCTACATTTGAGCAGTTTCTTTCATCTTTCTTTTTCAGCTAATTTTAAGAAGCCTGGCCTACACCAGGGGTGGGCTACATGTGGCCTGCTGGCCTCATGCAACCATGAGCACCCCCTCATAGCCCCCCCATAAATCAGATTGTGTGTGTGTGTGTGTGTGTAAAAATGGCATCCATAGCACTACAGAGCACCAAAAAGATCAAACTTAGCTCATTTGCAAGCTAAATTTTAGAGCTCCATAGCTGCCATGGAACCCGCCAAAGGGTCAAATTTAGCTTGCAAGTAAGCTAAATTTGACCCTTTTTATGCTCTATAGTAGCTACAGATGCCTTTTATTTTTTAAAAAAATCATTGTTTTTTGGATCAACATAGGCCCTTGGGGGTGGACGATCCCAAAGTTTCACAGTAGCCAGTTAACATAATATTCTAAACCATAGTTTTGATCAGCCATCCCTAAACTGGTGCTCTCCGCATGTTTTGGGCTACATCTCCCATAATCTCTGACCATTGGCTATGCTACTGGGGGCACCAGAAGGGAAAGGCTGATTTCTATTATCATGAATGGCCAGTGGTGAACCTTCAACTAAAATGTTCTCTCCCTCCCCCATCCTCCTCTTTTACATGGAGGAGAACTGATCTCACCACCTCTGCCTCTCCTCTCAGAAACTGCCTTGGGAGGCAACATGAGCTTTGTCATACTCCTGGTTCATCTTCGATGGAGTGGAGTGGATGACACTTTATTGAAATTTGAAATTGTACACTAATATAGTATTTGTATGCACACGACATTACACTACACACACACACACACACACAGAGTGTGCAACATAGTAACACACGATGCACACTAAAGGATACAAACATAGAGTCAGACAGATATTATACTATTACTCAGAGACAGACAGACCTACAAATGTTCACCAACAGAAGACTTAAATCAAATGTAGCTATGGCCAGAATGTGGCAGCAGGTGGAGGTGAATGGAAGTGACTTCTCATAACTAACTAATATCTAGGACTGTCACATAAACAACAATAGCAAGAATAAATAAGCATAGGATACAAGGTATTGGGTTTTAGGAAAGGGTTAGTTTGGATTAGAATAAGAAGGTCACACAAGCAAAACAGAACCACTAACAGCTCCACAACTCTTTCAGCGTTGCTGCTCCTAGGAGAGTCAATGTGCAAAAGAGCACTTGAAGCATAGGAACAACTTCTGATATTTTATTTTAATGACCCTAATGAAAGCACTGTGAATGGAGAGCCCTGGTAAAGTAATTCCCTGTTTGGAAGCGGAGGCTGCAGCTGTCTGTCACTAAACTACATGCCCTGTCACTCCTCTCTTTCCCTGGCATTTTTCTTTAATGCAGGCTTTGGTGGAAGTTGAAAAAATTGTATCAGTTGGCCAGGGGAAAAAAAAAAGCAACACAGTGAAAACAGCCTTCCATAGGTCTGAAGCTATGGAAGCAGTCTGTTTCACTTTTGACCTCTTTGGACAAGACCCACTTCACTTAATTAGAGGTTTTAATACCTCTAAAATGGCCTGCTTTGGTTCAGGGTGTGTCTAAAGCAGATACACAAATATAGCCCGGTGAGAGTGTTGGTCTGGGACTCGGGAGATCCAGGTTCTAGTCCCCGCTCGGCCATGAAACTCACTGGGTGACTTTGGGCCAGTCACTGACTCTCAGCCTAACCTACCTCACAGGGTTGTTGTGAGGATAACATGGAGAGGAGGAGGAAGATTATGTAAGCCACCTTGGGTTCCTTGCAGGAAAAAAAGCGGGGTATAAATATAATAAATAAATAAATAAATAAATAAATTAAACAATGATTTAGCATTACATGAGACTAATGAAATTAATTTGGTTTGATTCTGTTTTTAATATTGAAGTAGGCTTGTATTGTTGAATATGATATGAATGAAGCAATGCTGGTTTTAATTCCACATGAGTATGTTTCAAATTCAGGCCCAGAACATAATACAAATACACCCTTTTTTAGGACACCAAGTTGGAGGAGGAGAATTCCCAGCTAGCTTTGTGTGAATTATTTGCCTGCTCTTGCAAGTCTTGCAGCCTACCTCTAAAAACCTGTGATGGTTCTTTGTGGCAAGGATAATTTCACAGTAATTATTAAGCCATACTGTCTGATTCATGTGTGAAATCAATAATGTGTAAAGTTCACTTAATAATAACTGATCCTATGTGATTACTAGAAGAGGATAAACAGCATATACCAAGGGAAATCCATCCAAGGGAAGTTTCCCTTTTAAGGATAGACTTGATGTCTGATATACTAAGAACACAAATTGTTGAGTAAATTTGTCAGAAAATGGAAGACAATGAATATGACCATATATTTCAGACCAGTATCCGAGAGTAGTCTAAATTAGAGCTTCTCAAAATCATAGATCACAGACCCCAAACTAGGTAATCAGATGTTGTCTGCTAGTGACAAAATGAAGTATTTTGTTAATACTGCTATGGGACAAGTCTTAGGTTTTTACAAATAAACTAAAGCCCTGTTGTAGTGGAAAAGGCCGGAAGACCAGTGTGATTTTGAGACGACAGTGGTGTATGACCGTTGTTGTACTTGTGTCTGGGTCTCTGTTGTATGAATATACCACTCTTTGTGTCTCCAGCCTGAATTTGCTGTTTCTTGCTGTCTCTTACTATTTAGTGTCTAGAAACACAACCCTACGAGGGCGATGGATGCAATGATTGAGGGGGAGGGGCTGGAGCACTCCTCTCCTCATGTGTTCATTCAACGCTGAAGGAAGAGGGCTTAAGTGAAAAGCTATTGGTCTACACCAGGTTGATTGAATCCAGACTTAGTCATACTTAAGAGTATTTTATTTACAGTCATGCCTTGGATTGAGAGCATAATTTGTTCCGGGAACATGCTTGTAATCCAATACACTCTTATATCAAAATGAAATCCCTCCAAAAAAAATTGTATAGAGATTTTTAATTTAAGCCATACTACAGTACTTGTACTGCAAGACGTCGCTTGTATATCAAGTAAAAAAAAATTAAATAAAATATTTTAAAATTTGCTTGTCTTGCAAAACACTCTCAAACCAAGTTACTTGCAATCCAAGGTATTACTGTATTTATATTGCATTTATACCCCACTCTTCAGCCAGAAAAGGCTCCCAGAGTGGCTTACAAAGATTAATAATAAGACAGTCCCTCATTGAAATCAATGAGACAAATTAGTCATGGCTAAATTAAGTTCCATTATTTCAGTGGGTGTATTCTAAGTCTGGCTCCAACTCATGGTTTGTTGTCCAAAAAACTTGTTTAATGGAGAAATAATAATCCTCTGTTTATGAATGATATCATTCATTGTTTGGTGTAAAGGTTAAGAAGAAAACTATACAAAATCTTTGGATCCCTTTGAGTTGCTTCAAAAGGTTCTATGGACTTTGAAGAAGCCCGAGTGCACGGTGAAAGGGAGAAACGTGCTAAGCGAAAAGCACATCAAATGAATCCTTTACACAGGACCATCTTCCATCTGGTAACCTGTGTCCTCACTGTGGGAAGCTGTGTGGATCTAGAATTGGCCTCCACAGTCACTTACAGACTCATCGCTAGAGTCTACACAATTTTTCTTTAGAATTTCCTCCTTTTAAAATTTCCTTTTTGTAAATTTTTATCCTGGAAGACAATCTTACTCAGTCACAAGTGATCGCCTGATGATGATGATTGTATCAGTCTGGGCATGGTGGGAGCAGGTTTCTGGTTCACGTCCCATCCATCACTTTTAGAACCTTTATTTTGAACTGGGGCCTACATGCATACTCTACACCAGGGGTGGGCAACCTCTGTGGGTCCCAGAGGCTGTTTACCCCCCTGGATCCCTACACAGCCCACACTCTTGCTGCTGCTGGTAGTGACCTGCAGAATTTTGTAGGGCAGCAGTGGTGGTGGCAAATAACTTGGCAATTTGCTGCTCCATACAGGCTATGGAGCAGTAAAAGGGTAGTGGTTTGCCACATGGATCACAGCAAGAGAGATGCTGTTTCAGCAATGGCTAGGCTCCAACTTAGTAGCTTTATAGGTGATGCTGCTGCCCCACCCCTTCCTGGCTTGTCATTAGGGCTCTGCTCCAGCATGTTTGATTGCTGTCAGATGGGAATTGCATCTCTGGCTCTGCACCTCCATCTGGACATGTTGCTCACAAAATGATCCTGGTGGGTCTGGAGTGGGGATATGGGACCAATTAGAGAACTTTGTTTCTTCCAATTTCGTGGCTTCCTCAAGTGGGGATCCCTTTGGGTGGTGGTTTTGGGAGGACTATCTACATCTTCTGATGCTCCTTGACACCCACAAACTAGGGCCAGCAATAAGATATTCCTCCTCTTCTGAGGTCCCATCCAGTTCTAGGGTGTTCATGGCAGGAAGGTGGTGGGACACATACCCCTGCCCATACTATGCCTGTCTATTATTATTATTATTATTATTATTATTATTATTATTATTATTATTATTTACATTTCTATTTCACCTAATAGCCAAAGCTCTCTGGGCAGTTTTCAAAAGATTAAAACCTTTAAAATAGGATTTCAGTCTTTGCATCTGATTTTATTCTTTGCAGGTTTGTTGTTTATTATGACAATAAGAGTAGTTCAACAAACTTTGTTTCTGGTGTTTTATATTTTTAATGATATTAAGTTAGGCCTGTTTGGGGCCCAAGTGGTCTGAAAACTCGGATAAGAATGGGAAAATGTTAAAATAATAAGCAGTGTCTTATAGTAACCCAGGGTTGACTGCTTCATGCTTGTGCTGAAGGAACAGTAACATGATAGAAATAATAAATCAATCATCAATCAATCAATCAATCAATCAAAACTGTAGATATGCATTAAACCTCTTAAGGAACTGTGCTTAACAGTATGCGTTTAAAGCAGGGCTCTCCAACCTTGGGTCCCCAGATGTTGCTGGCCTACAGCTCCCAGCATACCCAGCCAGCATGGCTTCTGGCAAGGGATTCTGGGAGCTGTAGTCCAGCAACATCTGGGAACCCAAGGTTGGAGAGCCCTGGTATAGAGGCTTAACAATAATATACAGTTCAAATAGATAAAGTAAATGCATTCCTTCCCAGAACACCACTGGTTCATGACTGATGGCTTTTGTACCTGCTTTCAGCCTTTTCAGAACGTCACAGAACAGTCAAGTACAGTGGCAAACTTTAAGTCAGATCCTGTCAGACGAAAGCCTGCTAAGTTTGTTCTCTGACCTAAGTTGAGTGGCAAATACCCTAGATGAATCCTTTATGTGAAAATCCTGTCACACACAATGAGGCTGTAGTTATTGTTTATATGATTATCTGAGCTTGAGAAACATTTACACACCACCGCTTCTGTAGCTGCCAGTGGAAATCTGGGGTTTTGACAAGGCAGCAACATAGCTTCAAAGAGACAGGACCGATTCCAGTGAAATTGTAAGGCAATAATGGTAGTGAAGACCTACCTTTTTAGAAGCAAAGATGTACTGATATCTATTTTTATATGGTTATGTATTAATCACTTGCCACTGCATTCTGTACTTTAAGGCAACTTTAATAACACAACATTAGGGGGAAATAGGATGTGCTCCTGCTAATATCTTCCACTTAGCGTTTATTCATTCATTGGATGCCTATAAAAGCTTATGGTAATGGTGCACAGTCATTGTTTTTGACTGTAAACAAAGATACCAAGTTCTATGGAGGTGGTTTATTCTGAGCCAGTTCTGGAGTAGATAAGCATTGTTGGTAATGGTACAGGTCTTCAGACTTCTCTCCCAAATTAATTTTCTTTCTTTTTTAATTAAAGGGGAAATGGAAAGGAGCACAACTGCCAAAATAGCCAAGAAAGCAAAATGAGAGTCAAACAAGTGCAGGATGGAGAATGTTTTTAAATTGAATGTGAATCCAACAAATATGTCGTCAGCAGCAATGGTTTTATATCTCCCCTATAGATGCTTTATTAGGGCTGAGCTGAACTTTTGCCCAGGAACATTTTTGCTGTAAAAGTGGAGGTGAAGATGGGTAGAACGTTGCACAAAACCTCCTTGCTTATGTTCTCCATGCACTGTTCGCTGCCTGATCACAGCTGCTCCTTTACTTGGTTTTCCACTTTTGTGCCATTTTTTTTTAATGGGATTCTTCGTGAAGTGATCCTAGCCAATCAAGGATCACATAGGCAATGCGATAATGTGATACCAAACCAGGTTCAAGCTGATGTTGTTGACATAAATGGCTCTAAACAGTTTACCCGAGGGACCAGTTTACCTGAGGGAACTCCTTCTCCTATATCAACTTGCCTATTCATTGAGATCTACAGATCAGGGCCTCCTGGTTGTTCCTCCACCTGTCCAGGTTCAGCTAATGGCAACCAGAGAGAGGGTCTTTTTTGTTGTAGTGCCCCACATTTGGAATTCTCTCCCCCTACACCCTAATGGTGTTTTGGTGCCTGTTAAAAATGTACCTGTTTTACTCCGCATTTGCTGGTTTTTAATACTTGGCTTTGTAGATTCTATTTTGTGTGTGTTTGTTATGGCTTTTTTTTGTGGCGTGTGTTTATTTTAACCATTCTGTTAAAGAATTCTGTACACCAGCCAGTGATTTCATAATGAAGGGTGATATATAAATATTTTAGATAAATAACATAAAATAATATAATGTTATTTTATTTATTTATTATTTATTATTTACATTTATTAATCGCCCATCTGGCCAGCAACCGGCCACCCTGGGCGATGTACATAGAATAAAAACAATAAAATACATTTAAAACAGTATAAAAATTTTAAAATCTTAACCCACCCCATATTCCCGCCTGAACAGCCAGGTTTTTAATATGCGGCGGAAGCTCAGCAGAGAGGGGGCATGGCGGAGGTCACTCAGGAGAGAGTTCCACAGTACGGGGGCCGCCACAGAAAAGGCCCTCTTCCTAGTCCCTGTTAGTATTTTGTGCTGCTCTGGCTGAAGGGACAAGGAGAAGGCCGTCTGTGGCAAATTTTGTTGAGCGGCCCACTTGGTGTTGCTGGAGACACTCCTTGAGATAGACTGGACCGGAGCCGTATAGGGTTTTAAAGGTCAAAACCAACGCCTTGAATTCGGCTCGGCAAGCAACTGGTAGCCAGTGCAACTCCTTCAGCACTGGCGTGATGTGGTCCCGTTGGCAACTGCCTTTAACCAGGCGAGCCACCGCGTTCTGTACCAGCTGTAGCTTCCGAACCGTCTTCAAGGGTAACCCCACGTAGAGTGCATTACAGTAGTCTAGGCGAGAGGAGACCAAGGGATGAACCACTGATGGGAGCAGATGATTAGGAAGGTAGGGGCGCAGCTGCTGTATCAGATGGAGTTGATACAGCGCCGCCCGGTTCACAGCGGACACTTGAGCTTCCATGGACAGCTGGGAGTCAAGGATGACCCCCAAGCTGCAGACCTGGTCCTTCAGGGGCAGATGTACCCCATTCAGCACCAGGTCAACATCCCCTAACCTCCCCTTGTCCCCCACCAGAAGTACCTCGGTCTTGTCGGGGTTCAGCTTCAGCATGTTCCTTCCCATCCAGCCACCCACTGCCTCCAGGCACTTGGACAGGGTCTCAACGGCCAAGCCAACCTCGGTGAGGACTTGAAACAGAGGTAGAGCTGTGTGTCATCCGCATACTGATGACACCGCACCCCAAACCTCCTGATGATAGCTCCCAGCGGCTTGAGGTAGATATTGAATAACATCGGGGAGAGGATGGAACCCTGCGGCACTCCACAAGTGAGCGGCCGAGGGTCCGAAGCCTCCTCCCTGAGAACTACCCTCTGGTACCTTCCAGAGAGGAAGGACCGGAACCACTGTAATACAGTGCCTCCCAAGCCCAACCCCTCCAGGCCGTCCAGGAGGATACCGTGGTCAACGGTATCAAAAGCCGCTGAGAGATCGAGGAGGACTAGAAAGGAGCATTCGCCCCTATCCAAAGCCCTCCTCATATCATCCACCAAGGCGACCAAGGCCGTTTCCGTCCCATGTCCAGGCCTGAAGCCCGACTGGCATGGATCTAAATAATCGGCTTCATCCAAGTGTGCCTTCAACTGAGCACCCACCACCCGCTCAATCACCTTGCCCAGAAATGGTAAATTGGAGACTGGGTGATGTATGTTCAGATACAGCCAATCAAATCAGCTGTGCCTACATGATGACATCATAAAGTCAAATAAGAGTGATAGCAGGAAGCATTGCTCTTCATTCTGAATAAGCTTCCTGATGACACCAAAATCTGTCTAATGCTAAAACTGAGGGATATTTGGATGAGGGAATAGTTAAGATATCTCTAATTATTAACTTGGAATAGACCAGGTGATGTGCTTTATGAAAGAAGTGATAGTGCAGGGAGTGGGATTATACATTACAGGAGACATATGGAAGCTTCCAAAAATAGTATCCCGGTCTTGAGGTCTCTCTCTCTGTAATGTTTAACAATATTTTCATGTTTAGCAATGCATATCATGACATTCTGCATTTTCATACTCCACTCAATGTTATTGACTTCCATTGGGGTGGACAAGCAAAGATCATGTTGTTATGAAACAGACTAAGTGTTACTACATGACTAAGTGTTAATACATATTATGGAGTCCAAAAATTTCAAAAAAAGAAATTCAAATTAATATTTATTATGCTAAACCTTACCAAAAAACCTCTAAAGTAAAAAAAAGAACAAAATTGAAAATAAAAACAAAAAAAATCAAAATCAAATATCCCACATAGTACCAACATCTCCCACCAAAAGACCCCCAAAATGTAATGAAAATGGTATTAAAAAACAAAACAAAAAACAATAACAAAACTCAAGCAAAATTTTTTAAAAAAGAACTTTTTGCCTCCCAGTGAAGAGGATGAAATGATCCTCCACCACCAGCCCCTACTCAGTTATTAAATACATACTCTAGTTAAAAAAAAAAAAAGTGGGTATTTTAGAAGGTAATCTGTTTGTAAATATATATTAAATACATATAACCAGTATTAAGTAAATATAAGAAATATATGAAAGTGTATGAAGATATAGGAGGGGAAATTGAAGAAAAAAAGGGAGAGAGAGAAGGAAGGGGAGAGGGAGACTGGAATGAAATAAAACAGCAAAATGCCCAGAACTTTATCTACTTAAACAGTGTAAACATTCGCTAACAACCAAGAGCTGACTAGCTGAAGGCCAAATTCAACTTAAGTAACAACAGCAGAAGCAGAAGCAACAGTACAGATGCCAGTGAAAAAATGATTCTGCTGCTTCAGGAGAATGACATTTCTTTAGTTGATCTTGAGAAGTAACACAAACAATTGCCAGATAAAAAATATGATAGTGCAAACCAATCTGTCTTGCCAAGATTCTCGCCTTATTAAATTGTCTTCATTGGTCTGAAGTCTCCTTGGTATAATCTGGATAAAGCATGATCTTATCATTGGCAGAATCCCACTGAAGCTCCCCTCTCTGCCTGGCTGTATGGAGCAGATATTCTTTAGTTGAAGCCCATAAAAAATGAGTGATAACAGGCCCCGCTCTGGACCCTTATGTGGAACCAGGAACACAATAGGCTCATTCAATATCAAGCTGAAAATCTGGTGGCAATGCCAATAACTCATGTAAACATGTATCCAAAAGCTGCCAAATTGACCTGGGTAGCCTGTGTAGATTGTTCCCGAAGTCCAAGGACATGCAAATTAGCTCTTCAAGAAAAAGTTTCCAAAAGAGCAACACAAGCAGACATTACACTGTGAGACACTGCCATCACTGTCTCATAACTGTAACCTGATCCTCCAACATATTAACTTTTGACTCGATCAGTTAAAGGTGAACATCTATAGAATCAACAGATTCCAGGAGAGTTTTGATAGAATCCTGGATCAGCTGCAGAGGGGGAGTCCTCTGACCAAAGCTGGGTGGCAAATACCCAAGATGAATCTTTTATGTGAAAATCCTGTCACAGACAATGAGACTGTAGTTATTGTTTATATGGTCATCTGAGTTGAGGACGAACATATACAAACCACCACTTGTGTAGCTGCCAGTAAAAGTCTGGGGTTTTGACAAGGCAGCAACATAGCTTCAGACAGACAGGACTGATTCCAATGAAACTATAAGGCAACAGTGGTAGTGAAGATCTACCTTTTTAAAAGCAAAGAAGTATTGATATGGGTTGAATAATATTCTTTCACAGCAGCTGGAATTTGCCTTAACCTGTTTATGTCAGGCATATTGGGAAAACGGTTAACATCCTGGCAAGGTTCTGGCACATCATCTTAAATGGAAAAACATTGAAATGTTCTGTGTCCATTGGATGCCACAATGTCTCTTTAACAAGGGTTTGTCTAAATCAGCTAATTTCTGGAGGTGTAAGATAGCTAATGTTTCTTTTAATCATATGTTTTGGCAATACCCAACAGTTGCCTCTTTTTGGGAGGAGGTTATTATAAAATAAACATTGTATTGGAACACTCTTTAATATTTACTAATGCACATGTCCTCTTAAATTATCTACCTGCTTCCTGAAAGTTACATGCTCAGTCAGCACAAATGGATTTCCCCACGCCCTTTTGACAGCTAAATGGCTGATATTACAACATTGGAAGGATAAATGCTCACCTCCTATAATGCAATGGATTAGGGACCTAATAATGCTTTCAACATTTGGTGGTATACCGTATATATATATATATATATATATATATATACATATATGTCATTTGCAAATAGATACATGTATGGATATTTGGTTTGCCTTTGTTGACATTCATGTATAAACACACACACACACACACACATGTTTCAGAAGCATGCATTGAAAGTGATACAGTAATACCTTGGATTGCAAGTAACTTGGTTTGAGAGCGTTTTGCAAGACAAGCAAATTTTTAAATATTTATTTAATTTTTTTTGACTTGATATACAAGCGACGTCTTGCAATACAAGTACTGTAGTATGGCCTAAATTTAAAATCTCTGTACAGTTTTTTGGGGGGGATTTCGTTTTGATATAAGAGTGTTTTGGATTACAAGCACGTTTCCGGAACGAATTATGCTCTCAATCCAAGGCATGACTGTATATTCAAATCTATGTAGTTACTTTTTTCTTTTCCTCTTTGTAGTTTTGTTTTGTTGAACTTTGATAATAAAAATTTAATTAAAAACAAAACAAAACTACATGTTATGGAGAAGTGGGAGGACTCACCAGAGGGATGTCATCAGAATGCTATTTTCAGCAACTGCCCCAAGTCTCTGGTAGTATATATTTCCATCCTGAAACTGGACAGCAGTGTGGGGTAAGTCAGTTAACAAGTCTTGATTTTCTCACACCACAGGACACTTTACTACAAAACAGTTAAGGAACTTTCAGACATCTTTTATGTAATTCACTAAAGTGTCATGTGTTGCCTCGGAAAATCTAGATGACCAAGGTCAGTCCATAAGTAAGCCGGCATTTAGGGTTGTATGAATCATGCCAAGGTTGCAGTGTGAGACACACATGCTACTGAAAAAAATTCATGAATTCACATGTTATCCAGGAAGCCACTCAGGAGGATACATTCCATTGGCATATGTTTATATGACATCAAAAGCCATCCAGAATTAAAAACAAACAAACAAAACAAATGCAAAGGTCACATCTCAGAGGTTTAGATCTATGACAGAAGGATTCACAGAAGGATTCTTCCTTTTAATGGAAGGGCCTTCGATCCAGTGGATGTTCTGACTAGCAGAAGGGGGGGGGAAGGAGATTTTTTGCTTATTCCCCTTCCCCTCACGACTTCCTGTCCCATTCTGTTGTCCCTTGAGGCTCACAGGGGAATCATAGAAAAGTAGAGTTGGAAGGGGACTATAGGGCCATTGAGTCCAACCCCCTGCTCAATGCAGGAATCCAAGTCAAAGCATCCCTGACAGATGGCTGTCCAGCTGCACCTTGAATGCATCCAGAGTGGGAGAGCCCACCACCTCCCTAGGTAGTTGGTTCCATTGTGAAGTTGAAAGCAAGATCAAGTCAGGAATAAAGTAGGACCTTGGATAGCTCCAAGTGGGCCCTGCTGACTGGAACCCTCTCCTACAAAAGCCATAGGAGGATGTTGTCTCGGCAGGGAGCTAAAGCCAACTTAAGCCTTATGTAGACTGACAAGACCTGTAATGCGGTCAGCTCCATTCCTCCCAGAGGAGCTAACTGGATTATTAAGGGCCCTCACCTGCTTTTCTAGGCTAAGTCTTCAGTGAGGCTGGGGAGATGGAGGTTCTGCTGGGAACTCATCCTCTGAGCCAGAGAATGATGGCAGGGCTGTGTTCTCTGGGTGGGAGGGCCCTGAATAAAGTAGTGACTGTCCTATCCCTAAGGTAGTAGCTGTGCTTCATCCTTATCAGAATCCTCTGCTGCACACTGGAAGCCCTCAGGACTGGGAGTCATGACACCTCCCATGTCATTTCCCACGCTTTTTTAGAGGGACCCTCCAGAACACAAGGAGGGTGTGTTTACTTCAAGTAGCAGTAAAAACTCTAGGTTGGATCCTAAGATCTTGTGAGTGCACCTTCACTCATGGAATTCCTCCTGATACTGATACCCCTTCCCTCGGTGGTAAATGGCAGAAATGCTCCATGTGGATGCCCATGGGCTCAGCATTTGCTGTGAAGGTGTCTATTTCATACTTAGGAATAAAAAGAGAGAGAACACAAGAGAAAGAGAGCAGGGCATGACAGAAATGAATTATAAAAGTAAACTATTCTCCAAGGCTGCTCCTGTTCAGTGTTTACATGCTCAAATTGTTTATACTGTATCAAGCTGCATAAAGTTAGTTTACTGATTCTTAATTGCAATATGTGGTCTGTGACAACCATCTGTTTATGATGCCACTTTGTCTACAATTCAGTAGTCGTCAAATTTGAAACACTGACAGGAACAATTTCTCTGAGGTTAACAAGTTAATAGAGAAGCAGAAGCTATGTGTCCTATTAGAATTTAAGATACCATTTGTGTGTGTGCTATGTATATACATGAACAACGATAGCAAATTTGCATCACAGAGCCTACAGCCTACAGGGAGTGAGCACGAGAGAGAAAATAGCCACCTTCAGAATACGCAAATACAAAAAGCAAAATTATTATTGAATATGCACCTAGAAACTATGGGTTGGATCCAGATTTAGGTGTGCAACTGGGTTGGTGAAAGCAGATATCTCTGCCCCCTCATCCCCACAGCAGCTGCTCCAGCACCATGAAAATGCTACACAGGAATGTTGGGGAACTCTGCCACGGGAGCTGTGCCATGGGACTCCCTGAAAATCAGGAAGACCAACCTCGGAGATGGCATTCTGTGGGCATTCTGTGGGTCAGGGAGGGGAAGAGTGAGGCTCCATCAACATACAATGTATCCTGGTGGCGCTTCAACCTATCTTCCTCACGAGCAGGGGCAAAAGACTTAGACAACCAAAATCAGCCGTCTAAATCTTTTGCAAGGTGGGAGAAGTGCAGAGACGACCTTCACCTCCTCCACCTTCCTCCAACCCTCAATAGGATGCCTGTAATCCTCTGGGTTCAGAGGGATCGCACTGCCCACAAACAACAAGTTTAAAACTGAAATACAATGTTGACAATTTGAAGAAACAAAGCAGCTATTCTCAAAATTGTAATACCAACTAGTTGTGTTTTTCTTAGGATTCTTTTTAGGCATTTGTATACCACAGCACAGCTTGCTGGGAAATGTAGTTTAACAGCACAGGAAAAAGAAGTAAAGGGAGGAGATTTGGACTGGGCCTAGATAGAAAGTATGGCCGATTGATGCAGTAGCTGTTCTGCATGTTTTCCTCATAGAAATAAACCTTGTTTGGACTTAACATGTGACTGAATTATGTAACACAACAGTATTTTGGGTAGGGATGGGGAGAATGAATCAATGCAAGCAAGTTTTGTTATTGCCTAATTTAAAAACTTAGCCTGAATTGTTGATCCGTGTAATTTGCTGCTTATAACAAACTTTGACCAAGTTATGCGTTAATTAGATCAGGGCTCTCCAACCTTGGGTCCCCAGACGTTGCTGGACTACAGCTCCCAGAATCCCTTGCCAGAAGCCATGCTGGCTGGGTATGCTGGGAGCTGTAGGCCAGCAACATCTGGGGACCCAAGGTTGGAGAGCCCTGAATTAGAGAATGATGGCCATGATAAGATTAAGAAGACATTGCTAGGAATTATTTTATTCAGAGTAAAAATGTCCACGTGTGCATGTGTGTGGGGATGTACTAGTAAAAAGTCAAAATCATTATTCTTGATCTTGCCTGCTATGTAATGAATTAAGGGTAAAATGGCTTACACCTTTGATAAAAGTCAAGGAGTATAGGTCTGATCAAGAAAAAAATCAATTTGGCTTTTAATCAGTCAGAGTAAAGACATTTGCTTTGCATTAAGTACATTTGCCTTGTTGGCTCAAAGGTTGAGAGAAAAGGTTAAATACAAATACAAAAGGGCAGCAGTACAATTCTTGAAGTTGTAAAGGTTGGTTTTTTGTTGTTGTTGTTTTTAAATGGCATGGGTCTAAGGCTGCAGAACCAAGTGATGGAAGTGCTAGTTTGGTTAGGATCAGACACTTTGGGTTCCAGAGAAGGATCTGGGATCATGAATAATGCAGGCATTTAACCAAGTCTGAGATTTAGAGAAAGGAAAAGAGAGAGGGAGGGGGAAGGGAGAAAACAATGAAAGGTCTTGCGTCACTTTCAAGACTAACACATTCATTCCCGCATTATCTTTTTAAGCTAGAATAAATTTCTTAGTCTTTAAGGTGCCATATAAGACTCTTTCTTGTTTTTGCTGCAATAGACTAACACTTGCTATTAGTTGTTTCATTTACTTCATTTTACTGCCACAGTGATGGAGAGGAGTCTGTGGCATGTATTGCCTCAGGTGCCAACCTAACTTGACCAGCCTCGGTGACCATGCATGCACCATGTCTTCGGGGAGCAGTGTAGCATTTGCTGCTCTACCTGAGGCAGCAAAATGTCTTGGGCCAGCTCGGGATGTCAAAGAAATCTGCAATGGAATCAAACGAATTCATTTGCTGATGAATCTTACCTGCAGATTCCGCAGTGGAAAGGCTTTTTCTGAGTGGCATGGATTATGCAGACTTGAGAACTGTTTTTATATATACGGGGGGGGGGATTTGTGCAAATGCACCTTTGCACAAGTGTGCACTTGTGCTAATGCACATTTGCAAACAGGAACAAAACTCTCATACATACATCCTAACAGAGAAATCCGATTCCATGATCCATGAATGAGTGGCTGACAGAATGAAAGACACCTGACAATCCACAAAAGACCTCCAGTATGAGGGTACCACCATCACAAAGGCCGTTCCTCTCATCTGTTAACATCAGATAGAGAATCAAATGTGATCAACCCCCCCCCCCCCCGATGATCTTGAGTGTAGAGGCTGTTCATATGGGAGAAGCTGTGCTATTTGGGGCCTTAAAAGTTAAGATCAACACTTAGAATTTCACCTGGAAAAGAACTAACAGCCACTAGCATCGATCTTTTACCAATGTGACTCCACCAGCTCACACCCACCAATAACTAGGACTCATTCCAAACCCATTACAGTTTCTGGACCTGTAAAGGCAGCCTCAAGTGCATTGCAGTCATCAGCCTGGAATTTATTAAGGTATGTAGTATGGAGCTAAGGAAAACCTTCACTAGGAGTGGCTGCAACTGGTATTCCAGCCTAAACTGGAAAATGGCAATCCTAGCAACAGATGCCACTTTGATCCTCCAGGAGGAGTGCAATTTATTCCCAGATCTTATCTGGACTGAGCTTCCATTTCTTCACCCTCACCCAATCCATTACTGATTCT